>JAWNOY010000342.1:0-1215260 GCA_035045545.1 Drosophila gaucha
ATTTTGATGAAAAAAGTGATTGATGAAAAATTAATAATTTTTTTAAAATACTCCAAATAATTTTAACAAATCTGAAGTCATTGTGTAGGACAATAGGCCTGTCTGCATGTGTGAATAATAATGGCCATTTATAGATCAAATTAATTTAAATGTGCAGTTTTCGCCCTAATTGATAGATTCGCCATGAATGAATTTGTAGTAGCTATCGGAATGCATCGGTATACGGAACTACTTTTCTGAAAGGACGCTCTGGCTGTCTTTGTATTCATTTTATAGAATGAAAAGTCGTTTAATCTTAGGTGTATCAATGGGTTTCTGTTCAATATATACTCGTGAAAACTAATGCCAAATAAAAGTCAAGGTTATGTAGCTGCAACAACAGGGAGAGATGAATCGTCACAAAAATCTATATCAACAAGCTTAATTACCTTATATATATTCAATTATTATTTGATTTTTACGCAGCTTTTAATTCGCTAGGTTGAGATATTGCCGTCGCCTTAAGTGGCTTATGGGCCGGTCTGAGGTGAGGGGCGTGGCAAGAAAATTGGACTGTATTCTTTTTACAGCATAATCGATAAACAATTATTGGCTTTCATTAAAACAGACTGAAAATATGCTTGTTGCCACCCTATTAATTTACCAGTCGTTTGAGTCTGACTGCAACGTTTTTACATGCTTTACATTTTTTTGTGTGGTATTAAGCACAATTATTAGCTTAATGCATAGAAAAAGTCAATAAATAGTGAACAAAAACTGTATTTTGAAGTAAAACATCGCATGGACTCTTGAAGACATTACACAATAAATATTTGCAACCAGAATAACACAATATTATACTGCAAATTCAGACGACAAACAATAATGTATAATATTTTATTTTATATCTATAAATTGTTATCATCAAACTTGAAACTATCAATACTCAGCTATAACCGGTGCAACTTTTGCAGCTGTGAGACATGTAAAAGCAAGAAAGTTGTGAATTACTATCATTATCCAGTATTTTGGTTACCTTTTTAAGTAAATTATAAATATTACTAGTATGCGGTACCACCGTAGGCAGAGCAAATATATTTTTTAAATTTTAAATTTAAATTTAAACCATTCTTGGATCAATATAACATTCCTAATTATATTTTCAGGTGTTCCTGCTATGGCGGGAAGTGCAATCATAGGAGGAGTCTTATTGGCACTTATTGAAGGTGTTGGAATATTATTTACAAGAATATCCGCTGAACAATTCAAAAATCCTACCCCGCCAACTGAAGATCCCGCTGCTTTGGGCGATTCTGTAAATAATTTTTCGTTTGGCTCCCCTAACAATAAACAATATCAATAATATTGTTCTTCCATATTTAAGAATAAATTAATTTGTATGCACAATAAAACCTAAATAAGCTTTCAAAAAAAATTCATTTCATACCTCAAACCCATTGAAACGGTAATTTAGGGTATAATGTTTTTGTTAACATGTATGTAACATACAGAAAGCATCGTGGGCGACTCCATACATTTTTTATATTCTTGATTTGGATCTTCTATCCGTCTATCCTACCGCATAGAAAAAGAGCTAAGTAGTAGTTCAGTGGCAGATATATTAGAGAATATGTATATTAAGTAAATTTAGCATATTTTAGGAGGTTAAGTTACTAAATGTTGAAATTACACTGGTCGGCATATATATTTTGATATAGCAATGCCTCGTTTCATTTTCAATTATGTGAAAACAATTATTGACTATTTTTGTATAGTTATATAATACATAAGAGTTTTAATTTTTTAATATTGAATTTGTATTTTTTTAATAAAACTAAAGACATACAAATTTGATAGCCGAAACTGAAGCATTGCAATGTCGTAGCAAATACAGTAAGTTGTATTAAATTTTTTGAAGTCCGTCTCTAAATCCCACAAATGCAATAAAATTAAAAGTGAATTGCAATCAGAGCCAATCTTTAAAAGTAGCGGCGTCTTATGGGAATTCCCACATATTTAATGGAACAATAGAATTCTCTGTTCAACACAAAAGTTAGTCAAAAATACCTGTGCTTTTGGCAAAATCATGAAGCAATTAGCACCAAGCGTAAAAAATTTACCTTTGCTTTATGTACAAACCTATATTTAAATGCGGGTATTCTTTTTTAATTCTGTTAAAATAATCAGACAAAAAGTTTTAGAGTCTAGTCAATCTTCTGTAGAGGGTTCTGAGTTAAAATGTCGAAGGTGGACGGTTTTTTTTTCAAGTAGATGTTTTAAGTTTACATTCTAACTGAAATATGGTTAAGTACACAAATGTTTGTATGTGTGAAGCTTAGCAAAAGTATTTTGGATTTTTAGATAATGCCACCAACAAGCACACGATTCGGGTTTTGGACATGCACTATATCTTACTCTGTAGAAAGTAAAATTGAGGGAATTATTGGTTTATTTCGAGTTGGTGGTCTTTTGCGAAACTTAACTCTCGGCTTTAAAAGCATTACCATGCTGGTATGCAGCGACTACTTGGAAATAACGGTTATCGATAAATTTTGGCTGCCCTAAAGTATTTCGTAGTCACACGCTGCATTCTAAGATATTTTTGGTCGGACAATATCACCCATTTTGTAGACGCAAGGAACATGGAAACTGATTGGTGAGTCATACTTTCTCGTTTGTTTCAATCGTTACGAAACGCAGGCAACGGGCAGCCTGGATCCACGGATCAAGTTTTTGCTTATGCAGTAGTGACGAGTACCTAACGCTTATCCAACAACGCAAGAAATGGAGCACCATACTGCGCTCTGTCAAGGATATCGACGACGAATGTGTCAAGGGCGAAAACTTACCGCCTTCAAGATCTAACAGTAATGTGAATTATATTAATTAATGCAGATAAGAATGTTCCATTTAAATAATATTTTGTTACCAGGTTAAATTTACAGTTATTGGCAAACAAGTTTTTAAAGAAAAGAATCATAGCTGATATGCAAAATATAATTAAAAACAGTTTTGATGAATAGATTCTTATGAATTATCTCATTCTGCGTTAAAATTATGCGGCCCTGGAACCCTTGATTTATACAAACACTTTCATTTTAATAAATAATTTATTAAATATTTTTTCTACGAACACAAGCAAGTATTTTCTAAATTAGACTTTATCCAAGGAATAAATTTACTTATACGTGTATAAACGCCAGGATATCCTTCGCGTCCGCATCCAACACCCCACGATACTATACCTACTATAAAATATTTAACCCCATTCGATAATAATAGCGGTCCACCACTGTCTCCTTGACATGAGTCCATATGAGGCCTTCCAGCACATAACATTGTTGTCGTTATTCGAGTGCTTTTATATTTTTGCGTTCTGCATTCCGCTAGAGACATTATTGGAACTTTAACTTGATTAACAATAGAGGGCAGCTCTCCTCCTTCGGAAGTACGGCCCCAGCCAACGACAGTTCCTATGCGACCTGAAATACAACAACAGTGTCAGTTTGAACTTCTTATATCTAAGAGTTTAGTCAACAAATAACTTTAATACTAATGTAACATTTGAGATAAATGTTTAACTAGCAACTCAGTTTCGGACACCTGTCAGGTGAATCTTACGTCTAGTTCTGTATCCCTTGTATTTGACACGAAGCTGTGCACTGGAGGAGCTCAGTGCGAGTTCCCAACCCCCTTTACCTCAATCAAATCATCGATCTTTTCCACAGCAATAAAAAAAGCCGACATTGATTTTCTTGCGATCCGAGCTCCGCTCACCAACTATAATCCCAGAACTTGGATGGGTTTCCGCCATACGGTTCAGCAAAGCTTTTTGTTTCCCACTGTTATAATAAACGTCTCTTGCGCTTAGTTATGTATCTGTAGCATCTTTGGTCGACTTGGAGTTGCTGTAGGTCAATGACCTTTCCAGCAATTCTTCCAAAACGACTATTGATCTAATTCACTGTAACACCGCTTGGGAGATAAAAAAGCAGCACTTCACGTAGCATCGAAGGATGCAAGTAAGAATCGATCCCTGTTTTGCTAGATATTTATTGTCTGAATAGCGTTTTGAAAATTCCTACTCACAAAGGCTCTTTGTCGACCCTTTGCTTCAAAATAACCGCGAGGTCATGAACACACTTGGCCGTGCAAGGCACAACCCCAATTCCGCTCAAGCAGAATTTGAAACTTAAACATCCCTCTTCAGGCCCTGTAAAAGTCATCATGTTGCACCTAAGCTTAATCGGCTGAGATAGCTCTCCAGAAGAGATACATCGTGAAGTAGCGAATATTTCACCTGCAGAATGACTTGCAGCTTCGATCAGGTTCTGTCTTTCTCGACTGAAATGTCGTCTATTTACTGGAAGCGCTTCTCCAAATAAGGTTGGCAATAACGTTCAATACTTTTGCGATCTTTCTTAGTGATAATCTATTCTTGGTCAGTTTTTTTTTTACATATTATTTATGATCTGATTATAAAATTCCAGTTATATAGATGTAAATGCAGGTAACTATGGTGCTATAGTAACAAAGAAAGTGTAATTGGTCTAGTCGCTTTGGTTCTCCGTTATTCATCAGTCAGTAAGGTCAAAAATGTTGTAACTATATAATAATTAAATAAATCTTTTAAGATATAAATACCTGCAGGATCATAGTTATATCGGGGTAGACAAACTGGTTTTATTATTTTTGAAAATAATATAGGTTTCCGTAGTCGAAGCAATGCAATATCGTTGTTATAGGTATCTGGATCAAAGTTTTTATGCTTTATAACAGCAGTGACAGCTCTTTGGATAGCCTGAGACTCTGACGTTA
Source organism: Drosophila gaucha (assembly GCA_035045545.1). Lineage (NCBI taxonomy): Eukaryota > Metazoa > Arthropoda > Insecta > Diptera > Drosophilidae > Drosophila > Drosophila gaucha. The sequence continues at coordinate 4,798 of JAWNOY010000342.1, forward strand.
TTTGTTGGTCATGATCACCAAATATTATTCTAATTTTCGACCGTCTCAACTTTTTTATACAATGCGCAGCTGAAATAACATAATCTTTAGTTAGCAAAGATCCTCCGCAGTGAAATTTTCCATCATAAATTATTCGAGCCATCCACGGGTATTGGTTTATGCCCGTTGGTTTTCCACCGACAATTCGGTTTTCTTCATTTGAAAATCCACAATCTGTAAATGGATAACATATACTTATTTCATCATTTTAGAACCTGAGAAGCATTATAATAAAGCAATTGAAAGGTAATTTTACAACTAACAAAGGTCTAATCGGGAGAGCCTTATAAGCAGAAACCTTAACCCATACCGATCTATTGTATGTACGCAGATTGCTGATGACTTCAATAACCAAGGGCAAGTCTCTACTATTTTAAATTAGTTTAATACTCGTTCACGAAGTAAAAAGAAATATTGGGTACCTGGGTATACCACCACCGGACAAGTAAGTTTTTGTTGACCTACAGTATACAGTGACCTAAAAACAATATCGACCACGGCTTTGCAGCTAGAACCCCAAACCTTCTGGAAATGGGTTACTGCTCTCTTTATATTGAATGAAGTTGGGACTTGGGAAATCCGCAAATATCGATTTGATAAGCTACAGACTTAAATTGATTTTGAACGTATCAAGTTTTTGAAATTCCAGACTGAAGTTTTTGTTATAATTGTCAATAAGTTTTACATCCTTTCAACAAAATTGGATGTACCTTCTCTGAGCAAGAATCTTCGGCGTAGCGCTGGTCTCGGCAGTCTGGGGCGGAAGACAATTTTGCCGCCCTCTTAATAGGGCTATTTAAATTTAATTAAGCAATACTTTTCAACGCTAAAGTAAGAAAGTATAATTATTATAGTGCAATAAGGAACACTGTGCGCACTTAGACAAATTAATAATAATAAAAATAAAAAAGTTCAAATTCTAGAGATCTCTTCGGCAAGAAATGTCACATCATTATTTTATTTTTATTTATAATCATCCCCACTACGCTATGCCACTGGCAACAATATATGTATTTTATATAGTAGATGTTTACTTCTAAGCTTTGCAATGTGCTAACCAAAATTAATGTACATTTTTGGCAAGGATACAAAAAATACACAATTCATGAATCGAAATTGTCTCTCCAGAAGTAATATTTTATCTACCCTTCTGTTCAACATCGTTTCTTACTAGTACTATTATTATACTTAATATTACTGCGTATAAAATGTTAAACTAAAGTAGCAGGTCGCAAAAACACAATACAATCGTAATTCCGTCGATATGTAGCTGTGTACAGGCATAGAGTAAATGCGTACGATCAGCGCGCGTTTTTCGATAATTTCTGTGTTACTTGACAAACTTCGATGACAGTTTTTAACGTGAATCATATTATAGTTAGTACAAAAATGTTTACAGCTTTATATATAATTTTGTAAATTTAATGACTTCAACTGCGCGTGGTAGGGGGGGGGGGTTTACATTTTAAGCTTAAAGTCGCTAGCTCTTAAAGGTTCCGAGATACGACACCATGCACAAAGCTATGTTAAAAAATAAAAAGATTTTGCTTTACAAGTGTAACCTTAAAATATAATTGGACTATTCCGATTAAATGTGAAGTTAAAATTTCGTAGTGTATTGGATGAAAATAATAGAAAAATGTTGTACTACATAAGCTAGTAAGCTATTTGCATGATTAATAGTGCTAGATCTACTCGGCTCTTGTGCTGAATACAAATAGCAAGTGGAGTTTAAGTAAAATATTTTAGCATTACTATCTTTTTTTACCTGATTAAGAATAATAAAATAATAATTTATAAGAAATTTATACACATATACATTTTATGGAATTTCCTTAGACTGTCTATACAAATTAACCAATTAAAAACACAATTAAATTAGTAACTAATATCATAGGTTGAATACAAATATATAACTTACCACAATCACAAGTTGCAAGATTATTGTTTTCACTATATTCCACATCGTCTTCTGTGTCAAGACCGAAAGCGTTAGAAACCCCGGAACTAATTCGAAAAATGGTATCGAAGAGAAATTTACTGGTTCTCTGTGAATTGCTTTGAGATAAATTATGTCGCGCAAACTGTTCGAAACATGTGACACTTTGATCAATAGCCACCATTAGAATAACTATGCAACATAATATATTCATTTTTATAATGGCGTAAACATATTTCCTAATTATATTTTAGGATTATAACGAAGATTTTCAATTAAGCTTATTGTTTAAATTTAGTAAAATTCTACAAATGTAAATATTGTCACTCGCAAACGACTCGTCTAGTATAGGAACGTAGAGTACAAACTGGCTAAAACAATACTTACAGTCAGGGATCTTAGTGTTTGTGTTAATATGTATTTTAGTTTTATTGAATCAACTTTTGCCTAAATCTTAAAAAATAGTAATAACTTTAAATAGTTTTCTTTTTATTTGGGGTATTCCATCAATATTATTTAATTTATAATTTTTTTTTGTCATATAAAGTGTGGGGCAATAAATAAAAGTCTCTTTTTGGTTCATTCAGCAGATATTTTATACATATTGCACATTTTTTATTTCTTTATATTTCTATATATGTTTTTTTGTGCGTTATATATACGTAATATTTTTTTTAATCAGATGTACTTATTTTTATTTTTTTAAGCTTTTAATACCTTCTAGTTGTTCTCAATAAATTCTTATGTATATGAAAATATGTGAGTGCTCCCGTCAAGAATGCCAGACTACCAAGTACCCTAGAAACCGTGTCGACTTACCGTATACATACACACACAGAACCACTTACACATACGCACTTTTACACACGCCGCTTGGTAAGCATTTGGCTTCTTCTTGCCGAGCCCAATTATTGAATTACTTCGAGGAATCTTATTGAATTTTTCAAAAATATATATTTTTATTTGTTTTATTTAGATATCCAAAATATGGGGTTGTCGTAATTTGTGTATAGTATTTAAGAGACTTTTAAGAGCGGATTGGGTAACTCTATATTTTAAGGTGTGCGGCATGGTGAAAAAGTTATAGTTGCAATCGATTCTTATCGGAAGCAGAAAAACTTTTCAATTGTTTGCAGCAAATAATCGCTTTAGACACTTAGGTCGGCGCTTTTATACAGCAGTTTTACACAGCAGTCCAGTGTATAACAAGCAAAAACGTTGCGCATTAATTTAAATAAAATATCGATAATTTAGAATATATATCGATATAAGAGCTTAATAGTAATCAACTTGAAAAATTTGTTAATCCCAAATGTAAGACTGTTGATAATACAGGTTTACCCGATTGTTCTTACCCCCAATAGACGTATGCAAAAAATTATAAGATGAGGTTAGACGCGAGTATAGGTCGCGAATTTGAACTTGCTATCTGCAAAAGCCTGCTTTACTTTCAACCGGATGGACAGATAGACTGATATTGCACAAAATCAATATACTAATTTCAGTTCGTGAACGAGTATAAAAACAAAGGTCGCTCTTTCCGAAATAAACATTCCCACTAAACACACCGGCAAGAAAGCACATGAAAGGCGTACCGTCATTCGGGGGCATTTCGACCTTTTAGAATCACTGCTGACTCAGCCTAGCACATCTTCGTTGAGTATCTGTTATCGTCCCTTACATCAAGAAGTTAAGAGAAAAAGTTAATACGGCTACATAAAAACTTCTTGAAACAGCCAATATTAAGCTTTTAACTTTGCGTGACATAACAAGGCTTACGTCTGAGACACGTTATACAAATACTATTTCCCAGAAAAGTCTACATCACACTAACCAGTACCTATTCTTTGTCAACTCGACCCTCAGTGGTAGCAAACATACCAAAAACATATGGTATCGGTGTTTTATAAAGAATGCCTTGCTGTGACTCAATGTAATGACTACCAATATTTGGGCAGCTTGGCCAGTTACTCCCGTTAAAAGCATATCAGTGTTAAGTGCGGGGTCTGGAAGGCACATTTAAACTTAGAGAAGCGTAACATAACATAACCATCTTGATACTAGACAACAAGCTGGAATCTGACCCCACACCATCACGCAAGTTAACCTGTAATAGTCCCTTGTCTCAGTCTAACTCAACGTATAGCTTTGATAATGGTCACTCTTATGATCAAGTCGATGGTGGCTATATCTAAAAGTAGATAGAGTAATCAAAAACCCAATTCCCAAGTGCTACCATGCTACCATTGTACCGATAACTGGAGTTCCACCGATCATATGCTCTGGCCAATTCAAGCGTTTTAGATTTTCTTGAGCTTCTTGAGAATGCAACAAGAAAACATGGGGGAGCAACCAACATCCACAGGCCGATGCACTTCGTTCAGCTTCATAGAGCTTACATCGCTGTCATGTGAGACACCTGACGCTATGGTAGTTCCGCCTTTATTTTGCAGCTGAGTAGTTCATTCCCCAACGGTAAAGTAATCTGTAACTGACCATGCAGGAAGCGCGCTAAGTATCTCTGGTTGCGACCAGCCTCAAAGCCACAGATAGCGCACAGACGCCCTTGCGTTGACTTTGCTGATTTTAAGGCTAACGGATTCAGCAATGCACACAGGCCGTCTGCGCCTCAACCTTTCTTTGGGGTAATATCTGTCTTACTGTCCGTCCGTACTAACCCAAACCATTTTGCCGTTATTGAGACTTGAAGTTTGCAACCAACTCACATAGTGGCGAATTGGGATATACATGTTACAACGTAAACTCTGTTATTTTCGGCAATGAATTTCGGTATATTTACTATGGTGTTCCACAAGATAAAAATATGTAGTAAGTCTTTAAGTCAGGATGACAAACTTGTGCAATGTGGATCACTGTTGACCTCCTCAACATAAAGAACTGCAAGATATGTGGTCTTCAAATATCAATTTTATACCCTGAAACCATTGGAAATGGGAAATCAGGGAATAATGGTTTTGCAAAAAGTATGTAACAGGCAGAAGGAGGCGTGGCAGACCCCATAAAGTATATATATTCTTGATCAGGAAGGCGAGCTGAGTCGATTTAGCCCTGTCCGTCTGTCCGTATGTATAAACGCATCGATCTCACAGCGCGCATATCTAGTTTGTTTCAGATATTCGATAATTTCCTGTTTAAAGTTTTTTGAGAATATTTTTATACCCTTGTAAAAACGGTATTTTAATTTTGGTCAGATGTTTCCAACGCAGAGAAGGAAGCATCTGATCAGCACGACGAGCTGAGTTGAAATAGTCATGTCCGTCTGTCCGTCTATCTGTCTGTCTGTTTGTCTGGATCAACGCAGTCTCCTCCGAGACTATTTGAGCTACAGAGCTGAAATTTTGCACATAGGCTCCAATCTGCTGCAGGCATTGTATATCTCGAAATCATCTGGACGACTATATCCTATTGCTACCATAGGATAGACCGGTCTTAAGAAATGTTTTAGTGGGATAACTTCGGCGTTATTAAAGTCTAAAACTTGAAATTTGAAATATATACTCATGAATCGCACCTTCATACAAAACAAGTAAGAACCTTCTAGTCGGGTCTGCCCGATAACGAGATCCCCTGAACCAACTCCGAGGCGGTGCTTTAAACAATCTAGCTTACATCTTTTCTCTGTACATGTTACCCTCTGCGAGCACACACACACTCACACATATACATACACAAGCACGCTCTCCGCTTACTGCGTAGATGATTTAGCGGCTGCGCTTGGGCAGCATTATGAGAAATTGATTGTTAAATAACTTCGGTTCTAGACCTACTTTCTTAATGAGGTGTATATATGCGAAATCCCAACTCCCTAGTAATTGAAATAAGTTTTTTCCACCTATGGGGCTAATGGGGAGAGGTATCCGAAATTTAAAAAGTTTATTATCTGTATTTGCATCACAGAAACCTACATAGTCAAAATTGGTATCTCTAGCTATTAAGGTTTTTAAGTTATAGCTTAAAAACAAAGTCAAAATATCGATTGTTATCGATAATAAGGAAATAGGATGAGTTATCGAAAAAAAAATAAACTTGTACTGCGTATGGTATACAAGAATATATATCTAAAATCTCAAATCTCTAGCTTTTGTGGTTTACGAGATCACTGCGTTCATACGGACGGACAGACGGACGGACGGACAGACTCAGCTGGTCGTCCTGATCATGAATATATATACTTTATGGCGTCTGACACGCCTCCTCCTGCCTGTTACATATGTTGTCACAAAACCATTATACCCTGAAATCCCATTTTCAATGGGTTCAGGGTATAAAAATATAGCATATACTGTTTTGCCCTTTGTGTGTAAAATCTGGTAAAACTATATCTTCTACAATTTTGAAACTAGAGAATCCAAATTTGGAAAGTAATATACTTTTGACCTCCCCTTCAGATTGATCAAAAAGTTATATATCCACGCCTACTTGGAGCGTGGCAAATCGGGAAAGTCTATATAGTGCTTAACATAAATCCTCCAATATTTTAGATGCTGTTAGAGTCAGAGGCTTGAAACCTCAAACATATATATGTATCAACCACCCCTAGAAAAAAAGATATAGCATATATATCTACTTCCATTAGGGGCGTGTCAAATCGGAAAAAACTATATCTTCTACAATTCTACACCTAGAGTTCCAAAAATTGACACAGACGTTAGGCTTGACCGTTGCGACAAAATTATGGAAAATTATTTATATCCGCCTCTTGGGGGCGTGGCAAATCGGAGAAAACTATATCTTCCAAAGTCTTATAGGTGCAGCTTCAAAATTTGATATATAGTTAACTGTTGCACTGCTTAAAAGATTGCCCAAAATTTATATATATCCAATTGTTGGGAGCGTGGCAAATCAGAAAAAACTGTCTCTATATCCTTTGCAATTGCAAGGGTATTACCAAACTTCGGCATGGCCGAAGTTAGTCCATCCCTTTAGTTTTATATTATTTTATTTATCAATTTTTTAAAATTAAATTTTTAGCTCTACTCTTTTATTTTTATATAAACACAGTTATATGCGCATTTGGCCGTGTGAAAAGATGTAATCTCCAAAAAAATGTCAGGGGATCTCGTAGTCGGGCAGTCTCGACTAGAGCGTTCTTACTTGTTCAATATACATATTAGTTGGCACGTTCTTACTTATATTTTTTTAATGGTCAACTTCTACCTCCAAACCTCAGCTCATATTAGTGAAAACCGATTTCAAATATGCTACGCGTTTCAGCAATTTAACTAGTTTTTCAACTGCTTAGGATTGTTTCACAATAATCAGCAATGAGCAGACCTTAATGAATCGTATTATTGTATGATAAGGAAGAGTAGAGGAACTGCGTGTTTTTGTTGAAATTTTTATTTTTTATTTCACTTTAGGAAAAGATAGATACAACTAATTCAAAATTTAAGTATAATACTTTTAAGTTCTATGCTTCCGTAAAAGAGTTCGTTCTAAATCACGTTTTTTTTGCTTTTTAGAAGGGCAAAAAGGTGCCGTTTGCATAGCACTTTCAGTTTCGTTGCTATTACTCGACGTGAAGTCTTTTGTGTCGAAATTAAATTCATCATTAGAATTAGCCAATTGTTTTCTAAATATGGCTGCACTGTTGGTAACACGTGCATTAGGATGCGTCGGAGGTAACCAGGAAACTTTACGAGTTGTGGAATTAGAAAAATAGTAATATCCAGAGCCACTGTCAAAAACTTCTGACCAATCGGCTGCGATTGGATATTTTCGAATCAATCTCTTATAGCGTCGAAGATACTTTTCCTTTGGCTTTGGTCTCACGTTTGCCCATTTGTTAACACAGTACAAGGTGCAAGTGTGCCATATATTAGAGGTGTTGGGACAAAATTTAAATCCATGATATGATTCTGTAACTCCTATACGCTCCTTTATCCGGTCTGGCCACAAATTTTCATTATTTCCAGTATGTTTAGTTACAGATGTGCTGTGCGCATTATAGTCAGATTGGGCATTTTTGTCGTCCTCGTCATAGTTTTCTGCAATAATTTCTTCTATTGCTTCGGGTAATGCTTTTTGTTCTGAAAAAAAGTGTATAATTATTACAAATGTCATTCATATATACAATTACTTATTAAATAATTTTTAGTCTTTATTCAAAGGAATATGCTTGAGTCCTAGACAATATTTTATGGTAATCAATATCTATATACATACTAGCATACTAAAAGAATATAACAGTAATTCTAATCTAATTCAATGACATTCCTTTAATCCTTTGTAAATGTAATTTAGAGCTCAACAAGGCAATTAGGGATCTATATCGTCAAATCGAATTGTAAGCAATTCTAGCGATCCTGCAGTAGAGATGACTTTAGAGCAGTTGCCGACTTCTTCACGAGAACTTAAGATAATTTCAAGATATTCGTGTTGCATTGCCAGCTAATATTTACACTTAACAAAACTCTTTAAAATTATTGGATCTCTTAATTTTAACTGCTTATCTTCAGATTTAGCGGCATTTCGCTTCTACGCACAAAAACAAATTGATAAACTTTGTTTGATGCATGTAAGCATTATATATAGATTTTAATATTGTTATTATCTTACCACTTTTTGCAGCAACCAAGCCTCGTGACTTTAGTCGTTGCAATAACATTGGCGGCAAACTCATTTCGAAAATATTCCAAATTTATCTAAAACCTAAATATATTAAAATATTTATTTTTTTTAAAATCAGATTTAGAGATGAACCATATTTTAGAAACGAATGGGAAATAATTGTAAGATATCGATATAAACACAATGTTTCCGCCAGCAGCGTTTGAAATTATTTCGATTTCTTATTGTTTACTGACTAATTTTTACAATAATAAGACAATTTGGATGACAATTTCCGAAAGCCATTCTTGATTTTGCAAAGCATCTGAGTAACAAAAGTTTGTTTGAGATTATTCGCATAATTAAAAAATATTGATCTTGAAATACAATATTGATATTGATCTTGATATACAATAGAAATAGTGACTTATGAATAAAAAAATAATAAATAATAATAATAATAAATAAAATAGCATACACTATTATAGTATTTTAAGAATTTTCATATGTACAATAACATCATGTGTTAAATATGTTTGCTATCTTGCTATTTAACAATGCGTTTCAATCGATATATAATAATAATCGATATATAAAAATAAGCATTTCTAAAACCTAAGTGCGCGAAATAATTCAAATTATTCACTTAAACCTAGAGTTCATATTGGCTGTTGCCCAAAAGCCAAAGAAAGCTATTATGGATAATAAATCTTATTGATGCAAATAAATACGTATGCCTCTAGAAAATGTCTTTCTATGTCTGATTCTCTACTTGTAAACATGTAAAAAATATGGAAAATAATGTCTTACATGTAATTTAAGCAATCTTAGTTCTGGATATTTTTAAAATGCAATTTTGTGCTTAAGTTATGGATGGACACCAATAAACATAGAAGATAAGCTACTGTACGGCATGAGCAGTTTCAATGCTGAGCACTTACTGCCTTCCGTATGTCTTAGTGTAAATAGTTTCCTCGTCCAAAGCTCAACAACCGTCAGCATAATTAAAATTGAAATACATGTACACTTATTTATTTATGCCCGATCTATGTAGTAATACTCTATACTTGATAATGGGATAATTGAAACGTAAGATAAAAAGATAAGCTAAATAAATACAAGATAAGTACTGACAATATTTTGTATATATAACATTTCTATATACAATATTTTATGTAATATTCTAGGCATTACATCTTTTATAAGCAATGTATCTTTAACAATGTATCTTTGCCATACTGACGGTGTAAGGACAAAAAGCTCGCTCACAATGGAACATTTGGGAACCAATGAAGTAAAGCAACAATCCGATATTCGACTGAGAATCTCTCTTCTGGATTCTCTTCTGTGTTATTTTATGTATCTTTTTTTTGTCTTCATTTATCTTCTATTTTCTTTTCTGCTCTTCTCTTCTCATATTTATTGTCCCTATTGAGAATTCAAATTTGAACATTCAAGTATCCAGCTAATATAGTTATATAGGCGACCATTGCTAGACAGACAATAGACAATATAATTTGTCAATAAGTTCAGAGTATAAAAATAACTCAGTAAGTAAGCTTCTATATTCGGCTGGCATTGACTTATTTATTATTCTCAATGAAAGTAACAAAAGTGTTGGAAAATTTATTAAAATGTCGGAGCTAATTTTGTTTACTTTGGTGCGTTTATTACTTCCATTGACGTTGATAATTGGTAAGAAACATATGTACTTACCATTTATGGTATTAATATAGATTCATACAGCTTCATTAGCACGACCGATCGGCATATCAATAGTATATCTGTTTATGTTCTTTGCGTCACCATGGCTTCTGCAGTCTAAGAGTCCTTTTCAAAGAAAAGTACTCAAAATATATCTTATTTTGACTTGTGTGTTGAGCGCTTTATGTGCCATTGGCAATCTGCTCATAAACTTTTTCAATTTATTGTTTCATTATTTGGATGATCAAAATACGCTAACAATTCTCTTGCGTCAAATTGGATTCGTGAATTTCTCGGGACTGAAGTAAGTTATATTGGAAATGCATCGATCAGATTGAAATAAACCTTTTATTTTATAGAGCTGTTGCGATACTGCATTGGATTGTACCAGATATATTGGTAACTATTGTGGCCTTGATCATATTTGTTTTCATGATATTATCTGTTAAGAAGACTCACGCCTCTTTGAAACCGGAAGCTTCAGTCCCAACTATTGATAAACCCGTAAAACACTTACAATACTCTGAAATTAATCGCCTTTTAATAATTGCATATGTTCGATCTGTTTTAAAAACATGTAAGTATTATTTCTATTTGGAGCTTTGACTGAACCGAACTGAATTCATTTTTTTGCAGCTCCAATATTTCCATTAATGGTCCTCTATTTAGCTGCAATTTTAAGACCATCCTTACCTGGCAGCCTATACTTTATGCTATTTATTGTGGCTGGCACCTATTGGGCTATGTACCGACAGTTAAATTGGTATTGATATTTACCAGATATTCGATACAGCTTTTATACCCGTTCACGAAATGAAGTGAATATATTGAAGCTAGACCCTTTAAGATGAAAAATCTTTACTTTTGATTTACCACCGCTAGTTAGGCTATATAGCTACATCCTTTTGAGGTGTGGTAAATCGGTAAAAATTATATAATCTACACTTTTACAGATCCTCTACAGCTTGATAAAAAATTACAATATCAGTCTCTACCATATTATGTTAAGTATTTTGAACTTGAAATTTGTTATATATATTATTCGTATAGACCAGCTTCACATATAATGATCAAGGTTATGTGGTTAGGAAAGTACTATATCTTCCAATAAATATCCAATATCACTGTTTACATGCTCTACAGATAAATATATTAATTGATATTCTATTCAATATAGAACTTGTGAATTCCAATTATAATAGAATTTTAAAGCATCGATTGTTTCATACATTTATCTGTTTTATCCGTGAACGAGTATCATGCAGTCGGTTACAGCCGATTCCAACGTTTTTACCTGTTATTTTCAAATTTTCAAATTCAAAATCAAAGTTTTCAAAATGTTTTCTTATGAGCTCAGTAAAAGAATATATTTAGTTGTCTGTGCTCTGAGACTCAGAGATGTGATTACATGTATCAATATATCATTTCTGAGATATATTTTCTAACTACTGTTTTCCAGCGCAATACAATATCTTTTGATTGCCGTTGTCATACCTTTGTTACTGCAAATAATTTGCTTTGTTTCGTATCAACTTCCAATTATACAGTCTTTTTTACACGTCGAATCGATATGGGCGCGGTGAGTTGAACAAATTAAAAGAGGAATCCATTCGTAATATGACAGTTTGCAGAGTTTTGGGTTTGGAGGCTCTATTTGTACTTTTTGATCATAATGTTGATGGCATGATATTGAAGCTGAACAATAAAGCATATATCGATACATACCTGAGTCCACTGGCAATGATGTGGGCATATTTTGTTGTAATTATCAATATTGTTCACCAGGATCGGTGCAAATTAATTTTTAATACGGTGCGAATGACAATGGCTGCAAAGCCCGACAGTCAGACCCCCTCAATGAATCGGCACTCGGGATTGGTTGACGTTACAGCCGCTGATAACTTGAAGCCTTCTACCTTGGAACAGTTTTTCTATATGATTTGTGATTTGACAACATTCATATACAAAAATAGCTATATACTGCTTAGCGTAATTATGATGGCGAGTACAACAATATATCCATATCGATCCATCCAATACTTAATGCATGATTCGGTGCCTATTGCCGGCAGAATATACATTAGATATTGTTTCATGGTTTCTTTATCTTTTTCAGATCTGGTCAATTATTTATCATAGCTGGTTAACTTTCGTATTACTTATCTGGGCCAATATCTTGTGGATGATACCCAACCAACGTCGATCTATGATGCGTTCGAGTTTCTTTGTCGTCCTCTATGCTGAGTTCCTTATTATCGCACAATACATATATGGCATGAATATATATGAACGCGAGTTACGCACTAAGGTGAGGAATTAAATTATTTCATTATTTTTTATTTATAGTCCATGCATCTATCCCTCTCGGTAGAGTTTTGGGCTCGGGTTTTATTCTGATTATTTATCATTCCTAAAAACAATCAATCTAAAATATCTAATCTAAAAGTTATTCCAAAATTCATTTCTATTAGTAAGATAGTCTTAATCTTGTGTCCAAAGTAACAAATAGTGCTTGCAGCATTGCAATATACATATGTATATATCAGCGCCTCCAGAGTATATATAAATATTCCCTCGCCAAAATTGTTTCACAAATTTCAAAATAAAAGATAGGTTTTTAAGAATTGATTAATATATGAAACCCTAAGCACCTAATTGAAGAAAGTCAGGAAAAATGGTCAACTCAATAAAACAAGCACAGCATATGCACTTCTAAGCTTTATATTTTTTCATTTTTTCAATAAGATCTTCGGCATTCCGAAGAAATATTATTCTATTTCAAATCGATAACAATCTGTTTATAGATTAACGGACTGAATCTTGAACAAATTGGATTTGTGCATCCACGTGAAAGTGGAATGCAACCCTGTGTTCCGTTAAGCGTGAAGACAGTATTTCTATGTATATTTTGGATAACATCGCATCAATATTTCAAAGAGAAAGCTGAGGATAAAGTGGAAAATGATATAATGCTGCAGATTTTCGGACCGCGACATTCGCGCTCCGAGCACACCTTATTCGAAAAGTCAAGAGCACCGCGGACGATCTTATTTATTTTCGAAAGTGTTTCTAATTTCATAACGCGCATCTGGATGTGGATGTTAATATTTTTGATATTTCTTTGTGCTATGCTCGATCAAGTTATGACCGGATTTCGCATTTGCTACATGTCCCTATTTCTGCTTTTTCTAATGGTTTTCCAGATGTCCTTACAACTCTGGATAAAATTCTTATACGGCTATTGGATGTTTGTGATATTCTATGCAATGACCATACTAACCATTATATATACCTATCAATTTGATTACTTTGACCACTATTGGAAAACCTATCTACATGTTCAGCCCACTTTGTGAGTCCCGTTAAAGCGTTACTATTTCGATTTCTTATACAATATATACTTTTAGACAAACTGATATAGGGCTGCGTCGTTACCGCACAAAGGATCTGTTTTTGCATTTGCTTGTCCCCACATTAACTGTTATTTTTACGGTTGTCCAACTCCATTATTTCCATCGGCGCTTCATGGAATCCGTCCGTCAACCAAAACCAACCGATAATAAAAATCGAAGCTCTCGGCTGCGCTTCACTTTGAATTCTAGCCGCCATCAGAGTATCAATATGTTGGGGAAAAAGAAATGTGTCCGATGCTTGGTTGCTGCGTATGCGAAAATACGTTCGAAGATTCGTCGCTGGTTTCGACCCAGCAAATTAGTGGCATGGCGGTTCCTTGAAATCCACATGATTAAGGCGGTTATTTTGACCACCTTTATTTGTGCCATTTCGGAGATTTGCTGCTTTAACCTATTCCTTGTTGTATTATCATTGACGAGTGTTGGAGTGAATCGCTTCCTGCGTCGCGTTATTTTTCGCATTGTGACATTTTGGGTTTCTGTCTTGATACTGATGAAAATGATCTATCAGATCAAATATTTAGATCACACGCAATATGATTATATATGTGTAAGTATTAATTTATATTCGTAAAAATTAATTTTGACTTATGCACTAAACTTACTTTTAGCAAAACCAAACAGTTAACTTTGCGGATTGGATAGGTCTGCGAAAAACTGAACAGGTCTGGGGCTCTTTACTGCGCTACCTAGCACCGTACATTGCCTACATGATCATAACGACTTTGCATGCTGTGGTAAAGCTACGCGATCATCTGATACGATTTTCTATGGGTGAAATTCGGGATCGCACAGTTCTATTTCCTCACGCATCACGTCAGGATGCAGAACAACATTTCCCAGGACTCTTAAAATATCTATGCAACTATGGATACTTCAAGTTTGGACTGGAAATCACTTTGATTGGGTTAGTCTCCACAATAGTTCACAGACGCGATATACTCGCCATAACCTATGTTGCCTGGCTTATAATTCTGCTCTGTCTGACGCGCATGCAGTGCGCACGCATTTGGTATATTCTTCAGCTTTACTTTGTCCTTTCAATATTTATGCAATATGTGTATTTGATACATTTTCCACCACATCTTTGCCGCGGTAAGTATAGAATATATAATATGACAACGTCGCTTAAAACTTAATTGAAATTATTTATTTCAGATTCTGCCAAAAAAGTGCAGCATAGCTCGAATTTTGAAGCGCTTTTGGATAGTTCTCTTAAATCGAAACTCATGCTAGATTTTATTGTCCTTTTATTAATAGCCCGCCAGAGAAAGGCATTTAAAGCGGAAATTCACCAAGATAATACTAATTTTGTATATCTTGGCGGGGACAACAGAAATATTGTGCATAATATTGCTCAGTTGGGCCACGTTTACTTCAGGAATCCCACGCACGATTTCTGCTCCTTCGTGCGCAACTATTCAGATGTGTTTAAGACCCTCATATTCTGTAGCTTTCTCTGGGTCACACTGGCCATCGTATTTATGGGCGGAGTCTGCAGTGTGGACATGCTGTCACTGGGCTATCTGATATTTGCCTTAGTATTCATGCTTCAGGGATCGGAAGTGTATTTACAAAATATTCACTACATCATCTGTCGTTGGAATTTTCTGATCGCATTCAATGTCTTCAACATTGTCATCAAGGTCAGCATTATTGTATTTGGAAACATTCTGGACATTAAAGATAAGCAAGATTATCAGAGTTTGTTTGCTGTCATGGAATACGATCCAGCGTTACCACATCATGAAAAGTACAAGCAAGCCGAGGAATGTGACAGCTACTATTATGGTCCGAACAGCATGATCTTCGGGAACACTCTGATCTGGCATGCGATTATTTTTGCTTTTCTTATCTTTCAACATCGTATATTTCGATCATACTATTTTTGTCACATCATTATGGATACTCAAGCCAATACAGTGTTGGCGTCTCGGTAAGTAAGCTATCAAATAACAGTCAATATTATACTTTCCTTACATTACTATTTCAATGAATCAAAAAAAGACAATTTAACGATAATAGCTTCTCAACAGTTAAAACATTACACTCGGCCTCTCTGCCCGTAGCGGGCGTGTACATATATATATAATTTGGGTCAATCCATAAAGCAGGAGCTTCTTTTCTTTTGATTTAAGATCTAAACTACTAAAGACAAAACCAAAACACAACCTTGCCCTCTTGTCTGGGATTCGAGTCCGGGTACTCGTAAAACTAATTAACTTCTGATCAGTTAGTTAAAAATAAGCATGGAAATCTAGTTTTATGTTGATCTATCTATTGAGGAAGTCTTACTGTTGACCATTAAATGAATATATATTTTAAATTCCCAAATTCTAGCTATATATATATATGTATATCTAGCCTATATATATATATATAATATATACTACAGCAGTATAGCTGTAGAAGAATCATTTTTCTGTATAAGTTTATTATTTCAATAGCCTTTAAAATTAAATCATTAATCCCGTAATAGATTTACTGATTTCAAACTTAAAATATATGTAATAAAAAATATTTTTTTTCCTTTTATACACAAAAATAAAAAATATATATTTATATTTTCATAAATATATATAAAATTACTTTTAATGAGTACAGACTCTATAGTCTTCTGCCTTAGTGTGGTGTTTTAATTGACCTTTTAGGTATTACTTGAAAAATAAAATTGAAGAAAACCCAAAGAACAATAAGAAATTTTTAATAAAACAATGTTTTAATTGAAACAAAAATGTATTTTTGTAGTGGTGCTACTATTATTGAAAATTTGCATTATAAGCAAATTTTTGATCGACGGGAGTACGAAAAAAATGTGCTCGAAAGAGTAAAGGCAAAGATGGAATTAATCAGAGCCAGCAATAGCCAAAATTACAAAAGTAAGTTTAGTCAATTTAAGTATATCTTATAACTTATCCATTTGAAATGTTCATATAGAGAGAAATGCGGTAACACAGCATCCGGAAACCAATTCGAGCGAGCGGTTAACTGCGTTGAACGATAATAATATGAGCTCAACATCTTTAGAGAGTACAGTGAAAACTATCGAAATAACAACGCGCTCAATACTGTTGAAGAAGCGAGATTTGCGCCTCCATCCGCATGCTGTGAGAACCGGAGACTACTACCTGTTTCAGGAACATAAGGACACTGACGATCCCATACTGTCGGAAGAGTACGATTTTCTGGAAAAAGAAGATATGCACACGCGTCAATTGCTTATATCTGTATAAATTATTCGATTTTTATTCAAACCGATTCACTAAACTTAACCATTTGCAGTCTAAAAAGAAGAGGAAGGAATTTACAACACCGCAGGGCAACAAGTATCATTCGGATTCTGAAATTGACTTCGACACGAATCCAGTGGTAAAACTTATGTCTGAGCTTGTTATACTAGTGACGTTCCGGCTAAATCGGCTATCTCGAAACTATCGATTCGTGCATAAAGTTCTCTCGGCAGAGAAGAAGACATTGCAGGACATTAGCACAATGAATCGGCTTGGACTAGTCAATACTGCAGCGATGTTTAGTTTTTTGAATCAATCACTTTATGAGTGAGTTTTCTTTGAGTTTAAAAGATAAAATACATATTTTTTATTATTGTTCACGAATTGAAATGAGTATGTTTGTCGTATTCTCCTCTCGTCTGTCCGTCTGTCTGTCTGTCCGTCCGTCCGTCCGTCCCTCTGTCTGTCTGCCTGTCCATCCGTGTGTCCTGTATGAACGCAAAGTTATTCGTCACCTTTGAAACTCAAGACTTGAAATTTGGAACATATACTAGTGTTTTATTTTTTTGGAAAAAGGGGAAATACTATATCTTTTAGAAAAAAATCCAGAGAATACCACAGTCAAAAAAAAGTATATCGCATATATAGCCACGCCCATTTAGGGCGTTGCAAATGGAAAGAACTATATCTCCCACAATTTTAGCGCAAGGATTACCAAATTTTGTAGGTAGACCACTGTCCATTCCCTCCACTGACAATCAAATAAATTATGTGGTTCGTCCATAGGAGCGTGACATATTCAACAAAATCAATATTATATTCACTTTTTTTTAAATTTAGCAAACAGTTGGACGCAATCAACTCTCCAGACAAGGGGTCCACATTTAATATGATAACGAAGAGCGAACATTTCACCGCCCTGGATCATAATTATTTTGTGCAAATGCTGATTGCTTTATGGTATGCGATCATCGCCAATACGGAGGTGGTCTGCTATTTGGCTGTGTTTGCAAACCAGGCTGCAAACTCCTCAATCATTTCGTTGCCAATGCCATTTCTCGTTCTCTACTGGGGCGCCCTAACGTTGCCTCGTCCAACAAAGACCTTCTGGGTGACTCTTATAACTTACACGTTGGCAATGATATTTCTGAAGTGCATAATGCATCAAAAAATTGTACTTGATCCCAAGCTAATAAAACTAGCGAAGACAACGGATTTTGAGCTGTTCACAAAGCATGGCAAGGCCGTATATGATCTTTTGCTTTTGGTCGTCCTATTCTGGCACCGTTACATGCTCAAGAAGCAGGGAATTTGGAATATGCCGCGACCGGAAACTGACACATTAGAACCAACAAGTAAGTTCTCTGCGAAATATATGTATTTACTTCAAGTAAATATATTTGGATAATTTCATCAGTTAGCAAATCTTTTAACAAGGAACGACCAACAGATATATTGAAGAGACTGAGGTATTTTTATTTATTTGTTATGACAATATATCATCACTGATTTTTAACTATTTAAGGGAAGAGTCTGGTAGTGAGCCTAAGGAAAATATTAACAAAAATTTAAATGCAACCGATTTGGAACGGGACATGGATGACTTGCTACGACCGGGAATCGAAAATAAATATGTTTATCGTAACATTGAATCAGAGTATTATCGCCTTGCCATGAAAAACTTAGAGTAAGCCAAATACGGTAAACTATAGCTTCGGGTATTGGGAGACAAATAACCTTAGTACGCATATTTCGTATGATCTAACTAATTGATTTATAGATATTATATTTATTTTATACACCCATAAAGATTAACAATAATTTAAAAACTATTCAAAACGCCCTCTTCGGGATTGCCCCACAACGAAGCCCTTGAACGTTTGTTCGAGCTGGCAATTTTGCATTTACACAGACAGTTGATAACATAAATGAAATTGTAAAAAAAATTATATAAGTGAAAACATTTGTTGTTCGTAACAGGATTTGAGCCTGTGACCTTGCGAGCCATCGTCTCTACCGTGACGCCACACTGCTTTATTTAAAATCATGCACGCATTTGAATGTATGTGTGCACACGTATTTAGAAAATGATGGCGCTTGGCGCCATGTGCGGCGTGCTTTTGCTGATTGAAAAAAAAGTTTCCTTTAATAATTTCTGTGTTACTTAGCTTTTCAACATTGAATCCTTTTATTTTATTGGGTATGCGAAACTACTTAAAGTTTACAATTTTAAATATATATATATTAAATATACATATGTATATATAGAGCTTCTATAAAATTATTTTTTTAAATTTGGGGCCAAAATATCCAAAACCGAAAATGTATTTTATATATTTACATGAAGCGAAATGTAAAGATATGAAAGATATGTTTGAAGAACTGATTTTTCAGAACGTTTTTAATCGATATCTCCGAAAAGGGAAAAGTTATCGAATATCTGAACTCGATAAGCGCGATATTTCAAGTCTCTACGTTCTGAGACCGACACTTTCATACATACGGCTAAAGCGACTCATCTCGTCGTCCTTATCTATAATATGTACGCTGTATGGCTTCTGCCACGCCTCCTTCTGCGAGTTACATACGTTTTCACAAAGCCATTATACTCTGAAATAGAGATAAGCGTCGGGATAGGGATTTTCGGGACCGGAAATTGTCCAAAAACGATTTTCGGTATTTGGAGGGTTGGGTAAGATTTTAAAAAAGTTCGGAACGATCGGAATCACTTATCCGACTGTCCTGAAATTTTTTAGAATCTTCCCTAATAAGCCCGGAAATTGTTTCCGGACAATTTCGGATCGGAAAATCCCGATCCCGACACCAATCTCTACTCTGAAATCCCATTTTCAATGGGTACAGTATAAAAACAAAGTCTAAATATCGATTATTATCGATAATAAGAGAATATAATAAGTTATCGAAAAATAAACTTGTAGAGCGTATGGTATACAAGAATATATATTTAAAATGCCAGCCTTCTAGTTTTTGTAGATTTTACGAGAACGCTGCATAAGGCCGGTCAGTCAGCCAGTCGGACAGACGGACAGGGCTAAATCGAGTCAGCTCGTTTCCCCGATCAAGAGTATCTATACTTTATGGGGTCTGACAAGCCTCCTTCTGCCTGTTACATACTTTTTGCAAAACCATTATACCCTGATTTCCCAAACAAATAACTAAAATTGAAAACTATAAATCCCTCAGGCACAAAGGTGGATTTTTATCAATCATAAGGAAATTCTTTCTCGCCTTACTACACAAGGCACGTTTATCAACTGATGTATACACATTACTGTTCTTATGCGACTTTATAAACTTTTTTGTTTTGTTATTTGGATTCCCCAAGTTTGTGGTAAGTGTGACAATTTTATTACCCTTTTACGGTTGCTGATTTGCTTTCGTAATAGCCTTGAATACATGTTGATAATAATAACTTTCAATATAATTTTTATAAATACTTTTTGCGTATATTTAACAACTAACATATGTAACGGGAAATTTTGGAAAATGAAGGGGATACGATTTTGACCTCTAAAATATTTTGATAGTTTGCATTACATCCGAGTCTCCTTGCATCTCACCCTTATCTTAAACAAAATCGGTTGAATGGATGAGAATTATAATGAGAATCAAGTTGCATCAACGAAACGGTAGGCGCTGGCGACAACAGCCGGAGCCAATACCGCCTAGACGGGCGCCGTCGTGGTCAGCGCCTGCAGATGTAAAGGATGCATGTAAAGACTGCTCCTTAGCGATCTTTTTCGTTTTCATACTCATAGTAAGCTGATCAGTACTTTTTAGTTACTTAAAAATACTTAAAAAGCGTGCAGGTGCTCTGTATAGTTATTTCTATAAGTTTTATTCTATAAGCTATGTTCGTCGTTGACTTTGCTACTCTATTTTAGCTGTTACTTTTTGAAAATTCAGTAGTTAAAAAAGATTTACTTTGTGTTTACTCTTGTCAGACACCATCAAAAGACTTCCTAGAATCAACACTCGAAGTTATCTTAGCATTAGCATATTTATTTGGT
Organism: Drosophila gaucha; assembly: GCA_035045545.1. Classification (NCBI taxonomy): domain Eukaryota; kingdom Metazoa; phylum Arthropoda; class Insecta; order Diptera; family Drosophilidae; genus Drosophila; species Drosophila gaucha. The sequence goes on from JAWNOY010000342.1 coordinate 25,724, forward strand.
TAGTCACTCCGCTGTAGCAGCTTAACAGTATTGATATTTCAGATTACAATTGATTGCAAAAGTATGAAACACTTCAGCGAAGAGAATTGAGCTTAGCACTTGTCTAATATCAATAAAAAATATTAAGTTAATATTAATATTGAGTTTATGAGCGTCAATTAAAACAGGTGATCCACTTGAGTTCAAAAAGTTTACTTTTAACAGATCGGACTTCATTTATTCGAGTTACATTCATTAAAATTTGGAAAATGTTTGATTTCTGACTCGAACAAATTTTCGGAAAATGCCATTTATATCAAATATGATCAAAAGCTATGTTTTGATCTTTTGAAAATCCTACAATAACTTATAATTTTATTTATTTATTTTTGAATTTTGTTTTTTAGTATCGTCATAAGTATAGCACCAGTGTTCTGGAGACATATATACAAGGAAACAAGGTTCCCTTCAGCTTCCTCTTTATGCTCGTTGTGCAGTTTATAACTATTGTAACGGAGCGTGCAATATACTTGCGGAAGGCGCTGGTGGTTAAAATTGTATTTCATTTCGTTACGGTCGTTGGCATACATATATGGATGTTTTTTTTGGTGCCCTACGTTACTGCGCACAGTTTCGGAGCGACTGCACCGACTGTATTCTATTTTATCAAGTGCCTCCACATGCTGTTGTCGGCCTATCAGATGCGATGCGGCTATCCCAGGCGTATTTTGGGCAATGTGTTCACAAAGAGCTATTCAATGGTTAACTATGTTGCGTTTAAAGTGTAAGAAGTTGATTGGAACTGTCGTCCAAAAAAATAATGAAAATTATTTTAGGTATATGGAAATACCATTCCTATACATTCTACGAACAATGCTGGACTGGTTATGCATTGATACGACACTCACAGTTATGGAGTGGATTAAAATGGAGGATATCTTTCAATCTGTATTCATTGTGCGCTGCTACAGGCAAATGGATGCGGATTTTCCAGTGCTACGGGGAAAGCCGAAGCCATTCTATATCAAATGCCTAATTGGTGGAACCATTATTTTAGTACTGATAACTCTCATATGGAGCCCGCTGTTTCTATTTGCCCTGGTAGGAACAGTCGGAAAACCAAATGTTCCTCGCAGAGCCGATATTTCCTGTAAAATTGGGCACTACGAACCAATTTATGTATCACAAAGTTACTCGGGCATCCACCAGTTTTCAGACCGTAACTATAGAAGTCTGCTTAAAAGCTTTAACTATGATATAGCTGCCACTGATCACATCATGATATATGATGCCGTGGATATTACAGCAGTTAAGTTTGATGCCAACTCTGTGACGTTGTGGAACATGTCGCCACCCGATAAAAAGCGTTTGTTGAATGATCTAAAGAAGGGTACATAAAAATTATATATTCCATAATTAAAGGTAAATTTTAATTTTACGCTTTTTTAATAGATAAGAAAATGGATATTCGCTTAAGAGTGTCCTTCAATAGCGGCGTTATGACGGATACCGTACTTCATGAAACAACATACACCCTTACGAAGAACAGGGAATTGACTCGTGAAATGCTCATCAAAATTTTATCTGATGAAACGAGCAAGGAGAAAGTCATTGTACCTGATATATTACCAAAATTCATTACAGTTCAAAAAACCAAGGTATATGTTAAGTTTATCAAAGATTTTGATGGTGAGTATATTACTTTAAAACAAAAGCATTAGCTATTCAAGTAGTAGTGCAACGTGCCCGACTTGGAGATACCTTGAAGGTACCCATCTGGGGTTATTCCTATTTAATAAAATATTTCAAACATAGGCATGCACACACACACACACAAATAAGCACGCTGTCTGCTTTTCTATCCTTCAGCAAGTGAGTTGAAAAAAAATCCCTTTGTCGGTCAAATAGATGGATAGCTCTTTGAAGCTCTTTTTCTATAGTGGAACCAACTCGGTTGCAAGCTCTGGTCTATCAGTCAGATTCAATGTTATTATTAGCTTTATTTATATATGTTTCGCCTTTTCCTTTATACTGATACAAAAAGAGACCAAAAAAGAATTGTATTTTGTTAGTTCAAATTGATTTTATAGATTTAAATATCATTAGTAAAAACTTTTTTCTTGGCAGGTAAACATAATAGACCAATAATATTAAAAAAAAAACAGGGTGAAGGCAAAAATTGGTTTGAAATGCATGACTTCTGTGATGACAAGTTCTACAAAAACATTCTCTCTGACCTACCCTTAAGTGACTGCGAAGACGGCATCGTTTTTTATATATTCAATGATAAATCATTCCCTTCAACTATGAGTTTTCTGGAAAAAACTGGGTATGCGCTCTTATAAAATGTATTTTTTAACTTTATTAGATGATTATTTACAATTTACTCTTTGATATTCCACTCTGTTCTTCACTCGTCTTATATGTTTTTTTTTAAGGATTATTGGCCTTTATACAACATGTGTTTATGTTGTGTCCCGCGTGATAAGGTCACTGATAGCCAACAACCATCGACGAATAATGTTTGAGGACTTGCCATATGTCGATCGAATATTGAAACTGTGCAATGATATCTATTTGGTGCGGGAGACCAAAGAATATCGTTTGGAAGAAGATTTATATGCGAAGCTTATATTTCTCTATAGATCACCGGAAACGCTGATTAAATGGACACGATACAAGGAAGAGTTTATAGATGATTCCTCAACTTCAGAACAACATCCAAGAAGGGACCAGCGCGGTTTAGCCGCAGATGACAATAACAGAGACCGTCAGACAGCTCAAACGAACCAGACAACATAAAAGACATATTTAACATAAAAACTTGTACACAGAAATGATATATTTTCTCAGAAATGCTAAATAAATAGTTGCAGATGTTTTGTTCTGAAAACAAGCTTGATTTTCGCAACAACGGATTTTCTGAATGAGAATAATGAGGTGTTTTCGGTTTTGCCACACCTTATTGGACGGACCATATAATTTCTAGCTGTAGAGCATGTGAATAGTTTGTCCATACACTGCAAAGAGCAATGAGCAATTGTGCTCGACTACTTGGCCTTGTGGTCGTAAGGTCGCATAGTCTATTAGTATACTGAAGCCATTTATATGTAAAAGCAGTAATTAAATACAAGCATACGCATAGACTCCTCTGCCACCCGTATTAATAGTAACTTCTCATTGGCTAAACTAACATTGGCGCAATAGCAAAAAGTCAACGTATTTGTGGAAAATGTTAAATATTTTAAAAGTACATATTAACAGTGCCAAATGAGAAATTTCTTAAAATTACTAATAGATGTGAACTTTGATTATTTTTGACTATCGATTATATTCTTATTAGCATAGTATATTCGACTCACATAAAAGACAGCGATCGATTTAAATTTCTTGGCGGGTTGGAATATCATAAGCATAATTGATTTTCATTCTACTGCATTGTGAATGATCAGTTTCTTTTTCTCTGTGCATACTATATATTCTTTACCTTTTGTGGTTGTTTCGAAACTTACGTCGGCTTCAAAGACTATGACTATCTCTTTGATCATACCAAACATTTTTGGAAGAGCTCTTATGCAAAATTAAAACAGATGTTGGGACCGAAACCGACTCCTTTCATCTAATTGGAGTTAGCCCAGAAACAAAGAAGTTTCTGCTGATCTATATATGTATGTAAATCCTATAATATTTTGTAATTATTGGAGCTAGAACTTACAAATTTGAAATATTTTTTCGGACTCGACTCATTAGCTTTAAAAAACAAAGTTGCACTTTCTTACTTTTTAGTTGCTAAGTTCAAATTTGGAAGACAGTAAATTCTTGATCTATTTTTTATACCCTCCTGAAAAAAAAGTATATTCATTTTGGTCAGAAGTTTGCAACGCACAGCAGGAAGCATCTCCGACTACACAAAGTATACGTATATATATATATACTCTTCGTCCGTTAGTCTATCTGTCTGTCTACATCAACGCAATCTTCTCCTAGAGTACTAGAGCTACAGAGAAATATTTTGCAAGAGCATTATCAAACTTCAGCATGGCCGAAGTTAGCCCATCCCTATATTTTTTTAACAAGATTAGCATAGCAAACTTTTTTTTATTAGTTTATTTACACCCTCTAAATTAAAATTTACACACATAATTTTGTATGCCACTGTTGCTGTCATCTGCACAGTATTGCCAGCTACGGGACACAAAAAAGGACAAGCGCTGAGAAAAAACGGAAAAAATACTTTAAACAAGTAAGAAAGCTCTAGTCGGGTCTGCCCGACTACGAGATCCCCTGAACCAAGTCCGAGGCAGTGTTTTAAACAATCTAGCTTATATCTTTTACCGGTACATATTACCCTCTGCGTGCACCCACACACGCACACATATACATACACAAGCACGCGCGCCGCTTACTGCGTAGATGATTTAGCGGCTACGCTTGGGCTGCATTCTATGCAGCATTATGAGAAATTCATTGTTAAATAACTTCGGTTCTAGATCTACTTTCTTAATGAAATTTTCAGGACATAATATTGACATCTAGAGGTGTATATATACGAAATCCCAACTCCCTAGTATTTGAAATACGTTTTTTCCACTTATGGGGCTAATGGGGAGAGGTATCCAAAATTTAATAAGTTTATTATCTGTATTTACATCACAGCAACCTACATAGTCAATTTGGCGTCTCTAGGTATTATGGTCTAAAAGTTATAGCTTAAAAACAAAGTCAAAATATCGATTGTTATCGATAATAAGGAAATAGGATGAGTTATCGAAAAAAAAAATAAACTTGTACTGCGTATGGTATACAAGAATATATATCTAAAATCTCAAATCTCTAGCTTTTGTGGTTTACGAGATCACTGCGTTCATACGGACGGACAGACGGACAGACGGACAGACGGACAGACGGACAGACGGACGGACGGACAGACGGACAGACGGACATGGCTAGATCGACTCAGCTCGTCGTCCTGATCAAGAATATATATACTTTATGGGGTCTGCCACGCCTCCTTCTGCCTGTTACATACATTGTCACAAAACCATTATACCCTGAATTCCCATTTTCAATGGGTTCAGGGTATAAAAATAGGACAGATCTGTCCGGAAAAAACTGAAATGGTATCACTGCTTCTGTAGGTAAGCAGTTTAGCCAAGCTATGAACCTACGGCTACTACTGCTTTCCACTGCTTGCAACTAGCTGGTGTTTTAATGTTGTCACGGATTTCTGTTAAAGGTGGCGCAATTTTAGCTTTACTTGCACTCGATCTCAGTTTTCGCGAGTGAAAAAATATAAGATTTAGTATATAACGCTTAGTTTAAATAGTAAAGATGTTAAAAGTTAACTAAATTATTAAAATTTACATTAAAAACCAAATCAATAATTGTAAGAATTCTATGGAATCTCGGCAGCAAAGATTTGACCAAACTAGAAAAAGTGTACGAATGAATAGAAAAAGATCAATGTATACTCGGTGTTTGGAATAACAATTAAAAAAACTGTTGCTGAAACCTAAAATTGTATCAAACGTGTGTAGTTAGAAAATCAAAAGCCGGCGTATAATAAAATGTTTCAAACAATCCGTTCGTTAGTTTTAAATAGCTAAATATAGCCAAGTATATATTGACACATTTTCATACAAGGATGAATGCGCGCGCAAATTATCGAAATGTGACGTTACACAATTCAGTTAACAGACCGCTTCCCATAATCCAATATTTCTTATGATACTCAAAATGGCTTCGATTACGTTAGCATAACAGAAGAGCTATCGATTTCCAAGATACCGATTTGCCCTAGCAACTGTTATTAACATAATACTCAATTGGTACGGAATACTAGTAACTTATATTTAAATAAATTAGCAATTATACTTATTTTATTTTCGTCAAAGGAAATCAGACGCTCTCTCAAAACAATATAAATTCAGCATAAACATTGTATCATTTCTACTTTATTTTATATACGGGAACTGAACTACACCATTACCGGTAATTTAAATGATTTGAAATTGAATTTTGGGGCACAGCTTAATTGGATCTTGTTATATGCTTATCAAAACTATCGATAGGTTTAAGCACTAGGTGCTCTAAAAAGATATATAGTGTAATTGATAGAGTGCAATCGAACGCGAACGGCAACGGTCCTACTCGGCAAGTGCTGCGGAGTAAATATAATTTAATTAATTTTTTGTTTGTTTTGGATTCGTATTTTTACGAATTTGGCGATGTAACAATAATTTGACAGCGTAAGGTGTGCGAAAATGAAAAATGATACTATGTTGAAGTTTTGGCCGATAATTATATATTTAAAAAGTACTTGCCTTTTTATTATCGGATATGGATCGATATAGATTGTGTGTAACAACTAAAATTAGGTTTGCGTGGAATGCATTAATATATTACAAGGCATTATAGTTATAATATAGGTCACAAAAGCACATGCAAATTTTTTATATTGTGTTCACTTATTTGGCTTTTGCGAAAGTCTATAATGCATCTTAAAAGAATTATGATTGTCTTTTACTATTGAATTTCTTGTTTGAAGGGTGCTGTTAATTTTATGGTCAAAAGTTACCAGAATGATCATGATATTCGGAGTTTAGCAATCCAGTTAAAGCGAGTGCCGACCTATATTTCGCTTTGCTTTCATTTTCAACAAAAAGGCAGCGAAAGAAAACAAAACAACATAAAAAGCTGCTTTTGCAGTCATACAAATACTCACTTCACTTCAAGCAAAGAAGTCAAATATATGTGCATGCAGATGCCGTGAAAGAGCAGTATGATTGTATTTTGAAGATGCTTTTTACTGACTGTGTGCTCACATTTAGCTGAGGCATACTTTCGCTTTTTATATTGCTATTACAGTATTTTGTTTTGGCGGGCGTCCACTTCTGAATGATTTTTTCTTTATACTTGTGAAAACTCAAAGGTAAGATACCAAATTTTCAAGTATTTGAGCAAACGCTTTTGTTATTGATTATTATTATTTATTTTTGATCACATCGTTTTTTTTCCAACTAAGTACATAAATTTTTTAAATTATTGCCGAAATGGCAAGTTTTTCATCTCTAATTTTAAAATTTAAATTTTAAAATGGTTTAATGTAAAGTAATTTTGGACTACTTCGATAGTAATAGCATTATTAATTTATGAGTACGCATAATCATATTGAAGTAAAACTTAAAATTCAAATGTGCTTTGAATGGATGTATATTTGTTTTATACTGTCTAAGTTGATATTTTGCTTCATATAAGTTGTGTCTTTATCCCCAATGTATAAGTTTTCAAGCATAAAATATAACAATTTCCTGTGAAATAATGTTTAATGTAAAGGCTGTTGACGAGAAAAAATTGATAAGCATTTGATAGAGTTACTATGGTTGAATACATTAAACTTGTATGCTGCTTACGATCTTGACGGTTGTAGATATACCAGCAAAAATGATAAATCTATTTGCTTCAACTAGATACAAATTTGTTTTAGCAAAAGAATTGCTAAAAACCTGCAGTATAACATGACAAAGGTCAAATGAATTGTGCTTCGAAAATGAGTCTACAATAGTTGTTTTTTAACTGATCTGTAATTCAATTCACGGTTTCATAATAATAACATATAATTTACGTTCATTGCAGTACATCTTTTTTGAAAACTAAACTTAATTAGTTACCCGCACTTCATAAGTGTGAGTATAAGGGAGGGTATAAAGATGTTGACAAATTATTTCTGCCATATTTATAAGAGTAACAAGAAAATTTTAATTTTTCAAAACTATTTTACCGACTAACCGTCTTGAACTAGCTTATTAAATTTCATGGAAATCATAAATTCAAGGGGACAGACAATATGTATGTATTTGTTATTAGTATTGTTGATACATGTGTAATGTGTATCATATTAATATTGAGTTACTATAGCTTAGAGGATGAGTACCAGTGGCGTAGCGTGGGGGACAAGGGCGGCAAAACGACAGAGTTGAGATGTTTTTTTTTACTTATTGTTTTACAATCATACTACTTTCTTAATTCACTATCGCATTAAAATTGGTAGAATAAGAGAATAAGAGGGCTGCAAAATTTTTTTTTTCTTATTATTGCCCTTTTTATTTTTTTGGTCCCTAGTTTACAAAACATTTAAATTCTTTGAATAAGAGGGCGGCAAAATTGTCTTTCGCCCTGGGCTGCCGAGACCCACGCAGTATGTATGTATGTATATAGTTTGATGTTTGCATGATATTCTAGAAAAATATCAGTTGACCAGTTTAATTTTATGAAATTGGTAAATATATACATGCTATATATACACACATAAACAGAAATATGCGCAGAGGCGCACATTTTGTTAACTCTTATTTAAAATCTTAAATTATTATTTATTTGCTTTAAAAATACTTAGATAACGCTATAGATAAAACGAACGTCTTAACATTGCACAGCAAACAGATTTTAAAAAGTACGTCAGGAGGAAACATTTTTCTGGGTCTGGCACACCAAAGCCTCAATGCCCTAATACCTTCAAATTTTGCTTCAGCAAACTTCATACGTGATGACAATTATTATATATTTGTTGTTTTTATTGGTGTTCTTTTACGTATCAAAAAATCTATCAAGTTTCAAGACTTTTTATAAGCAGAAAGTTGTATCATAAATATCTTGCATATATGTAAGTGTTACATTAAATATCATAGTTAATTTAATTTTTAAAAAAATTTCTATCTGTCTTCATTTTAAGTCTATTTACTGCGGACTGCATGACACAGAAAAGATAAGAGCTTTTCATATTGGCTTCAAGCATCCGCACAATGTAGGCAGGTTTAATTGTAATACAGCTGTTACTGTGAGTATACCGAAATAAAGCGAAAACATTATTTAGTCATTAAAAGTTTTCTCATTTCAGATATAAATATGATCCAAAATATAAGTCTTGATAGTTGAAATTAAATCAACCAATGCTTCATCAGGTATTACATCAGTTTTACGGCCAGCAATCGGAATTAATGAAAATTCAAAATATCTCGGTGTCGGAAAACCTAGCGCAATTAGCCGCAAAGCAACAACTGACATCGAAATACAACAACAATGAGGACTACGATCCGTCCGAGCAAAAACCAAAACAGATGCATCGACTGCGTGAAAAGCTTCAGTGCGCAAACGAAAATGCTACAGAAAGCTCGCGGGCATGGGCGTTCTGCGATCGGTGTTGCGGAGAGAGACAGCGGCAAGAACAAGAGCAAGAGCAAGAACAGCAGCGGCACCAGCAGCAGCCGCAGCAGCCTGGCATCGTAGCTTTTTATCGTTCGTACATGGATTCAGTGTCTGATTTGTCGTCGTATCGTTTTGTCTCCGATGAGGAGGAAGCCAATGATAATGATGTTGATGCTAATGATGACGTTAGTGTTGGCTCGCTGTCGGTGCCGTGTGTAGAAATAGAACAACACAAGTCAAAAACATCAACTATAGCACAATACATAAAAGAATCGACGACGGATAAGGCCTTAAGCGTTGAAGTGCCCCACGCGTCAGCATTTTTTCTACCACATGAAACGCGGAGTGTGTTACCAATAATTCGAAATTGTCGTAATATTAACAATATTGCTCAGGAGCAGCAGTTGCTAAAAGTTTCCGAGTCCGACCCAGTACCTTTTCAAAAAAATAGTTATGCTACAATTGGACATTGGCCCAGTGACGCGTGTCGCTCTACCAGGCATTATAATTATAGATCTTATTTACGTTCTGGTCGTCGCCATCCACCGCCCGTGCCACCGAAGCCCAAATCTCGCAATCGAATTTGCTTTGAAGTCACCGCCTGCAGTGGCATCTATAATGCTGAACCTGCACTAAAAACACGTCGGTTGGAAAAATCCCAAAGACAGGGACCTACCGATCCGAAATTTGTGCCGCTCGATTCGTCAGACAGTCGTACTTCAGCAGGTAAAACCAGGAACTGTTCTGATTTAAAACACATTTACTCGAACGCTAACGGATGGACGTCAGTGGAAGCTGAAAATAGCTGCAAATCGCATGCCACTGACACAAATCGAAACAACTATAATTTAAAATTCGACGCAACGTCAAATAAACATTTGCAATCCAAAAAAGGTTGTACGCTGCGCTACGATCATTACGGATATCTTAAAAAAATATCAAATCCAAACTGCAATTCGAAACACAAAGACAGCGAGAAGCCAGCACCGGAAGCAGAAAACTTTCGTGCAAGCCATTCGCGTGCCATTGCTGCCTCGGCAAAAAGTGACGAAAATATTGGATATTATAATGCAGCTAAATCGGTAACGCCTAGAGAAGACAACAACATTGATTTCTATAAAAGCGCAAAGTCGAATGAGTTTCATTTACCCACATCATCTGGGACATCAACAAAAGAAAATATTCCTGACGCGGATGCTGTGAATATAGATTTTGATTCACCAGATGATCTATTTTCAAATTGTATTCACAATTTTGACAAGAGATGTTCCCAAACAAACTCAACCTTCGCTAGACTATCTGTGGATAGTCCAAGATACACCGGCTGTTGCTTACTGAACTGTACAACACCTCAACAGAAGATTACTTTGCTGCAATTGAAAGACGTTCCAGTTATTCAAACTTTGGACACTTCTCTATATGCCCAATCGTCAGTTGGGTTTGACTGCGAAAGAGATGTGAGTATTACAGCTTATGCAAAATGTTATAAAAACACAAAATATAACTAGTCAATGAACTTAAGCAAGATTCGTAGTTTTATGTGAAACATAAAATAGGTCATTTGAGAGGATTTAAAAATTGGGATTTACCAACAGAAATTTCAGTATACTTTTTAAAATATTTATTGTTGACCCTATATAAAACGAACCCTAAAACAAACCAGGTAAACCCAACTTAGGTATAAAGAGCCAAAATCAAAACAAAAATAATAATGACTGAAAGAATAAAAATAAAAATATAAGTAATAATAATAATAATAAATAGCAATAGAATTGTCTTATTAAAAATTTAAAATATGAAATATGCTAAATCAAGGATCAATCTAAGAGCTGAGTTCATGAATGTTTAAAAATCAGATGTATGAATTCCAAATGATTTTCCAGTTCTGAGCTTTTATTACAACGTGTCGAGCGCTATTCGTGTAATATTTGAGAACCCCTTTTGGTTGATTTCGTAGCCTCTGAGCAAACAAATGCATTCGTAAGTCGTCTGCTTGAAATCAAATTTGTTAGATTATTTTCTTGTTTAATTCTGCTGGGTATTTAATATTGTTAGCTTGGTTACGTACTTGTATTTACTTACAGATATAATTATGACTATACGTATGTATTATATAGATAAATATACGTATATATGTATATATAGATGTGATATTTGTGCCACAATTTGTTTGAGATATTCTTGCTCTCTGGGATGCTCAACGGTGTGCTTTTTGTTAGATTCTTTTAAAATGTTCCCTGGTACGCACAAACATACATACACACAAATATATATATATATATATGCATGTACATTTGTACATATTTACATTTCTAGGTGCTCTTCACTCTCGCTCTCGCTCTCTTTTGAATTCAGTATAAATTCTTCTTGTTTATACTAAAAATATCACTGTGTGCGTTTTGTTGTTGCTGTTGTTGTTGTACATATGTATATATACTTATATGTATGTATACTTAAATCCATAGCATTTTTGCGTTTTCTTACAATGTGCTTTATGTATCACAATGCACTAAAAAGATGACGGTTCAGCAATTCTAGCATCTAACATGTTTTTTAATCCACCTCAACTTAAAACTTACTATTGTAATTGAACCATTGACAATTTTTATTAAAGGTTTATAGATTGGATTTTTAATTTAGAATGTAATTTATGTCTGTTAAAATACAAAATGAATAAATATGGAAGTTATTTAAGTATTTGCGATCTTATATATGTATATACTTACAGAAAGTTTTCATAAGTTTATTAGAAAGGAGAAATACATTCTAGCTAATTTAACTTGATCAAATATAATGTCCTCTGTTCACTTCTGATTTTTAGCACACGATGGATAAACGACGCAACACCTTGGACCGATTTCAACGTCTAACCTTTGGACGGAAATCAAAACCAACAGTTTCTGCAGAAACTGTCTCCCCGGAAACTTGCAGGGCATCCAGTGTAGATAAGCAACGTAACAGCTCTGAACGATCTGAGCGTCTTAAAGAACTGACGGAGCTTTTGCGTGGTGGCAACAGTTCACGTGCCTCGTCAACGCCCACACCGCCTCCAGTGCCACCACCACGCAAACCTCGAATACCTCACAATAGTTCGACAACGAGCAGCCTAGAACTTCAGGAAAATCATTTATCATCTGGTGGCTTAGGAGATTCTGATCCAGCAATGACTGGGCAATTGCAAAAACAGAACAGTACAAATAACAACAAGATTGCCAGCGGGAGTACTAGTGTGCCCGCTGCTGCCGCACGAATCTTGCACTCAATTAGACCAAATACAAGTCTCTCCAATTTGGAAGCTTTCATGTTGTGCACTCGCGAGAAATCCAAATCACCGCCGCCCCTGGCAGTAGGTGACGAGGTCGACGCAACCAGTAGCGAGTGGCCTACGCAGCTGTCCACAGCAGAGTCTCGCATCGGAAGCAGCACAAGCACTCAGAAAGGGATATCGCCGTTTCGTTCTGTTTCGTTTTCACAAATTGACTGTAAATCAACCTTAAGTGCTTTGCGCGATCGGCTGCGGCGGGACAAGGCCATTGAAACCCCCACTCCCATTCACAGGAACAGTAAAACGATAGAGTCTTTGGGTAATCAGTCCGATAAACCGATTACTCTGGATCCGGGTTGGGTGCACATACCGCTTAAGAGCACGGGCTTGTGTATTAACCTAAACTACGGGCAGGAGAAGTCACTTGAGCATGTTCTAGAAGATGTGCCTGATATCATAGCTGAAGAAGATATATTCAATACAGACAACTGCAGTGTCACTGGCATATTACCGGCGACTGCTAGTAGCGTTATAGCCGCACACGCCAAAATGGAGTCCCTTTCGGATACTGTGCACTCGGAAGGAGAATATAATATGAGCAAGGAATGTGCGACGGTGATTGTGACTGCCGATGATACACCTAACATAGTCGAAACGAATGTTAGCTCGGAATTAGCTAACCTGGAGGAGCAGCATTCGCTTGAGTCGCCTTCAAATAATATTTTGCAAACAGCTACCACTTGTCTGATACCCGTTCCGGTTTATGAATGTGCCTCACAAGAATGGCTGGAAACACCCGCTCAAGAATGGGTTGAGTTGGCACCAGAATTCGGCATTGTGCCAGAAACAATACAGCCGCCCATTTCGCATGCGGCATGCAAAATAATGCAGACAGAGACATTAACGACAATGCCAGGCAATTTGTTGCCGACAATATCTGTGAGTCGGAGCTCTGTGGAAGGTGACGAACATAGGAAAGAAATAATCGTACCTCCGACGGAATCCGTATCAGATCGCCTTAGTACGTTCGAATCAGTTGACGATCAGCGTCAACAGGAAGACCTCGATATGGAGCTGCATAATTCAGACGCAAAAGCCACGACGCGACACAGTACAGGTGAGCGTCAAAAGCGTCATTTGGACAAGTCCACAAAGCGTAAGGGAATGTACATTGATACTTCGGACTGGCATCAGCCAGTTGAACCACATCCTGGACTTGCATTAGATTTATCTATTGTCAATTTTCAAGTCATTAAGCCAGATTCACCCGATGAATCGCAGATAGATACCAATAGTCCAGACATGTTTGTAATGAATACGCCCGAGCTGGAGAAGGGTTCGCCTTTATGGAGAAGATCAAATGAGCGGTCTCAACTGCTAAGCAGCTTCAGCTGCCAGAGCAGCGAGGAGAAGGATGATGCTGCCAGCATTACTAACAGCAAAAACAACAGCATCCTGCATACTGACTCCATGTCCGATACTGAAGAACGCGTTAGTTGGAGTCCAACGCCCAGTGGAGATTATGAAAGCAAACGCTATTCAAAGCGTCCCCTCACCGTACGTGGTCCTTATGGGCAAATGCTAGAAGCTGAGCTGAAAAAGCCAAATCGGAAGCATTTCGACGAGATACTCGAGGAAATGCGCGACACGGACAGGTAAGTGGCAGCTAGTGTCATTACACTTAAGTGTCAACGTTAATATGAATTATGCCTTAGACTATATCCGCGTCGAGAACATAGCATATCAGAAAGGAAACCTTCACTTGGCTCCACTCGCATCAATATGCCACAATACTCGAATTCGATGCGCGTCCGCAAGTCAAACGCATACCTGCCAGTACCAACCCATGCTCGAGCTGCCTCGACTCCTTCACAAATTGAGCATGTCAACAAGCCAACATCGTCGTCTACCAAGGATCTTAACGAGGCGTCTTTAATGGCGGCAGATAAGCAGCCGCCACATCAGATAAAACGCGCCGCGTCCGAAGCACCCACAACGAAAACGCATCATAGCAAGCGCAATCAATCACTGACTAATGAAAACAAAAATCAACATCATCATAATCATCACCATCCGCATACGAAGCGAAGTGCTGACGACAATAATAGTAGCAGCAACAAATCAAAGCTACCTTATGCCGCTGGCGTACCACCCACAGCAGCTTTGCTGGCGGAACTGCTTAAAGGCTCCAGTGAGAACATGATTTCCGAGCAGCGTCAGGAAATGATTGCGGTAAGTAACTCCACCCTCATTCCTCCTATTACTTAATCACAGAAAACAAGGGCAACGAGACTTCAAACGATATTCGAGTATGATACAAAATTTTGTTATTTGTTCTGCTTTCATTATTCATTGATCTCAATTCATCAATGAAGTTTTTTTTTTCTTCTATTTTTTTATAATCTCAAAATATGTTCGTCATTCCAAAAACAGTATATAAATATGTATGTACATATATTTATATACATAGGTATATTTACATATATATGTATGTATATATATGTATATATATTTTCATATTTATATACATATATATGTAAATATACCTATGTATATAAATAATATAATATATATAATATATAATATATATATATATATACATTTTTAAATACATATACATATATATACAGAAGACTCATATATATAAGTATATATATATACATACAGACATATGTGAGTCTTCTATTGTTTGCAGAGCATTTGGGAAAAATGATTGGAAAATGCGAAAATGGGAGTGTGCGCATGCTCCAACAAGTAATGCGCACTGGAAATGTGTCACTGTGTTAGAAGAGAGCCCCTGAAGTTTATTTCGTCTCTTTGTTTCGCATCCGGCACCGTGGTTGAGGCTATAGCTTTTTGGACTCAATTTGTTTGGAGACTTCGTCTAGCAATTACATAGTTATATAAAAAGTCCGATTTAAAAAAATTCAATTTCAAATAACTTGCTAGACAAAAGTTTTAAGCCTTTAAATGAACACAGAAAAGGGGTTTTCGTTTGTGTTCATGTAAATTAGAGATTACAGATATATATGTATATGTCAATTGTATACCATTTACATAAATATATATACTTAGATTAAAAAATTATAAAATTCTTTCTTCAATTAGATAGCTAAAAGTATTTAAACATTGTTGAATTTGCTTCTAAATATGATAAATAGACAAGAGTAAATGGAAATAAATTGCTTTTATGCTCACATGCTCTTTCTTGGACACTTGTCGCATGCAAACGGCAAAAGTTGTATTCCAATTTAATCGTGAGAGTTAGCCTGGCTGGAGTGTGTCTGTTTTCAGTTGGAATATGAAAAATGGAATTTAAGTGTGTATTTGGCACAATGGAATGTTTTTCAACGTGTTGAGTAGCACACTCCTGTGCAGCTAGTTGTATGCGCCACCAACAATGTGAGTATTAAACCGCATCACATACTCACATAGCCACCCACCCACACACCCACCTCACACACATTAATAGCCGATGCTCTCCCGCGCAGCAACAGAATCTTCTCCGCCAACGTCAATGCGCGCGTTTAAATTCTTGTTTGCTTTTTGTACCTCAGTTGTATGGCGAAATTTTTCGTGTTTCGTTTGTTTTATTTTGTGGTGTTGTGGGAAATAAATTAATATAAACAGTTACTTGAAAAATTAACCAACAACAATCAGCAATAAACCAAATATCAGCTACAATTCGCAAAGTCTGCAAGTAACGAAAAAACCTACAAAAACAAAACTCCAGTAATAAATATAAAAAAAAAAATACTTTTCGCCCTACGCCACACGAGTGTATATACATAAACTTATGTACACGCACGTAAAGAGTGAAGCAATTTAAGTCCTTGTCAATTAGGAAAGGATAGAGACGCTTAAGCTGAAAGGCAGAAATAAAAACAAGTAGAAAAGTATACATATGTCTGTATCTAATTACACACATACCTATGTATACACAAAACCACTTCGGGTACTATATCCACCCAACCTCTTGTTGCGTCGCGCAGATCGAAAAAAAATTGTGATTGTGTTGTGTTGTTTCGCATGTGCACTGGTAATCGCTCCTTTAACTAAAATGTGTGCACAGATTTCCGTGGAAAAGCTAAATCAATAGAAATTTATAAAGTTTGTAACAAAATTTTGAATTTGTTGCATACAGATGAAACAAAGTTTTTCGTAGATATCATTTCCTATCTATGTATACCATGTGTGTACAAGTTATATATATGTATACATATTTTTACATTTATATATGTACATGGTATGCATATATGTTAATATATATTAACATACATACATGCATTTAGACATGTGTATGTATGTAAGACCCTAGCTTACTGCTGAGTGACAAACAAACTCCTACACAAACACCTTTTTATTTGCTGTTTAAGAAGGCATAAGGTGTCCTCAGGTATGTGTCGCTGTTTCACAAACTCTAGAGCACTCTCGTGGGCTGAAGCTGTTCCCCCACTCGCCATCTACGCAGATTTATCAATGGGCCTCAGTGTATATCCAATTCCTGCTGCTCCAGTCTCATGACTCTGCACAGACCAATAAAATGTTTTGCAATTTTAGTTACCTGCCTTTAATAGATGGACAAGCACGCGGCTTTAACGTGTCTCACCGATTCTACAAAAGTTGAGACAATACGCTTTTGTTCAGCTTCACATTCAGAATATTGAATGGGGTTATTAACCGAAAATAACAATTAGTGATCAGTGTTCAAATTAGAAGTTACAAAAAGTATATAATCAAATCGCCTTAATCAGACACTCAATTAAAAATTGAAAATGTCGCTCAATCGCGAAAATCTACGCTTAAGTCTGATGGACTTACAAGCCACCTTAACTGCACCATCGAACACAATCGCTGCTTCTCTGTTGCCACAAACACAAGCTCAAGTGACACAACCGCCGACTAGTGGCAACAGCAGCAGCAGCAGCAGTGTATCGCAAGCTGTCTCGCAGGCAACTACCTCGGTTGCTCGGCTGAGTAAAGCCGGTTTTGGGGCAGCGGGCCATCAGAATGACAAATGTGATAGGCTTAAGAAAATGACTTCAATCACTTGCTCCGATTCGGAAGACGACTCGGAGAGGCGAGCACAGTTTGATATGAGCTGCAAATGGAATCTGGGCGGCTATGATGGCGTAAGTGTGGTGGTTGCCATAGTTAGTTTATAACATTTCGTATAACCAAAATTGGTTTCTCAAACAAGTTGTTTTTTCTTTCTTTCTTTACTTACAGGACACGCGTACTTACGTTGTTCAAGAGATTTACCGCAACGAGCAATCCTATGTGGAGTCGCTGCAAATAGTTGTACTTAAGTATCTGAAAGTGTTGAAATCGCCAGAACATGCTGGGATGATTGATACGCGGACTGTGGATGAGATATTCTTTATGGTGCCCGACATACTCGAAATACATGAGAAGTTTTTGGCTGAGTTGAAACAGCGGCTCGACGACTGGGATGTACAGCAAAAAGTGGGAGATGCATTTATTGAAACCGTAAATATACAATGAAAATTATATAAAATTTGTATATATTATATTGTATATCGAAATTGTGCAGTTTTCGAAACTAGAAGTGCTCGAGGTATATACATCCTTTGTCAACAACTGTAATCGAGCCAAGAATGCGATTCGTTCGATGAAGCATCAGCGACCATCTTTTGCCAAATTTTTGGAATCCACATCCCGTGAGCATAAGGGAAAGCTTACGTTGGACAACTTACTGATTAAGCCAGTTCAAAAATTCCCAAAGTACGTATATCTATTAATTTATATATTATATATATTACACATATATTCCCTTTTCTAGCTACGAACTGCTCTTTCAACGCCTCATAAAGCATACAGATCACGATCATCCAGATCAGAAACATTTGCAGGAAGTGCTCAAGTTGGTGCACGATATTTTGGTGCACATCAATTGTAAGGAACGTGAGATTATGGAAAATGGCCAGCGGGAAGCGACATTACGTGAATTGGAAGGCGTTATAGAAGGCATAACCGATTTGATAGCGCCTGAGCGGCAGTTTTTGTTATTCGACTTGGTGTCCATGCCATCGGGGCAGGGTGCGCGCAAGGATCGCGGCTTTTTTCTGTTCAATGATCTGTTGGTTCTGACGAGCATCAAGAAACGCAGCGGTACCATTAGGAAACCAAATAGCTCTATTTGCCCCGGCTCGGTGGCCACCACTTTGGATACCAACAAATATAAGTTCCTTACAAAAATTTCATTGGATTGCCTAGAGATTGTCAAGTGTAAGTGATTTCACTTTGTCTTAATTTACTTTGCGTTAACTTGAATTGTTCATAGCTAAAGATGAAAATATAAAGCGCATCGTAAGCGAAATTGAGAACCTGATCGAAGACGGCAATAAGTTGCAACAGATAAGCGAAATCACGGCATCTATCAAATATCCTCATCAGTATCTAGAAGATGTCATACGTGAATTGCATCGTGACATTCAGAGACAACTCTCGGAGCGTCAAACAAACGACACACAGCTAAATATGTTGGAATTGACAGTTAGCTCGCCGTAAGAATATATATGCATATACGTCCTCATATAATTACTAAATCTTTCTTCTTTTTCAGTAATGGAAGTCAAAAGTTGACGGTTGTTTTTAGCAAAACAGATAGACGCTCCAACTGGGAGGAAGTATTCAATGAAGCTAAATTAAAATTGGGTATGTTAAACAAGTGACCGACTGCATATATACTAGTCCACGGTGAAAACAGATCTAAATTTAATCAAGGATCAGTTTTCGGATGTACCACGCAGCTATGGACAGACCATATCATTTATTTGACTGTCAGTAGAGGTGATCAACATAAAAGCTATCGAAAATATAGTTTTTTACCGACTTTATCGGCAATATACATTTTACATCGATCTTTAAAGAAGGTCAACATAACCCACATGCCAAATTTGTAAACTCTACCTGTATAACTGTAGAAAATATAGTTTTATACGATTTACCACGCCCATAATAGGAGTACATTTCCATAGCATATCCAAATCCAAGTTCTTCAACTGCAATTTTAAGTCCCTGGCTTCAAACAGACAGACAGCAAGATGGACATTGAACAAAACCAATATACTCTTTTGACTTTGTGAACGAGTCTAAAAACGAGTATCCAATAAGTTATATTAATTATTTTCCAATTATTCTCCTATTTGCAGCCGCCACACAGGAGCGACATCCCATTCCAGAATTTCTCACATCAATTCCTATTCGCAAAACACGTGCAGGTCTGCAATTCACTTGCGCGGCGGCTACACTGAGCGACAAACGAGATGTTTGGGTTTGCAACAGTGATGGATATGTGGGGCAAGTTTGCATTATGTCCTTGCATCCGGAACCAAATGTAACCAGCTGCAATGGAGTCTGCAATGCCCGCATACTGTGCGTAGCCTCTGTCCCAGCCTACAGCAGCAGCCCCACTGAACGGCTTAGTGGGTCGGAGGATAAGCAGCAGCCCAGCACACAGCAGAATAGCTATACCCAGCAGTTACGGGACTATCGTAAGAGCATCTCGCCTATTGCCCAGCCTGCTTCTGTGTTGACTGTGCCAGAGAAGAAGAAAATGCCCACTTCCACTATTGACAACGGCTCTGATGCTGCTGGCAGCAGTGAATCTCAGCTAGATCTAAATCTAAGCTCTAGCGATGATGAGGCGGATGTTGTTTCAGCTGCACCCCTCGAACAACGTATGCCCAGCCCTGCACCCTCATTACATGCCACATATCATGTGCAACAAGTAAGTCTTTTCATTTACATATGTCTGTTATCAAATTGTTATTGCAATTGGCAATTGTTCATTTAAAGGATTCTAACCCCGATGAAAGCGAATGCAATCAATCAACTATGTGGATCGGTACTGAAGATGGATGCATCCATGTCTACAACAGTACTGACAATATACGCATAAAGAAGAATCGTATTAAAATCGAGCATCATTCAGCTGTATTTTCCATATTGTAAGTGCTTACACAACAAATGAAATACAATTGGAAATTAACTTACCTCAATTATTATAGGTACCTGGACAATCGTGTTTTTGTATCCCTAGCTAATGGCGATATATGTGTTTATCTCAGGGATGGTGGTATGTTATTATATCAGTAGATGAAAAAGAAATATAATTGTAATTGTAATTTTACTTGCAGCCACTTCTTGGAATACGTGCTCGTCGCATCGTCTCTCGATTGGCACAGTTTCGAGCCCGGTGACTAAGCTGCTTAACGTAAATGGGAAGTTATGGTGCTCAATACAGGGGATTATTAAAGTGTTAGATACTGAATCATTTTCGGTGAGAAAACTAAAAGCTTGAGTATCAAAGATAGCCTGGACGGCTTTTTACTTACTCTAAATATTTCAGGTTATAAATCAAATACAAATATCTTCGGACTCAAAACCAATTACGAACATGACTGTAGCAAATAATTTTGTGTGGATATCAATACAAAACTCAGCTCACATAAAGTGCTTTCATTCCAATACGTAATTATTATCATAATCAACATTTAGGACTGTAAGTAACTTACTTAATATTTACTTTATTTAACAGCCACCAACTAATTACGGAAGTAAACCTTGCGCCTGCAGTCAATAAAATGTTGTCGAATTGTGACGAAATAATTAGGCAACATAAAGCTGCTTGCCTGCGCGTAACTTCACTACTGTGTTGCAAGGATCTTATTTGGATTGGAACCAGTGCAGGAGTATTGCTAACCATACCAGCTCAGGGCTATGAGAAAGGCGCACACAATATAGTACCAACAGGCATACCCCACGGTCACACGGGTCATGTGCGATTCCTGACCTTTGTTGAGTCACCATCACATGGCCTAGAGGGTGGCTCCCAAATTATATCAGCTGCGACGTCACGGGAAACTGGAAGCGGCACCAGCGATGATTATACTAAACAAGGGTGAGCCATCACAAGATATTTAATGTACAAAATATATGGACTTATCCGCTTTTGTAAATTCTTTCATGGCTGACAGTTCGACGAAGAACTCTAAAGCAAAATTGGAAGCCAAAAATATACTTATTATATCTGGTGGTGATGGTTACGAAGACTTTCGCAACTCTGGTGCCAATTCCTTAAGTGAAATCGCTGGCCGCGAAGACAGCACCAATCATTTACTAATATGGCAAATTTGAAGCAGACGACGTAAAAATCGCTGGCGGTTATTGCTTTCGAGATGGAAAAACAACAACTGAGGTCACCTCCAATAGTTCCAAATCTCTAAGCAACTCAAATCTGAGAGCTCAATATAGACTGCAGCGATTTTTATTGTACCAAGTTGCCAAAGAACAAATGTTGACAGGACTAGTGTTACACAAACACATTTTGTGTATGTAAACAAAAATTGCATTGCTTATGATATGATATATATACATATATATACATATATTTATGTTTTACTAAATAGTTAGCAATGTTCATAATTTTTGTATTGATGCAAGACTATATTAAAAGAAGAAAACATAATTATGAGTGCCAAATATATAAATGTATTGCGCCAAACATTCGGAATAAATTATTTAATATGTTAAAAGAAAATCCTTTAGCTAGGCCCGATGGCGTTTTATTCCAAGCCCCTCCTCACACTTATAACTACAAATTCATTTATATAACATTATTTTTATAAAATTTAGCAAATATGCTGACTAAATATTATTAATTGTATTTATTACATACATGTACATACATATATATATATTTACTTAACTATATATATATATATATATATATTTATATATATATAGCTATAGAAGTATCTTAATATCCAAAATATTAATCTGTACATATAGCATGTTTATTTAAATTTAATAAAAGTAAATACTTAATTCAATTGTCGCCCCAAAAAATATATAAAAAAATTAAAAGAAGAAAAACCTAATCGAATTTATTCTAAAAGTAATCACTGAATTCACATACATTCATTATTATTATATAATATATATTATGGGCGAAATATATGAGAAAAATTTGTAAAAATCATAATGTTAACTTGTTAAGATAAAAAAACATAAAACTTTATGTATTCAAAAAAGAAAAAAACAAAAATAACTTAACGGCGTTTTAAAAATGCAATGTAATGCAACTTTCATGCAAGAGAATTGAATTTCAAAAACTAACAACCCATACATACCAAGTGATATTCAAATGTTTGGGAATGTATTAACATATGTGTATATTTTTTGAAACAGCATATTTCTAAGCTTGACTAATGTTAGCGACGTTTGCAGTTTTAACTACTCTGATTGACAACAAGCCAAAGCTACTCTCTACGGTTAACAAAGGTGTGTTTCATTAGCTCTCACACTCATTGCCTAACAAGTGACCTCTCACATTTTCAATAGAGTGGATGTTATCAGTCTCTGAATAGTAATTAATTGGACTTATAATGTTTATATACTCCTAATGTAACTAAATCCATACAAATTGTTTTTCTTTCGAAATGTATCAATTTAAATTAAATTTAAAATTTGCCAGCTTTTTAGCAAATTTTTCTTGTAAAATAATTGTAACTTGTTAGCTACAATAGGTATTTTATTTTATTTTATTTAAATGGCATCTGACAATTGTTATCCTACCTCTATAAATACCAGCAGGTGTTAGAATAGAAATTGATATAATTATATACCAGAATAAATCTGAAACAGAACTGTAATAATAGATTGTGAAACAATAACTTCCCCTTTACAAATTGCGAAGTAAGATTTAACAATAAAAATGTAAAAATGTGGTTATATGTATATGTGTACGTTACCTGTTTAATAAACCAAAATTTTCAAACTGAACTCAAACTGTATTTCCTGCATTTAACCTTTGTCCCTTTTTTCTTTCGCACCTATGCACATACGTTCACGGCGGCAGGCATTAAATTTTGCGTGGGAGGCTTTTAGTCCCCAATTGGTTTTATAGCTTTAAGCAAATTGAATTTCGCTCACGGCAAGCCACATATATTTCCATGTCTCGCTCTTTGTTACTTCAGTTAAGGTTTTTGCTTAAAAATTGGTTGCGTTGCTGGTTTTTAGCTGGGTTCGCATATTGGCTAAGTGTGAAGTAGCTAAAAATAATCATAATTTTTTTTAACTGTCCTTCATAAGCAAATCGATAGTAAAGCGTAAAAATAGTTATGCTGTCATAATGTGACTCATATAATGAAGAAAGACGGGCTCTGCGGCAATAATGTGCAGTATCCTGTGACGCTATGCAATAAAACAAGCTATAACTTGTAGGCACTTTCAATGTGTCTATTGTAATGGAATTTCCAAGCGGATTGTTAATAATGGACAAACAAAGCTTATTTTATTTGTGACTTTTGTACAAGTCGCTGGCCTTAGCTAATTTCTCAATAGATTTTTTTTTCTATTTTTAATTGTTTTTTATACTTGTTAACGTAAAGGAAAAGAGGTATATTGGTTCTGACGGACATAGCAGTCTGCTTGAAAATTTAAATACATATTCGGGTCTACCACTTTCTGATAATGTAAATATCAACATGATATAGATAATAATAAAAATATCTGATTTGAGCTGAGAACAAGAGTCACGAAGTCGTTTGCGCTCAACTTAAACCTTTTGTCTTATTGCCTTCTGGCATGATAATAGATAAAGATTTATCTAAATAAAATGAGCTTTAATTCAATATACACAAATGTTGGCTCGACTTAACTTTTGAATCTGTAAAATAATAGGGCAATAAATTTTTACTAATTCTTTAATTTAACATGCAGAATGAATTATTTTCTAACAGCATAAACAACCGAGATAACTTGTCTTTTTCGTAGACCATAAAATAAATTGCTTATGGAGTGGACCAAAGCATAATATAATAGAGCACATAAACAAATATATTTCATACATTTTGTAGTTTTTATTAACATTGATATATATGCCAAGTTATGTTAGAACTTTGCATGATTTATTCTAATAGAAAACATACATTATGTTTTATACATCAAAGTAACATTACAAATATTAGTAGCAAAGTGAAGTCCAGCCATTTAAAAAAAAAATACGCATGCGCGTAAGTATGCCTGTTTTCCATTAGTTCTTTTAACCTACGTTCCACATTGTATATTCCATTTGAATGGAATAATAGACTTTATGAGCTTCGCAAATGAACTAGTAGACATGAGTATAATAAAATACTTTATTATTGAGACAGCATTATGTTGAAATGATATTAATCTTCATGGCGTTTATTTATACTTTATCTCAAATACAAGAAAAAGTCATAAAATTTTTCTTTTCAAGGAATTCCTAATTTGGTTTATTATACATGTAATCTTCATACTCTTAATAGACATATAAAAAATAACGTACATTTTCACATTGGGAAAAAAAATCACACCTTCAAGTGTTAATTTAAATATATGTACAACATATTTGCCGTTATTGAGAAAACTTTGAAACGCAAATAAAAGCCACAAGCGCGATAAAAGGATTAAGACCAGGCTACACTGTGCTGTCTAATCTCAAATACACAACACACATACAAACGTACAAACATACGTACACACATATATTTACAAACGAGTCCCACATATTGGAAACTGTTGAGGTATGCCGCTTGCACAGAAAGTATAATTTTTCCCCACATACGCACTGCGAGGGCGATGTGCAGAACACTCGTGGCATGTATCTTTCGTGTTCAAACCCACACTCACACACACACACGCACACACACATACACATGTACGTTCTCTCTGTTGTAGCATGTTACGGTTGTCAAAGTGGACGGCAGTTTTGGAAGCGCTCTGAAGCGATGTAGTCGCGTCTATAAATTCGGCTAACTGATGTTGCATTATCAAAAAAAAAAACAAAATAAATAAAAATATTCAAAATCGACGTCGAGTTGATCATAAGTTTTTATAGTAATCGCTTTATCAATGAAACCCTGTGACGCGAAACAATATTATTCAAAAACTTTAAGATACACCAAACCTTAACTTAAGTCAAGTGTAGATAAAAACGTATCAATGTGAATTAAGAATTATGTAGATTGGCCGGGTCTAATAAAGAAGTCAGTAATAGCCTGCATAAATAAGTTATCCTACATTCATTTTATATGAAGCAAAAGAAAAATAAAAACATTTTGTCTGTGTAAAGATCATTTAGTTAAAGGTGTCCAAAGATATTATCTAAAAGGTGTTCTGGACAATACATGAAACAGGAAAAGCAATGCTGATAATGAGAATAAGAAACAATTAACTAAGTAAAAAATAATATATGTGAAAATAAGTGATAAACAATAAACGCAAGATGTTGTTAAGGTAATGAATTTTTTAATTTAATAAATAATTGAAATAAAGTGCATAAAACCTAACATATGTTAAATTTAAGGAATCGTCGTAACATCCCTTAAAAACTACTATTTCAGAAAAGAAAGTTTCAAATCGATTGTAATGCCAATTAAATTGCTGAGCAACATTTCTAAAAGTAGAGCGAGCACAAGGCCAGAAATGCATTTAATAGTATTAAGACATTTTCATCCGCCAAGTAGTACTCATATTGTGAAAATAAAAGCAAATGTTCCAACAGCTGTTCTTAAAGCTATTATTGACAGCTGGTAAATTTAATGGCCTTTTAATGCTCAGATTCAACCCAAATAAAGTGGCTTTCTTGCAATTTTTTTTTCTTTTTATAAGTATGTATGTTTGTGCATACTTACATAGAGACAGACACACAATTTTGATACACATAAGTATGTACACATTAATTTCATTTTCATTTGCTCTGGAATTATGCGTTAGTATATAAATATCCATTAGAAGCTTTATTGTGTAATAAATAATTTTTTATTTTTTTGTGGAAAAAGGCAATAAGGGGAAGGTCGTCGCCAGCTTTGTCCATGAAAACAAATGGCAGATAATGTTGTACATATGTATGTGCGTATCAGAACCGACGGAAGGGAAAATTTTCCTACATAATACATGGTCATATGCACATATGCTATGTGTATATGTTGAGGTCTAACCGCGAAACAACGCACCAATGTAGCTAATTTATTGGTGTTAATTTAAAAATTTATTTTTCTAATTTATTTCACTAGTTTTACCGGGAGCCTTAAATGATTGATTAGACCCTGAACCCATTGTAATGTGGGTAAAAAGGATTGAACGTTTTTGTAACAGGCATAGTAAGAGGCAGGAGAAGGCGTTGCTGACCAAGTAAAGTAGATTTATTCTTGATCAGAGTAGATATAGCCATGTCCGTCTGTCCATATGAACAGTATGATCTCGTGAACTAGAAGACCTAGAGACTTTAATATTGTAATCTATATTCCTGTTTCCCGTGCGCAGAACGAGTTTATTATTTTCTTCGGTATCTCATCTAATTTCCTTATTAATTATCAAAATCAATATTCTAACATGATTTTTCAAACCAGTTAAGCTAGAGACAACCAATTTGGAATGAAAATTTACAATTTGAGTACTTTCCTAAATTCCCTAAAAATTGAAAAGAAAAAACTTAGAGTAGTTGAGAGTTTTACATAAATTTAAATGTAATTTTCTTTGAAGTCGTTAATCTAAAGCTCGTGTTATTTAATAACTTATTTCTTCTATATGGGGTCTGTAAAACGACCAAGCGCAGTTGCTGCATAAAAGCGCAGTTGGACGTACTTATGCGTGCGTGTGTGTGCATGTGGCTTTGTGTATGTGTGTATGCATACAAGAATGCTAGTATGATTGAAACAGCAGTTCCGCTTGATCTCAGGGTATCTCCAAGTCGCACACTCCGGACTAGACCGCACTCATTTGTGTTCACATAGTATTCAAATTATTAATGCCAAATCTAGAATTATGAAAATGTCATATGATAAACCTAGAATTAAATTAAGTCCTTCATTCATTCAAAATTTAAATCAGGTTTACGAATTGCTTCTCAACGCTTGATAAGTCAGTAGCAGCACAAGCCACAAATTGGAATTGTTCTCCTTACTACACACTCTATCTGACTCATAAAAACTATTTATATCTAAATATGTAAAAATGTTAATGGACAAAATATCAACAAAACATATTAAGTGTCACAAAAGAACTATGTAGTGGCATGTGAATATAAATTAGGGCTTATAAATAATTGCATTAGCAAATCGCTTGATTTGTTATCATGTGCGCGATAAGAAATTCCATGACAATGAATGCTTTTGACATATGTGTGTACCTTTTGACGTATATATTTATTTTTGGATTTTACACCCAAAGTAATGCCCTTTAATTGATAGAGTCTTATAGTAAGGCATAACAAAAACAAGGTTTGCTTTGCATCCCAATGCTTACATAATATACTTTTTTGCATATTTATGTATGTATATACATACGTTTGTGTGTATATTACTCACCGACGTCACTTTGTCTATCGCTCTTTTGGCTTTAATTTGCTTATCACACACACACACCCACACACATACACACACACATACACACACACATACATATATATGTATGTATGTACAAAGGCAATGGCAATCAGCCACAGCCGTGGTATTTGGTGAGCGCTATCAGACGAAAAATAAATAATACTTAATACCACATTATTGTCAATGGCAACGTCGAGAACTGTCGATTCTCATTTTCATTCTTCCATCAGTTTCTTATTATTTGTTGGTGCGACGCCTTCGGCTTTAAGTAGAATTTATAATGCATTAGTAAATTAACGCAGAAAAGCGGGAAGATTCTGCTACATTCAATTTGATTTTGAAGTCAACAAATATTTTTATATAAGTGATTTTAATAAATTAAAATAAATAAAGGGTATTTATGCTTAAAATATTGTAACTATATTTAATTAATCATTACTTTTTATGCACATTCTTCTACGAGGGTATTTAATATCTATTGAAAAAGCATATACAATATTAAGGCCAAATTTCATACTTACAAGACTTACGAAAGTTTTAATAAACGATTATAAAGATTTTTACGTAAATAACGCTTATTTGTTATCTTAATTATCTAATACGTCTAAGAAAAGAAAGAACGTTGTTGTCGGGTGCAACCGACGAAATCATACTCGTTCACGGTCAACAGTCATATTATTCAATGGCTGAACCATAATAATTAATTTATAATTATATCTTAAGAATAGGTCTGCAAAACATCACTAAGTTTTGCTAGCTCTATTAATGTGAAAAATATAGATTAAAAGCCTTTAACGCCCCCAAGTTGCGTATATTTACAGTTTAAGTTAGTCTATAGAGGAGTTGAACAGTATTTTAAAATTCTAACACAAAAACTCCTTCAATGGGCGTAGCTATATATATCATTGACGTTTCCGTCTTAAGTTCTAAGAGTATGTATGTTTGTAAATATTGTTATGTTGTCAAATTTTCGCCAGACCCCAAAAATCGCAACACCTTAGAAGACGACCATACAGATGAGTAAATGTAAGGTATCTAGCTTCAATCTACTTTGATGAAATGCAGACGAACAAGAGACAAAACCAATATACTCTTTTCGTTTCGTGTAGGAGTATAAAAATGTATTAATTCCTGATAAATGCGTTTCATTACTTGCTACAACTTGGTACTCAAAATGAACAACATATCATAAATAGTTTCATGTGCAGCCAATAGAAAGAAATGAAAATAAATATTCATATTGTATAAGCGGACTATAAAAAGTTTTTCTTGTTCATTGCAGAGCATCATTGGAAGATCAAAGTCGAAAGCAAAATAACCAATATGAAACATAATGATGCTAAGCAATTCCAAAATCGATCACAACTAATTCTATCGCATATCAACGTCTGCAAAAATCATTTAATGACTGGAAAGCTTGGACTATGTGGCATCAAGAACACTAAAAACTGGTGACTCCGACACAGCATATATGGCTGTCCATTCACAGCTGGATTTACGAAACGGTCTATTTCCACCACTGATGTATGTGGCCAGTACGTTGCTTGCCACTAGCGGCGTCCTTGGATTGCAGCAGAACATTTCAATCAGCTACGAGAATTATTTAGAATCATGGAGCATTGGCAATCGCAGCTCAGCAGCAACACCCTCTAGCATACCCATAGACACGGTGCTGTCCAAATTTAATGAGTCGGCGAATTTGACACTTGATTCAGTGCCCACGTTGACAGTTTTCAATTACTATAACGAATCTGCGGCGGCTGCCGAATGGGCGCACTTCTACGATCTCATTTTCTCATGGCAGGGCATTTGCCTAATTGCCGTGTTTGTCACGTTTATCGTTGTCACCGTTATAGGAAATACTCTCATTATTTTAGCTGTTTTGACCACCCGAAGACTACGCACAGTCACAAACTGTTTCGTTATGAGTTTGGCAATAGCTGACTTACTTGTCGGCATTTTTGTTATGCCACCAGCAGTAGCTGTCCATCTCATTGGTAAGCAAAGCGCATCAATCAATTCCATTTGTCCAAACGATATTTCAATTTGAACTCTTTACTATATTACGATTTACTTGATTGTTAGGTTCCTGGCAACTCGGCTGGGTGCTCTGCGATATTTGGATATCATTTGATGTTTTACTATGCACAGCATCGATTTTAAGCTTGTGCGCCATCAGCGTTGATAGGTATTACTTCTGAAGCTCCCAATGCGAAAAAGTTATTAAGCAGATGTTTCTTCTTCTAGATATCTTGCTGTTACACAACCTCTTACGTACTCTCGGAAGCGACGTTCCAAACGTCTTGCACTTTTAATGATTCTTATCGTTTGGATTCTGGCATTAGCTATTACATGTCCACCCATGCTTGGATGGTAATTACCTATATTTACAAATAACACTATAGATACTCTAAATATTATAATTAATTAAAATACCTTTTCTCAATTACCGAAAAATTTCATTTTTGCCTAGGTATGAACCGGGTCGCCGAGATCTGAGAGAGTGTCGATACAATCAAAACGAAGGCTATGTCATCTTTTCAGCAATGGGCTCTTTTTTTATACCAATGGCAGTTATGATTTATGTTTATGCAAAGATTTCTTGTGTGATTGCAAAGAGACACGACAACATGACGGATATTCATGTTCACAACAAGGTAAGCGTACAGTGAATAAAAGATGGATTTTTCATGATTGAAATTTGAAATCAAATCAATCAAACTTACCTATTATATACTAGAGGGCTGGGCTAACTTCGGCCGTGACGAAGTGTCAAAGATACAGTTTTTCCCGATTATATATACTATATCTTTTAGTATTGTGGTGGGAGGCACAAGTATATATTACAAATTTCAAGACTTAGACTTCAATATCGTCAAAGTTTACTCTACTAAAACAATTTTTAAAATTGATCCCATTCAGTCAAATGGACAGACGGACATGGCTATATAAATTTAGCTATTCGTGCTGATCAAGATTATATATACTTTATATAGTCGGAGATGTTCACTTCTGTGCGGTGCAGGCTTCTGACTAAGATTGATATACCATTTTTGCAAGGGTATTAAAATTGCAAGGGTATAAAATAGAAAAAGAAAGTAGATAGTAGAGACAAATGAAAATTCGGAGCAATTTCGGTTGGGAAATCACTGACAACCATGGGGGAGATTTTTTCCTGTCCAGCCGGCTATGCCCCTATTCACAATAAGGCACTGTCAGTAATTTCCCGAAGATGAACTGAAAGTAAGGACAATATAAAAATGATTGTAATTGTGGTAGAGGACATGAAAAGAATTATGCTATGGGCGAAAGTACCTTCCAGAAAGATATAATTTGATGAGCCCTAAAAAAGATGGGGTCTATGTTAAATCAACTTATGTAGAAAGATAATACGAAGGGAAGTTCTACGGTTGATTACCGATGTCCAGAAGGGTCCAGAAGTAGAAGCGTATTGGAGTAAGATGGTAAACGTAGAATCGGGTCCCAATACAAACCGCGTAAGGTAAAGACTAGAAACCGTTTTTGCACAGACTCAATGCGATCCTGTTTAATCTAATGCTGAGGAGACCATATACAAAAGCAGTATGATTTCTTATGTTCTTATTCATCAGATTTGTATTGAGCTATTATAGAGCTAGTTTCATTAGTCCTATGTATACAATGCTAATTATTTCCAAATACATTTTTTTTACACAGAAATTTAAGCGCTATACAGCCGCCGACGTTGAAAATGATTATTCCGAGCAGGACCATAGTGTGGGCTATAAGAACAAACAGGTTACTACGCAAACATTTTCTGACCAAACGATATCCAAGGATCTACATGAGATTGTGCTAAGCGAAAGCGAGAATCTTGGAGCGCAAACAACTAGTGAAAATTGTCAATCGTTGCTAGCGCTACCCTCATCAGCAACTCCGATTGTGAGCGGCAAAAGCAGTTGCTACGAACTAACGCGACCTTCCTCATTGTCACTAAAACGCACGTCTACCGCTTCAACGACTATAACCACAATGACAAGTGGTATAGGTCCCAGCTGCAGTTTATTAGATGCGCAATGGCAAACGCAACAGCAACAGCAACAACAACAACAGCAACAACAACCGCGAACACACAGCTTTCGACATTCTCATCTCAGTGTGAGTGGGGGAGACAGGTTGCGAAGCCACCAGCACCACCATCAGCATCAGCATCAGACCGCAGGGTCGGGAGCGGCGGATGTTTCCACTGCAACATCAACCAATATTAAATCGCTATCGAACCGCATTACATCGCTCAAAAAGGAGAACAAAACAACCCAGACATTAAGCATTGTCGTCGGTGGCTTCATAGCCTGTTGGCTGCCATTTTTTGTGTATTATTTGATAACACCATTTCTGGCCGAACATCAAGTCAGCGGCACGCTGGCTAAGGCCCTCACCTGGCTGGGTTGGTTCAACAGCGCTATCAATCCATTTATCTACGCGTTTTACAGCGTCGACTTTCGTGCCGCCTTTTGGCGCTTGACCTGCAAACGATTTTTGAGTGACGAGCAAAAACCGCAGTTTCCCGCTAACACAATGTCCATTAGGCGTTAGTCGTGGCGTGTCGCCACATCGAATTCAACCATAGAAATGGTAAAATTAGAAATTCCAATTGGCGGCATGACCACATTTCCAGCTGCGAATACCAATTTCGCTTTTCGATTATGTAACTAGAAGTTGCTAATGAAAATATGGCGCTTGTCCTTGACTTTCACAAAAATCAAAAATAATAATCAAAACTAAATGAATGCAGCTTGCGTTGTAGGATATTTTCTATCAAAATATAGTATTTAATACCATATTAATATTGCTATAAGTATTAGCCAGATTTCCGCCAGATTAGCAAATAGACATAAATATACCTTTTGACACACACATTTTTCCCTCATACCAACATACTAAAGTGCACTTGGTATGATAACGCGAATCAATTAACATAATATGATATATATATATACATATATATATATATATATATATATAGATATATGTAAGTAGCTGAATACCTATATAGTTTTTGATTCCTAGAAGAAAATGTTGGATTCATATATGAACTTCCAAAAGAAACATCGTAGTATTGTTCTATCCATTATGATCGAAAATAATTTTATAAATATATGTAAATACGTTTTACATTTTTAATTGTGATTTAGCCTTAATTAAACCTTAATAACATTTACAACTTAGATTTAGTATAAAAACATATTGGATCAATTTTCATTGGTGTCATAAATAAATAAACAAACCAAATAGCAACTGCTAAGAAATAGAGATTTCTTATATATTTATCATCCATGTACACATACCGCATATCATTCAAGTTGAAGTTGATAAAACGCAAATCTGACAATTCCTTATCATTTTCATAATACCTCTAGATACAATCTATTCCCTTAGCTTCAATCCGGAAAGTAATTTATTAAACATTTTCAAACTTTTGTCAATTCGAATATATATAAATTTTTATGTTAACTACCTTGTATTAAAAGTGAAATGACGTCAGTGCAAGGAATAGCTATAACAACCAGCAATTCGAATAACTACAGAAGCAAGTGTGTTTTAATTAATTGGAGACCTCCTTTTCTGTTATCCTTGTTTAATGTGTGCATAGGAACATTTGTATATACACATGGGGTTACGTAATTATGATGACCTCAACTTTGAATATGGCTTTCAGTTATTCAAATATTTTACAAAGCATATAAAATGCTTTTTGTGTGCTTTTTCATGAGTAGATTGAAAGATTTAAGATTAATTGAGATTATAATATGTTCAAATATCAAAATGTCTCCAATAAATTATTTCCATGATTATACAAATCCTTTTTCGGATCTGGGTCTTCGGAATCTCCTATTTGTTATATGCTACATACCTGCTTTAATTGCTGAGGATTGTATAGTTTTCAAGATATAATCTATGAGATAGGATTGATATTATCTGATAAAAAACTACAGAGAAATGTAAACTTGAAATTCACAAAATATATTGTTTTTATTGACGGCAAACATACAAACATTGAAAATTCGAGATGTTGATTAACTTTTTAGATTCTTTCTACTTGCCCAACTTCAAAATACTTTTTTTTTATTTATTTTACATTGGACTGCTTGTCATTACCATTCAAATCCATTTTAGATTTACTTTGTTTTGACTGTAATAATAAGAAGATAAATAGTGGCTTTAAATAAATCTATTTATTTTATACGTGCTCTTACATATGATTAAATTAAATAAAAAAATTATGGACTTCCTAATCAATTAATATACACCCAAATATAAATGTTTCAATGTGGGGCTTTATGGCTTACGCACGAAACATATTTATGTGATTTCGTGCCAGTTTCTGTTTGCAGATTCTCCGACAAGTTAGGCGCCAAAATGCAGCTCGAAAGTCCGGATTAAAGGCATAAATAAATGGATTAATTGCACAATTCACCCAGCCAACCCAAGTGAAAAATGACATTAGGCCTTCGAATTTTTTTAGCTGCGGCAGAAACGGCACCAATAGATAGTAAGTAAAGAATGGGGTCCAACAAGCGATTAGTCCTCCCATGACGATGGTAAGTGTTTTAGTTGTTTTGCTATTTTTAATTTTGGTCGAAACTCGCATGGGAATGCGATGACTCGCCAATTGCCGCTGCATCTGATGCGAGTTCGTGGACGAGCGTTTGCCAGCTATTTGGTTGTTATTGGCCATTTCTAGGGGTGAGCCAGCCATGCATTGACTTTCCTTGCTGTACAAGGCTGGCATGGACAGAGTCGAGCCACATTTCGCATGATATCTGCAATTATCAACTGAGCAGTGCATGAGGGAGGACATTCGCGAAATTTCTATTAGCTCATAGAATGTCGGCTGATGCTTGAATTTCATTCTCTTATCAGTTAGCTTTGTCTCCTGGCATTTACTGCATTTGACGTTGTTGGTGCCAAATATGGGGTTGACATGAGATCCAATGACACTACAACGAGCCTCACAACATGGCAAACATTTGTGTGGATTGCAGCGATAAGTTTCCGACTCGGAAATGAAATTATCCCCATCTACGTCATGATCCGCGGTGCGTTCCGTGTTCTGGTGGAATAAAAATGGTTTTGAGAAAAACTGTGCTGACAATTGATAAGGAAATAAATACCGCATCATGCACAATCCGTTGTCTTCGTGATGTCAGCACATAGCCAATCCGAACGTAAACATATAACATGACAGTAAGAGGTATGAAAAATGAACCCATTGCTGAATAAACAACATATCCCTTATTCTGATTATACCGACAGTCCACATACTCGACCTGATGGCGATTTCTGCCCGGTTCATACCTGCCAAATAGAAGAATTGTCGAAATTAATAAAGACTGTTCATGATTACATATCAGTAAATGCAAAATTTCGAATTTACATTTGACTACTCACCAGCCGAACATTGGGGGACAGGTAATTATGAATGCTAGTATCCAAACTCCAAGAATCATTAACAATGCCAAACGCTTGCAACGCCATTTTTTCGAATATGTCAGTGGTTGTGTCACTGCGAGATACCTACGTACAAAGCCATAATAAAAATGGAGTAAATGAAAACAAAACCAAGCAGCATATTGTGTATTGTGTATAAAGCTGTTGACAAACGTCCCTAGCAAAATGAGGCAGCGTGGCGTCAACTCGGAAATGCCATTTAAATGTAATTGAAACTTCCAACAAAAGAAACGAGCAGTACCTACATACATATACATACACACATACATACATACCGCCCCTATACTATTGCAGTGTTTGCCCACACCCCGTTTGAGTGAACTTTAAACGCCTTGCACAGAATGGGTCAATAAAATATTTTTGCACTGTATTTTCACCTCTTTATGCGACAATGACGTCATCGCAATGAATTACATTTTTTTATACCTACAAATTAACGCGGCATAAAAATTAAGGGGTTGTTTGCCTAGGTAGGTCGGTACTTTCCTTTCTTCTTATATGTTAGTCATGAGCATATTAATTCATTCCAAAGTCAAGAGTGCATAGTATACTTAGATATATAAAATGTGTAATAAAGAGACTAGCTAGAAACCTTCATTGCTTTGCTACTCACCTGTCTAAGCTTATGGCACACAAGCTAAGAATAGATGCAGTACATAACAATATATCGAAGAAGATCCAAACATCGCAGAGTACCCAGCCAAGTTGCCATGATCCTAGATAATAAGATAATACAATTAAGAGTGCACTAGTGGGGAGTGCACGAGTAGGAGATACCCTGCTCTTCGGGAGAGAAGCTCTAAAAGTGAAATTCTTTTTATGGGAGTATACCTTGGTTGAAACTATAAATTTATAAATCTAATTTTATGACTCTAGTTCAATACGAGATCTGGTCAGCAAACTAAAGTTTCTTATCGATTACATGGGTTCGGAAAATGATTTAAAACAAATGGGATATGCGTTTCTAAAACTTGGGTGTCTTCCTCTAAAAGGTTCCAAGATCATCGCGTTTCCTACTCACGGACTTTCTCCCAATCTAGGATGAATAATTGTACAATTTTTGGAATAGCACACGATTTGATTCGATTTCATCAGTTCGCAAAAATGATATATAGCAGGAGGAACTCTGAGTGGGGTTTTCGACGCTTTTTTACTGTCGGACTGATAGAGGTTTCAGACGGACGGACAGACAGAGCTGAATCCATTCGGCTTTTTCTCTTT
This sequence comes from Drosophila gaucha, assembly GCA_035045545.1. Lineage (NCBI taxonomy): Eukaryota > Metazoa > Arthropoda > Insecta > Diptera > Drosophilidae > Drosophila > Drosophila gaucha. Next base: position 62,264 of record JAWNOY010000342.1, read on the forward strand.
ATCAGGGACATATGTACATATACTCTTAGAATTTATGGAGTAGCCCACACCTTTTTCTATCTGTTACATACATTTTAACAAAATCATTACACCCGTTTCTATGTTCAATAAGTTCTCACAACAAAAGCTCTCTATCCATTTCTGATCCCTATCTTAGACACTGACAAAAAGCTTTTTGAGCATTAATTGTATTATAAATTTATTGAACTTTTTAGTGAAGTAAATATTGTTAAAATGTGTTTGTATTGGTTAGATGCCTGGCCTACAGGTAACCTTTAGATTATTCCTACTTCTACTTCTGGCTCAGCAATATCAAAGTATGTAAAACATTGTTATGTCTGCAAAACTAAAATTGTTTGTCCCAACTCACAAAGGGACTTGTGAAGACAAAGTTTTTGTTTTGGAAACTTCAAGCTTAAATATGTTAGGTATCTAAAACCACTCGCATACCTATTATGCCATAGTATCTACTGCATCTATATACTTTGGGGGACTGTTCAGCCTTACATTTTATAATTTGACCATTTTCTGTTGTGGAAACTTTGCCCTTTTAAGAAAAAAGTTTTAATACCTGGCATTTTGGGAATCATAAAGGCATGTAATTACATTTTGTGTTGCCTTTGGCTAAAGACTATTTTTTTGGCGTTGCAAAAATTGTTTATATAATTCTTTTAGCCAGTAAAATTTGATTAAATCAAAAAAAAAATGAAACGAAAACTCTTACACAATGTTCACGAAGTCAACAAAATGAAAAGTTCCTTACATTTTTTGGATATGACATAGCTATATTATATACAAAAATTACTTTTATCAGCCATTTACTTACTACATATACTATTAAGAAATTGGACCATTTATATTAATGTTTAATAATATACATATATGTATATATATACATACCAATGACATGTAAAGCAACTGCCGGTGGCATGACGAATATTCCGACAAGTAAATCGGCAACCGCTAAGCTCATTACGAAGCAGTTGGTAACGGTTCGCAGCCTCCTCGTTGTAATTACAGCTAATATAACAAGCATATTTCCAATGACGGTCACCAATATAAGTAGTAAGAATATAGCCACCGCTGCAAACTTCGACCAGCTCATAGTTTTCAAAGTGGAGTCCATTTTTGAATAAGGAGAGGTCTCTCAGTTCTTAGTCAGCTTAATTATCTAAATACTTCTTGTGGGCACATTTTTCGTGCCTGCTAAATGCGATTCGAAATATATATTCCAATTATCGAGACTGCATTAATTATCTATAACAAGAAAGAAGAAAAAACTACTAGAAATAGATGACTAAACATATATTTGCTGGACACATCAATTTTCTCCTGACACATAGCACTTGTTACAAGAAAACCTTAAGATTTAAGAGTGTTTCATCCGTTGAATGCGACCTGTTAGCATTTGAGCTGAGTAGGATAATTAATTAAAGAGTTTAAGTGTTTTTAGAAAATGTTAATTTGAAAACAATGCAAAAATGTTCTGCTTTTAACTGTGCGAATGACGTTCCACCAGTCAAACCTATATCTTGAGCAATTTTATAATATATGGAATTTTCTGAAAATTCATTACAGTCAAAAATCAAATCTCATCTAACTTTAAATTGCTGTAACTCGGGTAAATGAAATCAGATCTATTAAATGTAAAGTTTTTAGAGCTAGTGGGGATGCTAATTGCAATGTTTTTTTTTAATGCTATAATTGATAAAATGCTAGTTTTGAGAAATAGCGAAGGTGTTGAAGATATCCGAAACTAATGGTCTATGTCTATGGAAACCTGCCTTCAAAGTGGATACCGCACTTGTCAGTGAAATGCTATTTATCTTTTCGGATTAATCTTCTACATACAATATGCTCCAGATCTGACTCCCAGCAGTGCTTGGGTCTTTAGAGTCTTGAAAAAATGCTCCTATGAAAGAGATCAAAAAAGGTGCAAATTGCACAAAAATTAAAATTTTTTTTGAGAACAAAACAAATCATGAACAAGTAAAAACGCTCTAGTCGGGACTGCCCGACTATGAGATCCCCTGAACCTTCGTTCGAGTTTGCATTTTTACATACATACAGAAAGATGTGAAGGCAAAAGTAAAAAAAAAATTTGTATTTAAACAAAAAATATTGACAGCAGTGGGAATTGAACCAGCGACTCCTCGCTTGCAGGGCACCATCTCTAACCATAACACCACACTCTTCATATTGTTCTGAGTGACAAGGACGCCACTAAAGTAGCAGCGGCGAGAATTACCATGAAACTGAAAAAATGTTTTGTTTAATAACTTCTATGTTACTAAATTGATTTTAATAACATTTTCAGTATTGAATGCGTTGATTTTATGCAAAATACGGTTTTTTTTTAAATTAAAAAAAATTGTTGCTTTGATAATTGATTTTATAAAATGTGGATCCGGTATCCAAAATATAAAAAATAGAAAGTATATTTTATTTACAAAAAATTAAATGCAAAGTTTGGTGACTGTAGCTAAAAATATGTAAAATATATGGTCCAAAGACTAAATCTTGATAAAGTTTTTAATCGATATCAGTGAAACAAGAAAAGTTATCGAATATCCAAAACAAATTCGATATGAGCGCTGTATACATGGAACTTATTGCAATTTCAAGTCTCTAGCTCTTATAGGTCCTGAGATCGAAGCGTTTATACATACGGACAGACAGACGGACAGACAGACAGACGGACAGGGCTAAATCTGAATATATATACTTTGGCGGGTCTGTCACGCCTCCTTCTGCCTGTTACATACATTGTCACAAAACCATTATACCCTGATTTCAATGGGTTCAGGGTATAAAAACAAGATGTGTGCGGGTCAGTAGTTCACCCGAGAATGAGGCTTAGTTGAATAATATCGACTTTAGCGTTCAATTTGTTGCTTAAGTAGTTAGGCACTGCACTTATCGAGGGATATTTACATAAGTATACACTTTAATCGGCTTAAGCTCAGTCGCTTGTATTAAATAACTGTGATTCGTAATTGATATTTATAATACTGTAGCAAGTGAGAGTTTTAAGCATCACTTCGTTCATACTCACATGCATATACGTAGACATAAACATCCGCCGCTGCAAGCTTCGTAAAACACAGCTGTTCTTCCAAGAACCTCAGGGCAACACTGATAAATATATGTAAAAAAAATCAAGTACGAAATCATATTGAAATATTGTATAATAAGAATAAATTCTTTTTTTTAATTTTTTCAATTTCTTTCTAAATTTTTGTATAACAAACTTTTCTTTAAGAAACTTCAAACTCATTTTCACTGTGTGTTGCAATTGTAACTTTGAGTCAGTGCTAAAAAAATGCATAGCTTTTAATTTTGCAAACAACATTCGCGGATCTTTGATTTTGACGCACCTTCTAAACAAATATCTTATACACACAAAAAACTTACAAGCAAAACTTTGCATATTTCCAATTGTGAGAATTTTGCGTAATAGTAAATGTGTTTCAATCGCTTATTATTGGATGATCAAATAATTTCTTTTGTTTTTTAATATTTTCATTTAAGAAATAAAATTTACCATAATGTTTGTTTTTCATAGGAAAAAAGCATACGATACAAATTGTCTATATACACCGCACAGTTGCTTTAAGCACACGTTGTTCCAAACTGACAGAGCAACTTTTTGCCGTTCGGATGCTGCTGGCACTGAGCGTAGGCAATGCTGCGTATGAACAATATTTTTTATTATTGGCTGCTAAAGTACACAAAACACAGCGCACTAAACCAACAACATGGGCAAATTCTTTGGCCGTTCAACGCCTTTTGCTTTTGTTGCCTTTGGGAATTTTTTTTATTATTATTTTTAGCTTTATTATAACACCCGAACACCCGTTTCTATTGCTGCAATGTTTGGCAGACATTGAACATTTAATGAATAATTACGTTACATTAATTAAATGGAGAAGCAATAATAAATAGTACAAAATAAAACAAATTTTGCATGAGTTCCGGATACATTTTGTAATGATGATAATTCTGTTGAGTTTTCTTATTACTTTGCAGAATATTATTAAATAAATCATATCATACATATTATCCAGTTAAAAAAATGTTATACTATTTCAATATCTCTATGCCTATGTACATATATAAGCATACGTTTAGGTAACTAGATACTTTATACAGCGTCTTTTTCCTTATCCCCTTTTTATGGAAAATGGGTGCCTCAAAAACTACAAATATATATTTTATAATATACTGAGTGTAATGAAAATATGAATTCAGCGTATATTGTTATTGTTTGAATATAAGTAACAGGCTGAAGGAGGCGTTGCCAACGATACACAGTAAACATATTCTTGATCAGGATCAACAGCCAAGTTGTTCTAGACCGGTCCGTTTGTCAACAACTTCAACAACCTTCACAGGTCAACTTTCTTAAAAATCATCTATAATTTTCACAGTTCCATGAAACTTTAGTTATTCCAGTATATTTCCGATGACTTATCAGCTCGAGCATATTTGGTGTATAGATTTCCCTAAGGTTTATTTATATAACTCCAAAAAGTGGAGAACTCATTCCATCATTCCTCCAAAATCATTTGTTAAAAAAATCAGCACGCCTAAAGCACTCTAGTTTATCAATATCATCATGAATATCCTATCATTATAAACTCAACATCTTTTTATTTTTATGAGTATAATTATTATTAAGTTTATTTATTATTGCTCTTATTTCTATTCATTGATATATTAAACAACAAATTTTCAAATGGAGAAAAAAATTTTAATTGATTAGCAGCTGGACAGGGATGTGCGTACATATAAGCTCTTCATAAGGCTAAAACTATATATATATATATATATATGTACATATGTACGGAACCCGGACTGTTGTTATACTTCACCACAAAGAAAATAAAGATTTCATTAGTATGGAAAGATAGATGGACATAATTTAACGATCATGATTAAAAATAAATATGCTTAATGGGAAGAATCTGTGGTTAGCATGTTACACATATTTGCACAAAGTCATTAACATGTTTCTAAATCATTTTCAATGAGTTCTGGGAATTAAAAGCGGAATAATGGAGGATTCCGACTAGGATACACCATAAACCCAGTGCCGAAACACCGATCGTATTTGCCAGAGCAAGAATCGAATACTAAAATATTTATATTTTTGCCAAAACAAAAGTTTCTAGCTTTACAAATGAGGAAGAATGAGGCGAGGCTTATATAATGTGATGTTTTTATAATATCAATATCTTTTTGACAAATTATAATACTACATTTTGTGACTCTAGCTTTTAAAACGTGCGAGATATGTTTAATTGACTTAAGTTTCGTTTCATAAAACAAACTTGATCTACGTGCCATGGAAAGACCTATGTATGTGTAAAATATCAGTCTTTAGCTAGACGGACAGGGTTAAGTCGACTCGGATATCGATTCTGGTCAGGAATATATAATGTTTACACTGGCTGTTATATTCACATTTTAATAAAACCATTTTAGGCTGAAGTCCCGTTTTGAATGGATTCAGGCTATAAAACACAACAATCAACAGCAATTAAAGTTGTCGTCTCTAAGGCTCGAACAGCCTCATCAAGCGGTGTCAACACATGCAATGGCGTCATTGTCCTTTTTTTCCTTTTTTGGGAAACTGTCATTAACCAGCCAAACACTAGGGAAGAAACTCATTACGGCCTGCGCAAAGTCAACTTATGTTTACACGAAATTAGCAAAATGTTTGTATATCAAATGAATACGACCTGGAAACACGGAGAGTTTTCCGGCGTTGGTTGAGTTGGGCTGGTTTAGGTTTTCATCGTTGATGATGTATGTTTACTGCGTGATCGTGCACCACGGCAAAAATGACATTAAGAATTAACCATAAATGTATATATATATATATATATATATATATATATATATATATATATAAAATCAGGAAAAGTGAAAGCCCAAACGAATTTTTCAAAATTTTAAAGTAATTTTCATAGATCAATTTCATCTTTATATATATATATATATATCTATGAAAATTACTTTAAAATTTTGAAAAATTCGATTGGGCTTTCACTTTTCCTGATTTTATAGCACTGACTTACATATTTAATATATCTAACAAATACTTTTAATATAATTATATTTATATTTATTTAGTTATTCTTTTATTCTTTTTTTAAATTATACATATAGAAAAGATATATAATCAAATTATTTAAAAGCCAATCACACTTTTCTTTGTATTTAATTTATAATACAAGATTACTTTCTCACATGGGTTTTCAAAACTTTATCCTACTTCACTCATATACATATATATAAACATTTGGTCACTCTTTGTAAAAATTGTTTCACTTAAATTTTAGCATATTGTTGTTTTATAGCTCCTTGCGCTATAATTACGAAAACCTTTCGCCCGAGCGAACTGATAATTGATAAATTTATCTGTTGATTACCGCTCAAATAGGTATTGACGTATTTCTCATTATATCTTTATTTGCCAAATAATTAATTGAAGATAACATATGTAACATATGCACATTGACGAACAGTTTTTTGATATATCACATACAAAGTTGATGTTAATTCAAGCATATGTCAAATAATTTTGGTAACAAGTTTTGAGAGTTAATAAATGCTGAATGATTTGTTATCCATTTGAAAGTATGAGTTGATTAAATAAATTTCAGTTTTGTTTTTTTAAAGAAGAACTTTTCCCTTCCAACCAATCGCCAGGACGTGTCGTGTTCGACTAAAACACTTCTGACTGAACAAAAAATTTTTTTTAATTTCCCGACACGCTTTGGTTAGTCATTCTTAACTTTTCGCCTAGCGCTGTCTTTCATTAGTGAACATGTATATGTAAATATGTCTGCGGCTTTCTGCTTGTTTGACTGTGTGCCTGTAATGCTCGTTAGATAATTACTCGGATAATTAGAAAGCTTTCGTTGCATTAATTCTTCTAAAGAATAAAGGCAAAAAACCGCTGTAGTGGAGAGTTTTCGACCTGGAATTGTTACTTACATTTGCAAAACTATCAAATAATTTCCATTTGACTAACTTTTTATTGGCATACAAGTTTCTACAAATAAATAAAAATAGCACAAGATTGTTTTTTCAGGAGTGCCCGATTCGGGTATACCCTAAGCTTCTGTGTTGAGCTGCTCTTTTAAACATTCTATGCATACATTTACTAAGCACTCGTAATCATTCATCCACACAGACATTGCTTCCAATTTGTCGCCGTCGCTGTGCTACTACATCTAAAACTCTTTGAAGTGTGCGAGATTAATGAAGATTCATGCGCATGAATAAGGAAACAAAATTAGTTTTAAGATACCAAAAATTAGTTTTATACAACTTTGGAAAATATAGTTTTTCCGATTTGCCATGTCCCAAAGAGGCGGATATATATCATTTTTTATAATTTTGTTTTCTTAATTTTAGGGTCTCTAGATATAACATTGTAACATTGATTTGCCACTCCCCTAATACTTTACATTTTTTTTAAAGGTGGTCCATACAATTATATTAATTATAATTTAAGTTTCAACTCTCTGACTTAAACAGCATCCAAAATATTAGAGAATTTTGGTTAAATACTACATAGACTTCCGGATTGTCACACCCCTAATAGACGTGGATATATAACTTAACTGATCGATCTTAAGGGGACGTTAACAGAAGCCTACTTGCCGAATTTGGGTATTCTAGTTTCAAAAGTGTATAGTTTAATCCGATTTGTATATACTATATCTATATATACTATATCTTTACGATTGGGGGTCGGATACCCGAGTATATCTTCCAAATTTTAAGTATTACAATTTATATTATCTCACAAAAACATTTCTTTAAACCGATCTGTCTTATGGGAGCTATACCATATAGTCGTCCGATCCGGACAATTCGAAGATATACAATGGCTCAACAGATTGCAGCCTATGTGCAAAATTTCACCACTGTATCTTTAATAGTCTCGGAGGAGATTTCGTTGATCCAGACAGACAGACGGACAGACGAACATGGCTATATCAACTCAGCTCCTCTTGCTGATCCAGAATATATATACTTTACATGGTCGGAATGGTTCCTTCTGTGCGTTGCAAGCTTCTGACCAAAATTTTGCAAGGGTATAAAAAGCCTGCCCTACATTATTTGAAATTGGCACACCCACTATCAAACTGTAGCTGTCGGTTCGTTCATCCATTTCCCATTTTTAATGGGTTCAGGGTATATAAATATACACATATGTATTCATATAATATAGATGATATAAAATATATAATATTGTAGTATATATATATAATTAGTTCTAATTAAAAATTGATTTGCGTTTTATATTATATGTAAAAATATGATGTCTATTCTTGCCGAAAAGTTGTTTTGAATTAATGTTTAGCTTACAATAAATTGAAATACCATGACTAAGAGAGCGGCAAAATTATCTTCCGCCCCGGGGGCCGATGCCCACGCAACGTCACTGCTGTCTGTACGTCTGTCTGTCTGTCTGTCTGTATGAACGCGCAGCATTTGGACACCTTTGAAGCTAGAGACTTGAAATTCGAAAAATATACTCGTGTGTATCCGCGTCACTGGGGGCGTGGCAAATCTTGAAATAATATATCTATTAAAACTAAAAAGATGTTGTTTCAATATTAATACTGCAGTCTAAAAGCTGGGATTTGGAATTCAGAAAATATATGGTGTATATATACCTCTGCCCATTGAGGGTAAAACACGATCTTTTGCAGCTAGAGCATTTAAATTTGGCATGTGGGTTGTTGTTGACCTCCTCTTACGATATATCAAAAAGTTATATATCTGTAGTGGTGGCAAATCCGCAGTTGCTATACAGCTATATGAATGAATCCTATATATTTTTGGGCGCTATAAGAATTACAGACTTAAAATTTAGAATATATCTGCATAGATTACTCTGTATCAAAAATATACAGTATATTTTTTTACGCTCATTGAGGGTAGGGCAAATCGAAATAATATAGGGGCACGGTTAATCCGAAAACCAATACTTGATTAAATGAAATTTTTTTTTGCATTATCAGTAAGTATTATAAGGAATAGATTTAATGTGAATAAATAAAAAACTGAAGAATGATATTGATTTTGATCGATATCATGACAGTTGAAAAGCTTATATACAATTTAAAACGAACTCGATCGGCTTGTGCTATAGGAGAACCTACGTGTAAAATTCAATTATCTACATCTCATAGTTTCCGAGATCGATGAGTTCATACATATGGACACACAGACTGACAAACAGGCAAACTCGACTCGGCTTTTGTTATTGATCAAGAGTATATATACTTTATGAACTCTGCTACGACATAAAAATAAATTTAAAAAAAAATTTTTTAAATATATGTCAGTCAAAAATAATTGATTTGAAAGTGTAAATTACCACTCCAATGATATTTGTCTTAATAAAATCTATTTGGATCTTGTTAATCAAGATACACATAGGCACAAGTATATAACTGACTATTTAACATCCCAATGACGTATTTGACACATTTGTACATAAGCACCTACATCTATTTCAAATAAAAATAAAAGTATATATAAAAATAAATCTTCCACTGAAAGTCAGATACTCTGATTTTTATACCCTGAACATATAAAATTAAATAAAAATGAATTACTATAGCAAATAAAATACATCAAAATTTTACTAAGTCAGTTTATAAAAATGTAAATATATTCTTAACAAATAATCCTTTAGCAATAATGAAAATACATATATGAGATAAAAAACTTATTCAGACTAGAATTATTTGCAATTCTTAAGCATTTAAACTGACAGAAATTATATCTGTGATACTATTTCTAATCTGTGTGCTGAATATTTCAATTTTAAAATTAAATAATAGCTAAATGTTATTATACATTGCAGTTCACTTAAAAATAAAATTGAATGAGATCTTTCTTATATCCACTTGAAAATATATTCGGATATCTTCAAATGTAACTCCTGCAGATAGTTTGTGAAATACAATCGATGCAGGATGGGGGCTTTATGCTACATGCGCTGTATAACGCAGCCTTTAAATGAATTCATCCTGACATCAATTTCACCATCCTCAAGCTGCGTGAAACGAAAACAATAATTACTTCAGGCTGCTTGAATGTTAATATGAGACATACCTCGTCAAAGGCATAGATATCCTGATAGCAAGAATGAGATATGCATTGCCTCAGACAGTTCAATTTGGCAGACATCGCTGAGTTGGTATTGGCACACTTCAAATTCTGTCCGCAGGCGAGCTCAAAGTCGTGATAAGTGATTTCCTGAAAAGGTAAACAAACTGACAGTTTATTTGAAAAATCAATAATCCACGTTTAAAGAAATATACATACATTTTTGCTTGTTTCCTTGTACGCGTATTCAGGAAAATGAAAAGTTGCTGCCTTCGATAAGGGTTTATTAGTTCTAGTTTCTGAGGCGCACAGCACAATCTTTATAACAATTAGTGCACCTAATATATGGTAAAGACGTGACATTTTTCCCAGACTGTCAAACAATAACAAACTGTTGGTATATTTGCTGCTTAGTATATTTTTGTATTTGGTATTTTTGCACACAAGGGTTGCATTAGGTATCATTGTTATAAAGCTTTAGGAAAGTGGTTTTTCCTAATAAACTGGGCTTTATTTGGTTTCACCAAATGGTTGCTAGGGTTTTAACATCTGCTACTTAGAACAGACAACATCAGAATAATCCGTTAAAAGTATATTGTATTTATTTATTTTGATTAAATATGATTTATATAAACATATTCCAAGATATATAGATTATATCAAAGGGTCAATGTTATCATTAGAATAAATATTTTTAAAAAGTTTTTCGTACATTAAATATTCATCAAATAATTTCTTGTATTTATTATTGTATAGTATTACGAAACTTAAAAAAAAATAGAAATGGTTTTGAGTTGATGATAGAAATTATTTGATTGTTTGATTGCCAATTAGTTATTAATCATTGTTTAATAATCAAGAATCAGACTAAACGTTTCCGAACGTTTTTGGCATACTGAATCCGAATCTGCAACCATTAAGCCATAAATATAAATATTTTAAAATGCCAATTTGGAGAGAAGAAGTAGTTTTACAAACTCTAAAGTTTGTAGTTTAGCTTTAAGCCTAGAATATCTTAAAAACTGTCAAAGAAAAGTTTAGTCTGGGTTTTGATTACTTATTTACACATAATCTTCACTACTCTTGAGCATTCTTTGGGTCTCTGCTGACACAACATGTTGCGACTTTTGGCCAATTGAATTTTCCCGATCAATGGATCCACGAATAGTGTAATGCGAAGTGCCACGCAACGAATCGTTGTGCTTGTACTTAAGAACGCTTTGACGACAAATCCCAAATCTATGGAATGTTATTCTTGAGAAGACATTAGTTTGCTGATATTCAGATACATACTTCGATAAGAGAGTCAACAAGTCCTGTCGGTACTGAGACGTTAGGATAGCATATAAATATGGATCGGCACATGAATTCAACGGATAGAAGAATACTAGTAATATTTTCGACTTTGTAACATTAATTAACGGGCAGCCAGCTAATGCAGTAAGGCCAAAAAATGCAATTGGTGCGAAACAACTAAAATTTATGAATACCTGCAAAAAGAAAGTGAGACTGCAAACGAATAAAGCAAATTGATATTAACTTACCAATAATGCCATTTTCTTAGCTATACTCATCTCGCCTGGATTGTTCTGACGTGCTCGTCGCGTTTCCTGGCCGAGCGAAAAATATATTTGCAAATAGCATATGGCAATAATAGTGAATGCTACGAAATTGCAGCCCAAAATTATTATCAAGTATATGGAATCGTATATATCGCGTTTCTCCATTGGTAGACAAATACTAAAATCAGTTAAAATATTTTTAAAATAAATGTAGAGTATGAAAGACAATTTCATCTCACCTTGTAGATGAGTAATTACTTATGCCGAACAGGGGAAATGAAGACATTACTATGGAGTAAATCCAACCCGCCAGCATTATGATGGCAGCCGGACGTAGTTTGATTCGCTTATTTAGATACAGTGCGTGTGTGATAGCAAACCAGCGTTCAATGGTTATGATAGTTAGGGTAAATACCGATAAATGGCTAGCAAACACGGTCAAAAATCCGGCTATCTTACAGCCCAGTCCTGTGGACAAAGAATACCTTAAAAATTCTGTTGACATCGAGACAATTGTGGGAAGTGCTTACCGTATTGCCAATCGAAGGCGTAGTTAAAGTACTCGCCCATTGAATGTGCATCAATGGAAGCAATAAGCAGCAAATAGAGACCCAAACACAAGTCAGCGAAAGCCAGGTGGCATATTAGAAAGCGTGGCACCGATGGACTTTCGGATCTAAAACCAATAATAATTAATAACCTAACAAGTAAGAAACCTCTAGTCGGTGATTCCCTGAACCACGTCCGAGGTGATGTTGCAAACAATTTAGCTTATATCTTTTATGTTTTAGCAGCTGCGCTTGGGCTGCACTATGCGAAATTAATTCCTAAATAACGTCAGTTTTAGATGTAATTTGTTAATGAAATTTTCAGAACATATTATTGACCTCAAAGCGTGTGCATATGCAAAATCTCAAGTCTCTAATATTTTAGTAAAGTTGTTTTTCACTGTTGGGAATGATGGGGGAGGTATCCAATATCTGAAATATTTATCACATGCATTTTTCGTCTCTGGCTTATATGGTTAGTAAGTTATGGCTTTAAATTTGTTATCTATTATATTAAAATAGGATGAGTTATCGAAAAAAAATTCAATTTATACTGCATATGGTATACAAAATAAAAAACATTTCAAATTTCAAATCACTAGCTATAGTGGTTCACGAGATCGCTGCGTTCGTACAGACGGACGAACACGGCTTGATGGACAGCTTAAATATCGATTATTATTGATAATAAGGAGATAGAATGAGTTATTTAATTAAAACCTGTACTTCGTAAGGTATACATGAATATATATAAGACGGACGGACAGGCGGACATGGCTATATCGACTCAGCTCGACGTCCTGATATAATATATGCCTGTTACATATGTACATTGTCATACCTTGAAATCCCATTTTCAATGGGTTCAAATAAGATGGATGAAAAAACTTACTTGATTGATAGAATGACTGTGAGAACAGCGACGTTACCAACAATGGCCAGTGTAACCACAATCCAAACAGCTATGCGGAGCCACTGATAGCCCATGACGTCCTCGCAGGGATTCAAGGCGTTCGGCATGGGATAACACTCAATATTTGGCTTCCTGAGTACCATTTAATTTTATAAAATAATACTAATATGTTTCAAAAGCAATCACCTAAATGTGAAGTTACCGCAATACTCAGCCAGTTGGTCATCCTCTGGATTTAGTGTTATCTGCTCATGGAAAATACCAATGTTGTTCATTGTAGAATCAGCCATATAGTCGTATGCGTCGGGAGTAGGCTCTGCCTGCAGATCCTCAGCGCTAATGTCACTGGATTTTCAACAACCCACTTTTATTATTATTCGATTAGTGATATAGTATATTGCTGAAATGTACCTTTTGTTGATCAAATCCCGGTTTCCATTGCATTGCTCTCGCCATTTTTGTAGTTCCTGCATGCGTTCCGCGTGCCGCTTAGGATCATGCCTCGACGGAAATTGGAATGCACAGCAGTGAAACGAGTGAGTAAGGTGAGCTCTCTGTAAGTTCTGTAATACGAGTAGATGAGGAGAGTAAGATAATGATAATAATAAAACTGTTGGTAGTATATACCTGAAAATTGTATATGGACGGTATTGTTTTCAAGGTATGCGTATTGGTTATATATAATACTTCGACGGTCTGAAGTCCAGCTGACGGCAATCGAACAAGAGATGTGCTTGAGAGATCACTGTGATTAAGAAACAGATATAGTATATATATAAGTATAGATTTATCTTTATTGTATGCAATTACTTACAGTTCGGTCATGTCAATTATGCCATAGAAGGCATTCGGGTGAATGTCGGTAAGTTTGCGATTGTCATTTAATGAACTATTCATTGTTAATAACAAGCAGAAATTATCTTTAAAAAATTGAACAATTACTTTAATGATTCTTAAATATTCTTACAGTTTTGCAATTTTCGAGCCCAGAAATGCAGAATCATCTATAAAAGCTATGTCATTGTTTGCTAAAATACTAAATATTCAAAAATAATAAGATTAAGCTTGAAAGAAATACCAAGAAATTCTTACTTACAATTGTGCAGTCTTCACTTGAATGGATTTTGAATCAATTCGAGAAATTTGATTATTATCGAGATCTCTGAATGCAAAAATATACCAATATTTCAAATTCACTGAAATTAAATTTTTATAATTTATAAAAACTTACATCATTTGTAATATATTATAGGGTGGTAAATCTCCCAGATCTGGCACAGTTGTTAATCCACTATTTATAATCCGTCTGTATAAGGAAATTAATTCAGATATTAAAGTTCCAAGCTTAGTACATGATATTTGTACTTGAGGTATAGAGATACCTATGTGTACAACAATCTTATTAATCTGTCTATCTATCACTATCTGCTATACCTCTAAAGAAAAATCAATTGCAAATTGAAGTCTTTCATAAATTAAGTATTTGCTGATATTTCCAAGATAAGTGTGAATTCTTGTTTTAATTTTGTAAAAGTTGATCTCTAATCCGAATTATAAAATACTTTTGAGTTGTGTATATACACATAAGGAATATTCAAGATAAAAGATCTAATGCTTAGTATGAAAATCGAACAATTTAACAAAGATAAACAAACAAACACCCAGCAATCATACTGCTGGAGTAATAGAGACTGAATATACATAGTTAATCATATATCGGGTTAAATATTTGCTCTTTAAGTGACCAAAATTTTATATTACCCGATGTCAACATTACATCATGAACACGGGCTATTAACATATACATTCCGAGTTGTAAAAACCTATTTTATGAGCCAAGTGGGGAGATCTTAAGCTGGCCGCCCAACTAATTAAATTTGACTGACTCAGGAACACGAAATTCGAATAAAACACGACTAACGCAAGCCATCGAGTAAGCTTGGAACAAGATTTTTCTTAAAGTATTTGAAAAATATGTGAGCATCCCTGCCAAACCGATGGTATTCATTTTGGAAAAAGAAAACTGTCTGAACATATTATAAATATACTTTGTTTAAGTTAATTTTTAAGTTATGTTTGTTAAAGGAATCGACATTTAAAAAGAAAAAAACTTTTTGTTAGTGTGCCCTATTCAAGTGGTGCAAAATGAAACACACAAACTTTGTTTGAGTTTTGTAAATATTATTTTGTTAATACTTAACAATTGAATACGAAGCCTTCTTTATTGCTTAAGATAACAATAATGAAATAAACTTTTATTTCCAATTAAAATTAGGTCAGTAGCAGTGTCCTATTCAAATTGCGAGCAGTTTATATGTATTATTATCATGCCAGTTTGATATATGTATAAGAGTAATAGCTTTTTATAAATATGAATGACAATTCAAGACACTCTTTCACTATAATTACCTTCAAGACCTAATGCCACTTTAAATACCTGTAAAACTTAATGCGCTTATTGAATTCTCAATGTTCGCAATGTGAGTGCATTACGACGTTTAAATATATGTTACATATTAAAGACTTGAATTGAAAATTAAATGTTATTATACCCTTGCAAAAAGAGTATATTCATTTTGGTCAGAAGTTTGCAACGCACAGCAGGAAGCAAATCTGGCAAATCAGATAAAACTATATATATATCCCTTACAGTTGCAAGAGTATTACTAAACTTCATCCCTCAAGCTCTTCCCTTTTTAAAAACTTAATAAAAATGCGATTGTACTTACATGATTTCAATGGTGTCGGAAATTCCCTCAAACACACTTTTGGAAAGGTAACTTAATTTTGGCGCATTAGAAATATAGCTATAAAAAAGTAAAAATAATTTATAAAAGATATATTATTGCATATCCATATATACTTTAAATATATATATATATAAATACATGGTACGAAGCACGGTTAAATTTGAGAAAGCTCTGTTCTCTATAGCTTCAAGTTGCAAACAGTTGATAAAGGCACTGGAAAGAAAACAAATTTGCCATTTATTTTAGTATCAGTTCTGTGCAGCTAATGTTTCCAACTTAAGTTTTACTCACACGTCCAATAAAGTCGATGCATATACTTTGAGTCCCATCGACCGCAAGCGCGGCAGCCCGGCTGATGCAATTGAGAGCCTTTGCAGCGGCAACTTTAAGGTTTGTGGCACTCGTGTCAACGCTTCGCCCTCGCAACGGCACTCGAACTCATTCTGTACAAAACAATTATGAATATTTATTTAAAATATATATATTAACAAGTAAGAGCGTTGCAGTCGGGTGCTACTGACTGCCTGATACTCAGCTAAATGTAAGCAAATAACAATATTTTCGGATTTGTCGCCTCTAGAGAAGGTTAACAGTCAGCGTAGCTTACATAAGCATGGGAGAAATGTTCTCAATTAATTACAATTATGTATATAAATTTCGGTTGGTCAATAGTAACTAAATTGTAAAATTTTGGAGCTCCAAAATTGTGGCTAAAATTATTTTCTTCATTTGAAAGACTTCCAATAAGTGAGCTACAAAATCTTTTTACTGTAACTTCAATCTGAAACTCTAGTTTCAAAAGCGGTTTAAATATAATTTGATTTATACTGAATACTATATAGTAATTCCCTAATTGACATGCACCGTAGGCGTAAAACTATGGGATATAGTTTTCCCTGTTTGCCACGCCTCCATCTGAAACACCTTATCAAAGAAATGTATTCAGAAATTGGATACACTCTTTTCAGTTCCTTAACGAGTATAAAAAGTTATAAAAAAGTATAAAAAGATGACGAACGCTAGTCTGGAAGACAATGTGCAATCACTTAAAGTTACACGTTTTAAGATTTCTATGTATGCTATGAAATTGTATAAGACTAGACTCTGTGTTCTTGGATATATATATATATATATATACGCATATATACGGAATACTTGTGTAATCGAGAGGCACTTACTTGATTAGTTGCTTCCCAGCAGCAACATTTCCAGACGGAAGCATCAGCGGTTGAATTCGTAGACATTGTTGGTGCCTGGGTCACTAGGACTGGCATATCAGTTGCATCGCCGTTATCAGTCGGTAGATTATTAATGTGGGCGTTAAACCCGTTGGTACTGTCATAGCAATTAGTGTCTGCTTGATGAGTACAATAGACCAGTGAAAGCAAAATGAACGTCAAAAAAAAATCAAATTTAGCTACAATTAGCGTGCTCTTCATTTTTGTTGCTGCGATGCACAGTAAATATTGTTATTCTTATTGTTTTTTAGTTTTCCTTTCCTCTGCTTCACGGCTATTTAGTTTCTATCACAGATGTGTTGAGACTAAGGTGTTCACCCGGTAGATAATCAATACTAAATATAATCTAGTTTTGTAATACGTCGTCATTTGGTTCATTTTGTTACTTTTGTTTTAGTGCGAATCAGCTGAAAATTTTTAGTTTTTATTTTGCTGCACTGCAAAGATTGATATACAAAATTTAAATTCTTCTACATAAAGTTATTGTAAGTACCATAAATTACTGTCCGTGTTAATCGTCCTCAAGGAGAGCCGAGTTCCAATATATAGCATACCATATATACTGGGTGTAGGTATGTATCTGAAAAGTGAATATACAAATTTACAAAACAACCTCAAAAATTTTGCACCTATTGATGAAGCTGTGAATTAATATTTCACGTATCGCGACGAACACATGTTTGATTGACTTTTCAATTTATACAAAGTTATGATTTGATTCCGTGCATGTTGTTTAATGTGCAAACTGGGATCGAAAAAAAAGGCGAATAAATTCAGCAACAAATTATAAATGCAAACAGATCTCTGTAAGTATTTTGTGTGCAGTCATTGGGTTTTTGCAAATAGCATTATTAACTTCTTCACTTAATTATTTGTTAATATTTATAAACAAAAATATGTGTATTAATCACACTTGCCTAGAGCGATCAAATAATAAAAATCAATTAGTTACATATAAATTATAAACAATAATTCGAAGAGGTAAGAAAAATACTGAATAACAAGTTAAACAAGTAAGAGTGATCTAGGGGGGAGTGCCCGACTGAAAGATCCCCTTAGTACTTTTTTGTTTTTACTTAATTCAAGCTTCACATATATCATTTATGCATATTTATATCAGAGAAAAAACTAACAGCATGCCCTATAAACACTAAATACAGCCTTCTAATATTGCCTTAGTTCAAACAATAGTATCTGTGTACGTTTATATAAGATATAAGCTCAAGAAATAAATGAAAGCGACGCCGACAAACGTCTGCCGATTTCTACATTTTTAATTAGCAAATATTTGTATGTTAAATATGCACAGTTTGTTCTTTTTTCTATCTGGGCATAAGAATTTTAATACCATCTGAAATGTATATAAAAATATACTTGACATAACAGGAGCTTGGCGTTTATTTACTAATGTAATAAAATCAGTTTGGCTAATTGGTTTCTTAAAAAAATGTTTTGCACATTTTAGTCACAAATAGATTTGGAACACAATTTTATTATTAGATTATATTCGATTTGTTAACTGAAAGTCCCACATGACTTTTTGTTATGAAACAACATTTTTATATAAAAAAAACACCAAATGGCAAATGAAAACATATTTCTCTCTAGACATGAATTGACTAAAAAAACACAAATAAAAAACTGGAAATTTAGTTTAAAAATCAAATTTGAGTTTTTATGAAACGCATTTCATATGAAAATGTTAAATTGTCAATACACAAATTTATTTTTTATGAAACACTTTCATTTTCATATTGAAAAAATTGTCAATATACCAGAAATGGATCTATTAATTTTTGGGAAATATAACATGAGAAAGAACTTAAACTATAAATTTTTTAATTGGACTTTCCTTTTCTTTTTCTTTTTTTTTTGTAGTGCAAAAATATTAATAAAATATTTATCCACTTGTTATATAATTATTCAAATGAACAAACAGGTAAACACATAAAACATACATTTATTTGCTTAGATAATTTATTACGAGTCTTAATTAACAATAATTTTTGAAGCACCTACCGCACTGAATTATTTTTTTGTTTTTTGACTGCATATATTTTTTTTCAATTCTGTTATTATATAGTTTATATTTATATTAGACAGTAAATAATTATTAGCTTCTCACAGACATTTGTGCAAAACAGTTTCAATTTAAAATACAAAATTTTTTCTCTTCACACTTTATTTTTGTTTTAAAAACTTTTTTTGATTGCAATTAAAATTTTCGTGCATTTACAGCAGCTATATTAATTGTAATATATTTATGTAGTGCAGCTTGACGCAAGACATTTTAAGCAGCTTATTTTGTGCATAGTTTAGTTAACTCTTCAACGTTTCCTCGGACCGTATTAATGCTTGCGACTTTGTATACCTGTTGAATGGCAACAACTGAAATATCTGATTAGCAAGAGAAGCTTCAATGGAAATCGGAAATCAGAAATCAGAAATCGCAGAACATCGTCTATATCACGAAAAAACCCGAGCGATAAAGCCGACCGAACACGAAAAAGAGAGCACAAATCCAACCTATTTTAGCTATAGTATATATAGTGAGAAAAAAGCTTTGAAAGCGAAGGCTATGCCAGATGACCACAAGGCTTTTGCATTTAGCTTTTGTGGGGGCTAAGCTTGAACTATTTTTAGATGCAAGGGCTTTCGTTTCCATGAACCTACATAGTTGCACCAGCACCGTGAGGGTAGCTGGAATAGTTGTACCCTTTGCAAATGCAAAAAAGCCTTTCACACAGTAAGCTTGAATAGTAATACTTTTCGCTTGCCTTTTATGTAGTAAGCTTTCGAAAATAAAAGTTTGGAAATAAATATCATAAATAACAATCATAAATTTTGAACAAACTCCCAGCCTAAATCAAAAACAAAAAACAAAATATATTATTCTTTCTAGTAAGCAACGACGAAATACAGCCGCATTATAATGAATGTGAACTTTCAGTTCAAGAAGGATCACTCATTTGACAAACGGCGAGCTGAAGGCGACAAAATACGCCGAAAGTATCCAGACCGCGTTCCAGTTATTGTGGAAAAGGCACCGAAGACACGTCATGCATCTTTGGACAAAAAGAAATATTTGGTGCCCAATGATCTCACAGTTGGTCAGTTCTATTTTCTAATACGTAAACGCATAAACTTGCGTCCGGATGACGCCCTCTTTTTCTTCGTAAACAATGTGATACCGCCAACATCGGCTTCCATGGGCCTATTGTACCATGAGCACCGTGATAAAGACTACTTCCTGTATATGGCTTACTCTGATGAGAATGTCTACGGACAGGAACAGTATCAGACGTAGGTTTTCATCAGTGCTGCTAAATTCTCTTTTCGAAAGTCTTGTCATTTAAATAGTTATCTGGTTTATTTACACAAATTGCAGTCTATAAATAAAAATATGTTAATCTTAAGCTGCGATTATTTTACATTCTATTTAAACGGCACAAGAATAGAGACTAAAGATATCAATACAAATTTACATGCGTTGATGTAATAAAAACTGTTATATATTTTTTAAAAATACATGCAAACACAAATCGACTAGACAAATGTAAATTGATAGGTGGTATAAAATCAACAGAAAATTGTTGTAAATTTAATTAACAGGATAGCGTGAATCCGAAAGCCACATTTGTCAGTTAAATGCTATTGTTAATATAGTTGTCTACAAATTATACGAGCAAAAAAGAAGGTGTGTTTAACAAAGATAAATCTATATTGAATTACTTTCATATACTTGCTGCAGGTTTTAGATTTTAAGCACAATTATAATTTTTAAATAGTGTGTAATATTCCAATCTACAAAAAACTTAGGTTTCATAACTTTATTAACTTTTCTTCATTCGCTGCGACTCATTAACCAAAATTTGAGTTCTTTAAAAAATAAATATTAACTTGACAATTTCACCAGATATATTTATTCTTATTTCCTTTACAGTACACCATCCACAAGCGTGCTAATATAGCTTTTATTTCTTAACATATAAGGAACATTTATAAATAAATAAATAAAAAAGCTTTAATCATTATTTATGTACGCCATGCCTTTAGATTAACTGAGAGCAGGTTTGGATCATCGCAACGTACTAGCCTGCTTCTACAAAAACATCCGATATAAATTATTCATAGTTCGTTTAAAGTGATCTATGTCAACTACTTACCCAAGGAAATCAGCGCGTAAGAATCCAGCAATGGGCACAGAATGTAATGTCAAGTGATCGGCATTATCACATATTAAACGGCTAATACTGGCCTTTCGCACTTCATGTAGTTGTGTTGGATTAAATGCTCCCGGATTAACTTTATCGCCATATTCGTAAAAATACCGATCTCCATGCTTAAAGCGTGCAAACTGATCGGCAATTATTTCAGCAAAAGTAATTCCAACAATACCATCTTCGACAGCGTTTTCTAGTAGCCCGCCCACCCACAAATCAATATCATCAGGCGTTTTATAGACCCGCGAGAGTTTTTCTCCGATCTAAGAACACTATTTAAGAAAACTGAAACTATAAAATTAACGCACAAAATACTTACATCCCTTGGAAACTGGGAAAATGTTTTGAGCTTTGGAGCTCCCATCACTTCAAGATAATCATTGTAGCAGCGGATGCCTTGATCACGACCCCGTTGAATATTAATTGCGGCCAGATCTAAGCCGAACGGATTGTGACCGCGAAACAGAAATCTACTAAGCTACAGTGTAAAGACATGATATGAAATGGTCTTACTATTAACTTTAAAATACTTACACCATGTGTAATAGAACTGTCAACTTGTTGCATTGGCTGCGTATAAAGTGTTTGCAGCATGTCGTCGTAGAACTCGCGCTTACGCATGCGAGAAGGATTGAACATAACATCGGGTATATTTATGATTTCATCATGTATACGAAACTTGCCATCAACACTGAAATTCAAGTTAAGTATTCGTTGTAAGGCATGTCTAAAGATGTATGATCTGTAGCACTTGCCTAGAATGACCCATTCGAAAGGCAGCTCCAGAAAATTCATTAGTAATAGCTGGATTAACATCCATGTTATAGTCGTTTGAGTATCCTTGATGGCGAGGCATCAAACGGAATCGTTTCATTTGGTGGGGACCAATCAATGCCGGTAAGAACTCATTGTAGGTAATGTGCTGTAGCTCTGCAATCACAATGCGGCGAGCCTCCTGATAGAGCCATTCATCGCTTGACGATGGATTTAATTTAGCTAAGATATTCGCAACCCGATTATGCTCCCGTGCAAAAAGAATTTGTAAAGTGATGAGAGAGATAATTTGATTTGTACGCCCATCACCTATAAAATTGGATGATCAATATTCTTAGATGCAACAGGTAAAGATCAAAGATCCACTCACCCGACTTAAAACACGTACTACCCGGGTCTGCACTGCCACAGGCATTCTTATCACGTGTTAGGGGAAGCAAGTCACGGCCAAAATCATTAAACATGTGTAACCGACCACCGCGGAAAGTGCGCAAATCACGAGCCGACTCCTCATTGGATCCGTATATTGGCGAAGCATCTATGTAGTGTGTTACTTTGCTCCGTTGTTTTCCGTAGCTCAACTGACAGTCGGCACTGGGTACCAATGATAGTCGAACCAAGTTCAAGCAACGCACACCAAACGCGCTGTAAAACTCATCGTTTTCGGATACGGGTATCGGCAGACAGGCAAAATGTGATTTTTCTGGGGGCAAAATGCTTTTACCATCCGGAGAGCAACATTGAACTAAGCCCCCGTTTTCATCAAGACGCACTGATGTCGACTGCGAAACGTCGTGTGCCAATAGCTGCGCAAACTGCATGATCAACAGGTTATGCTTTGGATGAGGTCGATTTACATCAGCAAAAAGAGCTCTTGAAATTTCACGGGCGCTTAACAAAGGAGTTCCATCACTTGAGTGTGCGCGTGGAGTCCAAATTCCATCTTCATATGCTGGAGGAAGCAAGCGCTCCATTGGCTGGCCAGCAGCACCCCAATGCAAACGTTGGGACAGCGCATTGTTGCATGTGCCGTCCATAGTTCGATATTTGTGTGTACCTCGACAAATTGGCAGCGATTGGCAATGCTGGGCCAATGGTGTCTTTGAAAATTGTACTTGCACATTATTAGTGATAAGATCATCTAGCGGCACCTGCTCCTTTTTGCCAAACACTTGACTGGCAATGACTAATTCGAATGCACTGTTTGACAATGCAAAATTATGCAAATCTTCCTTGGGCGACGAGTGAAACATAATACCATGAGTAAAATCGGGATGCCCACGATCGACTGGTATTTGTCCAACTCCATGCATGATATGCTCGAAATTCTTACGTGCTTCTTCAACCACGTCAGGTGGCAAGATCGATGGAAAAGCTGCTCGGCGTGCTTTGCTTATTCCCGCTGTGTGGTTTTGCCCAGTTTTACAGCAGTAACCAAACTTTCCAGCGGGCAGATCGCAAATTTGCGGCTTCTCATGATCCAACATACGTACATGCGCGGGACATTGAATTTGTGGTACACATTTTACAGATTTGCAACTTTTACACATTTTAAGTAATCCAGTTTTAACAATATCTGAAAAGTATGCATATATTTACATATTATATTATATATGTATACATATGTCCATATAAATATTTTTTGCAATTAAAAAATTGTCCGTACAACAATACGACATAGTGAGATAGTCATAAATTTAATTATAACAGTACAATAACCCACCATTTTCCATTTCGCACATACATACATATGTACATATGTACATATGCGAAAACTGAAAAAACAGTTAGGGCTCTTAACTTTAGGATACCCATGTATAGCTTTTACCATCTAACAGCTGATCTTACCTGAATCTTCCTTGTGCTCTTCTGCACCTATCAAATCATTTTGTCGTAATGAAAATGCGCCTACATATTCAACTTCGAATAGCACATGCACAGCATGCCAACACAAAAAAAGAACATAAATACTGCGCATTTCACAGGTTACTTCGAAAATATAATTGCATGTGCTAGAAACAGGAAATGAAATTGGTTTGACTAATAACGGTGCTTCTAACCTAATGTGACCACGTATAATTAAAATAAATATCCCTTTAAAAAATACCTAAAATATACTATTAATAAATATATTTATATATACACATCTATATATTCACGATTCAATGACAAACAAATTCTTTGTGTTTTAAAATACAGTAATATTGTCCATTCGGATTAGAAACAAACCAGCTCACTGACAAACTTAGTGTAGTGATTTTTTTGGTTTTTTTTTAAGATTAGTAGATATTAGTCGATATTAATTCAAATCGGTAGCTGATGAATCAACTCTGAAAATATCTAGATTGGGAAATCGTAGCAGCGATAGTATCGATATCACTTCAACATTTTTTAATGTACTATCCGCCATATTTGTTCGCGTCAGTAGAAATATCTGGCAACGCTTAAAATCGCTTTGTATAGGGCCAGCTCGTCGTCATGCTGAGAAATAATGAAAAATAAGTAAAATACACTAGATGAAAAGGAAAAAGTGTATAGATTATGTGTAGAATTTGTCGAGTTAATAACCGAATGTGAACTGAACAACTACCAGGTGTTTTTTCTTGTGCACGACAGTAATGAATGATTTTTTTCGACCGACAAGACTCGCATACAATTTAATGTTCGTACTCGTACCGAGCTTGTCTTCTCACGCGAGTTCGTTTTTAGTGTATATAGCCAGTCTATGGACGGTCGATGCGTGAATATATTTCTATGTGTAAGTGTGGGTGTGTTCATGTGTTTCGATTAGTTCAGAAAAAAGACTTAAATCACCAATAATTTACCGGACTCGTTCCACTTGCGAATGAAAAGTACAAGCCTGCTACGTAAAAATCAAATATGTACATACATGCAGGCTCAAAGTTCGGTACGGTACAGATACATGTGTGTGTATACATAAAATATTAAATTGTCGGGCCACATCCTTGCATCATCACCAAAGGGTCAAACCAACGCCAATATGTATCAATCTGAGCCAACCAGCTAAAGGCAGTAAACCAAAAAGATAATCACGCAAAAAATTAAAAAAAAAAAAAAAAGAAAAAAAAAACCTTAAATGAAGCATAAACGAGACGACGAGAACGACAAACGTCAGCAGTAGCGAGCAGTGTAATTTCAACTGTTTTACAACTGCATAAAGGCTATCAAAATGAGTAAACCTTTGCCTCAAGTAAAGAATTGACAGTGATGTTTTCAGTAAAGAAATAAAAATAACTAACCAAGTAAAAAATAGGCAAAAACAAATTGTAAAAAACGCGATAGCTAAACTCGTTTTGCTCTCACACTCGGCATTAAAACTTATGTGTAACAGTAGTGGTCTCGCTCTTACACACTTAATTGCAATACAAAAAGGCCGCATACAATACAAGCGAGATAAATAGCACTCCAAAATTGAAAATCAGTGGGAGCGCGCAAAAAAACCTAAAGCAAATTTTACAAAAAGAAATTAACTCCAAGTGGATAAATAAAAATGTATAAAACAGTTGGAGAAATTATTCCAACATTGCAAAATTGTATGCACATTGCTATGTTATGGGATAGCATAATTAATTGTCATGTGAAGACATATAATTGTACAATTGTATGTTCAGTGCAAGCTAGCGGCCTAGCATAATAAAAATTATCTTTATCGGCTTAGTTATTCTAAAGATAAACACCTTGTTAATGGATTCTCTATTTACAAATCGCATAATTTTAGCGGCTGACTGCACAAAGTAATATCGAAACACTTGAACTAGTGCAAAAATATGCATTTTATTTTAAAACTTGCAAATAAATCCACCTAGAATTTAAAAATATTTTTAAATTGATAAATTTGTGCTTTAAGTATGGTATTAAATAAATACGAATTGTCGTCATTTAATTTGACATTTGATATATTTCAAGTATTGAAAATAAACCATAGAAACATTGGCCGGTTTATATTAGTGTTTTTCTATGCAATCTATAGGATCCAATTTGCAAACCTATGTTTTTATATTCGAAATATTTTTGTGGAATGTTTTGATCTATTGCGCGTGTAGAAAACAATAATTCAACACTATTTCAATAATCATTTCAACGTATAAAATATAATTAATGAACAATTTATTTCCCCTATTAAACAAAAACTAATACAGACCCATACGCGCACATGTAAGTGCGACAGTGAGAGCCACACTCTCATGCAAGTGAGATGGCGTTTGCGTGTTTAGCTGCCAAATGTAAAGAGCGCGAGAGAAAAGTGAGAGAGCGGTCTGTGGCTGTCAACGCGCGACAATTTGTAAACGGACAGTCAGAATGCTGTGGTAGTGGTAGCTGATTTTTCAATACACAGAATGAAGAGTTACAAAATCTTTGGCGGCTAAATGAAATACGTATTGAGGCTGTTAATGTCCTCTGGTTTTGATTATGTGTGCCATGGTGCTGCTTATATTGTTGGACTTGAGTTAAGTACACTAACGAATACTTTTAAAACTTGCAGCTAACATAACCTCAAACTTGCCGCTGCAGTCGGGGAAGTCGTCGTCATCAGCGTCAACGTTGTTGGTGGATATTCCACAACCAGAGCTACTTGATTTGATAAGCACAGCCTGCAAAACGAGGACGCCATGAATGAGAAAATAAAATCGCCCTCAACCCAGGGTAGTGGTAGCGGTGCAGCTGGGGGAAACGTAACCCCAACAACGGTGGCAGCCAGCACAGGTGGCGCTACGCCACCTACATCGGGCCCGCCCACGCCGAACAACGGCAACGATCCTATTATACAACAAGGTGGCACTGTACCACATCCCTATGGTGGTCCGCCGCCTGGCGCAGTGCCTGGTGCAACTCCCGACTCAGCAACAGCTATGTCGCACTATCATCACTTACATCAACAACAACAGCAGCAACAAGGTCCGCCGCTACCACCACACATGCAGCACCATGGTGGACCACCGCCACCACAGGGACCACTACCGCTACCACTGGAGCATACACCTGGTGTTAAGGATGAATATGGCGCTGCACATTTGCCGCCGCCACCTGGCGTGCAACACCCACATGCTCATCCTGCTTACGCGCGTTATCACTCGGGCGATCCCAACATAGATCCCTATCGATACGGTCATGCGCCACCGCAGCAACCACCTCCTGGGAGCAAACCGCCACACCAGCAACAACAGTCGCAAGGCACTGGGGGTTCTCCAAATCGACCTCCACAACAGCGCTACATACCCGGACAACCGCCGCAGGGTCCAACACCAACATTGAATTCACTACTGCAATCGTCAAATCCACCGCCACCACCCCAACATCGCTATGCGAATAACTATGATTCACAGCAGGCTGCCAATGCAGCTGCAGCCGCTGCCGCAGCACAACAACAGCATCAACAAAATGCTCAGCAACAACCTGGCGGGCCGCCGCCCCCACTACCGGGCCATGGGCCGCCGCCACCACAACACCAACAATATGGTGCGCAACAGGGCGGATGGGCACCACCCCCAAGGCCCTACAGCCCGCAACTGGGGCCATCGCAGCAGTATAGGACACCTCCACCGGTAAGTCAAACTCCCGTTAACCGAAAAACTGCGTGCAGTGCCTTGTCGATCAAGGATGTTTTAAAGGTTGCCCAAATCCGTCTGTAGGTTTTACAAGTGACGCAGACATACTGACACATATAACAGATTTAGAGTACCAACTTTCAAGAACCTGCACTGGCGGCCGGAAAACAATAACAACAAAACATGAAAAGGCAACAAAAAAAGAGTGGTGTTGGCAAGAGAAGTTGCCGGCACCACCACCTGACAAAAGCAAGCAAAAGGAAGAGACGCGGCATGTTCGCTTAAATCTGCTTATTCATACATACATGTTTGTGTATGTGTGACTGAGTGTGTGTATATGAGTGCTACTATTTGCTGTTTTGTTTGTTTTTGTTTTAGGCGTTCGTTCATTTTAGCATTTATGGCAACATTTCGGTAATTGTGATTTGCAATTATTAATTTGAATAACAGCTCAATTATATTTGAGCGTAACAGCAAAGAAATTAATTGAACAAAATTTAAATTTAACGATATGTTTTTTTTAAACGTGAAGCTCCCCTAAATATTGCCGTTATATAACTAGTGGATACAAAATTCAATTAAAGATCAAATTTGCGTAATAATATTTCAGTTTAAAATTTCGGTTAGGTATTTGCTTTGTCTATCACAATCAGTAGCATATCTGAGGACCCATAAAGTATTTTGGTGTTTGTTCTGTTGCTGCATCTGAATTTTTATCGGCTTTTGTTGTGAGGGCGTTTAAAGTTCTGCCGCGGTTTGACCTTCAAAATGTGTCGGATTTATAGACTGCCATTGGTGTTGTTATCCTTTGGCGTAGTAAAATAGTTGTCTATAATATATTTGAAAATTCACGAGCAAAATAATAGGAACTACAGCTAAATTTCATCTTAGATTAAATTTCTAGTTTTTAAAATTAATAATAACTTAATAACTTCCATTAAATTCTTGCTAGCATATATCTATATGAACATCCTTATATGATTATTAAATTTTATTGTTGAAATTACAATATGAGCACGTCTGTCTTTGCATGCATGTCAGTTATGAAAATACAAAGACAGGAAAGAGAATTATTCGCATACCCTATAATTTTTAAATTAATTTATAGGGTATACATAATCAAAGAAAAATAAAATTAATAATAAATAAATAGCTAGTAAAAAAAAATTGAAAGTTTATTAAAAAAAAAAATTAAAAGTGAATAAAACAGTTATCTAGTTTTCTTTAAGGCAATCAAAAATCATGATATAAATTAATCTAGAATATAAACTTTTGGTTTGTCAACAGATAGCTAAATTTTAAGTTTAGTATATTCACCATGTTAATGGACAAAGTATATGTTGCCAAAAAGAGAATATCTTCTTGTTGATCATTTTCGTTTATGTTTAGCTCTGTTATTGTATTTTCCATTCGGACCGGCTTTTAACCCACCACCATTAAAGTACCACACAGAGCATGCAGTTCTTTCGGCTTGCGTTTACCAGCCCCTGTTTTACAGAAAATGCTATTTTCTCTGTTTCGCTGTCATTCGTTTGGTCGCCGTCGTTCGCTCATTCATTTTGTGTCTGTGTGTTTGAAACACCAACACAGCTTGCGACCCTTGCTTCATGAATTTCAGTTCCACTTCAGCCCTGTTTGGCTGGTGTATATATTCCGGCGTTTAATTTTCATCCATGATGAGTTTTCCCTTTTTAGTTGAGTTCGCTTTGCTGCTGAGTTCGTCACATATATAGAGGCAAACGCGCATACATGCCCCTCTTCGGTATGCAGCAAAACCATCCATTCATGTTTCCTGTCACCCTGTAGTGGACCAGCCATCGTTGGTGCTGCTTGTCCTGCCGGCTTTAGCCACACAAACACACGCACAATGGCGCTTATTGCTAGCATCTCACATTAGATTTATTGCCATGTCTTGCTTCGGTCTGCCATTTGCAACAATACGACAACAACTTTGCTGCCTGCCTCTTTTACATTGGTGTTGTTGGTTTGACGTTGCTAGCTACATTTGTTATGGGTGTCAGGGTACGAGGGGGTGTACAAATGAATATCGTTGTATTATTATATGTAGGGGTATACGTATATGTATATGTTCGTTTCTTAACTTGTCTTATACCTTCATTAATTTGATACCACACATTTCTCAATTCTTAAATATTTGTAAATATTTTTAATATTTGTTTCTTTTTCAATTGCTATCCACTAAAATGGATATTTCGTGTATCTTAAGAGAATTATGTATATAAGATGTTAGAAATTATTGTCGAATATATAATTGTTTAGCAAACTTATACTCTTACTTTATTGAACAAGTGCTACTACTGCAAACATTCATGAATACTTAAAAATAAATAAATATCCGATGTTTATTTTTTAATATTCGCAGACAAATACTTCCAGAGGTCAATCACCATATCCGCCAGCTCACAGTCAAAACTCAGGTTCCTATCCAAGTTCGCCACAACAGCAGCAGCAGGCCCAACAGCAGCAACAACAAGCCGCACAACAGAGTGGTGGTGTTGGCGCTCCCGGAGCGCCGGCGCCCCCATCCGGCCCCTCACAGCAACAGCAGCAACAGAATACACCGCCCACTTCTCAATATTCGCCGTACCCTCAAAGGTATCCAACACCACCAGGCTTACCGACGACTGGGCCTAATCATCGAACTGCCTACACAACGCACCAGGTGAGAAACTCTTTCAATCCATTGAATTTTAGTTTAAATACATCAGATACAAAACAGATTTAAAATATAAAATAGATTAGCAATAGTTGATTAAGTAAATGTGTTATTTATTTCAACTTGTAGTATCCCGAACCAAATCGACCGTGGCCGGGTGGCTCGTCCCCTAGTCCTGGTCCTGGTCATCCATTGCCGCCTGCCTCACCGCACCATGCACCACTGCAACAACCACCGACGCCGCATAGCGCTGGTGGTGGCCCGCCACCAAGCAGCAGTCCTGGTCATGCTCCCAGTCCATCGCCACAGCCTTCGCAAGCATCACCATCGCCACACCAGGTAATTAATCGATATAAGCAAAAGCTGTTTGTAATTTTAAATTATTAGCCGATCTACGGGTGTTCTCCTATGCCTTAAAATGTCAAGATGTTTAATGCAGCAATCTCTACTTTATGATTCCCACATCAATATTAAAGTTAACTAGAACATTTACATGTTTGACTTGACGTTCCAAGTAGGTGCACTTTTGTTGTCGAGCAGCTCTGACTGCACTGAAATAAGTTCTTGACTGATACGCGCTATCAGGGTGCCAGCCATGACAACAACTTTTGTATTGTCGTATTTTTTTTTCATTTCTGTACATATTCTGAAGAGAAGTCAGTATGTACGCGTAGTACCCCATTTATTCATTCAGAATGTCCGTAATGGACGCAGTTGCCGATGCCGTCGACGTGCCTCATACCACTTTTTACTCATTCCCTTTATGTTGTTGTTGTGTGTGTACAACTACATAGATAAAACACGAATACACTCAAGATCTCACAAAGAGCATCTGTTTTCATATATGTATGCATTTGGGTCAATGCCAAGGTCATTGTTGTTGCTTTCGGGCTGTTCGCTTTTATGTTTTCCTACTGACAACGCAGACGCATTTTACTCACAACATATACTTAAGCTTTAAAGAAAGTTGGCTTTTTAAATCAGGCTACTGCCAACATTAAATACTTTTATTTCAAAGCTCTTTATCAACTTTGTTCCACAATAACCCGAAACTAATTATTGGGTGTCAAAAATCAGATGGACAAATTGTATGAAGGCAATCACAGACTTTTTCGTATATAATTGATTTAACCCCAACCGAGCAGTCTACTTCCAATATTAAATTTATAAAAATTACATTGCCTCTAATTTTGTAATTCACATCATAAATATAAAAGAATACTTCATTTTGCTCTTGTGTTAGATTATACAACTGTTTACGGTGGCTGACCAATTGTTTTACTCATAAAATTGCAAGTGGCACATGCGGACACCACTGAACATATAAATTTCGAAGCCGATGCGAAAAAGCGCGCACACACCCAGAAATAACTGATGAATGTTCACGAGCTGCGCTGGGGCTTCAACATTTAGCGCTAAAGCGATGATTTCTAACAGCTCAGCTGTGTCGAACATGTTTTACCGCTCTCTGCTTGGTTCGGGTTTTGCGAGTATTAATTGCTCACTGTACGTCTACTCCACTTGCATGGGTGCGATGCATATTGTGCATTGCATACATTAGATAAAATGAATGAGTTCTATGTTAACCTAGCACAAACCTTATATGTTCATAAACATAATCTACGTATGGACTTAGTAAAAAGAATTGCAGCGTTTTGTAAAATTACATCAACCAAAAATATCATTTCCGATTCGTTTACCTCGTTATAGGCTATTCTTTGATTTGCGCTCATCATTATTTTGGTTGATTGTCATTCCAGTATATGCCCTAATCTTATCTTAATTTGTGTCTTGTACTGGATGCAGACACTAATATAAAAACCAAAAGCTTTAAATCAATTACTTGTCCGTAAAGTCGGGTTCCCATAAAGCCATATTTTAATTTTAAAGAAACATTTTGCATTCTGTTTGCTTGTAAATAGATGCAAACAATAAAATACATACATACATACATACATGCAAACGAGCGAGCATGTTTATTATAAATGATTTCATTGTGCTGTTCCCGTATCGGTTGTTTTTCTTTCCAAGTAATTTTTGTACATGCCGGCAAGTTTTTACGTACACACTCACAACTAAAAACGTGGGCCGCCTTCATCTTGAGGAGCGTTGCCCCATCGCTCATCGTTTTTTAGCATTGCCTTCTGCGAGTTGCCGTCGCCTGTGGTGGCTTTGCTATTCTCGTCATCAACGCCGCAGCCGTCGCCTATGCTACTCAAGTATACTCCATGCTTGTCCCCCATTCCCCCGAGTTCACTGTTCAACCATACACGAAACACTCAACGATTTTGCTTGGTCGTCGTCTATGTGTATGGCACGAAAACGAATGAACAGAGAAACGAGCAAAGAAACGAATGGCTGGCGCTGTTTTTTTTTTTTTTTTTTTTTTTACTTTATTTTATTATAGTTTAACATTGAATGTGTGCGGTATACATGTGTCTGTGTCTGTGCATGTGTGTGTATGTGTTCACGTTGCTGTTTCTTATCTACGTCTTTGTCATCGTACGTTGGCTCACTCAACGCGCGCCATAACTACCACTGCCACATCTCCAATCCGCGCCCCTCTGAACGCTTTAAGTTGCAGTCTGCGTCGACTTTGTCGTTATTCGTTCCACATAGCTTTTGCTCTGCCGCTACTGCTGGTGTTGTTTTTGTTTTGCGCTTTGACTTTGCCGTAGCTGTGCCCGTCAGTTCGTCGTACATTTCATTTCACTTCACTTAATTTCTCAGATACCAAAACGAACAGCGTCGAACAGAGTATACCGTCGTGGGCACCTCGCCCCTCATCATCATTTATATCGACAATGTTGATCCCGCGCCGTTCGTTTTACTGTGCGACTCGAATAGCTGTCGGCTTAAGCCCCTGTTGTTGGCTTTGTGTGCATACATATATGTATAGTGAATGTATGTATGTGTGTATTTACTTGTATCTCTGTGTGTCTTGTTTGTGCTCTCTTAGGTTGAGCTTTTTTGTTTTTTATTTTTATAGACAAGCGGCAAACTAAAGTTACTGTCGACTGTTTAGAATCTTAGAATGGAAACTTGGCATTGTTGTTGCTCCAATAGATTTAGCTTCTATATTGCTTTAACCGAGTTGACCAAAGTCAATGAAAAAAGCAATAGATTATATTATTTAAACAAAGTCAGATTTGATATGCAGTATTTCTTACAGGTAGTTTTTTTTTCGATATTTAAGTTAGTTTAGCTGATAGCGAATATTAATACATTTTATACTGATTAATGTTGTAACACCATTTTGTATTTTTAATGTAGGAGCTAATCGGACAAAATAGTAACGATAGTTCAAGTGGTGGAGCACACAGTGGTATGGGCTCTGGTCCGCCCGGCACACCTAACCCGCAACAAGTCATGAGGCCAACTCCCTCGCCTACAGGCTCGTCAGGCTCAAGATCTATGTCTCCTGCAGTGGGTATGTATCTTCAGATGATTTTAAGTTGACGTCAATATTGAATTGATTTTCTCTCAGCACAAAATCATCCAATCTCGCGCCCGGCGAGTAATCAGTCAAGTAGTGGCGGTCCAATGCAGCAGCCAACAGTGGTTGCTGGCCCACCCCCGTTGCCACCACACGGTCTACCAGGTGGGCCACCATCTCAGCAACAATCTCAGCAGCAACAGGCTTCAAATTCAGCATCGTCAGCGAGTAATTCGCCGCAGCAGACACCACCACCTGCACCGGCGCCAAACCAAAATATTAACAACATGGCTACACCACCACCACCGCCTCAAGGAACTGCAGGTGGTTATCCGATCCCGCAGCATATACATGGCGGCTACAAAATGGGCCTACCAGGTCAAAGCCCCGGTGGTCAAGGATATCCTCCACAGCAATATCCTCAAGGTATGGACCAGCATAAAAACTCAATTTACTTGTATTTAAAAAATATATATTCAATAGGTAACTACCCGCCACGCCCCCAGTATCCGTCAGGAGCCTATGGAGCTGGCCCACAGCCTCCACCAACCAACCAGTCCGCTGGAGGAGCTAACAGCATGCCATCTGGTGCGCAAGGTGGTTACCCACGGTCTATGCCCAACCATGGTAGTGGCAGCCCCCATCCGCAGTATCCTCCGTATCAGTGGGTACCGCCGTCGCCCCAACAACCTGGGCCCGGCAGTGGATCAGGACAAATTGCCACCGGAATGGGAAACCACGTGCAGGGCAAAGGCACGCCACCACCAGTAGGACCACCGCCGCCACAGAGCAGCGGCTCCCCGCGCCCTCTTAATTATCTAAAGCAGCATTTACAACACAAGGGTGGATATGGCGCCACCCCAACAGGCCCACAACCACAGGGTTACGGAAATGGGCCAACTGGAATGCATCCATCAATGCCTATGGGTCCTCCACATCATATGGGTCCTCCACAAAGTATGGGTCCACCTACCAGCACGCCGCCGCAGTCTATGATGGGTGCACAGGCTGGCAGTGAGACCGAACATATATCCCAAGACAACGGCATAAGTTCATCGGGGTCTTCGCCAGCAGCAGGCTTACATGCAGTTACTGCAGTAGTAACCACAGGACCAGATGGCACACCAATGGATGAAGTTAGTCAACAAAGTACGCTTTCAAACGCGTCAGCAGGTGGGTGCTCTAAAATAGTGTATTAACCCAATAGCTGAGTTTTCTTTTCATCATGCAGCATCAGGCGAAGATCCCCAATGTACTACGCCAAAGTCGCGCAAACATGATCCATATAGCCAAAGCCATTTAGCTCCACCAAGCACTTCTCCACATCCAGTTGTAATGCATGGAGGCGGTGGCCCAACAGGCGAAGAGTATGAAATGAATTCGCCTCCGAACTGGCCCCGTCCAGCCGCTAGTTCAGTAAGCACATTTTAACAACTAAAAAATCCAATTAAAACTCTTTCTCTCCTACCTATAGCAGGTTTTCAACAGTCATGTTCCTGTTCAACAAGAACCATTTCGTAGTACTATAACGACTACTAAAAAGTCAGATTCACTTTGCAAGTTGTATGAAATGGATGACAATCCGGATAGACGTGGATGGCTAGACAAACTACGTGCTTTTATGGAGGAGCGCCGTACCCCAATAACGGCGTGCCCAACCATCTCAAAACAGCCACTTGATTTATATAGGTTATACATTTATGTAAAAGAACGTGGCGGATTCGTCGAGGTATGCAAGGTGCCGTAGTAACTCCTTTTACTAACTTCTTTTTAGATTTACTAGCAAAACCAAATCAAACAAACCAAAATTAATGCTCAACCAACCAATCAATCAAACCACCAAACACCACCAACCAAAGTAAAAAAAATCTAGCTAACACATTAACAAAAATTTTTTAATTCTTTTAACGTAAAACAAAAATCGATCATAAATCCAAAAATGTTTCAATAGCATGACATCCTACCACATTCACTTTTCTGCAAGATTTGGAAAGTACTTTACGTCTTTCTTACAGCATTAAAGTTGATTCAATCAGAAATACATAAATTCTAATAATTTTCTCACTTTTGCATGAGTTATGTGATTGCATGCTTTTCAAAAACAATTTCCACTTATCTTTAAAACTCAGTGTCAACATTTATTCATATTTAATCTGAAGTGGTTCCGTTAACAATTTTATTTTAGAGTATTACCTTTCTTCAAGTTTGATTTGAATTTTTATTACTAACACCGTTGCAAATAAAAATATTGTTGAATGCGTATTACAAAAACGCAATCAATTGCTCGTGATTTTTATCTTTCCTCTTTACTAACTAATGCCGATTTCATAAAGTTTAACCAGCCCAGTCTATTTTCAAATATATACGCATATTTTCGTTGTTGTTGACAGGTGACTAAGAGCAAGACCTGGAAGGATATTGCAGGTCTGCTTGGAATCGGCGCCAGCAGTAGCGCTGCATATACACTTCGTAAACACTATACAAAGAATCTGTTGGCATTTGAGTGTCACTACGATCGAGGCGATATTGATCCATTACCCATTATTCAGCAAGTCGAGGCCGGTAGCAAGAAAAAGACAACAAAGGCAGCGTCGGTGCCATCACCAGGTAAGTGTTTACCAAATTATACGAAGTCTCTTATTTCAGTTGTATTGATGTACAGAAATATGTATGAGTAGGTATATAATGAGCCCATAGAAAATGGGAATACAAAATTCAATTTAAAAATAATATAAGTAGCAGGCAGGAGGCGGTGTGGGCGACCAAGTCAGTTTGTTTGGATGAACCAGAACGATTAAGAACTAGAAATTTTGCACATGGTCCTGCAATATCGCTTGCGGAACAAGTTTGTTTCACGTAATCGGCTAATTTTCCCATTTTTATGAAATCGTTTCGAAGATCAATATCAAACTTTTGAGAAGTACAAGAAAAATTGCTGTGCATATGGGTCGGTGTAAAAGACAGTTTGGGCATCCCTGACTAGAACACTCTAATTGGTTTTTTTTTAGGTTTAGGTAAATGTAATCTTAAACCCACCCAAGTTTATTTAATTATATTGAGAATGTTCATTATTATAACGTTTTATTCAATTTCTTTCAACACGTTCTTACAATATCAACCTACTTCCAACCAATCGGTGGTGGTCATTTGGACGCTGGAACAACAAATTCCACAGGGTCATCGAACTCGCAGGATTCCTTCCCTGCACCACCTGGCGGTGCGCCAAACGCAGCAATAGATGGCTATACAGGCTACTCTGGCCCCGGTGCGTATCCACCATCTGCTGGTCCGCAGCCAGACTATGCAGCAACGGGTCAGATGCCAAGACCGCCATCGCAAAACAATCCGCAGGCACCTCATCCTGGTAAGTAATAAAGCATAGTTAACTAATTATAATTTGTGAATTGCATACATATACATATTCTTTTAAATTACTTACACATGTAAATATACATACATATATGATATACCTATGTCTATGATTAATGATTATTTGTTGTAATACTACAATTATCCCCTTAAATATTTATGTTTTCAATGTTATATGTATGTGTATTACAATTAGATAATGCACATACTTTTGGTTCGCCTCAAATTTAATTTGATTATTAATTTCTTGTGTGTAATTTGTTTATTCATTTTTATGTTGGTTACGTAAATATGGGCGCACTACTATTAAAAATCACCAAAAATCACAATCACCTGACACCAACAACAACACCACATCGCTCCACTAAAAATATTAAAAACAACTTCGATCTTGCTCAACAAAACCTTAACTTCATGTCAATTACAACAATTTTTATTATGTGTCATTCATTAATTTCTTCATCACTCCATAATCATCATCAATGCCGCTTGCCGACTTAGGCACTCAAAATCAATCAGCTGCCACTGTTGCCGGTGATAACATAAATGTGAGCAATCCTTTTGAAGATCCTATTGCTGGCGGTGTGGCCGCTGGTGGTGTTGCTGTTGCTGCAGTTGGTGGTGCGTCACATGGTGCTCCTCCACCACCCCCACATTCACCGCACACAGCGCCACAATCGGGCAACCAACACCACCAACAAGGCATTCCAACGCAATTGCCGTCGCCGTCGCAGCAACCACCGGCGCCACCACCACAGCAACATGGGCCGCCGACGACGCAGCATGCGCGCCCTGGAACTGGAGTACCTTATCCACAGGGTAGCTCTGGGTATCCAACGCCTGTGTCTAGAACGCCAGGTACATTCATCATGTTTTCTTTTTTTATGTTTTGTTATAACATTTTTTTAATGTGTCATTTCAATTTGATGGTTAAACCTCTTCATTGATTTAAGTTTGCGATCGGCCTGCATGTGGGTTGTAGTCTAACTGCTTGTGCATATAAATATTTTTTCTTTATTTTCATCACATCACTTATTTTAATGTTCTCTAACACAAACTTCTGGCTTTTGATTTATGTATACGTCTCACCAATATTTTCTTTAATTTGATGGCTTTTTTAAAAATTTGGCATTTGTTTCAAGCTATTGTACAATAATAACCCAACTATTTAGTTATTGAATCTTTATTCTGCTATGAAAGAATCAATAACATGGTTTTATAAAGAAAACCTGAATGTGCTTTATCAATTATCATGTATCTCTATGTATTTTAAAATGATAAATATAAAAAAAATGTGCATAAGAATACAGATGGAGAAAGAAGAGCTTTGAAACATATTAATAAGGAACTCTTGGAGCTCGCTACTATTTAGAAAGCATTGATTCATTGTAATGTTTACGTATAAATATTGCGTTATAAACTGCTTTTTCAGATTATTATACCTCAAAAATCTTACATTTTTTCTATATTTTATTTTATCCATTTTTCTACCACTGACTTCTGTACTGCTTAGCTTGTGTACAGGATGACAATATGAACTTAAGCACATATTTCCAACTATTACAGGTTCACCCTATCCAACACAACCTGGTGCTTATGGGCAATATGGCTCGAGCGATCAGTACACTTCCGCTGGCCCGCCAGGCCAACCTTTTGGACCAAATCAAGGCCAATATCCGCCGCAGAATCGCAATATGTACCCTCCCTATGGACCCGAAGGGGAAGCGTGAGTGCACAATATATTTACATACAACCTTCATTACACTCAGACTTACATACTCGTCCCATATATTCTGAAATTCAACCGTACTGAGTTTATTTTACTTGCCATGACATATAAGAGTTGCTATGCAAATTAAAAGAATTAATTGTTATGTATTTATTTTGTTGTTACCTCAGGCCTCCAGCTGGTGCTAATCAGTATGGTCCTTACGGAAATCGCCCCTACAGTCAAGCACCACCCGGTGGACCACAACCTCCCGCACAAGCTGTGGCGGGTGGACCACCAGCTAGCGGAGCTCCAGTAGCCCCGCCAAACAGTGGCTACGTACCAAGCACTCCTAATCAACAGGATTATTATAGGCCGCCAGATCAAGTAAAATTTATAGTTTAAACGAAGTGAGATTAGTAAGCAAATCAATAATTATATTTGCAGAGTCCTCAACCGCGACGTCATCCGGATTTCATTAAAGACTCTCAGCCTTACCCAGGCTATGCTGCGAGGCCTCAAATTTATGGTAAGCATTTTGTGTATGGTATGTTACTACTTTGTGTTAAACTTTAATTTATTCTTTTATTCTGCAGGTGGTTGGCAAGGCAACAATCCGCAGTATCGTCCCCAATATCCCACATCGTCTGCACCACAGTCGTGGGGAAATGCTCCACCTCGGGGTGCTGCTCCTCCTGGAGGTCCACATGGTCCACACGGACAGCAACAAACAGGGGTAGCTCAGTGGGAACAACATCGTTATCCACCTCAACAGCCCCCACCTCCGCCGCAACAGCAGCCGCCTTACCAGCAAAGTACACCACCTGGACAGCAACAACAGCCGGCACCACAATGGGCGCAAATAAATGCGGTTCAACCGCCTCCACAAGCAAGTATTTCGCAACCGGGCTCATCGCTGCGTCCACCAATTGGAGTTGGACAGCAACAACGTATGCCTAGTGGAGTGCCAGTAATGCCGCCACAGCAGCAGCAGGGACAAACAGTACCACAACCACCACATGGAGGAGTACCAACATCAAGTATGCCGTCTGTACCGGGCATGGTGAAGCCGCCTTATGCTATGCCACCACCCTCACAGTCTGGAGGTGCATCTCCTGGTGTACCAATGGTTGGTAGTGCGCCTGTCACCATGATCGCGCAAAAGCCGCCGCCTATAGTTGGACAAGGAATGCCGCCCACACAGCAGCAGCCACCCCATCAGATGCCTAATCAGCAAGCTGTCTATGCCCCACAAATTACTGGCCCAGGAGCACAGATGGTTAAAAAAGAACTAATCTTTCCGCACGATAGTGTAGAGTCAACTACACCTGTACTTTACCGCAGGAAACGTCTGACCAAGGTTGACGTGTGCCCTGTTGATCCATGGCGAATTTTTATGGCCATGCGTTCAGGTTTACTTACTGAGTGTACATGGGCGTTAGATGTTCTTAATGTTCTGTTGTTTGACGATTCCACAGTACAATTCTTTGGCATATCAAATTTGCCCGGTTTGCTAACGCTGTTGTTGGAACACTTCCAAAAAAATCTCGCGGAAATGTTCGATGAACGTTGTGATGAAACAACAGATGAAGCAGATGATGATGCTGACAGCGGCACTGTTATGTCATTGAAAGTCGAAGACAAGCTGCAGCGAAAAC
This sequence comes from Drosophila gaucha, assembly GCA_035045545.1. Taxonomy (NCBI): domain Eukaryota; kingdom Metazoa; phylum Arthropoda; class Insecta; order Diptera; family Drosophilidae; genus Drosophila; species Drosophila gaucha. The sequence goes on from JAWNOY010000342.1 coordinate 102,830, forward strand.
AATCTCGGTCTGTGCATAGTATTTCCAGTTACAATCGTAGAAGGCACTATGAAAATATGGATGTAAAGCGCGTTGCCCACAGTGAAGACTCTGATGATGCTGACGAAGGCATTGACTTGGGTCAAGTACGTGTTCAGCCTAATCCAGAGGAGCGATCCCTTCTCCTTTCGTTTACGCCCAATTACACCCTGGTCACACGAAAAGGTGTACCAGTCCGTATTCAAACGGCTGATCATGATATTTTTGTTGATGAGCGTCAAAAAGCTTGGGATATTGATACAAATAGGCTGTATGAGCAGTTGGAGCCAGTAGGCAGCAATGCTTGGACTTATGGCTTCACGGAACCCGACCCACTTGATGGCATCATTGATGTGTTTAAGTCAGAGATTGTTAACATTCCATTTGCGCGATTTGTACGCTCTAAGCACAAGAGCAAGCAGGAAGCCACACAGAAAAGCAACAATACCCCAGGACAAGATGATATTTCATCTGTGCTCAAACAAGAGGACACCACAAGTAGTACTGAAGATAGTAGCCTTCTCCAGCAGACTTATAATAAAAAAAGGCGTCTTGTGGCTAATATTGGTGCAGCCAGTAGCGACAACAAGAAGTCAAAACTGGGAGAAGAGTTCGCGCAGCCAGCTGTGGACGCCAAAAAAGAGATAGACAACGAAAGTGTCGGAGCCAATTTGACCGACAGTGATTGCCGCACCATTGATATGGAAATCGAATCTCCGCAACAACTACGTCTTACAAATGGAGTCGCCTCACTGCCAAAGGGATTTGATCCCAAGTCAACAGTACGAGATGATGCGCATGTTTTACAACGACGTCGCGACTCTAGCTACGAAGACGAATGCTACACGCGGGACGAAGCCTCTTTGTACTTAGTAAATGACAGTCAGGACTCGTTAGCACGTCGTTGCATTGCGCTTTCTAATATTTTTCGAAATTTGACTTTTGTGCCTGGCAATGAAACGGTGTTGGCTAAGTCGTCGCGATTTCTAGCAGTGCTCGGCCGATTGCTTTTACTAAACCACGATCACTTACGGCGAACCCCGAAGACCCGCAACTACGACCGAGAAGAGGATACAGACTTTACCGATTCTTGCAGCTCACTGCAGGGAGAGCGCGAATGGTGGTGGGAATACTTAATTACCATACGCGAAAATATGCTCGTCGCCATGGCTAACATAGCTGGACATCTAGAACTTTCCCGCTATGATGAACTAATTGCACGCCCGCTTATTGACGGATTACTACACTGGGCTGTATGCCCTAGTGCGCATGGTCAAGACCCGTTTCCATCATGTGGTCCGCACTCTGCTCTATCCCCACAACGCCTGGCCCTAGAAGCGCTGTGTAAACTATGCGTAACAGATGCAAATGTTGACTTGGTCATTGCGACACCACCGTTTTCACGGTTAGAGAAACTGTGCGCGGTGCTCACGCGTCATTTGTGTCGGAACGAGGATCAAGTATTGCGCGAGTTCTCTGTCAACTTGCTGCATTATCTGGCTGCTGCAGACAGTGCCATGGCGCGTACTGTAGCCCTGCAATCTCCTTGCATCTCTTATCTCGTTGCATTTATTGAACAGGCTGAACAAACTGCATTGGGTGTTGCCAACCAGCATGGAATCAACTATCTTCGAGAAAATCCCGATTCAATGGGAACCAGCTTGGATATGTTGCGAAGAGCAGCAGGCACGTTGCTTCATTTGGCCAAACATCCTGATAATCGATCACTATTTATGCAGCAGGAACAAAGACTGCTTGGATTGGTAATGTCGCACATACTAGATCAGCAAGTTGCATTGATCATATCGCGAGTGCTTTACCAGGTATCTCGCGGATCCGGACCATTGCATTCAGTCGAGTACAGATTGTTGCAGCAACGACAACAGCAACAACACCGGCCAAACCTGACGCCATCTGAAAAGCTAAATGCTCCAACAACAACACTAAACATAAAAGCTGAACCCTGCATGCAGCCAGAGCTATCTGCTGATGTGAAGCCTTCAGCTGCTGTTGCCACGACAGCTGTAATTAACGATGATAACAGCAACAGCAGTCAACAATTGCCGCCAGCGGCAACATTCAATGATGTTAGCAACAGTAGCACCAACAGCAATAGCTGTGGCACAGTCAGCAGCAATCAGACCAATAGCAGCAGCTTGGGTAGCAGTAGTCAGCCCACTCTTAACAACTTAGTGACGCCTAGCGAACAACAAGTCGGTAAATCCCCTTCAGCTTCGTCTTCCGCTGTGTCATCCAACAATTTAGGTCACATCAACGACGCCGCTACATCGTCGAATTTAACACCTCCACCAACTGTGGCACAACCGACTGCGCCACCGCCAGCAAATACAAACACAACAGCTGCAGTTGCGTAGTATACAACAATGATGCCGGCAACGACTCACTATTGGCAACGTGGTGGTGCACTCGAAGAAATTTTCAAAAGAAACTTAATGGATTGAACACACGAACACACGCACGTTATACATATATATTGATATAACTCGAAAATACGATTTGTATTTCTTATAAAATGTTTAATCAAATAATGTAAATGTACTAAATGGGATATAACATGATGTGCGCCTTTTAAAGCAAGTAACCTTTGAAGCATAGCCACAGATTGTATATGCTTAAAATAAAACCCTGAAAATGTAGAACAGCTTCAAAAACAACACCATGGCCACTCAATTACAATGGTCACACAATAACTGTATATTTTTTCACTCAAATCTATAGTTAATATAATATATTAATGCGCAAAAACGGTCTGGCGTTATTATAGGCCCTTTTCAAATTTTAGCAATGAATTTTCAACGTCAAACTTAAGGCAGAAGGTTTAATTGCATATAGATGCATGCGTAAACATTAAGCACAGAACATACTTATGTATTAAATTTAATAAAAAATAATTTAAAACTAATACACACACATATGCATACGTTATATATATATATATATATATATATAAATATATATATATATGTGTATATGCATATATATGTGTATATGCATATACATAAATATATATTTAGAAATATATTCATATATATATTTAAATATATATTCACATATATAAATATATATTTATGTATATGAATAATTAAAAAAGTTAAAAATAACGAATTACGTGTGTTAAAATAAACATATTTAGCGGTTAGTTTTTAAATTCTAAAATATACTACTTATAATATTATAATATGTCGTATGAAGTCATATAGTGAACATAAAACCTTACACCGTATGCATATATGCGTAAGAAACCAGATAAGAACTATGTAATACAATTAAATGGATATTTATGTGGACAAATTGAAATGCAAAAAAAAAAAAGAAAACAACATAGACACATACATTACAAAAAAAAAACAAAAAAAACTGTACATACTTAACTATTTTGTAAATTGTATCTTGTATTTTGTTTTTGCGTTGCGCTATAAGGCAAATGTCATTTCGTATTATGTGTGTGTGATGTGACGAGGAATAATTCAAGCTCATTGAATCGCTCGTACAATTTGTTTTGTAATATTTTCTCGCAAACCAACTGCACAAAAACAAAAATTTATGGAATGAGAGCACTTAATGTTGTAATTTTTATTTTGTTTTTATTATTTACTGAAGTGCTGCTGGAACAAGGTTTAATTTTATATTAAACGTAATTTAGGCGTAAATGACAACTTTAAATTATAAGTTTTTATCTTAATCTTAATTTAAAAAAAAATATTCAACCTTAATGAAACACAGTTCATAAAAAACGCTAGAAAAGAATACGAACTAATCCATACAGAATCACGAAAATTAACTAACACGCTTTATATCATATAAAGGCGGAAATTCAATAAAAAAATGACTCGTATTGCAGAATCATTGAGCACCTAAACGTGAAAGTGTGCGAAATGTTGTAAACTGTAGTTTGAAGCATACGCAATTAAAGCTATAGTATACATGGCAATATTACAAAATGGACTGCTGTTTATTAAAGAAAATTCAAGTCAAGTAGACTGGGCAATTAGTAAGCCCTTTATACTTACGTCATGTCGATCAACAGGAATACAAGTATCAGTTGAAGCCCTAAAGATATACGTTAATTTATGTAGTTGTTTTCCAAACACAAATATGACTCAACATCTCGATATCGATATATTTACTTGTAGTTATTAGTGTATAATTTTGCTAGGATGTAAATGTATGTCCCTCAAACTTAATTTAATTATTTAATTAATATACATACATATATAATATACACAAAGAGCATTTTCAATAATAGTTTGTGGGTAAACATCAACTTGCACATTCATTAAAGGTATATAAGAATGGAATATTCCTAAGTTTTTACACAACAAGAATATCATAGGTTATAACGGGAATATCTTGGTTTAAGTAAATTATTAATCTATTAAAAACAAATGTTTAAGGTAAGTGTGACCTACTAACTGCGAAGCGTATGAGACTATCCGTAGACTGTGTTATGGCTAGTTGAATTCAAACCGATTTTTATAACGTAACGGATGGAATTCAAGTTTGCACTATAAAATCTTAAACTGTTTTTAAAACAATTTTGTGGAAGACCTTGCAACGTAGCATAAGTAATTTGGGCTCCGACTCTTGAATTTATGTGACCATAATTGGAAAATGCAAATTAAAGCTATGATGTATTGGCATTGAAACAGGATCAAAATGATTTAGATAAAACAAATTAAACTAAGTATTTGACAAACTGAACTTGGAAGCGAAATCTAACTAAAATTGAAAGTACTTCTTTAAAGTCAAATTTTAACTGAGATTTTTTATAAGTCAATAATACAGATTTTTGTGCTGCAGTAAACTTTAATTTTTGTATTATTTGTATTATTTAATTTTTTTGACATATGATGTCATATGTACATAAAGCCGCATAAAATGTTCATGCCTTTGATTAGAGAAAAACGAATTTTCGAAACACGGGCACACTAAAACCATCGAAACATCGATAGCAATAATCGATAAGTGTATAAGTGTCGTCAGATTTTTTCTGCAAAAGTGGGTGTGTTCTGCTAGGTTTGCAACATTAAATCTCTTGAAGTTTCAACGGTCACGTACCACAGAATATTATACTAAATTGGTAATTAAATAAACTTAACCTTTTTACATTACTAGGTTTTTTATTATCATATTGCAGTATACAAATTGTGAATTCGAAATTATTTACCAAGCTACATTCAGTACTTATGAATGTATGTATATATATATATCTGTATGTATGTATGTGCATACACCGTTTTGTGCTTTAAACCGTGTTTAAACATACTTACTACGGTACATATGTATACACATAAGGATATAATTAGAAAATTATGTTTCAATAAAGTTGTGTGAGTTTATAGTTACAGACGTTGCAATTTCGGTTTTGAGTCTGCGTTATGCATATGTACAAAAATGTTGGAAGCAGCCTTTTTTATCGATTCAACAAATACGGAAAGCTGTATTACCGCTAGTAGATTTACTGAATGTATGTACTCATGTGTGCTTGTATGGACGTATGCGTATACATGTATACAGGAAAATCGAAAAATAGTGGAATTCAACAATAAATCAACAAAATGACAGTTTTCTCTATTATTTCTTGGCTCAAATAGCCCTATTAATTTAAATATTTTTTATCGAAAAAATGTGTTCTGGAATTTAATAAGCATGATGTATCGAGATTTAGTACAATTTGTATTCATTTTCATCCGAAAAGCAGAAAGCATAACCAACCTCATGAGAACCCACAAAGGTCAACGCTCGCTTAGGTGTTTTCACTCGCCAAACCTAATACTATACTCAACTGATATTTTTCTGTATTCGTGTATAAATTATAATCACTGCAAAATGATGCAATATTGCAATGTTTCAATTCTAGAATCATGTCCGGCAGCCCAAAACCTGTTAAGAAAGTGCCCATACACTTACAAAGTGCGCAAAACCGTATATATATTAAAAACGGTGAAATTGTCAACCATGACAAGAGTTTTAAAGCGGACGTTTACATTGAGGATGGAATCATTAAGTATGAAATACAATATTTCATTTAAAAAAAACATAATTGACAATGTGGAATCTTCTGCAGATTCGTTGGGCATGCTTCCGATATCACGATACCCGGAGGTGTGCGAACTATAGATGCAACAGGAAGAATGATTATACCGGGGGGCATTGACCCTCACACACATCTGCAATGTCCTTTGGGCGACAATGTGTCTGTTGACGAGTATGTTGTTTCATTTAACTACATTTTTTATGGTTAAAAAAATAATTTTGATTTCTACAGTTTTTATCGTGGAACCAAAGCGGCAGTGGCTGGTGGCACAACAATGATAAGTAGGATGATCTGCATTATTAATAATTATGTTCCAGATACTAGCAGTATAATATTTCTCATTGCACTTAGTTGACTGTGTACTGCCCAAAAAACACGAGTCTATGGTGGAAGCTTACGACAAGTGGCGCAGCTGGGCGGATCCAAAGGTGTGTTGTGACTATGCCTTGCATGTGGGCATTACTTGGTGGTCCAAATCGGTTTCCGAGGAGATTGGTATCCTGTGCAAAGAATTGGGCGTAAATTCCTTCAAAATGTATATGGCCTATAAAGGTCTCTATATGTTGGGTGATTCTGAGCTCTTAGACGTTTTTGAGCGAATTCGAACTCTTAATGGAGTTGCAATGGTAACTGTTTCTTATTGGACTATGCTTTACAGTTTAAGTTCAATTCATGTTCTTACAAGGTGCATGCTGAGAATGGTGATATTATAGCCAAGAACACAAAGAGTTTGTTAGCCGAAGGTATCTCTGGACCTGAGGCACATGAGCTTTCGCGGCAAGAAGAAGTTGAGGCAGAGGCTGTACACCGCGCATGCATTTTAGCACACCAGGTGAGTATTGTTTAAACGAACTGTGAAAACAAAAATAAATTTAGTTGAAAGTTGTATAAAAATAAAAGCTCGTGGAACTTTGGGGAATGTTACATACATATGTACATATATAATACTTTAATTGATTACTTATCTTTTTGATTTATTATTATTTCCATTATGTATGATGCACCCTTGTACATAAATAAGAATGTATGCGGTATGTGGCACTTGATATAACTCCAATAAATATAACCCCTGATGTTGCTGCACTTTCTCAAAATATATAAAGTTTGATTGCCTGCTATATGTACTCTTGTCACGTACTATTCGAGAGGCAGCAAGATAGCGCGGCACTCGTAATCGGTGTCAGCACTAAAATCAAGTACCAGGCTATAAACTAAGCCAATCCTTGAGGCCAGTAACGATACAAAGGCGGTCGGGCTGCTGATCAAGCTTCTGGCGAAGTAAGTAATATAGATACTGGATTGACCTAAAGACTTAACGCCCATTTATTGTATTTGTTCATATTAATGAAAAACATCATTGCATAAAGCGTAAGATAAGATATTAGACTTTAAAATAATATTCCCTTTTAAAAATAAATTCTGCTTAGATGAAGACACCCCTCTACGTTGCTGGTGTAACAAACAAGTCCTCAGCAGAGCTCATTGGACGTGCCCGTCGCAGCGGATATTCAGTGTTTGGTGAAACTCTGGCAAGCTCAATTGGACGTAGTATGAGCAGTGTTAGCAAATCGGAACGTGTTTATTATATTACCAGTCCTCCAATTCGTATGTCTGCAGAAACACCAAGGCAGCTAATGAAATCTTTAGCTTAGTGAGTATATTTTTTATCGCAATCATATATGTATATAGTTAAAGGCATTGAACTTGAATCGCTTTCATTTTGGCAGTGATGATCTACAGGTGACAGGGAGTGACAACTGTACCTTTAATAAGAAGCAAAAAGAACTTGGCTTATTTGACTTTACTAAAATTCCAAATGGTGTTAATGGTGCTGAGGATCGAATGTCAGTGGTGTGGGAGAAGGGAGTTTATCAGGGCGTTCTCGATCCGTGTAGATTTGTCGCTGTAACCAGTACTAATGCCGCAAAGATTTTTAATATTTATCCGCAAAAGGGACGAATTGGTACGTTATAAAATATAAAGAAATATATATATATATATATTATATATATATATATATATATATTCAGAGATGTATATCTAATTGGTTACAAAGTATCTTAACGAGTTTAATTTTATTTTTAATTTTACTATTTTTGTAGCTGTTGGTTCGGATGCTGACATCGTCATATGGAACCCACAGGGAACACGAACCATTTCCAAGGACACCCATCATCATGCTTGTGATTTTAATATTTTCGAGGGTATGACTGTGCATGGATTGGCTGAATATGTTTTGGTGCGTGGTCGCGTTTGTGCCGAGAATGGATCAGTTCGCGTTGCAGAAGGATTTGGACGTTTCATACCGATGGCTGTGCGCCCTCCATTTGTTTATGATATTGTTGAGGAAAAAGTACAAGCATCTGAAGAGCATCCCGAAGAAAATCAAAATGGCAATTTGTCTAAAAAGTTTGCTGAATTAGACATTCTAATACCAGAAGAGAAGACCATTTCTGCGCTGTTCGCTGAAAATATGCCAATTATGGCAGGAACTTCCCCTTGCAGCACGCCTTCAGTGCGGGGCCGCGTGGACGGCAAAAGGGACATGCAAGAGTCATCATTTTCGATTAGCGGTAAATTACACCAAATATAATGATTTCATTGATTTTATTGGATTAATTGTTTTTTTTCAGAGGAACTGGACAAATCTGGGGTTCGTGCATGCATTAAAGTAAAGAATCCGCCTGGTGGGAAATCTTCTGGATTTTGGTAAAACGTCATCACGTCTATAGCATATAATCGCACAACGCGATCCTTATCACCAGAATCTGCGCTTATCTAAACTTACACACATACATATATATGTAAACTATAGCCGAATATTGTTTATTTATTTCAATTTGCAACATAATGAACATACATCAATATCTTTAAAAGTCAGCGGATATTATTTATTCTTGTTTGAACAGACTCAATGTTTTCCGATTTTATTTATTTTGAGGCTAAACTATATCCGATAATTTTTGGCATTTTGAAAATAATTAATGAGAATATGTACACAATTAAATGATTTCAATTGATTTTACGTTACGATCGGTATGCACTCTTTATTTAAAAATTATGATTGGTAAACTATTCCAAATTAAGTGTTTGATTACAGATAAACTCAAAATAGGTATTACAATATACAATTATTTACGCTGAATACATAATTACATTTGTTTCTTTAACAATATACATTTATTTTTCCTGTTGCAAATAAAATACGCCTATATCTGCCTGAATAGACAATTTGCATTTAATAACTAACTCTAATTTTATTCAGAGTAATTGGGAGCTTATCTAGATCCCGAAATTTAATAACAAATAAATTTAATAAATTAACTCATGAAAGGTGGAATAAAACTTTTTGTTTTACCCGTCTGCTTTATTTTAATTACTTACAGTTTGTTAAAGCAAAGCAGTATTACTCATTATAAAGTCATATGAATAAAAAATTAATCAAAAAAAGTTGTTTTATTTAACTGAGTCTGTGGTGTAATCAAAAAAATACATCCAAAAACGAATAAAATAGACGACTTTGCTGCTTAATATATATTTTCACTTCTGTATTGGCTTAATCACTAAAATCATTCGTAGTATAACCTAAAATTGACTTAATAACTAAAGTTCAATAGCAATGACAATTAATGTATTTGCGCTTTCGGGCGGCGATTGTGATTAATGGAGGCGTAGGAATGCATGCGGCCGCTAAACATAATTTATATGGTTTGTAAAGAAAACGCTGTGAAGAGAAATATTCATTTCAAATGATTGAACATTTTTCAATGTATTTCATTACTAAATTCTTACCACTTCCACTCCCTACATTTGCTTATAGCTTCTTCAAATATGCAGCACATTTGACAGCACTGCTAACCTGCCCGGTATTTAGCAGACTTAACTTCTTGTGCTTAGCGCGGAATTTCTTTACATATGCATCAATCAAATTTTTGATTTTGTGTGGATTGATTTCACCAGAGCGACTGTGGCAAATCTATAAATTGGAATAATTTAACTACAATTTTCAAGTGTTTATATCCCACAGCCACATACTTTTGGTACAGCGCGACGCATAATATCCTTGTAATCGTCTTTCGTGATTACTTTTTTATTAAAATGTGGTTTTAGTACCAATTTGACTTCCTCAACAACACGTTCCTGGCGGTTTAGCTTCCGTATAAACTATAAATAATTTTTGAAGGATTCTCAAAGACAATTTATTTTGATTATTAGCTTACCCTATCCTTGACTTGTAAGTCGACCGCCGAATTGGGCACATCCTCATAAACTTTTGCATGCTCATCGACCAATTTGTTGCCTAAAAAAAAGAAGGAATATTTAATAAACATCATTTTTAGTAATTGTAAAAAAAATTGTTTGAAAATGGCAAAAAACCAAAATAAATGGTAGTGTTTTATTATAAACTATTTTTAATCAAATCATGAACATATAATATATAGATTGATCAGGATAACTTAAGTATCCTAATAGGAAAATTAAAAAATTGGCAAAATGGGATAATAAGCAGAACACAATTAATTTCAATTCCTCATTAAAAAAAAATATATATATATATACATAAGGACTTTTCATAGGCTGCATTCTTAACTGTTAATACACGTATTACCAATTGAAACCCACCTTTGATTTTTGATTTGCGTTCGTTTTTGTTATTTGCACGTTGCTGTTTTCTTCCTCCCGAGTTGTTGAACCGCGATGACATTCGATGCTGACCCACTGGAGAACTGCTTCCAAACAGATTGTCAAACATCTCTGCTTTACCAGCCGAGGGCCCAGCGCCGCTTTTTGAACGTCTATTTGGACCGGTTGCGTTCCCACCTTCTGGTGGGGGCTCAAATAAATCCTCGTAGTCTGCCGAGCCCGGAGAATATGGACTTTCAATGTCCATGTTAAAAGACTCCTCCTGCACATTGGACATACCACCAACACCGGAGTTGCCATTACGTATTGTTCCACTACCCGATGGCAGATTCACTATACCACTGTTGCTGCTGGCCACACTTCCGCCCGTTTTGGGCAGGGTGCCTAACTTTCTTACCAGCGTCGACGGCGGACTAGAAATAACAGGTATGTGCTGCGACGCGGACACAACAGTACTACTTGTAAGCAGGACATTCGACAGAACTGTAATTGTATTATCGACAAGCTTTTCTTCGGCTCCAGAAACAGCCAGCGAAGTGCTCATTGTGGTGCTATTCAGATACGATGCCGACGAAACATCGCAGGATTTATTGGTCAGCTCTTGTTGAATGCTGTTGCTTGGCTTATTCATAAGTGCCATGACCAGATCTACTGGATTGATGCTTCCACTCGTACTTGCTTGGGTCGTGGGAATGCTAGCGTTGGACAATGTAGGCGTGCCTATGTTAACGTCAACCAGATCCTCACTGTGGCTGTTGTGTTTCTGGTTACACGCATCAATTTTCTCCGCGCCACAAGCGCTACCGCTAACGCCAGTGGAAGCCTGTAGCGTCATAGGTTCTAGATTCTGGGCGGGAGTTGGTGTTGGTGAACGGGGTGATAGTGAGGGTGACTTTGTCGGCTCGAATGGATCATAGGCATCGGGAGAACATGGCCCCGACTCAGGTGGCGTATTTGGACCAATCTTTTGCGCTGAAATCATGCCTTCATTAGCGTGTGGTTGTTGGGGCTCGTCGTCAATTGTACCACGCATAGAGCAAACTGTATCTAGCTCGTCTGCAGAATGTATATCATCAGCATCGTCATGTAGCGGATTATTACGCACTTTATGCTGTTTTTTGGCGGGTAAATTGAACTTTACTAGATGTGGTTCAGGTGGTGTCTTCGGACCAGTCGTTTGTGGCAGATTATCGTATGAAGCTTCCAAAATGGTTTCCAAACATGTTGGCGGTGTTTTTTCACGTTGCCCATTCTCTCTCATCATACCGTGATCCGTAGCGGAAGCTGCGCTATTCCGTCGCCGTTCGCGCCGCAACAAAAGCTGGTTATCATTTGCATCCTCGCTATCGGTCAGCACAATAACATCAGCCGGCTCTTGATGAACTTGAAATGGTGAGCGTTCCAAATCAATAATAGCTACTGGCTTGGCATCTAGCTTTTTTCGCTTGCGCTTTCCCTTTTTGCTCGTTATGCCGCTACTGTTAGTTACCCGGTCAGTGGAGATGCGCCGGCCTCCGAGGAACTCATCCCTAGTTGGCGGCAATGTTACTACAGTTTGCTGCTGTGCGGAACCTACCAGGGTGTTGCTGTTTGACTCCTTGTTGAAGCTAACGCTGACAAGAATATTGTTGCCAGAGGCGAATACCTCCTTACAGGGCATCGGTTCAGGTGTCATGGTATGGCGCTTGCGCTTTTTGTCCTTGCGTTGCTTGTCTATCGGCTTCTTTTTTTTCTTGGCCTTGTCTCGCTTGGGTTTTACTTTTTTCCCCATTACTGGCGTCATGCCGAGGTGAGGATTCTCAGAATAGTGCGTAACAGGTGCTTGTGGCGATGCCAGGGGCGGTGTCCAGGACGCATGCTTTTCACCACCTATGCCACCTCCACTCTCGTGAATAAAATTGAGGTGTTCCGCAGAAAGACTGGGCGTAGGAGATGGTGACCAATGCATCGCTGGTATTCCCGTTGATGATTTTTTCGACTTCTTGCCCAACTGTGGTGCAAGAAAATCATCAGCATCATCAAATGGATCACGTTGTCTCGAAATACGGCGCTGTCGACCCACAGGACTGCTGCTAGCAGGTCGTTTCTTGCCTTTCTTCTTCTTATCGCTCTTCTTTTTCTTCTTTTTCCGTGGACTTTTTGATAGGCTATGACTTAGCCGGGGTGTATAACGGGGTGAATAGCATGGCGAATTCTTTGTTCCCTGCAAATTGCGGTTGCCGTTCATTCGCGCTGGCGTATTAGATCGGGAACGCAGTGATATTGTGCTGTTACTTCGTTGCATCGGACTGTTGCGATGCGTTTTTTGTAGTGGTTGCGAATTTGACGGTGAACGCTCAAATCGTCTTCTGCTCGGTGACATTGATCTGCGATGCATGCCTTGGTCATGCTGATGCCTTGCAACGCCCGTGGGCGGAGACGGCGAAATACTAAAGCTGCGGAAACGTTTCGGAGATCCTGAACGCGTGCGTGTTCGCGTGGAACTACGGGAAAAGCTTCGTGATCGCTGTCGCCGTTCGCAGCTACCGGAACGGCTTCTGGCAGATCGAGCTGCGTCACGGCCATAGCGATCCTTTTGGTGATGACGCGAGGCGCTAACGACGTTACGTACATCGTAGCGTGGCAATTCGCGTCGTTTAGGTCTTTGAAAATTTGGCTGCACTTGATATTGATTCTGAGTCGGATACTGATGATGATGCTGTTGGTATTGTTGTTGGTGTTGCTGCTGGTACGGCCTGTGGTGAAATTGCTGATTTCGAAAATTGAAGCGTTGTCCGCCACGACCGCGACCAAACATTTCGCGACCTCGAACATTCTCTCGACTCCTAAAAGTAGAGCGCTGGCGACTACCATTTCGAGTATGTGAGTGTGATCTTGATCTTGAATAAGATTTGGAACGTGAATGACGCCTACGATTGCGTGGTGATCTGGTAACACTCCGACTGCGACTGTGAATGGGACTACGATTACTGCAGCTGCGGGTGGCCGAACGTGGTGTGTTAGAGTGAGAACGTCGGGAATGAGTGCGGTCCTGATGCTGTTTGTCTCCGCGATAATTGCGGTCCTTCCGGCGTTTTCCCACTTTTTTGAATGCCTCAGAAGTTTCCTTGCCGCGTTTAGCACTGCGCTTGGATTTGCTAACTTTGTTATCGCCTTCATTACGATGGCGACTACGACTGCGACTACGACTTCGACTGTGACTACGACTACGACTGCGCCGTCTAGGCTCATTTTCATTTGTCAATTCTTCGTCTTCGGATATAAGCTCGGTACTCATGCCGGCCATGCGCTCTGCATCGTCTTCGACACCTTCAGACGATTTAGTATTGCTCTTCTTAGAATCGTTCGAAATATCTGATTTATCGTTTTTGTTAGCAGCCGCGGCATCCTCTTCAATACTTTTCTCATCCAAACATGGCGTATAAGATCGATCTTGGTCAGATTCGCTGCTTGAAGATTTCGGTGATACGTCCCCTTCCGTTTTTTTCTTTTTCCCAGCAGTGGGTGCATCATCTATAACTTCTTCATTGAGCGCCTTTTCAAATTCTTTCGGCTTATCAATGTCTAATTCTTCCCAGTCACTGTCGTCATAGAGTTCCAAAACACCTTTACCCCTGTCTGTGGTACGTCCACCCTTGATTAGAGGGCTTGGGGTACTGTGTGTTTTTGTTTCATCATCATTGTCAGGATCCTTGTCCGCTGGTGCTGGTGTAGCAGATGCACATAATTCGGAATTTAAATTGCTATTTTCCAGATTCTCATTGGATTCTTCAACGTTGCAGTTATCGCTTTGGGTAGATTTTTTCATATTTTCCTGCTCGTCCTCTTCTTGTTCCTCTGTCGGGTTTTCAGGCTCGTACAGATCACTACCAGCAGTGTGATCCTCATTAACACCCACGGCTGTATCGATTGTATGGGGCTCTGGCGGCAATGGTATATCTTCATCATCATCTAATTGTACTAAATCTTCATTCATGTTGTCGTCATCCTGAGTAAGTAAAATAATTTTAAAATTGAAAGAAAGAAAATAACATATGGTGGTTAGCATGCAATGAAATATGTTGGCTTGAAAAGGAGCTATATAGAGACAGACTGCAAACTTAGCCACGATAACTGTGAAACCAAACTTATTTTTATCAGGTCTCAATATTATACTCTGTACCCATAATGAATGGAACAAAGAGTATAAAAATGTAAGTGGACCAAATGTATGTGACAATGCGATTTGGTATAATATATACACATATAAATATTTTATATAGAAACGAAATGTAGAGTTAAGTATATACTCTAAGTCAACATCAAATTGATGTAGCCATATTTGTTGTATGGCTTTATGTATGAACTGGCCAAACATAGTAAGTTCGAGTATTAATTGAACCATTTGTAATCTGTCCAGGCTTTGAATCTTTCAGCTTTGTATAGGTATTTACAACTTTTAACAGATAGATAGATTTATGCCATTTCTCAAACAGTTTTTTAAATTTAAGTTTTATGAGTGGAACATTCATACCTGATCTAAGCTTGTTGCGGTTTTTTGCGGTTGCGCAAACAGATCTGTGGCCACTGCCTGCGATTCCTGTGAGTAAATGGAGAAATTCGGACAGTTTTCATCGTCATCGTCATCGTCGCCTTTTTTAGTGCTAGTTTCCTTCCCGTAATCTGAATTTATTTTAAACAACGAGTTGTTCCAAGATAAGCTGGGCGGTGGCGCCGGTGGTGGTGGTACAGACAAAACCGGTGGCATTGATATGCGAGCACCGAGACCGGGTGCATTAATAGGTGCGGGGAGCCCGCTAAACAGTTGTCGCTGTTGCTGCTGGGGAATCATGTGAGCGAAACTGGTGGATGGGGAGACAGTTGGCGTTAAGGGCATACGTATGCCGCTAGAATACGACGATTGGCGGGATTGCTGCATATTTTGATTGCGTTGCTGTTGATTAGTCGAATTAAAGCGTATGTTGAACGGCGTAAAGTTTGTGTTGGGTGTAGAATTGTTGTTACTGTTGTTGCTGTTGGGGTTGTTGTTGCTGTTAAAAGTTTGATTGCCAAAACTGGATTCTGCAGCAGAATTATCATTGTTATTTTGCATGTCACCAGTTGAGTGTTGTTGGTACTGATTTGCAGCAGCTGCACTGCTACCACCACCTCCACCGTTGCCCCGCGAGTTGCTACCGCCATACCGATTGTTGTAGTTCCCAGTACCACCTCTGCCTAAATTAGGTCTAGAGCCGCCTCGTTGATAAAGGGGCACTTGAGTGATATGTTCTGTAGGCTTCTTTGCATCAGTTGGTTTAGTTGGTTTGCTCAGTATCATTTCCATCGCTCGCTGCGGTAAATTCAGGCTACCATCGGCATTAATATGGACGTCGCTTAGATTTCGAGATGCATTATGCCAACGATCTTGCAATTCCATTATACTGGATAAAATATCACTTGTCGCAGCAGTAGCTGAATCGCGTATCGGGGCTGCTATGCGCGCTTTGCCTAAAAGAAGTGCTTTGCGATTCCGTGGTGCACCTATGCTAGAATTTCGAACTGACGTTTGAACTGCAGTTGATGCAAAGTGCTCATTATTGATGTCCCCGCCTATTTCGTCGCGCACTTCATCGGTATCCGAAAAATACTCCAAATCGTTGCGGTTGCCGAAAAGCGTAAAACTTGATGCGCTGCCGCCGCTTATATGCGATCCACGCACTCCATCTACTTTGACGCCAAGTTGCTCCGCTAACCGTTTACTCGCTGACATTCGCGAGGTGTCTTCGACACTTCTGGCGACATTTTGGGGATTCGTTTTACGTGCCAATTTCCGCCTTCGTCGACGCCGTATAACCTTCTTCCTAGTCTTAACTGCAAACTTTTCATCAAAATTATTGAGATCATACTCCACTACATAAGTGCGATTTGTTCGTCGGCTACGTCGTTGCCGCGATGTGGTGTTACGTCTTGTTGTTGTGGTACGAGTGGTTCGCGTTGTTGTTATATTTCGGCTACGTCGAGTTGTTGTCTGTGTCATTGTTGTGGTTTCAAGCTGGGCTCCTGCTCTAGTCTGTCTCGATGAGCTCGCTTGTGTATGCCGTAAGACCGCTGCCCGTATGCGCTCATTCTGACGAGTGCGTAAAATACGAGGTTGTTGGACTTGGCGGACGCGTAAACGTGTTTCTGGCAATCCCATTCCACGAATGTCTTCATATAGAGTATGTAAGTCCTCGGCAAGCTCTAACTCTTCGTCTTCATCCTCGTCGTTTGAATCAATACAGTTGTCACAGTACCAGGAGCCTCCAGGTATTTCGAAAAGCGGTGGATCTAAGCAGTCCATATGGTAACCTTGGTTACAGCTGTCGCAAAGCAGCATTATTTCTTCACGGTCCGGACTGTTACATATTTCACAATTAGTCAATTCATCATCATTGGCCGCAGACCCCGCAATATATTCTTCGTCGTCTAACACTAGCTCCGTTTTTGATTTGCTTAGATCCACGCGAACTTCGCG
The DNA here is from genome assembly GCA_035045545.1 of Drosophila gaucha. Lineage (NCBI taxonomy): Eukaryota > Metazoa > Arthropoda > Insecta > Diptera > Drosophilidae > Drosophila > Drosophila gaucha. The sequence goes on from JAWNOY010000342.1 coordinate 120,043, forward strand.
TACGATGTTCCGTCGCTCACAATTGTCAAGTACAACGATTTTATCAAACGCGAGGCGATCGATGGGGCAGGTTTGCACATTGTTTGCCCATGCCTCAATGCAGGTTGCGCAGAACATGTGCTCACATGTTACAGGTCTGCCAATCTCTTGCTGACGGAACGTCAACAGACAAATTGGACATTTCTCTAGCAACTCATTACTGCTGCTGTCGGAACTAAAACCGACCTCGAGATCCGCTTGAGCATCCGTCCTCGTAATATTATTGGCAACAGCTTTTTCCTCATCTTCACTATCATCCTCGGAAATGACCAATTTTTTTCGTTTTTTTCCACGTTCACGCTTTCTTGCAATATGTTCATCGATCTAAGGCAAATGTTAATGAAAATTTTATTAATAAACAGATAACAAAAATTTTAAATTATTTAAGTATTAAATACTAAAATTGGCAGCGTCTTTCTTTGAAGAAACAAAAGTACTGTCAAGCTATCCAGACTTGAAGGATACAAGTTGTATCTATTTGCTGTTCTTCACAACTTGTCCTTTATTACTAATCCAAATCATTTAAAAATGTTTCACACATGGAATTTATTAAAAAAAAGATTTACCTCACTATTGCTGTCAGGATCATTTTCTGATGGAAGACGTTTTCCATCTCCACGTCTTCTCAGCTGACGGCCAGATATCTTTGGAGCTCCAACGACATGTTGATTTCGGGTACTTCGGCAATGTTGGGAAACTGACGTGCCTGGCACCCGCGTACCAAGGTCAATACCCACACTCACACAAGCAGAAGCAGGGGGCTCATTGTCATTACTTGTAACGGAACACGAATCATCCGCGTCCGTGTCATCCGAGTCCTTGAATTCAATTCGCATTATTACGCGACGATTTCTCTTTTCGCGATCATTACTCTGTACAGTCTTCCTGCTGCAAGACGGCTGATTCATCTCTGCATCGCTGCAGTCGCCGGAATCGGGCATGCTGATGCAACTTCGTATGTATGTATATGTCAATGTAAATGGACTCTTAGTTAATTTACAACTCTTATCTTAACGGTATTAGCTTGGGAACAACTTTTCCTCCAAGGAATTTGTATGTATTTATGTTTATTTTCAACTTTTACTCCTTGTTCATATACGATTTTTCTACTTCTTCGCAGCTACATTTTTCTGTTAAGTTGGCTGCGCTTATGCACACCTATCGATTTATTATAAATAAGCAATTTATATCGGCACTCTCGGCGTCTAAAACTGTAGAGGCCGCTGCTCTTAAATTCGGCACAAACTTGCAATGCTTCGCAAACTGTTATTTCAACTGGTTGTCTCTCGGAGTAAATAACACTTGCATATTTAAGTGTTTTTTGTCACCAAAGAAAAATGTGGTTTTACTATATAAATTAAGCAATTTTAAGTGTTTTAAATGTTCTACCACATTTAATTACAAATTTTCTTCTACAATTTATTCACACACACACATACACAGCAAGCAAAGTCAAGAATTATCGAAGTATTGTCATTGGCTACTATCGTTAATAACCAAATAAATCGATAGTTGCAAGTCGTGCAGGCTTAATAAATCTGACATTATTAACCTAATTTGCTTTGGTCATACCTAACTGTAGATTAAATACATATATATCAAAATAATAAAATGTAAGCTTAAGTAGAATGAATCCCAAATTAACATGTGTGAATTCTTGATCCAACAATGTTTGATTTAAAGAAATAAAATTGTACTATTGAATGAATAATAATGTACTTTTGAATGAATAATAATAATGTTGGTGTGCACTTCGATAAATTCGAATTTGATGTTATCGATAGATCGATAGAACTTATGAGCATATTCGCAGATTTCGGCGCTGTGTGCGCGCTAAAAAAGTGATTATTTGCTGTTCAGTTCGCTTTAGAAATATACAAGAGCAAATTTGTTACAATATCGTGCAAGAATAATTAATTCATCAGCTTAACAAAAGCAATTCGTTGAAATATAATTTTATTTTCTTATAATAAGCATTGCTTCACGCTGTCGCTTAGTTTATGACGAGCGAGAACGAGGCACATTTTTGCACATAAAAAAGTGAAGAATATAAGCTATTATACATTTAAGAAAAAGAAAAATGTTTACAACTCGGAAAGAGGTGGATGAGCATGTCCACAAAATGTTTTCTAAAGTTCCGCCTGGATCAGAGGTTAGTTACATTCCATAATATTCGTGCATTGAAATTTTTATTTAGCAACGCTTGCGAAATAATAGGCGCCCGCCATTCATGTGCATACATACATACAAACTTACATAGAATGTATGTACGTATTTTTGTGCATTTGGCTGTCGGCGTCTCTTAACGTGAAGTGAAGAAGCCGCTATGTGATAAATATATGTGCATGCATATGTAAAACAAGAAAAAGACTTTTATTTTTACTTATTTTAAATATAAATACGGAATCAACTAGAATGTATACAGAATTAAGACCAATACGATCAAATATTTTCATATTGCAATTCTAATTGAGGTTATGTTTAATTTGTTTTACCCTTACACACAGCGCGACATGAAGGGTTGGGCGGTCGGCCGCTTGTACAGCAAGATACAAGAATACCCAAAGGCTATTGAGCATTTGAATGCTTTTTTAAAAGTGAACGATGATGCTGGCGCTCATAAGTTAATTGCTCGATGCTATAAACAACTGAAGCAGCCGGACTATCAAAAGGCATTAGAGCACTACCAGCGCTCCATTCAGTTAAATCCTAAGCAGAATGACGTTATAAGCGAGTGTTGCAAATTGCTTGTTGAACAAAGGACTCTTTGCAACCCAGACAGAGCCTCGTTTTGGTTGGAGTTGGCCAGCACAGTGGAAGATCTGCAGGAAAGCGAGCTGTTGCTGGCTCTACGCCTGCGCGCTACTGCCGGAGCAGGAGATTCGTCAGAGCTGAATAATTCGATTGAGCTAGTTATTAAAAAAGAGTTGCTTTCGCGTCCAAATAACGCGGTATTGCAATTACGCCTGATACAAACATACTTGGAAAAAAAACGCATCGACGAAGCTTTCAATTATGCTTACAAAGCGGAAATTGAAATGCCTGCTCAGTCTCAGTCGACTGAGTGGTACGATGCTGTTTGGACAGTGCTTATCAAATGTGAGTCGAAAGATATCTCAAAAGATTGGCCGTTCTGGCAGTTGTTACTTCTGACCATCGATCGCCTGCTGCAGCTCAACCTTCAGTCTGATACCAATAACAGTTTGGGTGAAAGCATTGCCCAGCTCTTTAAATTTGATCAATACTTATACAAATTTAGTCTTCTTGCCGATCAGCTATCGATTAATGGCGGCCGTGAGCTGCATCAGAGTTGTCTGGAACACTACTCTGGACAATTTCTTCTACACGCAGTATCGGTACTCTTTAAACGTGAAATGTTAGGTAACAAAAACAAATGGTTCATCACGGTGCGTGCAGCTCTGCCGTTGCTGTTACTTGGCTATCAACAGAATTCAATTAAGGCAAAATCGTCTTACTGGCAGCGTCACTGTAACAGCGTACAACAAAAGCTGCTGGAGGTTTGGCAGCATCAAGCCGCCTTTCGATGTGCCCAGCTAGGCCGTACGCTACACGGCTGTGTACAACCGTCAACAACTGATGTCGTCCAAAATGATTGGCAAAATAATCAATTGCAAGGCCTTTGGCCGAGCAGCGCTGAACTACTAGCAACAGCTCGCCAGCACTGCGCTGCCAGCCAGTGGCGTTCTCAGCTCTATCAACAAATATATACGCACCCTGAACACAAATTGAAGGAACAATCGTCGCATTTGGTACGTTATCAAGGTCTGCAGCAACCACTGTACGAATGGCCACCAGTGGCCGAGATTGAGGAGTTCGAACAGCTGGCACTTCAACTAGCTCCACCAACTCTAGAACATCATGTTTACCTAGCGCTTAGTACCGAGAATTTGGCGGAGGCGCCGCGCGTGCACTTCTACAAATCCTTGCGTCGCGATTGCAGGAAACTCTTGAGCAACTGCAGTGTGGACACTCTAAGCCAACTGGATGTAGACATTTTCTTGTATGCTGTTGTGCTTCAGGCACAGCGTAAGCTACATGTGCAGCGTGAGAGTTACGATAGCTCCCATGTAGGCAACCGCAATGCGGCCGAACGTCCATTCATGCTACCCTTTGCAAACATAATTGGACCAAACGAATTGATCACGGCAGAGCAAAACACCTGGTGGAAAGTTATGCAGCGCATCCACGATAATATAAACATTGGCGAAAGCCATCGGGATCAGCTTCAATTCGGTCTTGAGGTGATACGCTGTCAGAATGAGCCGCACATTGAGATAATAATGCTTCTCCAGCTTGGCAAGATACTAGCCAGTCGTGACGATGCTCCCCAATTGGAACAGCGAATTGAGGCCTTTTATAAGCTGGGAATCAGCATGATGATACGTCATCAAGAACAAAAACTGGAACCATTTTACAGGTACTTTAAGTACTTAAATTCTACTGCAAGCAGCGTCTGGACGCAGATCGAGAAATTAGCTGAAGAAGCGCTGTCCTATTTGAGTAGGCGGTCAATAAAAGTGGGAAATCTGCAAGAGTTCGTGAAAGATATACGAGGCCTCAAGATGCCAATGGCCACTTATCTGCAAGCGGAATCCTATCGCCAACTTGCGGACTCCAGCCACACCTCCCGAGTAGCGCGTCAAACCTTTCAGGACCGTCGAATAGAGTGCTTGAGAGAAACGAAGGCTTTGCTCGCCAATGTCATTGATCATCCACTGAACTCTGTGGTGCAGCGTGAACTGAAAGTTTCTTTAGTTGAGGACCCCTATAGTTCACCTGAACTTCATAATAATTCCAGTGCCTATGAAGATGCAGAGGATGATTTTTATACTGGTGCTGCCAATGCACTTAATCGCTCCCACAACCGCTCGAGACGCCAGGTGGAGTCACAGGGTGTGGCTAGCTTACAACTGGACAATACTGTGAAAGAGATATGCAAGCAATTGGACGTTCTGAAGGTTGATGTTGCTGGTGGAATGGAGGCGATGCGACAGGAAGTTAAAATGTTATCTGACAGATTCGATACCCTTGAAGAGCTACTTAAAAAGTGTAAGATAAATGGTACCTGCAACCACGAAACTCAATCACGTGATGTAGACGCTGCTGCAGCAGCAGCCGCACTCGGTCTGGATGAGTTTTTGAATATGGATGATGCGATCCAAACAAATTACCTGAATGCCGTACCGCCAACTCATAATGCCCAAGAACGTTTCTTTCCGCCAGCTGGAAATGTATCTCATGCTAACGCCGCATTTGGCAGTCCAATGTTTAATCAGAATCCGATGTACAATTACTTTGCTAGCCAAGCCCAGTTTATGAGAACTCCTCCAGCAGCTAATAACATGCCAACTCCTTTCTATGGTAAGTTAGCCCAAACTTAAACAACTGCTATTTAAATTAATGTTTATGTTATATATATATATGTAGTCACACATACATCAACGATAAACTGAATACATCAGATTATCTGCTCCATTTGTAATAGAACATCAATGATCCAAGCATTTCTGTGCCTTCGTAGAATTGATATATTTCGTAAAACGTTTCTTTAATTCGCGTTGGTTCGAAGAGAGCTTGCTCCGCCTTTGTTATAGGAGAATATGTAAACATATGAATACATACATATAATATATAAATTAAAATATATAAAAATGCGTTAAAAATAAGTGCAACCACCATAATTAATATAATGCTATGTAATATAGATTTTAATTAATAATTCCAATCAAGTTTAAGGGTTCAACAACCTCATGAATTTACTTTTGAAAACTGACATAGTATTTAAGTTTAAGCTTAATATACAAAATAATATATATATATTTTTTGATTTATTTTTTTGCAGGACCACGTCCACCAGCGAGCTTTGGAGTACCCAACATGTATCAAAATCCCTCAGTCGCACCGTTTATAGAGGGCCTGAACTATGGAATGGCTGCGCCTCCGCCCAGCTTAGTAATCCCGCAAGTTTCTCAAGCACAGTACAACCAAGCTCCAGTGTCATTGAATATGCCGATAGTTTCTAATGCAAACTTTTACAACAGTGCACAGTTCGTGCCAGCATCCGTTCCGCAGCAAGTGGCACAATCGTCTCAACAAATATCTCCATTCGTACAGGCTCCTATAACGCAACAAAAGCCTATTACAGGGACAATCGCATCGACACAATCTAGTGCCGCAGTAACAGCTTCAATATCCGCTTCTGCGGTTGCTACTCCAGTTTCTACTACTCCGGTCGCTGCCACAGCGTCCGCAGTTACGGCTGCAGTTGCCTCCAATATAACATCTGCTGCTCCAGTACCCATTCCAGCGGCAGTCTTTAATCGCGCACTTAATAATCAACCAGTGGAAAAGGAGCCACCAGCCAACGTGGTTATCACCAGCTCTGATCCGCTTCCTAAAACGGTGGTCGCTAGTGCCCAGCCCACTCTAAGCGTTACCATACCGCCACAGCATATTAAGCCCAGTCTAGTACAGACCACAGAACCACCACCTATTGCCAGCAGTGATTTCAATTTTACTCTCGGCAACAACAACTCTAGCAACATATTTAGCGGTCTATCCGCATCCACATTTTCATTTAAGACACAAGTTGCACAGGCGGCAGCCGAAAAGCAAAGAGAATTGGCTTCAGATGCAGCCAACGACAGTGTCGGCAGTGAGCCCAATATCGGTCTTAGTGCTGGTGATGCATCAGCAGAGCTGGATTACGATCCACGACCCGATTTTCAAGGCATCATACCGCTACCAGATGAAGTGGAGGTGCGCACTGGTGAGGAGGATGAAAAAGTACAGTTCAGCCATCGAGCTAAGCTGTTTCGACACGTTGACAAAGAGTGGAAGGAGCGTGGTATTGGTATCATTAAAATTTTAACGAACCAAAAAAATGGCTGCACTCGTATTTTGATGCGACGTGACCAGACCCATAAGATATGCGCAAATCATAAGATTACATCGGGTATGACTCTTGCCACGCCCGAACAGGATAAGGAGGAAAAGTCTTTTCTCTGGGCCGCCAATGATTTTGCAGATGAGAAACTGAAGCTAGAAAAGTTTCTAGTGCGCTTTAAGCTGTCCGAGACAGCCAAAGATTTTAAATTGGCCTTCGAGCAGGCGGCAAAAGATGCAGTAAAATTGGAAACTAAATCGCCCGCATTGGGTCTTACGAAGAGTAGCGTTGTTAACAGCTTTGTGACCAGCACTCCTGGAGCAAATACGTTGCCCAAGCAAACAGATTCAACTAAGGTGGGCGGTAGTCAGCTCAAAACTGATACTGTTGTTCCCAAGACACTGTTTGGCAATATTCCCAGTACGACAAACACAGCTACAACATCGCCTTTTGCCAATTTCAACTTTGGTGCTTTGGGTACTAAATCATCAGCTGTTAATCTGTCCTTTGGCAGCGTTTCTTCTGTAGTTGACAGCAGTACAACTAATACCAACACAGCTTTTACCACTGCCTTTAACTTTGGCAGCAACCTCTTCAGCAAACCGGATAGCGCACTGCAAAGTCAGCAGCAGGCAACGACACAATCACAGCCACATGATCAAAATCGATCGGACGTGGAAGCCGAGGAGGAATATGTGCCGACAGCACAATTTGCGCCCGTGATTCCGTTACCAGAGCTGGTCGAGGTTGTTACTGGCGAGGAAGATGAAATAGTACTATTCGAGCACCGCGCCAAACTGTTGCGCTATGAAAAGGAGACCAACGAGTGGAAGGAGCGTGGATTAGGCAATATTAAAATATTACAAATGAAAACGGATCCGAGTATTGTGCGTTTGCTCATGCGCCGCGAACAGGTGCACAAGCTGTGCTGCAATCAACGTATCCTACCGGAGACTAAGTTCACGTATGCAAAGAACTCACAGAATGCGCTGACCTGGGCAGGACAGGATTATGCCGACCAAGAGCCAACTACAGAGTTGTTATGTGTGCGATTTAAGACCGCCGACATATGTAAAGAGTTTTATGATGCAGTACTCAAGGCGCAGTCGGTTATGTCACAAGATAAACCCAACCAAAATACACAGATTGACAAAGATTTAAATAAGGATACGGAAATCAAAGTTCAGGGCTTTGGGGATGCCTTTAAGCCGAAAGCCGGAAGCTGGAACTGCCAAGGCTGCTATACCGTTAACGATGCTGTGCAACTTTATTGTGTAGCCTGCGAAGCTCCTAAGGACAGCACTGTGCCGCCCAAGGCACCAACACTGGGACAGACTGGAGCTCTTAATTTGAGTAGCAGCGCTGGCAAATTCAGTTTTGGTTTCGCTCAGTCCACAACAACAACACAGCCAAGTTTTAATTTTGGTACAAAAGCGACGTTGGATAAAGTACACCCACCACCAGCAGCACCAATTGCTGCCATCACAAATCCAATTTCCGCTACTAATTTTGGCAGTGGTGTAACGAGTAATAAGCCCACAGCCTCAGAGCCTGATGCATCCAAGCCTGTTGGCTTCGGCGATGCCTTCAAGCCAAAAACGGGCAGCTGGAATTGTAAGGACTGTTATACCCAGAACGATGCTGCAAAATTGTACTGTGCGGCTTGTGAGGCGCCAAAGGATGAAACTGTGCCCAAAAAAGGAAACAAACTTGTAGGAGGCGGCTTAGAAAGCTTTGCAGCCCCTTCAAGCAAGTTTACTTTTGGTTTTGGTGCACCTCAAGTGTCAACCACAAAATCGTCAATCATCGATTGCAGTGCATTGCCGAATAAGAACACCGAGGGTAGCATCTTTGAATCAGCCAGTTTTACCTTTAACCCAACGACAGTTACAGCCAGCAGTTCCTTGGTATCAAATACATTTAGTTTCTCAATGCCAAAGGTACCGCAGCAGCCCAAGAGTCCAACAGGAAATGTTGGAGGAGCTGATGATGATGAAAACCATCTGGAAGAGGAGGAGAACAATTCATATTTCGCTCCTGTTATTCCGCTACCGGATAAGGTGAATATCGTTCGATTATGAATAGATAAAAAAATTGTTTGTTTTTAGTAAATGTGTTTAATTCCGAAATTTCCAAACAACATCAAAATTTACAGATTGATGTGAAGACAGGCGAAGAGGATGAACACCTACTCTACGTGCAGCGTGCGAAGCTCTATCGCCTGACTAAGGATGGGGAATGGAAAGAGCGCGGGTTGGGCAACGTAAAGATCCTACGTCACAAGCAGACCAATAATCTACGTGTTGTCATGCGCCGAGCACAAGTTCATAAGATCTGTCTGAACCACGTGCTCAACTCTAGCGTGATATATAAACCCAAAGACGACAAATCTTGGTTGTTTGCTGTGCACGATTTTAGCGAGGGCGAGTCTGTATTGGAGCGATTTGCGTTGCGCTTCAAGAACGCAGAGATTTCGCAGGTGTTTCATAATACTGTGAAAAGTGCAATTAACGGCACCGCCCAGCCCATTCAGGAGGAGGAAACCTCACAAGAGCAATTGAGTGCGACAAAGAGCACGCCTAATGATGAACAACCCGTCATTTCCAATGAAATACAGATGCTGGCTAAAAAATTGGATCTTAGTTACGAGTTTCTAACTGCCGAGTCGAGTTGCAGCGGTTGTCGTGGCTGTGAGCCAGAAAAGTTTGATTATGGGCATCCGGCTAAGGTTAAAGAACCTATCAACTCACTACCCATGACTTTGCCCGCCTTGAAATTACCTACACCCAAGGTACAAGAGCAGTCTCAGGTCCAGGAAGGTGCGGCGTTGTCCAATCGAAGCTTTCTTAAGGCCAGCTCTCTAGCAGCCAACAGCATTTCAGATAAATCTGGTAGCTTTTCCGGTTTTAGTAATGCTGTTTCTGTCAACTCTACTGCAGCCACTACTGCGTCACCCAAGCTAACGGAGAAGAAGTCGGGCGATCTGGGAGGTGGCTTCCTTTTTGGCAACGCTGGTAAGAATTGGTCCTTTCGCCTAAATCAAACTTTTAATGCTTCAATGTTTGTCAGTGTACAAGAATACAATTTTTTTCCTGTTTATCTCAATTTATTTCGTTATTAGATAAAGTATTTGGACAGAGTGCTTCGTTATTTGGAGGAACCACAGAGAAGACGCAGCAGTCCATCTTCGGAGGCCTTAGTGGCTTGGATAACAAACTTAACAATCAGACCACTTCGATATTTGGTAATGCAGTTATGCCACAGATTGCCAATCAAAACGAAGTGTCCAAGTCAATTTTTAGCCCATTCGACAAAAACTTAACCAACACCACAAGTAACAGCTCGTCTGGAATTACTTTTGGCAGCACTGCGGGATCGAGTGTGGCTCCCTCATTTGGCAATCAAGCAAAGGAAAAAACAATAACATTTGCGGACATAATAGATGATAGGGATCAGATCAAGGACAACAAGGAGAATATTGCGGAAACCATTGGGACTAAGACAAGCATCGCTTCTTCGATACTCGATCAAAGCAGTATCAGTTGCTTCTCTGACCTAGCTGCCAAGGCGGGGGATGATTTTGCCAGCCTGGCAGCCAAGGGAACTGGTAATTCGATTGGCTTTCAAAAGTCTGAGGGTGGTGGCTTCTTTGGGCTAACACACCAAGATGCTTTTAAGAACTTCAAAGCGCCGGGCAAAACATCAACGCCAACAACAACAGAAGACAACAGTGGCGAAGATAACTACGATCCTCATTATGAACCAATCATTGCTCTGCCCAATGAGATTGTGGTGACCACCGGAGAGGAAGACGAGGAGAAACTGTTTGGTGAACGGGCAATGATATTTCGCTACGATTCGGATTCCAAGGAGTGGAAGGAGCGCGGTAAATTTTGTACAAGTTGTGTTTAAAATAACGCGGTTAATGAATTTTTATTTATGATAGGAGTGGGCGAGTTGAAGATTTTAAAGCATACGACTTTAAATACTTTTCGAATGATATTGCGTCGCGAGCAAATTTTTAAACTGGTGCTCAACATGCCGATAGGAAAAACATTCACCATGGAGAACATGAACGGGCAAAAGAAAAGTTTCATTTGGGCGAACTTTAACTATGCCGAATCTTCTGAAGGTGCCTTGGAACGTCTTGCCTGCCGCTTTAAGAAGCAAGAGTGGGCTGAAAAGTTCCACGAGACTGTAGAAATGTGCGTAGCCGAGGCCAAGGCGACGCACAAAAAAGAAGCGTCTCAGGAAAAGGATGGAACCGTCGAAACTTGAATTAATACTAAAGTGTACTAAGCTAAAACTAATTCATTGTTATATAAGATTTGAAAGTAATAAAAATGAAAATTATTCTTAAACGGGCCGTTGACTTTAAATTTTTTTTTTGATTTGATAGCGGTCTGGCAACACGGTTATTTTTTGATGTGATTTGCGACACTGTTCCCAATTGTGTTTTACAGCACTGCTACATTAAACGTTTGGCAACACTCGTACGCTTGACAGATAATGCTGCGAGAGTGCACTATATTTGACATAATGACGTGGTGAACTGTGTGTGAAAAAAGAACAATAAATTAGTGATGCCGACACAACTAGTAATCTAATTAATACATTATTTTGTAAACAATAAACTTGCTATATATTTATATATTGTCAGCAGCAGGCATTGATACTTGATATACACGTTGACACTTGAGTCAGCACGAAAACAAGCATTTTGTATTAGAAAGAGGACGGAGGTCGATCAGGTGGAGCCGTCGCAGCAAGGCAATGAAATAATTTATACTTGAAGAAGTGTTTGTAGTAGTTTTTTTTTTTGTTTGACGACGCTATTGCGTTGCAAGCTGCATCAAAAGATTAACACCAAACTATCGACAACGGAAATACAACGTTGTCTACCATTGAGAGAGAAAAAAAGCGGTTAGCTGTTTGCGAAGGGGTAGCAGGCGCTACACCAGACTGCGGCAACAATGATGAACGAAGATAGTGGCAGTCCGTCGACGTCGTCCAGTAGCGGCGGAGGCGTTAAAAAGTTCTTTCAACGCTTATCACAGGTTAGAGAGTACGGTAATTATGAATGTTTGAGCAAGTTATTTGAATCTCCATCTTGGATTGCAGATCTACCAATCGTCACTTGATCGCTCCACACCGCACACCCGCATGCGATGGGTGTTTGCTGGATTCGTGATGCTCTTGTTTGTGTTGCGCATATTCATTTATCAGGGCTGGTATATTGTGTGTTATGCTCTGGGCATCTATCACTTGAATCTGTTTATTGCATTTTTAACGCCAAAAATTGATCCTGAGTTTGATCCGTATGCGCAAGATGATGAAGACGACGGGCCCAATCTGCCAACGCATAGCAATGAGGAGTTTCGACCATTCATACGACGATTGCCTGAATTCAAGTTCTGGCTGTCGGTGACAAAAAGCACGGCAATTGGGCTATTTTGCACGTTCTTTGACTTTTTCAATGTGCCTGTCTTTTGGCCAATATTAGTCATGTATTTTATTACGCTCTTCTGCATAACAATGAAGCGGCAAATTAAGCATATGATCAAGTACAAGTACTTACCATTCACTCGGAATAAGCCACGATATCAGCGTGTCAATGAGGCTGCAGGTAATCCCAATGCTGGAGGCAGCTCAAAGTGACAATTAGCCGCACAGACGCCGGACACACAAACGACAACATCGGTAGCAGCAGGTGCAACAGCAGCAGCAACAACAACATCAGCAGCAGCAGCAGGAGCATCTGCATCAGCAGTGGCAACAGCAAATAGCGACAACTCAGCCTTAACGGTAGCAGCGGGTTCAACAGCTGCGGGGACGTCGACGGCTACTGCTAAACCACCGCAAATCATAGCAATTGAGGAATATTAGGAAGTTATATCAAAAACTAAGTAACAAAGTCAAACAAATTCATGTAAACCACACATCTGCAATAATTTCGGGTTCGGTCATTGTATTCAACATTAGCATGCTATTTTGTTTATGAGACATTCATTTAGTTTTTGATTTATTGAATTTTTACGTTGTCGTGCGGCGTTTTGTGCAAACCATTGTTTATTGTTTATAATTTCTTTATTAATTTTATATTTATTTACATTCAATTTTTTGTTTGCAAAAAACAACAGTTCAATATTCTAGCTAACAATTATAATTTAAATTCGTGTATTGTACTACCTTTAGATATGTAAAATCCAAAAAGTAGATTTACTGAATCTAACATTTTTTTTGATTACATACCTTGGCTAGATATGTATTTTTCTTTATACATATATTGTTAGCGTTAACTATACAAAATGTTAGAATATAAAACGAACTAAAGACGGTTTGGACTGGGTGCATCATATGAATAAAATAAAAACGGATGAAACTAATACACTGCGGGCGGCTAAAATGACATTGGCTTGATTGCAATTTTGCTTTGGCGCAAAATCAAATTTGGTGTTGCCACTTATACAGATTCGAACGTTGACAGCCCTGGCATGACTTTAAAAAATCTGGTCACACTTTTTTCCAGCCCTATCACACGGACACCGTTGTTGCGAAACTGCACCACGCAGTGTGTTGTGATAGTTTAAGAAAAATAACTTTTGGCACTTTTAAATTGTTTTTGTAAGGCGTCTAAGTAATGCAGCAATGCGCGTTTGCTTTGATGGGAGCTCCTGCCGCCAGTGTAACCAAAGTAAACTCTTTAGCGCCGTTGACGGAGCTGTCGCCGACGTCGTCAAAAAATCCAATTAACAGCTAACTTAACATTCCGCGTCGTACAAAACAAATTTACGGCAAGCTCGTATAATGGGCATAAAAAATGTTCTAGATGGCCTCACAATACGTCGCCGCCGGCTCATTTTGTACACCATGATCACATCCATTGTTACAGCCGCTTTAGCAATACCTTCAGTAGAACCGTCAGCACATCCCGAAGACTCAACCGAATCAGATCTGCAGGCGGCAAGGCAAACTCCACCTGCTATACCTCATTGTGTAGAGCAGCAGGAGCGAAGCATTGGACGAAGGTAAGAAGAAGCACGAACACAGGCTTTGTGTTTGTGAGAAATATGTGTACATACATATGTTCTGGAAAGTTCGCCAATAAATAGTGCAAGTGAAAAGAACACGCAGTTAACTATGCAGCGAAAACTAAATCCACTTTAGCAAATGTAAAGCGATTGAAGAATAATTGAAATTAACCAGTGTAGACCTTTAATGTGAATTAATAATATCCTGGCACTAATGCAAATAATGTCAAATAAATTAGATAGTTGTTCGAGCTTATCAAACCTACGGTGAGTCATGTGCCAAACGTTCAACAGTAATTAACTGTTTGTTTAGTTACACACAATAATAATAAATACAAAATACAAAAAAAAAAACAAATAACAGCAACTTCGCCAGGTTAGAACAAATTTTGATTGTGAAGCGTGCAAATCGAATTTGACGCAATGGTTAGTTAGACTTTCAACAAGCTTATTTAAGGCATTTTCGAATTTCACCATTCTTTTCGTTTTTGTTTTGCTGTCTGTTAAGACGCTGGGCCTGCGTCGGTGCCATCTCTGCAAGTGTGTGAGTTAACACGTGAATGTGTGCGCTTGTTTGCTGCGCGGGCTTAAACACTTGTTGATTGATTGGTTTTGCTTTGCGCATAATTTTGTTTACGTACGACAAGTTCGTTGAAAATTCTCCCTACTCAGTTGCAGCACTGATGTGTCTTTTAATCATTGGTAGTTCTGTAAACAGTGTGCCCCTGTCTTCGTGAGACTCTGGTTGATGTAATAGCTAGATATTTATTTTCTTGTATCTAGATAATGAAGACAACTTGTATTGAGCTGAGCATAAGGAGTATACTAATTTGTAAACAAATCAAGTTAAGAGTTATATATTTGACACTAATTCCAACTGTCACAATCTCGGTACACTCGCTCTATTTGCAGATTATTGTATGTCACAACACTAGATGGTCGCCTTAGTGCTTTGGATATCGCAAAGTCAGGAGAAACCCGATGGAGTATAGAAACGGGGCCTGGACCACTCATCTCATCGAGCATTCATCGCCTAGAGCTCACAAATAATGGACAGTTTGTACGCATGATTCCATCGCTAAGTGGCGGTATATACAAATTCGATGGCGACTCTATAGATCCCATACCAATTACTGCAGAACACTTACTTAGCTCCAGTGCTAAGTTCAGTGATGATCTTGTCATCTCCGGGGGTAAGGAGACACGTAACTATGGCGTTTCTGTGAGAACCGGGCAGCTGCTGTACGAGTGTTCCCTCAATGGTTGTGTGAATGCTACACAAGAGAAGGGCGTAATTAACGATACAATTAAGGAAAAAGATAAAGACGATAATAACGAAGAGCACCTGGATGACCAATTACGGGATGAGGATGGGTACATTATCCCACACAACTCGCTCCTGGACGACGTTATTGTGGTGCGCCGTCAGACTCAAACAGTACGTGCTGTAGAATCCCGTACAGGCATAGAGCGGTGGAATTTTAGTGTTGGACAGCATGAGCTCAATCTGATTCGAGCCGATAATTGTCATGAGGAGCCCCGCAACGAGCTGGAACTGGCTGTACTGGATGTGGATATTAGAGTTGTAGTGCCAGACGGCATTGTCTGTGCATTTAGCAAGACTGATCCGCAACTGATGCTCTGGAAGCACCAGGTGAGTGAGTAGAAAACAGAGATACGTAATAATTTAAGACCCGCTTTTTCATTTTCTTTGGGGTAAATAAATAATAATTAACTTATTTTACAGTTTAACAACCCCATTGTAAGTGCGTGGCATACAAACGCAGCCGACGAACTGCAGTCCATTGATCTATTCAGTTCGGCACATTGGCAGACCGATCAGCAACCAGAATCCAATAAGCCAATCCACGGACCCTCCATCTATCTGGGCATGTACGATAAGCAGTTGTACATACAAGAATCCATACGTTTGCGAGAAGAAATTATGTTTCAGTCGCAGAATTATCAACAGCTATCCGGTGATACAAGCATTATGCCAAGAATACCTTGGCGGCCAATCGCTGCCAGTAAAAACTCAATGATACTGTTCCAGGACGATCGGGATCAAGTAGTCATAGAAGGCGACTATGGAAAAAACGAATTAGTTCCATATGACGGTCAGAACTTGGCAGTGGCAGCTCAGTCAGTGCTGAATGCCTCAGAGTTTGTAAATGGCAATGGTTTCTACTTTTACACTGACACAGAACTGGGAAGGCAAACTGGTGCGCTGGAATGCGGCACCAATGATACGCCCAGTGGATTGCCCGCCATAGAAACGCCTCCTAGCAGTAATGAAGCAGATGGTAAATCGATTGCAGCTGGCGGAAATCATAGCGTCAATGATGATCTTGGCTTCAGCTTGGATGACATTGACGCACCCGTCAAAGTTATCATACTCTCGTTGTGGTTCTGGTGGAAGGAGATAGTGGTTATTGCGTTTACCTCAGCGGTGCTGCTCAACATGTTTATGGGCCATCGCAATCAGCGTGTAGAACGTGAGTACTTTGTGATTGAGCGGCATGTACCTGTTCAAACGGCCATTGAAGCCACGGAAGCATCTACACAGGCGCTGTTGGGGCCAGTGGTGCCTTTGACAGGGAATCACCATCAACAACGTGGAAATCGCATTAGCGTTTCAGGTGTCAGCCGCACACAGCGGTCCATTTCAGAGTCAACGACAATTTCCGGTGAACATTTTACATCCCGTTTTCAAAGTGACTTCGACCTAATGCAATGTCTTGGCCGTGGAGGATTCGGTGTGGTTTTTGAGGCAAAGAACAAACTGGATGAGAATCATTATGCGATTAAACGTATAACGTTGCCCAATAAGGAGTCATCGCGTCAGCGTGTGCTGCGAGAGGCACGGACCTTAGCTAGCTGCGAGCATCACAACATTGTGCGATACTTTCATGTAAGTCTATATCTAATCTGTGTATATTATAGTTTTTATTATTGTATATACTTTATTGCAGTCGTGGGTAGAAACGCCGCCTGTAGGCTGGCAGGAGGAAGAGGATCGCAAACTGTTGGCACATGAACTGTCCACGTCGATACAAATTGAGACTCCCGATGGTAGTACCCTGCCGTCTTTTCCAAATCATGCACAGAATAAACATCATGAGCTAATTTCGTGGGTCTCAGACACTGCAAACAGCACTGCCTGCAGCTATGAGTACGGGCGTGGCGACAAATCTTTCAACCGCATTAAGAAATACAACGAAGATGATGATGATGATGAAGATGATTCGCTTATAGAATTTCGCAGTGAATCACAGTCAGCTGCCCTGCATGCAGACGAAGAAGATATGAGTGAGGGGCAACAGTTGCAATCAAGTAACGAAACCAAGCATCTTGTCCGACCAAGCTCTGTATCTATTGATGTACACTCCGCATCTTTTGATTTGAAGAACATCAATTACACACAAAATCAGCTATCGAATTCGTTTCTAATCGAATCAATACGTTCGAAGAGCAATACCAGCGGTACAGACGAAGACACTGAAGTGTCACACAGGCGCAAACCATTGTCTTTGGCGCTATCCCAAAATCACAATCAGCAGCTACAACCTCAGTCACATAGCAACCAGATAGTATTGCCAAACGCAACTATGCATAACGGAGTCACAGTTAAGCCCAATAAGGTTTACCTTTATATACAAATGCAGCTGTGCCGCAAAGAGAGTCTTCGCGACTGGCTGCGAGACAATCGCACCGAAGCACGTGCCACGCATATCGCATACATCTTTCACCAGATTGTAGATGCGGTGGACTATGTCCATTTAAAGGGTCTTATCCATCGCGATCTGAAGCCCAGCAATATATTTTTCTCGCAGGATGGACAGATCAAGATTGGTGACTTTGGGCTCGTTACTGACATGGCGGATATTCCCAATATCTTAAACGATTGTGGTGACCAATCCGGCTTACCATCCTGTGCCCGTCATACGCAGCTGGTGGGCACTCACCTATACATGTCTCCAGAGCAGCTGCGTGGTCAACATTATGACTATAAGGTGGACATCTATTCACTAGGCTTAATATTCTTCGAGCTTCATGTCTATTTTTCCACTGAAATGGAGCGCATTAAGACTCTACGTGCCTTGCGAGATGGTCAGTATCCAGAGGACTTTGTCACACAGCATCCGGAGCAGTATGAGCTGCTTCAACGCATGCTCTCTTCGCAGCCGGCGGAGCGTCCTCAAACAAAGCAGTTAAAACAGCAACTGCACGACATTCTACAATTACCCGAACGTCTGTCGGATGGGCACAGCGAACAGGCAGCGATGGCGGCAGCCACGCGACGGTTGAGTCGCAGTCGCACTTTTAGTAGCAACAGCGAACAGCATCAGTGATAGAGGCAATAGCTGGATGAAGTCGGTGTATCAACACATAGCTCTAAGTTAAATTAAGTCATCAGCATTTGCTTTTAAGTTATTATTCCGTTTGATTCAAATCACAGCAATTATTACTCATGGCACGTTGGCTATTACTTTATCGGCTCTACCCCTGAAATGTTTGCCCGGCATTCAGCTAATTTTAAGTTATTCATTTTATTCATGCTTATTGTAAATTATAGTTATTATTAAAGTTAATATCGTGCGCTTCGCAGTTGTAAGTCGTTTGTTTTGTTTTAAAGACTTAGTGTAAAAAATACACGTATGTAATCTGTAATTAGAATACATTTAAACTCCTGATCGTTTGTAAACTTCTCCCAAAACTAATTTGTTAGTTTGCTATATCGAAGGATGTTGGCATTATTTTCAAAATCAATTTTTTTAATACCAACGTGTAACCCATTAACATTTTGTTTCTAGACTAAGTTAAACAAATAAAAAAATATATTTAGAAAAATATGTAAAATTTTTTTGGAATACCGCGGGTCTCCAACTATTTTCGGGATCGGGCGGGATGGGTAAGATTCTGAAAAAGTCCGGGACGGACGGGATAAGTGGTTGATCTCTAAATTGATTGAATAGTTGAAAAAACTAGAGGGATGGGCTCAGTCAGCTAGGGGACACAAAAAAAAGGAGAAACGGCTGAGAAAAAAGGGGAAAATGAGCACAAACATTTTTTAAAAAAGGCCAGAAAACAGGACAACAATTTTAAGTTTAAAAACTAAACTTTTAATATATATGTATACATGGATATTAAAGTTATTTTAACGCGTTTTCAATAGGCAGTGACACTTGATTCCATATAAACCTTGATGTGGCCCACTTGTTTTAAGTATTTTTCTAGCACATCGTAATTATGGAAGCAGGCTCCGTGCCGCTAAAGCTCGATATATCATAAATCGGTAACCTACGATCACAGTTCTTGTACATTGCAATTACAGTCATCGTAAAAAAGGACAGATTTCCGAATAATGGGTGTTTAATATTTTTTTAGGCTAGACTAAAAAAATAGGACAAATCTGTCCGGAAAAAGGCTGAAATGGCAACACTGCACTATGGTCAAAAGGTCCGAAATTTTGGCATAAAGTCAAATTTTTTATGTTTCCAAATCTTAAAATTGAATTTGTTTTATAATTATGTATACACGAGATGAGAAAAAACCGTTAAATAAAAAACCGTTAAAGTTAGCTGTTTGAATGCACGCTTGCGTTATCAATATACAACCGTGGATTTAACTGAACTTTCGAATTGTCTTGTGGGTGATTGATCACAGATAAAGTGAATTGTAAACATGGAAAATCTTCACACAGGTATTTAAAATAAGTGTGCAGTGTTAGTTTCTCATGATTGTGAATGTTTAGTTGCGTATGTGCAACTGTTGTTGGTGTCGTTTTGCAGAAGAAATTTAACAAATACTGTCGTGTTTCGTGGAGCATTACTTGTTCTTCGCACGCTCCCGCACGCAACTAAAAACGGTATGTTCTGAAGACAAGTATAATGAAACGGATCTAAAAAGTTTCCATTGCTCGGCTTTGCTCATTTTCGAGTAAATTTTCATGTTGCAGGAAGTTTGGGACAACAACAAGCGCTACTATTCTGCTTTGATGAAGTGGATTTTAGAGAAAATCTATAAAACTGTTCTAAGTGTCGCACAGCTTGATCTATTAAAAGATCAAATTCGAATTTCCATCAGCCACATCAATAAATATTTGCCAAATTGCCAAATTTGTCCACGCCATCTTTATTGCATGCAGCATCAGTTTCTGTGAAGAAAGCAAAAGAAGATGAATTGGTGAAGGTGTTGAAATTAGTGAGAGAAGGACAGTTAGAGAACTCTGGTGAAGTTAGGAGATTATTGATAATGAGTTGATCCCCCTTACCCCGGAAGAAGCATTGGCATTTTTGTTGGAAAATTGACTAACGAAGCTGCAGTATGTGATTTTCCAACCTTCCACAAGTAGTGATAAGCTTTCTAAAGGCACCATCTCCGCCGCGTAAAAAGCTCTAGCTTTAAAACTAGACTTTATGGCAAAAAAAAAATTAGTTTCTTACGATAGTATACGGGAGGAGGGAGTAAAGGCGTGGTCCAATTGAAAAAATAATAAATTGATAATTCTAGCTTCAAAACTGGACTTTATGCCAAAAAATCGGAATTTTTGATCATAGTGCACTGGATGGGCTAACTTCGACCATGCCGAAGTTTGGTAATACCCTTGTAATTGTAAAAGATTACCGATTTGGCACGCCCCAAAGAGTTGGATCTATTTGATTTTAAGTCAATCTATGAAGGAGGGCAACAGTAACCTATATGACACATTTTCAGGCTTTAGCTGTAAAACTTCCTTTTTCCAAGCCCCAAAGAGACGAATGTATATAAATTTTTTTTATAATTTTGTTAAAAAAATGGAGCTGAACTTATGTGTTTTGGGTCCCTAGGTGTAAAATTGTGGAAGATAAAGTTTTTACCGATTTGGCAAGCCCCAAATGGGCGTGGCTATATATACTATATGTTTTTGTATGAGGGTGGTTCATACAAATATATGCTTTAAGTTTCAAGACTCTGCCTGTAACAGTGCCCAAAATATTAGAGAATTTATCTTGAACTCTTTACAGACTAAACTTAAAGGGAGGTCAACAGTTGCTAACTTACCAATTTTGATCTAGCTCTACAACTGTAGAAAATACAGTTTTATCCGATTTGCCACTCCCCAAATGGGCGTAACTGCAATATAAATTATACATCTTTTTGTATGGGGATGGGACGCATGATTATATACAAACATTTCTTACATGCGAATTATACTATGGGAACTATAGAATATACATGGACATGGACATGGCTTTGTCAACTCAGCTCGTCGTGCTGATCAAGAATATATAAACTTTGTATGGTCGTAGGTGCTGCCCTCTTGCGTTGCAAGGGCATAAGAAATCTTCAAGTTCTTAAATAATTTTATTCTCTAGAATAAAATAATACATTAAAACAATGAATTTGTCAACAGAGCATGTTTTAAAAAATACCCATAAAATTAGAAATATTTATTTTGTATTCTATTATTTTATTCCTTTTATTTGTGTTTGCAGTGTTCCAAAAACGTTCTCTACATTACTAACGGATTAGTCGTTATATATAGTTGCGTCTTAACGCACGCAGATTGCAAAAACAATACATACACATGGCATAATATAAGCACATATATAAGTATTAGTACTATAATGATTATTAGATTGAGGCTTCATTTTTCATTGCTTAATAGTTAGTTAGTTGCGGTGTGTTCTTGTCTTTGTGTGGGTGTACAGCTCTTGTATTTTTCTGCTTCCCTATTTTTGATTTCTATCATAAATACAGGTGTACTCGTATATAAATAACTGCCTTAAAATTTAATTGCTACCACTTAATTATAATTTTATTTTTGAACGCACTAAACAAACAATAAGCGATTGAAGCATATTGCATTTGATTCATAAATGTTTTCAATTTAAATGTTAATTTTAAATATAATATATATATATATATATAACTACAGGCAACGCGTTGCTTAAATATAACTCAACCGCAAATGGTTTTTGCTTTAGTGTATATTAGTTATATATTATGTTGTTGATTTTGTTTTTTTCTTTTCCTTTTTTTCCTCGTAATTGTGACTGGGTTTTAGCGTATTATATTTTCCAAAAAATTAACAGCCATTTTGACGAATTCGTAATCGGTCGAAATCATGAGAGAGAACCCGAACTAAATACATGTTTTATACATAGTTTATTATATATTAGTACAATACGTCGTATATTTCATACAAATACGTTGATGTTCGCGTAGTCAGGCTTTCTATGAGAAAATTTGATATAAGAATTTCAGCTTTGTAGATGCTAATGTTGCGATTTTTTGAGATCTAATGAACACATTTCAACAAGTCAACGTATTTGGCTGCACACTTCTATTATTATAATTGTTAATGCATTCATATATGTATATGTATTATTATTTGTATTTTGTTACTTCTCGGTTAATAGTACTCAAAGCGTCAATGCTGCACAATTTTTATATTTTCAACTATATTTTAATTATTCTTTAATTTAAACATTATTATTGCCTATGAATTTTACCCTTTACTAAATTCATTTCAATTGAAATGCAAATTCACATTATCTATATTGATTTGCTAGATCTGATCAATTGAGCACTCAACTCAAATGGATTCTACAGACCAGATTGGCAGTATGCTCAACTGTCTTCAGCATATATATATATAGATATATATATAATACGTAGACTGACTAGAGTTTAGTTTTTAAAAAATGTTCGTATATATGTAATTATATATTGCTGTAAATATTGATTAAATGTAAAGTACGTGTAGTGTAGTGTGTTTTGCTCTATATAATATATATTGCAGCTTACGAAAAATCTTGAAATCTCTATGTACAAAGTCAGACTTGATTGCTTATCTTTCGAGTTTTGTTGAGGTAAAGAAAGAGTTTGGTATAGAGACATAGATTTGTTTGTGAAAATAGTAAATGTCAGCAATTTTATTGTGGAAACTTAAGAGTTACCTATCTAGTGAGCTAGTCAATATTCTCCAAGTACGACAAATTATATATATATATTATATGTTGTTGTTTTCTTTTTAAAGAATAATTGTTTAATATTTGAATTTGACCTTAAATTCATAATATCATAAAAACAATTGTTTCTTGTGCGCTTCATAAAATTGCAACCTTAATTTAAGTACTTTTCATTGGTTATTAAGAAATAACGTTTGGGTTGCATTGGTTTTAAGGCTTGATGCTTAAATTATTTTATTTCTTAAAGACTCGATTTGTGGTTTTTGTCTTGTGTCACTTTGGGCTATTAATTAATAACAAAGAAATTGTTTTAAGGCAACAATTATTGTGATTATATTATCTTTTCCTATAATGTTATCTAAAAATACAAAATGCCTTTTTTGTTTTAAATTAACACAAATACATATCAAGGCTAAGAATCTGTCGGATTTTTCCAACTATTATTATTTTTTTTATATAATAATTGCTGCTTTAAAACAATTTCAAATACATTAGGGTTTCTTTAAATCATTTAAATATTTGTCAAATCTTTAATTGGTTTCTATTAGAGGGGGGTTTTTACTTGACTTTAACTGACATATCTATCGTCGTCTTGTGCCTAATAACTAATTCTTGAAATGATCACAACGTTAATGAATTTATATATATATATATATTTATATATATATGTATATATATTTACTATGTAATACTATTTTTCTTATAGATAGCTACCGTATAAGTGTACCATTTATACTGATGGATTTTACTTTTATCGCTTTTGTCGTGTTAACAATATTTATTTTATTTATATACTCATAAAATGTATTGTAAATTATGGTGGGATTATTTGCCTATTACGTACAAAAAAGAATATATTTTAACTCAAGCAATGCATTGGCAGCTTTATTATTTTTTTATTTTCTTATTTGTTTTCTAAAACAATTTTAACGTTTTTAATTTTCTATTCTTGTAAATGTTCCGGTTATTCAATAAAAATAGTTGCGATTAACAACTTTGCAATTGTGAATGCATCAAAAGTTGCAACGTTGCAGCTAGGAGCCGCAATAACCAGCGAAGCAATGAATGCTGCTTGACTAACGCTTAGCTCAAATAAAGTAGAGAGCATAATGTTCAAATTATGGCAAACAAAAGCTAACAAAGACAATAGCCAACAATGAAGACGGCGAGGCCGATGGTGAGGGGCAAAGTGTGCAAACTGTGTCGAGAACTTAATATATTATATAATATATATAGTATATGCATACATATATATGTGTATATATAAGCTTATGCTAAAATATGCATCAGCAAGCATCTGAAAGGGACATTCTCAGTAACTATGCTTAAGAGAATGTAAAATGACCCCTACGGCCCAGCTCAACTGAAAACAAGCAAGAGTGCTCTATGTCGGGAGTGCCCGACTAAAAGATACCCTGATTCCTGCGTTGAGATGCTAATTCAATTATTTTAGGCTTCTTCAGTACATACAGACATCTGCACACACACATATGAACGTACACGCACCTACATACGCCCACATAACTGGGCTCTTATAGCAGTTCTTCCTACAGCCCCCACACCAAATAACTTCGGTTCTACATATACGATCTTAATGAAATTTTGAGAACATAATTATAACATACCATAGCGCAAAACTTTACTATTTGAACCTAAACTTGCATCCAATATTGAGGTTTTTGGTGGAGGTATTTAAAGTCAGAAATATTCAAATTTTATATATTCACTACCCATTTTGGTCTTCAAGTATATCTTCAAAGACCAAGTCAAAATATCGATTTTAATCGATTGCTAGGAAATGTGATGAGTCATCGAAATAAAATGATAAGGATTAATTAGGATTAATTAGTGTCCAGTTTATAGCATTTTTAGTTGATGAGATTTACTCGGACGGGTAGACGGACAAATCGGACATGGCAGGATCGAGTCATAATCGTCGCACTGATCAATAATATAAATACCTTGTGGGGGTCTCATCATTCTGGCTGCTACATAATTTTGCATAAAAGCATTATACCCTTTCTACCCATTTGCAATGGGTTCAGGGCATAAAAACAAACTCACTTGGGTATTATGCGTTAGAATAAAGTGTTTGCTTAAAAAACTTATGCAGCATTTGCTACAGTATTGTACAGCGTCCTTTATTCCTAGTTGATTGTGAGAATTCAGTGCCAACAAGAACGCCGACAGCTGCGCCATTGACGGCTCCGCTTCTACAGCCCATTAGCTCTCGAAAAACGTCGCCGATTTTGTAGTTGTATCTGGGAATCAGCAAATGTAATATAATTATGTTTTCCATAGATATCTTACAACAGATACTCACTGTGCCGAGCACTCTACATATCCACAGCGCCAATGCTTGCGCACCAACGTAGAAATGTCTTTAAGCTCCTGAAAGGCATAACATTGAGCAACATTAACATTTCAGCGACATCAATTATTTATATAAAGTCTTGCAATATAATTTTTTTATACTTTAGTTTACATCTGTTTAAGTTTCTTTCAATTGTAAATTATTGAAAAAATGACTCGAATACACAACATTTTTCTAACCTTTAATTGAGAAATATATATTAGAATTCAATTACAAATTAACTTTTAAATTGCTTAGCTAGAATTTTTTAGTATATTTATGAGTCATTTTGCATTTGTAAACATAGAAAGCATTGTAGATATGCAAAGACTGGGAGGAAGTCAAGTAGACAGGGAAAATATTTGATTTGTTCCTTCCGCTATTATACATATTTGTTAGGCTTTAACGTACCTGCGAGTTGGCTTGCGCCTCAGAGACATTGTCATATTTATTGCCCACCACAATTATGCTAAAATCACGATGACTGAAACTATCCAAGATTTGATCTCTTATGGAGCGGCAGTACTGCAATTATAAGCTTTAGTCAACTTTGACTCGAGTTTAGTACTTCGATCTATACCTGAAACGTTTCCAAATTACCCATGTCGTAGACTAAGATATAGGCGTGCACCGTTCGCAGCCCCAGCGGATGTCCATTATTCCATTCAGCAAAGTTGTCAGCTGGAAATCGCTTCTGGCAAGTTTCCCATGCCAATTTGTAAAGTGTTTGTTTTTCATCAGTGTCATCGCAATATATGTACACGAAACATGTTTGCACACACACACACATACACACAGACATATATATATTTTGTCAGTGTTTGCAAAGTGCGTGTGCGTGTGTGTGTGTGTTTTGTGTGTGTAATAAACAAAGAGAAAACAGCGATTTAATATGTAGAGCATTTTCATTTTGAAAAACAAATGTTCTTAAATTGAAACATAATGTATAGGCAATTATTTGATATATAGATAGATAGATAAATACCCTATATATTGTTTTAGTTGTATAATAAAATATATTACGTCTGAAATTATCTTTCTAAAGGTCTTTAATAGCATACGATTGCTTAAATAACGCACTGAAGTAATTATGTTTTAAGTAAAGGTGTAGGAAGTTGCATTTTATGTTCTTCACTAAGAAACGTAAATCTCTTTAATATAACGGCAACGTTTACCGAAATATTATATTATTATGAAAACAAGATTAAAAATCAATTTACGCTGCAGTATTTTCGGAACAAACAAAACCAAATAAAAATGTTGGCCAACAGCTTAAGCTAAGCCCGTGCGCATTGGCGCCATTACTCGTTTATCCTTCCAGTTACAGTTACTCAGTCCTGTGGACCTTCCATTTACCCCCATTTGTCTACTTGTCTACTGGCAGACAGCCAGTCGACGTTGTCTTCGTGGGCACAAAGTTTGTTATATTTACGTTTTTGATTAAATTTCATTTCATTTGCGCTTTTCCCACTCAAGTTTTTTCCAATTGTTTTCCTCAGTTTTTGCTAATTAAGAATTGTATTGGCAGGAAAGGAGACAGCTTTCCAGTTGTCTAACCCTTATAGCTGTCCAATCTGTTGTTCTATTTTCCCTATACTTCTTTAAATATCTGTGTGATTAGCGATGATTATTTCACAATTTGTTGTTTTAAAAATGCTATCACTTCTAGTCCGAGTGCTGTAATTTATAACAGTTTAATTTTCTGCCAATTTCTTTTTACGTTTCTATAGAAAATCTGGATGATTTTTTTAAATTTTTGTAGCGAGGGCTCAAAGCATAAAATGGCAAAAATTGTAGCCTTCGGTAAACACCAGACGCTAAGTGTGTGTGGGCGAATGGAAGTATATAAAAAGAAAAAATCTGTTTTGAGAACAAAATACTGTTAACACAATTGGAAGGCATTAGAATGGACTTTGAGTAATAACTGGCCATCATTGACAATGAAAAATGTGCCACAATAAACAGGACTCGGCTACTGAGAGTTGTTCACGTGACACCCACGCCTCTAACTAGGCTACCTGACAGGAAACTATTTGGTCAACACAATGGGCACAAAAAGCGGTAAACAAAAAGTATACAAAAACGTATATACTCAACAGGGGAAACAAATGATTTTGAGTTGCGAACATGGAATACCCTTATACGAGTGAAAGGCGAGTATTAAAATACACTATATCATATACTCTCCAAAGTTTCAATATATTTTTAAATACAGTTTTTATACTAGATGAATATGAATACTTTATAACACAAGAATATTCCTATATTCTGAATGAAAAGTGTTTGCAATAACTAGCCGATGAAGAGTATAAAAATGGGTTCATGCCAAATTGGACATGAATAAATTGAAAGCTATTGAAACCTGGCGGTCGACAAAAGGCGGTTGGATGGTTGTAGTGGTTTGCATGGCAGAGAGATTCTTTCATGCTGTAGTTATTATAACAATTGAGGATGGCCAATTGTATGGCAACTGCCTGCCAAATCTGACTTCTTGTGGCTTTTGCGAGTTCATATTTTGATGTTTTCTTTATATTCATGTTTTTGCTTGCTTTTTATATGAATTTCGATATGTTTTTGTAACCTACTGTTTTAGCCATACACAAATATATAAGCTTTTTCTTTGAAAATGGGATTGGATTACAATAGTTATCAAATTATTGAAACTACGAGTTAAGAAAAGATAAAGAGTTGGCATTGAGGTCGGACAGACAGATATTGTAAGTTCAAGTTTCACTCACCTGGGGAGGAACGTCCAGTACCATCAGCTCCCGTATGCAGGTATCGCAGACCAAACAGTTTTTATAAATTTTGCGATGAGTTGTCGTTTGATGAGTCTTGGGGAAGTCATGGTAAAAAAATTGCTGTAAGTTCAAAATAATAGATTATAATTAGTAAATAGTTAATCTCACATAATCACAAAACTATATATTTACGTTCACAGTTTATTTATTTATTGGTTGGTTAGCTTGCTTCATTTTATGAAAAGATCTTATTTACTATAATTAAACAATATTGTAAATTAAATCAACGAACGTAAAGTACCTAAATGCTTAATGCTTCGATCTGGAAATAATGTGCAAATATATATAGCTCGGTAGTGCTCTGCAGCGTACGTATTAAATCGCGCGAAGTAGCCCCCATGGCCATAAACGTAAATTTTGATTCAATTACCAGGTCAATAAAAACGAAGCTCAAGGATATGCGGTGGAACATAAAAATGAGGAGTTCTGCTGCACTCGACCCACCTACCTACCTACCTACTCACCTTTATGTGGATGTATTTATGTTAGTGTGCTAGTAGAGTATAAAATGTGAATAAATTGCTGGTTGACTTGGTCTGGAAAATAAAAGAGCCGAGGCAGTTGAGTTGATGCTTGCATTCGCCTTTCTTGTTTAATTGCATTCAGTTGACAGTGAAATAACTGATTTAAAGAAGGCTTTTAATTTTAATTTTAAATCATTTAAATCGGAGTGCAATATGTCGCACTGAATATAAAAGCACACACTTTTAATGACATTTTAAAGCGTGACGGCTGACAGCGGCTGCAATTAATAGCAGGCGGCAAAGGGGGAATTTGTAACATAAAAGTATTTCTAGATAATACTTCCACAAAAGCTGGAAGCTACATTAATATTTAAATAAAACTATTTTACCCTGCTTAACCATTTTAAATGGGATCACGGTATAAAATATGCAGCAAACAGAAAGCTGAATAAGCTGCTCTAGTCAGCCAGTTGGCTGACCGACTAGGAAATTCCCTGCTAATAGGTCAATTACACTCATGTATATACATATATACTTGTACTTAAAACTACGAATGTACTATTTAAAATATTTTTTTTGTTTGCAGTGTAAGATATCAAAAATTTAAAAAATGTTTCGTCTGCATGTTTATTAAGATAGCCTACATACTACAATTTAAACTCCAGCTTTTATGATCTTCAACTTTTACCTCAAAGCTCATATCATAAACCATTACAAAATATTAAACTTGTGCTGAGTACGATACACTTCGAACTTTAAGTCTCTAAGATAGACAGAGGTCGTATATATTTTATATTATATTTGAATCCTATGATATAAAAAAACTAAAAGCCAGAACAACAATTTTGTGATCCACACACACTAATTCATACACCTTCACCTAACTGAATAACTATTATGTAATAAATGTAAATCTAATGTTTTATATAATCATTATTGATTGGAAATGCAATGTGCAGCGCTTGGTTTATATAGCGAACAGGTAAATGGGTCTTTTTGCGCAGGGCAAACAACGAAGCACAGGTGGCACGGTACCCAACAACGGTTCTCCCTTGTCTAATTACAACTTTTAAGCCACAAAGACCTGAAATGCAGCGATGTGACGCATCGGCGAAGCGGAAATCGAATTAGCGGTCTTCCGCATTCACATGCATTGAAATGCCATTAGTGAAGAACGAAAGAGAAGAGAAAAGAGAGAGAGAGAGTGGAGTTGGAGAGGGCTTGATGTGGACGGTTTAATTAAATGTAAGGTATCCTCTTTAACATTATAGGCATAATGAAAAAATATTACTGAATGAAAATAAAAATAGTAATGGAAACTGCTAAAAATTGTATATTCTACAAGTGTACACCTGAAGACCAAAAAATGATGTCAATCTTAATCTGTTCTTGGCAAATCAGAAAAAAATATATCTATATCCTTTACAATTGCAAGGTTATTATCAAACGTCCGCATGGTTGAACTTAGCATATAACCCTAATTATACCATGGCAAAAAGGGTATAATATTTTTGGTCAGAAGTTTGCAATGCACAGAATGATACCTTCTCCGACCACACAAAGTTTATATATTCTTGATCAGCACGATGCGCTGAGTCGGCATAGCACTGTCCGTCTGTCTGAACGCAATCTCCTCGCAGACAATTAGGGCTATAGTGCTGAAATTATGCACAAAGACTGCATAGGCGGAATCATACGGATCGGATGACTATATCCTGTAGCTTCTATAGGACAGATCGGTTTTAAGAAATGTCTTAATAGGATAACTTTGGCGTTATTGAAGTCTAAGATTTGAAGTTTAGACCATATACGAGTGTATCTTATAAATAGATACAGATTATATATCTACGCGTTCTACATTTTTGAAGCTAGAATACCCAAAATCTGCAAGTAGGCTTCTGTTAACCTCAACTTAAGATCGATCAATAAAATGATATATCCACGATCACTAGGAGCGTGGCAAAGTCTATATAGTATTTAACAAAAATCTTCTAATATTTTGAGCGGTATTAGAGCCAGAGAGTAGAAACTTAAAACATATATTTGTATGGATAAATTTTCAAAAAAAAATTGTGACAAATCGGTTAAATAGGTTCTTCAATCTTACATCTGGAGACCCTAGAATTGACAAATACCTTAAGCGTGACCGCTTCGACAAAAAAAAGAAATTATATATATCCGTTTCTTTGAGGAGTGGCAAATCGGAAAAGCTATATAATCCAAAGTTTTATAGCTAGAGCCTCAAAGAGAACATTTTACTTCTAGATTACTGTTGCCTACTTAATAGATTGACCAAAAATGATATATATTCTGCATTTTAAGGGCGTCGCAAAATCATTAGAAGCTCCATATTCTACAAATGTACACCTAGAAACGCCGAATACGTCAAGCTTGAACTCTTCATGGCAAACCCTGAGAAACTATATCTATATACTCTACATTTGCAAGGGTATTACCAAACTTCGGCACAGTTTTTAATTAACCTGGTTGAATATTGAGTTTAGTTTAGATGCAACTTTATCGTTATATAAATATTATGTATTGAGTTACCTGTAATATGCTTGTTTTGCCGACGCCAGAAGCCCCCAAAAATGCTGCTTTAAGGGGGCCCTGCAGCCATGGGGGCTCTGCACCACCCTCCAGAGTGATACGCTATGCCGAAATGCACTTGTTTTGTATATGTATCTCCATTTCAATTGAGATTTTTGTTGTTTTTGCTGGTGTCGTTGTTGCCTTTTGTTGCGATTTGGTTGCTGCTCCTTTGATAGCTGCTCCTGCTTTTTTGTTATTGACTCCTGTTGTTGAGGCTGCTGTTGTTGCTGTTGCTGTTGCTGTTGCTGTTGTTGTTTTTGCGCTATCACCGACATAATCAACGCTTCTTGTACTACCGATCAATAGCTTCTTAGAATTTGTTGGTGATATTGTACTACTCCACATTATATTGCTATTGTAATTGCAAATCTTGTCGTTATTCCGCTTAAACGACGCCAGTTTGATTGATTTTTTAATAATATATTTGCCAATCAAATTTGATTATAAACGGATTTCGTCCGACTATTTGCTGATGGGCAAAAAGGCATAGCTTGAGTATATATAGAGTCTCTGGGTTTCCAAAAACATTCTGTAATATAAATAAATACACAAATATATGTTTACTACAAAAGTATTCGATTAGAGAAAAAATGATTTTATTATAAACTAATAACATTTTTTAAAGCTATTTCCTTTATCTGCTACAATATATCATACTTTACTTGACATCTTAGGCCACTTAGAATTCCTGCTAATGTATTTAGTATCAATCTCAGAATGAAAGTCAAAGTGCATTTTCTATTGTCTTTTATATTAGCGCATTCTTGTCGCCTATGCTTTCTTTTCTCATTTTTTTAATTAACAGATAAACAGCCAGTTCTTCCAAGTATGATATCATCCTAAAAAGCTTAATTCTCCTTCCCTTTTGCGAGTTGAAGGTCTGTGAGTAAATTGCTTTCTTTCACTGGCTATCTCTCTATCTGTTGTCTGTGTTGTTATTTCTGTTCGAGTCGAACGTCTTATACTTTTTTATGTTTCTTATATTATACGTTTTATATAACACAATGCTTACAGCAAGGAGCAAATGATTTTATTGTTGATAACTAGACCACTATTTTCATTGCCTTAGCTGCAAAAAGCGTCAAATGTTGTCTTAGTTGACATTTTTGCATGCAATTTAAACATTTTTTGCTGCTTTGCAAATGAACGCAAAAAACTACTGCAGGAATTTGTATACCCTGACTCCATTGAAAATGAGAATGCTGGGTATATAATTTTTGTGAAAATGTCGGGGACACCATTACTGACCAGGATCAACATCCGACTCGAGCAAATTTGTATGTAGAAACAAATTAGAGATTATAAACGGTTTTGAGAAAGTTATGTAAATTGAAAGTATGGGTCTAACAGCCCAGCATTGTGTTTAGGGTAACTCCAAGTTGCGCAGTCTCGATTAGACCACACTTTGCTGTTTGAATTTTTTGCTAACTTTCTTTGGCATTTTATTTTAAAGCAGAAAATTTCGCATGAAGCGCTGAACTAAGTTGATAACGGGCATGGCATGGCATGCATGGCACTTGGTGGCTAATTAGCCATGTTTGCAAAGTTCTTTGGTTTGGTAACAGCTGGCTGCTTAGCGTTTGCCCAGGAAGAAACATAGGAATTATAAAAACATCAATAAACATTTAGACTTTTGTGGCAAGTTTTAAGTTTCAAATAAGGTTATTCAAACTATCATTTTACATAGTTTTCGATTGTTTTAAATTCTTCCGTATGCTTTTAAAAGACTAGACACAGTCCTTGAGAAATAGAATATTTTTGATAAAAGTTAAGGTTGTAGAAGCAAATAACATTTAATGAGAAGTTCTTGGAAAACATTTTCCACCAGCTTTGTTAGGGAAGTGACTGCATATTTGTATATTCATGGAGTGAAATGATTGTCATTCAAGGACTTAAGCCCACGCCCATATCACAAACTCAACGAAGCTTGTGCTAATGTCAACAAATAAAAAGTTCCAACTGGTTTTATTTTACCAGCCAAGAAACGAGAACCCATCCAACTTGAGCTCTGGACAAGAAAGCGTTATGAAATTAGTTTATGCAAAATTTCATTTAAATTCAAGCCAGATGACTCGTTTCTCAGCCTGTGTCGTGCACGAGCTGATATGAGCAGCCGTTCAATTCACACTGCCTGTCGTATACACTGAGTTTTTGGGCGTGACCAAATAGATACGACTATAAAGTGACAGCTGATATTTGAAACGTTTAAGCTGTATGGCAAAACTTGACTAGCAAAACGATTTGCTAAACAACCACAAAACATCTTCTTCTACCTACACATAAGCACAGAATATTTATAGATGAGTCTTGAGTTGTATTTGGATGCGAATACTGAAATCGTATTCGGCATGCCAAATGCTTTTTAGTCTACGCTCAGGCAACTGCGATATTGAATTTTAGTTGGTCTTATAGAATTTTAAAATATCTAAGCTATTTTCGGGAGCCACAACAAGTGTGCGATTGGGGAGGAGAGCTCACTGTTGGAGGCATGGAGGCAGAGCTACTGAAAGTGTCTAAATTGCCGAAACGCCTCGAAATTATGCTGATGTTGTACGTGACCGGAAGGCGTTCAACAAATTGAATATGTACTGGCTTGTATATAAAAATTTGGGTAGACAAAATGTGAAGCATCTTTAAAATTATGTATTGAGAGCTGAAAGAGAGAAAAATGTAAGTGCTTGAGTCGTGAATATGTATAAGCCATTTTGTGGTGAATGTGAATACTTAAATAAAAACTAATTTAAAACTTGTATAAGATAGTTAATAAATTATGCGACATACTCTAAAATATCGATTTTAATCGATTCCATGAAAGTTGAATATGCTAACGGATGTTTGAGACATAAATGATCTGAGCGTAATTTTGGAGGACTTCTGAGTAAAGATTCCAGTTTTTATAATTTCACACATAAGAACAGACAGACAGACGGACAGACAGATGAAAATTGACTGGGCTGTTACTTCTCATTGACCACGCCCTCTTCAATCTGTTATATACATTTTAACCCAACCGCTTTTCCCGAATTTCGATTTTCAATGGGTTCAGTGTATAATTAGGGTATAAAAAATGTGTAGCCCATTATTGGGCGCTTCTTTAAGACTATGTTCTCAGTGAACTGGAACATAGAACGAAGGAGGGAAGATAGAGAAAAATAAAGCAGACTTTTTGTATTTTGTGTTTTTTAATGAAATTATTGCGCCATAAGCTATAAATAAATGCCATTCGCCTAAATGGCTTATGAGCAGAGCATGCGCGTGGAAATCGAGTTCATTTACCCATATACGAATATGTAG
This sequence comes from Drosophila gaucha, assembly GCA_035045545.1. Classification (NCBI taxonomy): domain Eukaryota; kingdom Metazoa; phylum Arthropoda; class Insecta; order Diptera; family Drosophilidae; genus Drosophila; species Drosophila gaucha. The sequence goes on from JAWNOY010000342.1 coordinate 154,481, forward strand.
GCTAAGTTGGGCTGTATATACTCGTAGCTGTTGTTAATGTAGTTGCTGTTTTTCAATTTCTGATCCATAAATAAGCGCAGAGATTACATCCTCATATACAGGGGTAGTAGTATGGTTAGGTTTGCCAACCTAATTGCTTTTATTCGAATCAGAATCGTAAATTGCGTATTAAGGTTGTCAAAGTGGTAGTTTATTTTAATTTATCGCATGAGATATACAAAAACATGGGAGCAGTTTTATGTAGCGTGATTATCTACCCGGAATGCTGTTGAGCATTGAACTAGGTTTAAAAGAATCAGAGTCATACGATTGGTTCTAAATCACAATATATTGTTGACAGTATATCCTTGACTTTATGGTTTTATTGTAAAATATGAGTTTTTCTCATACTGACATAATAATTTCCCACACAAGTCATGCTAGTCATGCCTAGCGACACTTTAAATACATTTCTTTAACATTTAGCGAACACCGAGCCCAGCACTAGAGGATGGCACAAGTAAGATATCCGAATGAAAATCAATGGTGGCGATTCGGAAACCAAAATCCAAAAAACTATACGTTCAATTACAGCCGCAAGTAAGACCTGCCAAGTCAAGTGGATCCTCGAAGCGTGCTAGCCTACGGGACATCATTGTTGGTGGCAAGTATCGGCTGTTGAGTCCAATTGGCAGTGGATCCTTTGGGGAGCTATACCGTGCCTCGGGTCCCCAGTGCGGCGAAGAAGTGGCTGTTAAGCTAGAGAGTAGTTCGGTCAAGTACCCACAGCTGCCGCGCGAAGCCAAGATATACAACATAGTTAGGGGCGGCGTTGGTTTTCCGCACCTTCGTTACTTCGGCACCGAGGGCATCTATAATGTGCTGGTGTTGGATTTGTTGGGTCCCACATTGGAAGATCTGTTTAACTTTTGTGCCCGGAACTTTAGTCTAAAAACGACGCTAATGCTAGCTGATCAAATTCTGGCCCGCGTGGAATATTTGCACATGAATTGCTTGTTGCATCGCGATATCAAGCCAGAAAACTTTCTAATGGGCTTGGGCAGTCAGCGCACTCGCGTATTTATGATTGACTTTGGTCTAGCCAAGAGATATTATCACCCAAGCACCCGGACACACATCAGCTACAATGAACGACACGAGCTCGTAGGCACGGCCCGATATGCCTCTGTGCATGCCCATTATGCGGAGCAGGGGCGGCGAGATGATTTGGAGTCCGTTGGTTATCTGTTGCTCTACTTCTTGCGTGGTCGCCTACCTTGGCAGGGTATAAGTGCTGCGACGCGCATACAGAAGTATGAGAAAATCGCTGAGAGCAAGACAACTCTGCCATTAAATGCACTTTGCTCTGGGGCGCCCACCGAATTCTACCTGTACATGAAGTACTGTCGCAGCTTGCACTTTACGGAGCAGCCGGACTATGTATATTTGCGACAGCTCTTTAAGGTTTTATTTCGAAGCAATTTTTTGCTCTATGACTATCTCTATGATTGGGTCGATATCGATTTGGAGATGGCGCACCATAAACGCATATTGGGACAGCGGTGTAGTAAAGATCGAAATCAGGAGGAAGGAAAGGAGGAACCGGTGCAGGAAGGGCAAATCAAAAATCTCTACCAACAAAAAAAAAGACAAAAAAAATATAAAGAGGAGCATATGGAATGATGCGACTGCACCTTCTCCATATACTCTTCATGCATTTCTCATTTTTATCTGTTTGTAACAATGTATATGTAGGTATAAGTGAGAGAGTCTATATCCTTTATTTTCAAACCAATTGCATTAGATTAGCTGTTGTATTTAAGACTAACCTTAACTGGGAAAGGGTTCTTCGCTTTCATTGAGGCAATCTCTGGATTCGGTTTTTTTTGTGGACTAAGGTTTGAGATTTGGATTAATATGAGTTCAGTTGTAATATCCTATATATATATATATATATATTTCAAAATATTAAAAACGTTAATCAAACAACTTTTATTTGACAGGGTCATTTTCATTCAATTGAACAACTGAAGCCAATAAGTCTAATTGGCAAAGCATGTGGCTAAAAGGGTTAATTACAAGAGGAACGAGCCCATGTATGGACGTTGACATAAATGTATGGAGAAAGGAGGTCAGCCACGGCAAGGCAAGGCAAAGTATGTTTAGTCTCGCTGCAATAATGCGGAATGGAGCTCACTCTCTCCATACAAATCCACATATGTACGTATATGACACACATACATACACACATAAATATATACATATATATGCTCACACACTTATGCACAAATGGCGACTTAACTATTTTCTGCCCCAAAGCGATGCTGCTAAGCTCTTCTCGTGTGGGCGGTCGAATGCGAATAGATCTAAAAATAACTTCCTGGTAACACGTACTGCCGCCCACGCGCGTCGCTTCTAGTCTTTGTGCTTGCGCCTGGCTGAGCAGGGAGCTTGGGACTCACCCGAAACCAAATCCCTCAAATGCCACATATCAAATCCGTAAAATTACCGCGTGCTGATGCTTGCCTAATGGCACCCGCTGTACAAACGCACCCTGTCGCTATAGTGCGATGAAGCATAATAATATTCGGTTTCCATTTAATTTTGGTTATCGATAAAGCTTTTGAAATGAAGACTACAAATTTTTATTTTATTTATAAGCATAGCAAATTGCAATACTCAATCCGTATTGTATAAGAAGCATAACAGCCCATAAGCCGACTCTAAATGACCTCATATTGGTGCCTTAATAAATTGAGCGGATTTGCAAGTCAATAAGGAGCTGGGAAAATGTCTGTAAATGAGATAAATTTCCATTAATAATATAATTATATTCGACTGAATAAATGGATTATTAATAGTTCGTGCTATCCACTTGATTTGGCATTGGCGATTTCGGGCTTAACTTTAATTTAATTTTACATCCATTCTTCCATATAAAAACAGCATTTACAGATTTTATTGCCTACTTTTTTGGGCACTTTTTTCATAACCCTTATAAGTACTGCACAGCAGCAAAGTCCATTGCGAAATTTGGTAACTGGCTACTGAAATTGGATAACCATCGCCAAAATTGAATTCCCTGTAAACGAGAGTCAATAAGCATCGACCCTCACATCGTCTAACACATGCGGCGTATGATTAATGTGTTTGAAGCCAGCATAATGCTTCTATTTTACGCCCATTCGCCATTTGGCATTGCTAATGTTGCTAATGCAGTTTGTGGTTCAAGCGTGTGAATGTGTGAGTTCTGTGATCCATGTTGAATATTGCGAAGGTGTGTGCATCAGTGTTGGCAGTTGCCTATCGCCGGATGGAGCTAAAAAATATGGGACACAAAAGTCAAGAGGAATTCTTACAGAAACCAAAAAAATAATTTTAATATTTATTTTAACTAAATTATTTAATCATGCATTAGTACCAATTATGATTAAATATTTATTTTAGCTAAAAACAATATAGGGCGGCGCCTGACTAAAAGATATTTCGAGCCGCATTTATAAAAATTAAAGTTTTGAATAGTCCTGTCTTCAAAAAATATTTATTTATTTTTCTTGCAATTTTAGAGGTAACAGGGAAGGTATTCAAAGAGTGGATAAGATACTCGTAAAATTTGTATATTTGATGATTCCACCGCAATGGGATTTATCTAAGGATGCCAAAAAAGGCTAAACTGGCAGCACTGGTTTAGAGAGAGCCAACCCTGCAGTAGGGATTGAGTTGCAGGCGTTTTGCCATTTATTTGATTAGTTTCTCCCAAGTGGCGCTGCCACTGCCAGCATGATTATTCGTCGCTAATGCATTTCAATTTTAGCTGCAAATGGCGTCTGATTGCTCCTATGCTACTCTAGAACATATATTATGTAACTGACTTTTTGGCTTAACGGCATTGGTCTCTTAGGTAACTAAATCTCTCTGTGGCTGAAGTAGCATACGGCTAAGTGCAAGGGCGTTGAGTGGAAGTAGTTTAATTAAATTATAATTGAGCTTTGCTTTAATTTTTTAATTAATAAGTATTTTTCCTAATGAACTTTGTGCTCTCAGGGCTTCATTTTGTAAAAGCTTGCAATATTAAGTTATGTCACCTCTTGCGTTTCAACTCAATTATCGAACATTTTACCAATTAAGCTTGCTTTTGCTTTTGTTGTGTGTTTTTGGGTGTGTGCTTAACTCATTTGCAAATTATACAAATATTTGCCAATAATCAATCTTATTGGCAAAACTTGTAAGCCCATTTCAAGGCCGAAACTATTTCAAGCCCTCACCACAGTAAAAGTTGCATAAATGTGGTTTAGAATGATTTACTAACTGTGCGTTTTATCAAAGGCCAAACTCATATTGATTTTATTCTATAAAAGGGGTAACAATTTTTATACTCGTATATATTGTCGTATATTGTTTTTTTGCAATGTCTATCTTGCTGTCCCTCCGTTTGTCTGTATGAACTCGAGTCATTTCGGCACCTTTGAAATTTGGAACATTTACTCGTGTGTATCGACGTCAGATCAAGTTAAAGTGTTTTTCCAATACGACTACAGGGAGCGTGGAAAATCGGGAAAAGCTTTATCTATTAAAACTGAAACGCTGTTATTATCCTCAATTTTGCAGTCTTAGAACTGAGATGTGAAATACATACAATATAAAGTATTTGCGGAACATTGCCGAATAAGAGTTGATATTTGGAAAATATACTCGTGTATCCCACCTCTACGGGAAAAGATATAGTATATAGAGATACAGAACCCCCATTGGGGGCGGTGCAAATCAGAAAAACTGGTATCTTCTACAGTTTTAGAGCTAGAAACCCTAAATTTTATATTAACTTTACCAAAAATTATAGCAAATTTTGCAGTTAGATTATTGTTGATTCCCTCTAATGATAATATTTTATTTAATTAGTGTGTCTTTTCACCGTGAACGAATATAAATGCAGTCAGTATCGCCCGATTTTTATTTAATGTCCGTTCGTCTGTCTGAGTCCTCGAAGGTACCCTCGTAAAGTGTGACCAAATATTTGAATATACCTACTGGAGCCATGTCACTTTGGAAATTATGACGATCCTTCTAGAACTCAAGCCGAATGAATCATAAAAAGAAGAGATTATGTTGTGAAAGATTACAACATAACCTCTACTTTACAATTCTATTCGAGCTTGATTTCCAGAAAAATCGACAACTGCGCACTTTTTGATTTAGTCGAAAAAACTCTATCTTTGGCACTTTTACAGTCAGAGGCCCAAAATATAGCTAGTGACATAGTGGCATACTCTGTTATTCTTCAAATCAAAAAAAAAACTATATCCTTCATAGTTTTAAAGTCAGATTAGATCCTAAAAGATTCGCTGTTAACAATCGTGAGACTTACAAATAAAATGGTACGTCCGTTGAGGAGTAGAAAATCCGAAAATACCGTTTAGCTGTTTTTGGACCGTGAACAGGCATTAAGCAGTCGGCTGTGCCCGACTGCAATGTTCTAATTTGTAGTTTTGATGTGTTTCGCTAGCTTTTTACGATTGCAGCCTATAAAGGTCTTTGTGTACATTAGTTAAATGCGATGAAAGCACAGAGACAGCCGAGAGTTCAATTTGTGATGCCACGCCCAATTTGAGATCTGACAATTCTTTTTAATTGCCAAGAGTTGCTTTTAAAATTAACTAGGCAATCAAATGACCATTAAGAATGGAAAATGATTGAAGCAAACGGCAGTGATATCTTTTTATAGAAGAGCTTACCATTATTATATTTATTGCTTCTTTTACTGCGGGAGAAATATTCTTGATCTTCTGATTGTTCGACATGCCAATACAAATTACTTATGTACGATTTTCAAAGTTAACCCCAAGGTCGTTATTAACTTATATTGTCAGTTATTGTAAGTTTATGGATTGGTTTAATAATGTATTTGGAGCTCGCATGAATGCGATGGTCAGGTAAATTCTCGATAGGTTTCTCTTTCTCTGTCTCCCTTTTGTCTTTGGTTTCATTTCATTGCCTCGTAGGCATTGACGTGTCCCTAATTATACGTGTGTGTTGGGTGTGCATTAAATTGCCTTGGTGACAAGTATAAGCGAGGTCTATCATATTTCAAAGCAACAATAAAATAATGTTAGAATTGTGCCAGCCACAAATCAATAATTTGCAATTAAAAATGCTTAAAGATGAAAAAAAAAAATAATAATCGTACGAGCATAACCACATTATTTACCCTAAACCGAATTGAGTCCGAAATCTGTAAATATATGAATGATAGTTATCGATGAGAGCTATGAAAGTAAGCCAAACATCTTGTAGCTCTTTAGTTATTGTATAAAAAAAAAATTAACACAACAAAAATTTGTACATGTTGTTTTTTAACGCATATTTCAAATACACTTAAAGGTCTGTAACATAACGACAACTGGTTGTAGTCTCCTTTAACATTTTTAATATTTTCCTATTCGTCATCGAAATATCGTCTATTTAAAGAGATTTTCCGAAAAAGGGGCAAAGGCTTAAGTGAGGGGCAGATGAGATTCGGGGCAATAAGTTCAATGAACTTTATCTCGTGACAAATTACAAAATTTATTTAATAATTTCAAATAAGTTTTTTTTAGGAAAAAAATAGTATTTTAGGTACATTATTTTAGCACAAAAATAAAATATAATTTATCCGTAAAAGGCGTTTTTATACCCTTGCAAAAAGGTTATATTTATTTTTGTCAGAAGTTTGCAACGCAGAGAAGGAACCATCTCCGACTTTATAAAGTATATATATATATATATATACGACGAGCTGAGTTGATATAGCCATGTCCGTCTGTCCGCCTGTCCGTCTGTCTGTCTGTTCGTCTGTCTGGATCAACGCAATCTCTTCCGAGACTGTTGAAGCTGCAGTGCTGAAATTTTGCACATAGGCTGGAATCTGCTGCGAGCATTGTATATCTCGGAATCATCTAATACTTAAAATTTGGAATATATACTCGTGTATCCCACCCCCATTCGAAAAGATATATAGTATATATAGTTACGCTTTTGGGGACTTGGCAAATCGGGTAAAACTGTATATTCTACAGTTTTTAAGCTTAAATACCCAAAGTAGGCTTCTGTTAACCTCCTCTTAAGATCGATTAAAAAGAGAAAACTATATCTGTATCCTCTATAATTGCAAGGGTATTACCAAACTTCGACTTGGCCGAAGTTAGTCCATCCCTCTAGCTTAACTTTTATGTTGAGTTATGACGTAATAACACTAACCCGATTACAGATTTAAGTTAGGAACATCAAAGAGCTTCAGTAAAACATAGCCTGATTCTTGGCTACCGAATTATATCAAATTTTGTTAATGACACACTTATCCTATCCGTATAGGTTTAACTTATGCAAATGATGGAGATGAGGGGATGCGTGTTAAATTTTACTTCCATAATTAATGCAGAAAAAATGTAAGTTATGCGAGGTTTAATGGCTGCGGTCATCTCGATCAAGTAGGAAGCAAAACCTATATTAACTATATACGACAAGTAATACCGACTAAAAAATGTATTATAATGAAAAAAGATCGACAATAACCAACCTTTTCCTCTTTCTTTTCACTGCAGCTGGGACTTGCACTTAAAATTTGCTGTTGTTGTTGTTATTGTTGTTGCTGTCATTGTGACTCTTGTTTTCGCTGTGCACGCAGTTTGCAACAAAACAGATAATCCATCATCATTATGCATTTGATTGTTATTGTGGTTTTGTTGTCTTTTATTTAACGTCTCATATTGTTGTCGGCGTTGCTTAGTCGTGGCAGCATCTGATGGCACTCGTCTAGCGTTGGCAGCGACACAATATCCTTTCTTTTTATTTTTTATTTTTTAATGCTTAAATAACAGAGGAACGTGACAAAAAAGTTGCTACCATTGGGTGGCTAAAGGGTCAGAGCATGAGGGTCTTGCTTTTGTTATTGTTTCTGTCACGTGGCTATCTTTTTGGGGCGACCTTTTTTGTTTCTCTATAGCAGGATTCAACCCGTCGAAATTAACAAAAAACTACAACATGCCCGTGCTTCTTCTATGTCGCCATTTTTGCTGTGACATGAAAAAAAGTTGATTTAAGCAAATTTAAGTTTAATTGAATTTTAATTTATATTTGCTTTGCCCCACGGTTTCCGGTTTTCGATTTGCTTTTCCGTTTGAAATTAAATACGGATTAGAATAGTTATTTGGGACAATGGGTTCAGCATAAGTTTATTTTAATTTGAATTAAAATTTTTGATTTTCTATCCTTTATAATAATTACTAAATATCTTTTTACAGACATCTGAGTTATCTAGGCTTATTAATATTCATTTGACGCTCAGCAGTTCATCAGCTAATATTGTTTTGCAATAAAGAAAAGTCTGACTTGAATCGCTTTCAACTGCCTTGGGAGGAAATTCCAAATTTCTATCTTTTGACATAGCCATAGACATGGCCTGAGTGAAGCTAAGAGATTTGTTGCCATAGTAATTTTTGTTGTTTCGTCTATCCCCTTAATGTGATTTTCATTGCTGCTAGCTGATGTTACATGCACAGTCAAGGGCCAACTCATGGCGACATATGCGCGCCAATAAGCGGTATTGATGCTAAAGATGTTGTCTCTGTTGCTGCTGATAATGATGATACCTTATGTAACTAACGCTGCATAAATCCGTGCACAAACACACCTATATCGACTCCCCCACACTCACAATCGCACACACACACACACACACACACTCACAGAGACGCTGAAACTCACACCCACACATACACACAGACACAAAGACTTATACTAACTTTTCTTGCTTAACTTTTTAAATGCTAGTTCTCGTGCCTTTGAATCTCTTGCTTTTGTTTGATGCTGGGCGAATATTATTTAAAATTTCAAATAATTTCTTATATCAATATTTTGCTTTCGCTGCATGACTGTATTCAAAAATACTTTAAATATTTATTTTCTTAAGTGCTTTCAGCATTAGTTAGCGACAAGAACATATGGGGGCACTTTGCTATAGGACTTGCCACTTTACGTTTGGTCTGATTTTGTTGGCAACGAATACATAGACACTTGCACACACACACACACACTTACAGACACACGCACACGCACACACGCACACGCACACATTCACGTACACGTTTGCGAGTTTGGTTTCCGAGGCTAACAAGGCTGCGGCTGCGGATGCTGCTGACGGTTCATATCGCGTCGGTGGACCATTTTTGACTGGCTTCGAATCGAAGTTATTTGAAATACAGAGATCTTATAACAGTTGTTGTTGTTGCTCTGCACTGTTCTTGTTGTGGCATCTGTGCAAAGAAGAGAGAGAGCAACGCCGAAGAGAGCCAGCACGCGAGAGCAGAGCGTGACCCTTGTTGCATATACTGTGCTTTTTTTATAGCTTTTGCAATACGCACGTGGGGAATATTAGTGACAACGGAAGTTGCCAGATAGTTCACAATTGCAACAAATACTTAATATAATAAGACTATAATAGTAATGCTAAAAACTATGTTTATAATGTGATTCTCTTCGTAAGCTTTAACATTAGCCTTAACTATTGGATAAAACATTACAGAATTTGAACTAGAGAAGGAAATTTGTTGAACCGAAAGATTTTTTTAAGCCAAAATCGGAACATTATAAAATAAATAAAAATTTCTAATAATTTTTGTGCATTTTACTCATATAGTTATAAACTAATTGTGGTACTGCGATTGCGCTAGAACTTATATAATCTACAACCATCTGGCACCATATTAATCTTGTAAGTCTCCCTCAATACAGTTCTCTTATACTTTATTTATCCCCTCTTCTATTATGCTTTTCTCTTGCTCTTTCTGTTGCTGACATGCGCACTAAACAGGTGAATAACTTCTTCGAATCTAAAACTGGTAACAGCAACACAACAACAACAACAATAATAACTATTGTCTACAATGGCCATAATCTACTTATTTAGGCAACCGCAGGACCAAAGCGCGTTCAGTTTGCGCGTTGACAACTTTGTGGGCAGGCAACAAACATACAGCAACCCACACAGACTTCACACAGATACAAATGCGGTGCATATGTGTGTTGTATAAGGACTGGCAGAGCAGCGACAGTTTCTTTTTTGAGAAGATGGCCAAATGTTTGGTAAAAGCATTGACCTGATTACACACCCACGCAACACTTACATACGCAAAGCAAAGATTTATGCAGGGCAGCGAATGCCGTACCGTAGTAGCAATAACAACAACAACTCCAATAACAAATGGCATATAAATCTAATGTTAAACTTTTGCCACTGTCTCGGCAAGGAGCCACGAAGGTACTTCCCTCCACTTCCGGTCTGACTGTCAGCGACAACAAAAGCGAATGACAGGCACAAGCAGGCTCACACTTTCTCTGCTGCTCTTCTAGAATTTATGATCTCTCATTCTTCGGCTGCTGTATTTTTAGAAATCTTTTGCAGCTATACGAAATAAATAATAATACATTTTTTGCTTTTTATGTCATTTCTGTTGTTTGCTTTATTTCTTGTCTCTTTTATATTTCGCATAACAATGTCAACATTTCTATTCTCGCGTCTTAAATAGCATCAGTGATGCCGCCAACTAACTAACACCATAGAAGGCTCCCAAAAAATGTGAAAAGAACAGAAAAATGGTTATATTAATATTTGTTTTAAATAAAGAGTTGGAAAGGTTGAAATCAGGCTATTTTTCTCGGGATATTTTTAAGAAAAAATTATGTTTCCCCTTGAGCCTCGCCTTTATTACGCATTACACTAAACCGTGAAAGATAATGTTTTTTTTTCCGATTTGCAAGTAACATTGGGAGTGGACATACAATTTGTAGTCGGTGTCTTGAAAAGGTCAACAGTAATTCACTTACTTTGTAAGCTTATTATTCTCGTAGCTACGTAAACTTTTGTATTTCAATATGAATCTGGTCTAAACAAATTTATATATATATATATATATATATATATATATATATTTATATATCAAGTTTCAATTCATTAGCTCTAGTTGAGCCCAATATGAGTTGTAAAGAACACTATTTAGGGATTCTCGATTTGCCAATCTCCCAGTTGGCGTGTTCAAAAAAGATAAACAGTTTATAAGACGACGATTTATGATCGACTCAGCTCATCGTCGTGATCAAGAATATATATACTTTATGGGGTCTGCCACGCCTCCTTCTGCCTATTACATACATTGTCACAAAACCATTATAACCTGAATTCCCATTTTCAATGGGTTCAGGGTATTAGAAAGAGAGATCTGACCGGAAAAAGGCTAAATTCACAGCACTGAGCATCACACATACACGCTCACTCATTCACACAGTTGTAGAGATATATTCTTACATGTACTTTCAATCAGTTTGTTGTTATTGTTGTAGCTCGCTTGTGTTAACCATTTGTTCAGGTCCCATTTTTTGAAGGCCACGTAGCTTAAAAGTAATTTGCGAATAAATTTATATTTTAGGGTGGAGGCACATACAGAGAAATGCGCACACACACGGACACACGGAGCTGTTTCGATTCTTGTTTGTTATTTAGTATATTTTTGATATTGATTCCAAATTTTTCATGAGGATTTTAGTACAATTGCCATTCACAGCGAAAATAAGCATATGCATGATTGTAAATATCTTTAATTGTACATATTACTTTCGTAATTAAAGTGGGATTTGTTGTTCACCTAATTTGCAATTTATCTTCTGTCAATCATATAAATAACAAGTCAGAGCCCTATAGATGGAACTACCATACTGAAAGATAACCTGAACCTCGGCAAAGCTTATATTTTCTTCAAATAAGAAATCTATAACTTACGAACATGTTTACCAATGTTTGTGACCAAACGTTTTCTTTTATAATTTCTTTGTCATTAAGGGGTTGCAATAAAATTATCAACACTAAATTAGAGGATTGAGTTTAACACTATATAGACTTCCCGATTTGTCACACCCTAGTGGGTAAGTATTTATGAATTTTCGGTCGAGCTGAGCTTAAGGGGATGTTCTAGCTCCATAACTTTAGAAGATACAGCTATAGCTATATATATTTATATATACGCGAGTATAAATTCCAAATTTTAGACTTAATATCGCTGAACTTTTTCTTACTAAAACATTTCTTAAAATGGATCTATCCTTTGGGAGGTATAGGATATAGTCACCCGATCCGGATGATTCCGTGATATGCAATGCCTGCAGTAGATGGCAGCCAATGTTACAAACTTCAGCTCTGCAGCTTTAACACCCTAGACCGACATACAGACAGACGGACAGACTGACATGACTATATCAATTCAACTCGTCGACTTGATCTAGAACATAAGCACTTTACGACCCAAAAATTAATATACCCTTTTTGTAAGGGTATAAAAATTAAATGGCAAATTGGGGTTACTCTAATACGCAAGACGTGAAGGATTTTGTCAAATAACTGAAGTTCGCCAAAATTTAAAACCGATTTCATGGAAACCGTAACAGCTATGCGTTTAGTAGGCACTTTGCTTGAAATTTTTTTGTGTTATAGGCCTCAAACAGATGGACGGAGGCACTGACAGAGATACATATAGACGGATACAGCTATATATATATCTACTTCATAAGGTCGGCCAAGGCTCCTTGTGCCTATTACAGTCGAGTGCCAATAATTCGAAATGGCAAACGGGAACACATTTTTTACGAATTACACAGGAATTCAAACGAATTTTTTTAAATTGAGGTTTTCGATTTGGCGGGGGACGAATTATCGGAATTCGACTGTACAAACATATTAACAAACCATGAATTCCCATTTTTAATGTATTCGGCGTATAAAAATAAATGTTGCGTACATTAAGGGGCTCATGAAAACAAATTTCTTAGATATATGTATTGTATTTAAATACATTTGAAATATATTACTGAACGAAGCATTCTTATCATTCACAGTGGGTTAGATGATTTAAAATAAATACAAAGGAAAATAATCAATGGCCTAAAATATGGATATACCAGATGCTTAAAGAAAACAACAAAATAAGCCAATGACACACTTCGCAATTGCACATTATACATTTATCAGGAGAGGGACAGGGGGCTAAACTTCGTGGCTTGTAATTTAATTGTGGGAATTCTACAGTCTGTGCGCTATAGCTAACTGTATTGCATAGATGGTCTATAGGCCATAGATTTTCATTAACATGCACAGACGGTCAAACTGTCAGGGACAGGGCGTAGAACAGACGTGTCCTTGCCTTATGTACTTGGCCCCTGCAAACACTATTTCTATACCTGTTCACGAAGTGAAAAGAGTATATTACTTTTGTCTAATGTATACTTTTGCCGTCTACTGTAGACAAGTTGCCTAAGTTACCTAAGTTACCAATAGGGCATGGTTGTATTGTTCTTGTCTTTAGTAGTTCAGATCTTAGAACTTAAAAATAAACCTAATATGTAATCATTGTAGTCACAAAGGAAAATTAGCCATTCTAAAAAGTAAAGGTTTAAATAAACATGCACTACATAATCAAATGACAATAAAAAAAGAAGAAGATATGTATACTTTTCCGACCGTTCGTCCTCTATATGTATGTACGCCGTTATTGAATCAAGAAATTTAGACTCAGATAAAACTATTATTACATATTATCTTCCATAGTTTGAGAGCTATAGTTGTCGGCACTTGCAGGTTGATCTCCTCTATAGATGGGCCTATAAGTTCCAAGACAAATTATTAAATGTTTTTTGTGAACAAGTATAATGTAGTCGGTTAGGCCTGACTGTAACGTTCTGACTTGTGTAGTGTAGGCGTTGCGTGTGAATTTTGTCTTCAAAGACCACGTCCGTCTAGGTCTTGGATCTACATGTACTCGGTTTTTAATGTATATTCCACCAATAAGTGGGTGAGAGGAAATTTGAAACGATTTTCTAGCAAAACTTTCAGTGCCTCGAGATTTTGGTTTTCATTACCATCGTAGACTTTGAGGAGGCAAGTTAACTAGCAGCGATTAATACAAAAATCTAAGTTCTTTTACTGTCGTAAGGATATCTAATCAAAAAACTTAAGTGCTTTAATTATTGATATTTAAAAATAATAACAGATTAAAGAACTTTGCCATAAAGTGAATATTTAAATTCGTAAATTGCTAGTATTAAATAATCATAATTGAACCTACAATAACTCATATTTAGGCACAGCTTTATTAATCTTTTCTTTCCAATTTTAAGAATCTAGGATATAAATAAAACAGAACCAATCCATTGAATTTCGTTACGGATCTTGTGACAAGATGGCTACATCAATGCAACCAAGCAAGTATACGGGCTTGGTGGCCGACTTGATGCCCAACATACGGGCAATGAGATATTCTGGACTGTTTATGCACAACTTCACTGGTGGCAGCAGCTTCATAAAGAGGATTTACTCATCTGTTCATATGGTAGTGCTCGTAATGCAAATCTGTTTCATTTTGGTTAATCTAGCCCTGAATGCCGAAGAGGTTAACGAGTTGTCCGGCAACACGATAACCACTTTATTCTTTACGCATTGCATTGTAAAGTTCGTATATTTGGCCGTGAATCAAAAAAACTTTTACAGGTGAGCAGAGAGAGAGTCTAGAGATTGTGAGCATTAAATATTAACTCGATTTTGATAGAACCTTAAATATATGGAATCAGGCCAACACGCATCCACTGTTTGCGGAATCAGATGCTCGCTATCATTCCATTGCTTTGTCCAAAATGCGGAAATTGTTCTTTCTGGTAATGCTAACAACGTTCGCGTCTGCAATTGCCTGGACAACGATTACTTTCTTTGGGGATAGTGTGAAATTTGTGATTGATAAGGAGACAAATTCGTCTATACCCGTTGAGATCCCAAGGCTGCCCATTAAAGCCTTTTATCCTTGGGATGCCAGTCATGGCATGTTCTATATGATCAGCTTTGTGCTTCAGGTTTATTATGTGCTTTTCTCCATGGTGCACTCGAATTTGTGCGATGTTATGTTTTGCTCTTGGCTAATTTTTGCCTGTGAGCAATTGCAGCATCTGAAGGGTATAATGAAACCTCTTATGGAGCTATCCGCTTCCCTGGATACATACAGACCCAATTCTGCAGCCCTGTTTCGATCGCTCTCGGCCAACTCCAAGTCTGAGCTAATACACAATGAGGGTGCGTAATAATTGACTTAAGTCAAGTGAGTAATTGAGTGCTTTAGCTCACATTTAATTACAGAGAAGGAGCCGGTCACCGACATGGATATGACAGGTATATATAGCACTAAGGCGGACTGGGGAGCACAGTTTCGAGCCCCATCCACGCTGCAGTCCTTCAATGCTGGGGCAAATGGCAACGGCAACGGGCTAGCCAATAATCCCAATGGACTCACCAAAAAACAGGAAATGATGGTCCGCAGCGCTATCAAGTATTGGGTAGAGCGTCACAAGCACGTCGTTCGGTGAGTTCAATTCGTGTATCTCAATTGTGTGCAACATACAAATTCAACAATAAGATAGTTGGGGAACAGTACACAATAGAATTTGATTGCGTATCAGTGCTGCCAATGCAGCCTTTTCTCGGACAGATCTAACCTTTTTTAACCGGGTCAGCTGAAAAATAAAATATGTTTTCCTAGCTTTTATACCGTGAACCCATTGTAAATGGGAAATGAGGGTATAAAGGTTTTGCAAAAAGTATGTAACAGGCAGAAGGCGTGGCAGACCCCATAAAGTATATATATATTCTTGATCAGAACGACGAGCTGAGTCGATTTAGCCCTGTCCGTCTGTCTGTCCGTATGTATGAACGCGTCGATCTCAGAACCTATAAGAGCAGAAATTTTACACGAAGGTCCTTGTATACAGCGCGCATATCGAGTTTGTTTTAGATTTTATTTATTTATTTATGATAATGTTGACAAGACGAGTGTCAACGAGAACAAAAAATATTATTTAAAATTAAAAAAGTAAAAATAAGCTTTAAACAAGGTATAAATAGAAAGCCTAGATAAAAATTACACCAATGAATACCCCAATAACAGCACCGACACGTTGGGGGAATTTTATTTGCCCGACCGGCTAGCTATGCCCCAGATCACAGCTAAATGTAGTCAGTGATGTTATTGGTATAAATAATTAAAAAGGTTTTGTTAATAGAAAACTTAAAAAAAATAAATTATATGTTTTAAAATTAGTAGAGTAAAAATATAAAAATAGAAAATACATAGCGAATCCAGTTGGGAAATCACTGATAACGATGGGGGAGATTATAGCCAGTCCGGCCGGCTATGCCCCTACTCATAGCGAGGCATTGTCAGTGATTTCCCGAAGGTGAGCTGAAAGCAAGGATTTAATTATAGGAAGAGAGAGTTCAGATGAGATGACGCTATAAAATTGATTGTAGTGCAGGCAGAGGACATGAAACGAATTGTGCAAAGAATAATCTGTTGTGCACATAGTTAAATGCAAGGGGCGAAAGTACCTGGTTGGTCTCCCAGGAACAGAGAACTTGAGACGCCCTAAAAGAAAGACGGAGTCTATGTCACCAATAATCAACTTATGTAGAAAAATAACTCCAAGGGAAGTTCTACGATTGATTAATGATGGAAGATCAAGGAGCAGAAGCCTACTGGAGTAAGATGGAAAACGTAAAATGGGGTCCCAATTCAATCCACGTAAAGCAAAGATTAAGAACTGTTTTTGGACAGACTCGATGCGGTCCTGTTTGTTCTTATGCTGAGGAGACCAAATACAAGAGCAGTACTCAAGGATTGGCCGAACAAGGGAAATGTAAAGAAGTTTGGTTATAAAAGGATCATTAAACTCTTTTGACCAACGTTTAATGAACCCTAGAACACCTTTGGCTTCATTTACTATGATCGAAATATGATTGTTGAAACATAATTTGGAGTCAAAGAGTACACCAAGATCTTTGATTACAAAAATACGTTTCAAAGGAATACTGTTAATTGAATAATTAACAAGCTGGGGTCTTGATCGACTAAAAGTCATAATCATACATTTAGAGGAATTTAAATGTAAATGATTAACATCACACCACAGCTGCATAGAATTAAAGTCTTGTTGCAGGCGTAGGTGATGGGCTGAGTCAGCATAAGACAGGAAAAGTTTTACATCATCAGCATACATAAGTATCTGAGAGTAAGATATTAAAGACGGAAGGTCATTAATGAAAAGAGTAAAGAGTAATGGACCGAGATGACTACCTTGCGGTACACCCGAAGAAACATAAACGAGTTTCGATTTGGATGCTCTAAGCAAAACTCTTTGAGTTCGATCTTTTAAATAAGACGAAATCCAGGACAACAGTGGGGGAGGGAATCCAATTAGGTCTAACTTTAAAAGAAGGATTTCATGATGAACAGAATCAAATGCTTTACTGAAGTCGGTGTAAATTACATCAGTTTGCATTTTGTCAAGAAACCCATCATTTATCAAAGAGGAAAACTCAAGTAAATTGGTTGCAGTTGACCGACTCTGTACAAATCCATGCTGAGTCGGAGATAAAATTGATTTGCAAAAATGTTGCAAAGTCAAGGTAATTATTTTTTTCAAATAATTTTGGTATAGCAGATAATTTTGCTATACCCCTGTAATTGGAAATATCAGACCTGCCACCTTTTTTGTGGAGAGGAATGATATAAGATTCTTTCCAACTATATGGAAAAACACATGTTTCCAAAGACAGGTTAAAGAGCTTTAGCAATGGAAACGCAAGGGAACCACTGCACTCCTTAATAATACAACTAGGGATGTTGTCCGGCCCAGGGGAGAAAGAGGATTTTAAACTGCCAATGGCAGATGAAAGGGAATCAAGGCTTACAGTAGGAGAAATAACACAATTTAGTGAGGAAATATAATATGGATACGACATATTAAAGGGACTACAAGAAGAATAGGTGGATTGGAAGGAATTAGCAAAGAGATCAGATGCATCAGAATCATTGCTAGCTTCATCCAGACCATGAAAAAATGTGTTTGGCAAACAAGAAGATTTACGCTTCGAGTTCACAAACGAATAAAATTGTTTAGGGTCCCGAACAAATTGACTTTTGCATCGAAATAAATAGTTCTCGTAACATTGAGAATTCAGAAGGTGGAATTTTGACTTTGCTATAGAGTATTTAGAAAAGTCCACATTCGCACCAGATTTTTTAAATTTTTTAAAATATTTAGACTTAATGTTTTTTAAAGAACACAGTCTTCGAGAAAACCAAGGGGGCTTGTTTGAAGGTGGTGAAACAGCACAAGTAGGCACACAAACATCTAAAATAGAATTTAGAGTGTCATAAAAAAAACTAGTTGCAAAATTGATGTCAACCGAGTCATATAGAATGGACCAATCGGCTGCACTAATTAAATCATTGAGTAATTTAAAATTACATTTATGATAGCAACGACGAAAAGTAGAAGGGTTTGGAGAAGAGGAAAGACCAGGTGGAATAAATAGGGACAAAGTTAACTCTAATGTAGGATGGTAGCTATCCTCCGGCACAGACATTGGAGAAGATCTAGAAACATTAATAATGGAGTTATCATTAATGAATACAAGATATTCGATAACTTTCCCCGTTTCAATGATATCGAATAAAAGCGTTATCGAGATTCAGCTTTTTAAAAATATCTTTTAAATCTTCTTAGCTAAAGTCACCAAATTTTGCATTTAGCTTTTTGTAATTAAAAAATAACTTTTTTTAAATATTGAATACCGGCTCCACATTTTACAATATCAATTTAATTTAAGTTCACTTGCAAATAAAGCCACCATTTGTTGTTATTTTTTGTTGTTATTTTTTAAGTAAAACCGTATTTAAAGTAAAGTTAAAGAATTCAATGCTGAAAATTTCATCAAAATCCGTTAAGTAAGACAGAAGTTCTTCAAGAAATCATTTTGATAATCGGCTAAAGCACACGGCAGCGTGCGCCAAGCGCATGCCTTTTCTCTATACGTGTGAACTAGAGATGGGATCGGGAAAGAAATTCGTTCCCGACCCATCCCGTAAGGAAATAATATTTGATTTTCCCGTCCGATTGTCCCGACAAATGAAGTTTTGCATTTCTCGAAATTTTTTTCAACATAATAAACTTTAGATAAACTTTTTTAATAATTTATTGCATTGTTGTCAAAATAATCAAATATTTGAAAAATAAGAATTCATTTTTCCCATCCCGCGCGATCCCGAAAACTTTTTAGTGCGAGCACTCTTTGCAATGAGAGAGTGTGGGGTCGCGGTAGAGATATACCTATGTAAAAATGCAAACGCGAACAAAGGTTCAGAAGATCTCGTAGTCGGGCAGTCCCGATTACATCGTTTTTACTTGTTAATCAACAATTTTTGTAAATATGTTTAACTTGTATTTTTCAACTTGTGATCTGAATTTTGAAATGAAGCTGCACTGTTGAGATCCTCTATAGATTGACAATATGATTTAAATCAAATGATTTGGTTATGTGGTAGTAAACTGAAAAATATCGATTTTGTATATCTATGTGGTTTTGCGCCGTGAATGAGTATTATGCTGTCGGTAGCACCCGACACCAACGATAACAACACTGTTGCGTATACACTCTATGATATTAATAATGTTTTTTATTACTGCATTTTTTTGTTATTTGACTCTATAGTGCAAGTCTAATTAAACCTTGAATTTTTTAGGGTGGTTAATTAGCTTTTGTGACTGCAACGCTTAGTTCTTTTGGTTTTTTATGTTCTAAGTTCTAAACTACTAAAGACACACACAATACAACCATGCCCTATTGCCTGGGATTCGAACCCGTCTCCTCGTCAAACGAATTGCCTTAAGTTCCGGAAACTTAGGCAACTCGTCTACCGAGGCTTATAATGTCTTTGGAATATATTAAATTTATATATTTAAATTTAATGCAAATTCAAAGACATTTTAAAAATATGTAAAATTCTTATTAAAATGACACTAATTGTTTCGTCTTATACCGATTAACTCATAAGCCGTTCTGACTTTATCACAGTTGCTAACCTCCTTTACTCTTATTCTCTCTCTCTCTATATCTCTCTCTTTCTTTTCTTTCCCCTTACCTACTCCCTTTCTCTCTTTCTTTCTATATTTTTCCATTTCCCTTACTCTTACTCTCGCTTTCTCTTTGTTTTTCATTAATGTCTTTAGATTGGTGGCTGCAATTGGGGATACCTACGGAGCTGCTCTACTGCTGCACATGCTTGTTTCGACCATCATGCTCACCTTGCTGGCTTACCAGGCAACCAAGATCAATGGTGTTAATGTATATGCGTTTACGGTAGTTGGGTATTTGGGCTATGCATTGGCTCAGGTGTTTCACTTCTGCATTTTTGGCAACCGTCTGATCGAAGAGGTGAGTAACACAAACACTAACACTACAACTAACTCGATATGCCCGCACATAGAGCTCATCTGTGATGGAGGCTGCCTACTCTTGCCATTGGTATGATGGCTCTGAAGAGGCCAAAACTTTTGTGCAAATCGTTTGTCAACAGTGTCAAAAGGCTATGAGCATATCGGGTGCAAAGTTCTTTACCGTCTCGCTGGACTTGTTTGCCTCGGTTCGTATTGCTTTGTCCTTCTGTTAACAAACTTAAAACTTTTTAAATTTTTTAGGTGCTTGGCGCTGTTGTCACCTACTTCATGGTGTTGGTACAACTTAAATGAGCTGTGTTTCACATCCATTTTCAAGTTGATGAAATTTTATTGCTTGTTGTCCGTCTCAACAAATTGTGTCAAAGTTTATATCTAACGCTAGCTGCAAAGCTGCAATTACGCATTCCTTTATTAAGGAACATCCTTGTTACCCCGAACAATGAACCAGCTCTACAATTTATTACTTGCTATCGTCTATCAGCAGCAAGTACTAGTTTTATACTATTAGCTAAGCACACGTTTTTATCCATGTTTTCACTATTCTTAATTTACGCAAACAATAGACGCAAACAAATAAATGTGTAGTATAAATTCAAACATATTCAAAATAAATATATAATCTATTTAAAAACCAATTTGAGAATGCTTCTATTCAGCAAAATCCGACTAGTAGATGCTCTAAAATCTGAGAAGACTCTTTATGCAGCACCCAGCAAATCTTTATATAGAATGGTCCTAAATATAATGAAAAGAATATGAAATAATTGTTGATAGTTGCATGAAAATTAAATTCATGCCATTCAAATCACCTGCAACATGTGAAACCTTCACTTACAAAAGCATTTTTTCTTAACATTTGTAGTTCGACTTACTTAATCCGAACCGAAGACACAGGTATTGATTGGATACAGCACTTAAAAAAGTTTGTTTATCTATACAGAACACAAAAGTATAAAAGAAAAAGACAAAAAACACCAGAAAATTAAATGGAAAGGAACATAACCTGTTTTATTCGACACTAAAAAAAATTTAGAATTGAGACAAAAAAAATTTAGAAAATATATACTAACAATAAAAACCTTATTCAATAAATTATAATATAATTATAATTATAATAAATTTATTTTTCAAATCATGAAAATCGCAATCTTTTGCAGGTAACTCTGCATGCCAAGCTTCTTCTTCTTTTTCAATACCATCTATCAGGGATAATTCCATGTATTAATGCAATCGTATGAAATTCTTTTTAACATGCAGAATGTGTCCATTTTCATGGTATCAGAATGGTTGCAGCATGATGAAATGGGAAAAACCTTAGCATTTCACGAAGTTAGATTACAACAACAACCACCTGTTAAAAGTTGAACTTAAAAAGTGATTGTCCTATTGTTTGGCGTCTATATAAACGCAAATGGAACTCGTCATTTCAACATTTCATGCTGATGTTTGTCATACAGCAACCACTATATCACATATAATACAATATATGATATATTGAATAAATTCGGTTCTTGATGTACGATATTACTTACAAGACATAACTTACACGACTTGGCATCAAAATGTGTGCACAAAGCACTAATACTTGGAATTCGTTTATTTTTAAAATAATCAGAATCCCATAATTTATTAGAAAAGTTTTTATACCGAATGAAGTGTCGATAGCCTTTACGATCTTTAAGTTTTTTTCAAGCATAAACCAAAAACCAATATCGTTTTTAGGGAAACGCAATAAGATATTGAAACAAGTAAGAACGTTGTAGTCGGGCGCAACCGACTACATATAGACTCGTTCACAGTGAAAGACAACTAAATTTAACTGAATATTGATTTTTTATTTAATTACGCTATGGAGTGGACTAGTAAAGTTGATACACAGTAATTTAACTGCAAAATTTGGTTATTCCTGCGCTAAGGCTATAGAAGACATCGTTTTTTCCAAAAATGTGTCAAAATGATTAGCTTTTATCAGGCAGTCGGAAAGACACTACATAAAATCAATATACTCTTTTCAGTTCGTGAAAGAGTATAAGAATATGCAAATCTCGTACAGGGAACAGTAACACAAATATTTATATTCAAAATTTCAAGTCTATCACATCCGATGTCGAAATTTTCCTACAGAGTAAGTTCGTCGCAATAGTTCTAATGAGGAATATAGTACTTGTTTTCGGCCAGACCTATTTTTATATATGTACACATACACAAACATATTTACCTTTTTACACATTTTTATGCATTTAGGGTATACAAATTCGATTTAAATTGTACAATATATTAAATTTCAAACACGAGTTTTTTTATTTAAATAAATATAGTTTTGCTAAAAGAAAAGAGCATCCCCCATAAAATTCTGGTTGCACTTTTGATATTATCTGCTTGATTTCATCCAAGCGCCACGCCCACCGACCGCTTAAATATATATACAACACTTGAGCACTACGCGCTTCGCTGCATGCCAACAATTTTTGACGGGCAGATGAGCAAAACTCGCTTAATTGAATGTAAATTATTAATGCCGATTTCTAGTCTGCCATTTCTCACATTTTTTTTTCTTTTTTTTTCATTTTTTATTTTTTAATTTTTGGCAGCCGCATTAAAAGCCAACAAAATCAACTGTTAGCTAAGTCCGTTACTGCAACAATTGAAGTTGGCAATTAAAGTGTGTTGAGTGTGTTTTGAACGAAATGTGGCAAAAATGTAATTTAAAAACACATATACACGCACACACACACACACACGCACAGTCAGCCAGAGATTTTGAAAGCGCGCTTTATGTTTATGATTTCTCGAATTGCCCAACCCCCAGCTCCAACTGCAACTGAACTGAACCGAGCTGAACTCGAAGAAACGCTACACAACTCACACTCTGGTTATATTGCTATACGGTTGTACGGCTGTAGACCCGATGGTCTGGATTAGCAGATGGAATTTTATATCTTCTAACAGCTTTCGTGGGCCTGACACTAAAAAATAACAGTATGCGCTAAGGAACCACAAAATATGTACTTGTTCGTGTCTTTGGGCTTGCAACAACACGTTACCTTCCTCTTCTGAAGACGTTTTCCCCTCTCTCTCTCTCTCTATATATATATATATCTGACTCTTCCTCTTCCTCTTCTGATTACATGTGTGGTAAAGACTTGCACGTCTTCCTCTTCCTCTTCTGCTCACATGGAGTGGTTTGCTGTTAATTTCTTTATGGCACAGACTTTCGTCTGACAATGAAAGTTTCTTGACTTGTGCGCATTGCAGCAACAAAAGTGGGTAGCAGCTGCTTAATTTATTAGTCTACTGTTTAATTAGTTTTCTACTCTTAACCATTGTAGTTGCCCCTAAGTTGTTGTTATTGCTGCTGCTTGGCTTCAAGTGTAGACAGGTGAGGAAGAAAGTAGAAAAGGGGCAACACTTCCATGACTTTAATTTCTTATTTAAGAGATATTTTTTATTTTTTAACACGATTTGACATTGTTTCTTCAATTGATGTAGCCTCTGCGCAAATTCCTTAGAGTCGTTTAATAAACTGGCAACATAACATGTGCAGCATTAAAGTGTTTGTTTTATTGTTGGCAACATTTACTGACCCTTAACTTTGCGTACTGAATAAATTACATAATTATGTGGCGAAAGTTGAAATTTAAGCATAGTATTTTTTGCATTAATCGAATAGTCATATATAAATGTTAACTATTTTATATATTAATGAAATTATAACTTTTTTAACTTTTTTTCTTCAGATTATAATTTTTTTAAGAGACATATTGAAAGGATCTAAACACTTGCTCAGTCAAGGGTTTTTTTATAATTTTTTTTTTTTTTTTTTTTTGGATGAACTCAGTGCTTCTTTTAGTATTATATTCATTATATTTTCTTAAACTTCTATCACTAGGTTTAGTATTAGTACCTAATTTCTTAACATAAACGTTTTTTATTTCATTTAATTATAATAACTTTAACCTAGGGAGTGTTGAGAATTTAAAAAGATGACGTCTTTTTAATCTCCTTATGGGGCGAGACCCGGGCAGCTGTCTTGGAAGCCGGTTTTCGTGAACTTTTAGTTATGTTCAATAACTATACCAAACAGCTATAACTTTCTGATTCTGTATCCACAAATAGATAACAATTAGTTTTTTTCAAATTTTCCACTCTTTTTAAAGGCGTTTTCAAAGGATCGAAATACTGGTCAATCCAGGGTATACACGAGTATATATTCATGTATTTCGAGTTTCTAGCTTCAATGCTTAAGCTTTAATCTTTAGCTTTCATTGAATTTCTATTTATATATTTTAAATGTATTTTTATTATTTTGTATATTAGCTTTATAATAAAAATGAAATAAACAGTAAGTTAAGGTTAGATGTCAGATGTTCTAGCTAGCCTTTGGAAAAAAGCCGTTTACTTTCAAAATCAAAAAAGGGCAATATACTTAATGAACATAACTTTAGCATTAAGCTAGCCTACAACAGCTAGAAATTGGTCACTGTTCACAAAAGCCCATTTACAAGTGTTGATAATTGTTGGCAATCAACAACAATAAAACAAAGCGAGGCTTAGATGTAATGCATGGAAAAGTGTTGGTCGGTGTGCATAATGGAAAACGTTTTTTCATTTAAATAAAAATGACGAAATGCTGCTGCCACTGGCACAAGTTCAACGACACTTATTTTGTTAATAAAAACTTCATATTACGGACTGCATTACTAAATTGCTTAATTAAAAAATGTCGAAAAAAAAAACAACTGAAATAATTATGGCAAAACTGATTTGAGTTGAAATCCAATGTGCACGCTAAGGCGTTTAAGTTTTATTCGCCGATTGGCAGCGATTTTACTCCACATTTTGTGTGCTGCATGAATTTCGCCATTAAAAGGCGGGCCTAAAACACTACTAATATTTTCTTATAATTTTTGGTAATGGAAAGACGTGGAACGAAAAATATATATAGTTATATACATATATATATATACATTTTTTTTTAGCTTACACGCAAGTATTTTAGCATTATTAAAATTCTGATAAAAGTGATAAGCCCCAGATAATGAAAGATATACAAGTGTTTAGGTCGGGAGTGCCTGGCTAGAGCTTAATAGCTGCGAGGAATGTTTTCACAGATTTCATGAAATGGAAAAACTTATCTTTGATTTAAAAAAGATTAGCACGTGCTACAGAGCCTTAATGTACATTTTTCAAGGATCTAGCTTCATACATACGATGAGTTTATTAAAACGGACTGTCTGAAGGGCATGTCTAGATCGACTTGGTTTGTCGTCCTGATTAAGAATACATACATATACTTTTCAGTGTCGTCTCTGCCCCCAATTAGAAACATTTTCAGAAAAACATGCACTTAATTCCAATTTTCAGCTGGGTTCAGGGCATAAGAAACACAAGACTTAAGACACAAACTTGGCCAGCGACAGCCGAGACTCGGTTTGAAACTTGGCTAAGCAGCTGACAGAATTTGGGGCTGACCGTTGTATGAGTGCTGTCTGAATAGTCTGAAAGGCCGGCAGTGGAGCGTGTCGGGTCTGTGGCCGGCGTGCGCTCATTGAACTTATCTTGCGCAAATGGCAGCGTATCTCTCGTGTCCACGAACCTCAATCATTCCCTCGACCCCCTCTAGCACATGCCGCGAAAACTTACGCAGACGCCGACTGTCTCTGGTTCGTGCAGATTTTTCTCTTTGGCCGATTTTCGTGGCATGATCTGTTTAACGGCTTTCGGTTTTCTTCTACTCGTGTTGTTGCTATTGCAATCGTCATCGTCGTCGTCGTCGTCGTTGTTGTTCGTCAGCTGGCTTTTTCGTTTGTTCGCTTTGTTGATTGCTCGTGAGTATTTATATGCGCCGTAACTTGTTTCGAGACGTTCAGATTTAGTTACCGTCTTCAGTGCTTCGGTCAAGTTTTGTGGCTCCATTCCGTTCCTGCGCTACCAATTGGATATCTCCAACAAAAACCCCCAAAAAAGGATTATCACTAACTGACTAACCAACATAATCAAGGTGAGCTGTAATTCTCAACCAACTTTACATAGAGCCGGTTATTCAGGAATAACATTAAACAAAAAAAAGAATTGGTCTCTTTACCGATCTTTTATATAAATTCCGCATGCCATTATAAAATTTTGCATTTTATGTTATTGTCATGTCGAAATGCAGCATGGAATTTTAATGACTGCAACAACAATAATCAAATTTGTGCAAATCATGTGCAGTTAAATTGTGCTCCGAGAAGAACAATTGTAATTATAAACGGTCTTCTTCACAGAAGCTGAACACTGAGTAAATGACAACTGGTTAGCTTGGAATTCACATAAATAAACGTCAATTGTGTTACTCAAATAATTGTGAACAATAACTCTGAAAACTCTTCAAATCGTTGCTGCAGGAATTTCAATTGTATTACCCAAAATATGTGACATTCGTCGTTGCAACAAAAGCTAAAAAACTGTATCACTTAAACGCAAAGCTAAAACAATACGTAATTATGATATTAAATGACAATCAACTACAAATCTGAACTATAAATGCAATAGCAACAGTTACTGAGCCAAAACTTGACTCTACTTTACACTATACTTAATCAAGAACAACAACAACACTTGTTAGTTGGCACACATACGGAATCCATTCCCTCATCAACTTTAGGTGGAAAACTCAAACCATAAATGTGTCTAAAGAGCCCACAGTTACTAAACATTTACAAAACCAACAACATTAAAGTAATAACAAGTAAGAGTACTCCAGTCGGGAGTAGTGTCCGACTCGGAGATACCCTGGACACTCTGAAGACCAGAACACATATCTATGTATACATTCACAGACGGACAGACAAGTATATATACTTTGGCCACGCCTCCTTCTGCCAGTTATATACATTACAACTAAAACTATATGCCCTGACTTCCCATTTTCAATGGGTACAAGGTATAACAATAATAACATATATATATGTAAGTGTGTGCACATGTATAAGGGGTGGTCAGAGGGAGAAAAGAGAGAGAGAGAGAGAGAGGTGAAGACAGAGTATCAGCTAGAGCCAAAGACCAAAAGCCAGGCAATAAACCCGTTTCTGTTTTAACCGCCTTACATTTGGTTTTCGCGAAGATTTTCGCAATATTTGAAGTTGTTGCAGGCAACATTTGCAATAAACGCAATGGCCATTAGCAGCAGCAGCAACTGCAGCAGCAGCACCAGCAACTGCAACAAAAACCAAGCCACACGAATGTACATAGAGAATTGTGAGCTCAGTTGCCTCATAATGGGCAAGCAGCATATATAGATCTAAAAACTACATCCACGATACTCACATTTGCAACCGGTAGTAATTGCTAAGGCTCATTGCACTAATGTTGATGTTGTTTTATTGTTGCTGCTGCTGTTCCTGCTGGGAGAACTAAACATGAGGTTTACAAACTTTGCAATTTTCGTTTCGCTTTTTCAACACTTTTTTTCCATCGAACCGCAAAATGCTTCGATGTAATCGCTCTCTCGCTGCTTGGCTCAATAAGTCTCAGGCAGCAAATGTGTTGCAAATTTATAATTTATATATTTGAAATAATTTGGTAGAGCAACAGCTAAATTGGACCCGAACTTAACAATTTTTTAAAGTTAAAAATGGAAGAAAAATTTAATCAATTTCGACTTCAACTATAGTAGTATCTCATCCAGTTTTGATTGATTCAAATTATGTCTATTGATCAAATTTAACAATACTTTTACTAGAGCGGAGTCCAATTATAAATAAAAACTTGAATATATATGTTGTCAATATGTGATATGTAAGCCAGGCCTTAAACATAAATTTGAGATAATTTTTGCATTTAAATATTCTCTTATATCTTTGCAATATAGTAAGACTGGATACTTCTCTGATTTATGAAATATGCCTCTAGCTGGATACTTTTCTGAATTATGAAATATGCTCCTATATAGCAAAGATATTACATTTCACATACACACAAAGCAACAAGGTTTACATAAACGCCGTCATTGTGTAGATATCTAGATATCTATTCATATGCAGCATAGAGAGTAAAATCTTTCAGATAGAAACTAAAACTATATAAATGATTGGGAAGTCAAAGTGTGGCCCCACCAAGTTCATTGCAAGATTACAAAAACAAATCATCAACAAATCTTTAATATCGTTTTTCCGGCACATTTACAGGTGAATTAAGTTTGAGCTGTTGCTACGCTTTGGATTTGCATAAGAGCTACATTATTTAAACGAAAATTGTTGTATATATGTATATACATATAGTTTGTTTCGCATTTTGCACTCACTTTTATGGAGTCATATATAGTTGTTGTTGCAATCGCCGATAGCACATCAAAAGTCAACTGAAATTGCCGAATAAACGTGAACCATGAACAGTTTTTGTTTTAAGGTCGCTTCGCAGTTGATTTGGGCCCAGCTAAATACCTTACGCAAGTGGGCGTGACAGTGCTATGACTGGGTCTCTATACCTGGGTCTACAGCAACCGTAGAAGAAACATTTTGACAATATATAGAGTCGAATAAGGGGTCTGCCCATGTCAATGAATCGAGGCAGTCGCGTGTGACTACAATGAGAGATTTCTAAGTATTCCAATTAAAATATGAAAATTCATTTTAGATAAAAAGATAATACGTCAAAAATAATGATTGGGCAAGTAGTAAATGGATTTTGCTGGGCTTCATGGAGAACAAAAACGAGAGTTGCTATTTATGTTAATGAGTCTTATGAAATTGAAAGATCCAAAAACAAGTTAATTGATTTGCAATAACACAAAAATTGAAGGTAATTTATTGTAGTCTTATCTGGGACAGCTCTGAGAAACCGAGAAATACTTTTAGACTTTAAACCTTGTTTACTTTAATTACTCAATCAAAATTTTCATTCTCTCTCATTATTGAATCAGATGATGATGCTACATCCAACACCCGCACAGCGCATTAGCATTCGCGAGGAGCTGCGCGAACCTGAGGATCCAGCTGATATTGAGCGCGACATTAAGTTGATCCGCGAGTGGTTGGAGACTCAGCCCCATCTGCCGAAAGATATGGATGATATGCGTCTCACGACATTCTTGCGCGGCTGCAAATTTAGCCTGGAGAAGGTGAAGAAGAAGCTCGATATGTACTATACGATGCGTAATGCGGTGCCCGAGTTTTTCTCCAATCGAGACATAAACCGCGAGGAACTAAACATTGTGCTGGACTATGTGTAATAATAATCAAGAGAAAATATTAGATGAGCCTCCCTAAAATATAATATTTTTGCAGACACTGTCCCACATTACCAGGAATTACGCCCAACGGACGTCGCATTACTTTCATCCGAGGCATCGATTGCGATTTCCAGCCACACCATATTCTGGACGCCATGAAGGTAGCTCTAATGATTGGCGATGTCCGATTGGCGGAGGAGTCTGTGGGCATTGCCGGCGACATCTTCATCTTGGATGCAGCTGTTGCAAGTGCTTCACATTTTGCCAAATTCTCACCGACTGTGGTGAAGAAGTTCTTGATTGCCGTGCAGGAGGCGTACCCAGTCAAGGTGAAGGAGGTGCATGTGATCAACATTTCGCCATTGGTCGATACCATTTTCAACTTTGTGAAGCCTTTCGTCAAGGAGAAGATTCGCAGTCGTATCACCTTCCACAATGATGTTGAGAGCCTATACAAGGTGGTGCCACGTGAGCTACTGCCCAATGAATATGGCGGCAAGGCGGGTCCCATCGTTGAGCTCAATCAATGGTGGAAGCAGAAGCTGGCTGATAAAACTGAATGGTTCAAGGACCAAGAGGACAAGAAGGCAAATGAATCATTGCGCCCAGGTGCACCAAAGACTAGTGATGATCTATTTGGCATGGAGGGCACGTTCCGTCAGCTAAACATAGATTGAGATTACAATTATTTTCAATATGTTTCATATGTATTTTATATATTCTCTTATATTAACCAATCAACCATTTTTTGCCCATTCACATATATATTGTTTGCTTTACGCTTCATTTCGTATCTATGTTTCTCATGTTGTCTCACATCGCCCCAAATTGCAGTAATTACAATAAATAAATCACAGCATATTAAGGAATGAATAAAAAAATTCACGTTGTTTAAATCGCTCAACCAGACTAGATTGCCTATATAAATATTCGTACTACCCTATGTGTGGATATATCAATATTTCAGATACTTAAATATATATTGAACGTGTTAAATTACTAGCTCAAAATACTTGGTGTTATTAGTCAAAATACCAAATTAAACTTCAAAAGTTTGCAGCACTTTGAAAAAACTTTTAACGAAAATGAATGTAATTAGGAAATCCAATAATACATAGTATATGACTTTCGGTTTACTCGTGTACAAAAAGTTAAAAGAGTTTATCAAGTTTATGGTATGTCGGTCTGTCCATCCGTCCTAAGCTATATATATATATATATATGTATACGTATATAACTTGTGAAAATATAGTGGATGAGAAGAAATATATATATATATATATATATATATATATGTATACATATATTCGAATTTGACTCTTTTTAATGACATTTATCCACTAAATTTTCATCTGTTTTGACAACAATTTTGGTGCAGATGATTCGACGATCTGAGTATGGAGTATAACAGTATAATGGTTTTGTGAAACGTCCGTACGACTGAACGCTTGAAACTCGTAATTTGATATATATACATATGTGTATATCACCGTCTGATAGTGTTATGATTTTTAGATATGTCCACACACGAAATACTATATGGAGTTAGATATGTACGTGTAGTATGACCGCCTGATAAAAAAATATCAAGTAAATATAGCTATGCTAATTAAGAACGTGGTAAATAGTTTTACAGCTAGAATCACCAAGTTTTGGTTGGATCACTGTTCACTTTATCATAAACTGTCTATTTGTCTGTTAAACTTTGAATATTTATATAAATTATATATAATTTTTCTGAAAATCTGGAATATATTAATTTTTGAAAACTAAACCCTACCCTAAACCCATTGAAAATTTGATTTCAGAGTATAAGGAATTTGACAATATGTAAGTAATAGCCAGAAGGAGGCGCGGCAGACCCCATAAAAGGTCATCGAGCTGATTCGATCTAGCCATGTTAGTCCGACCGTCCGTCCGTATGAAAGCAGCGATCTCGTAAACTACAAAAGCTAGAGATTTGAAATTTCAAATATATATTCTTGTTTACACAGTACTAGTTTTTTTTTTTGATAACTCAACCTATTTTCTTATTATCGATCATAATCGATATTTTGACTTCGTCATGATTTTTAGATTGAATAGCTTTTTACACGCATACTGATTCGAATTATTTATTTGTATTTAAAAGCTTTTAACAAAATTTAAGCTGTCCATAAGAGACTTCATAGGTGGTATACTATTGACCTCATCTACAAATTGAATGAAGACCACTCTTAAATATAAACTTATAAGCTTATTGAAAATAAGTCGGTTTGTTTTAAAAATAAACGCATGAAAATGAAACATGAACGGGTATTACACCGTCGGTTGCACCCAACTATAATGGTCTTACTTCTCTTCATTGGCTTTTGCAATTGCTTTAGGTATACTCAAGCACTAATAAAGTAATTACTATATTAACTTATAACTTATTCAAATTACATTTAATTTCACTTAAAACTTTTCAATTCGAATGGTTGGTTAGTAACTAATAATTTAATATATATATATATATAAATATATAAAAACTCGATTCATTAGCTAGCCTATTTAAGAGCGTCAAAACTAAATGTATATACCAAACATTTATAATAGCATGAAGTGTTCAGATATTCCAAACGAAGAGTCCTGCGAACGCCGTGATCTTTTCACTTTCGTTCTCTCAACAATGCGTGTGGCTGCGATGCATCCCTTAAAAACGGGAAATCGGAATAGTTGCCTAAATTTCTTGATAATAGTTTTTAATTGGATTTATGAGATTTTTAGCTATTTTGTGTGTGTGCACATCGCGGTCTTATTTATATGTTCGATCTACATATACTACGAGCAAGGAGATCTGGAATTCCTTGTCAACTGCCTTATACAAACTATCATATATCTGTGGACTATCACAATGAAGCTCTACTTCCGACGCTTCAGACACAAGCTTCTAAACGAGATCATCAGCTGTGTCAATGATAAGCATCAGATACGTTCGGCGCCCGGCTTTACCTATGTGACTGTTGCAGGAGCTCTGCGCCAGTCTAATCTGTGGATCAAAAGTTATGTCTACTGTTGTTTTATAGGCACTATTTTCTGGCTGGTGCTACCTTTGGCTTACAGAGACAGATCTCTACCTCTGGGCTGTTGGTATCCTTTTGATTATACCGTAAGTCTGGATTCTTAACTTAAAACTGCGAGGTCCTCTCTATCGATGTTTCTTACAGCAACCGTACGTCTACGAGTTGGTTTTCTTTCTTCAGGCTGTTGGACAGATTCAAGTGGCTGCAGCCTTTGCTTCTTCCAGTGGCTTTCACATGGTTTTGGGTATTCTGATATCTGGACAATATGATGTGCTGATTTGTAGCCTAAAAAATATATTAGCCACTAGTTATCTGAAGATGGGTGCCAATATGGAAGAGCTAAGGTTATAATCAGTTGATAAACATAATAAAGCAGTCTCAGTCAAAGCTTTCCCGTTATTTGCAGTAAACTCCAAGAAGCACAGTCCGTGGCGGATGCTGAATTGAATCAATATAGCTACTCATTAGAAGTTCGTACATCATTGCCAGAACTTATACAGCAACAAAAAAGGCGAAGCAACACAATGGACTTTCCCACCGCCTTCAGGCAGTCATTAACGCAGTGTCTAGAGCAACATCACTATATTATATCGATTCTACAACAAATGGAAAGGTTCTATAATCCCATTTGGTTATTTAAAATCGGCGAAGTTACCTTCCTTATGTGCCTGGTAGCTTTTGTTTCGACAAAGAGCACAACGGCCAATTCGATCATGCGCATGGTATCTTTAGGACAGTACCTGCTGTTGGTCCTGTATGAGCTCTTCATTATTTGCTACTTTGCTGATGTGGTATATCAGAATAGTCAGCGCTGCGGGGATGCTCTGTGGCGAAGTCCTTGGCAATTGCATCTGTGCCAGCTGAGAAGCGATTATATTATTTTCTTGATCAATTCCCGTCGATCGTTTCGGTTGACAGCTGGTAAAATATATAATCTCAATGTGGATCGCTTTAGATCTGTAAGTGACATATATTACTTAATTTTTAACTATATAAATACTTACATTTTAAAATAATGATTGTGATCATACCCCACATTATCTTACAGACTATTACAACGGCTTTTTCTTTCCTGACTCTATTGCAGAAGATGGATGCGCGTGGATAAAGAATGCTCAATTCGCATTTACATTTTATTTTGTATATTACAATTGTTAAAATTAAAAAAAAAAATTGCATAAAAAGCAGTACACAAAAGCATTAAATGACAAAGACATCGAACACATGTACCTCATACACAACACCAATTGATTTTGTTTGATGGTTATTTCTTTAATTTTTTTTATGTTTAATTCACGCTGGCTCTTGGTTACTTATGTCATACAAACATTTATTTTAAATAATAAAAACGAAAGTTTTATCTATTTCATTTTGCATTCAATTCTGATCTCGCCTAGTCTCAATTTTCTTTTTTGACGCTTTCGATATTGCAATAAATAATTTAATATTAGAATGCTTGTTTAATAATTAAGCACTTCATTGTATTTCTGTTATGGCTTTAAAACTATAAGCAAAAATCATATACATTTATAAGGTACTTGGGTTTACTCTATACGATATATACGTTTCCTTGTCCAATCACTTCTCCTTATTTTGTGTTAACTACGATGAGCAAGAAATATATTTAACAATATTTTTTTTCTGTTTAAATTTGTGCTTGGCTTTCATTCTTACATTTATGCTTTCTTGTACAGTATCAAAAGTTGATGTAGTATTTCAAGACTTTAAGCAAATGATTTGCTTGTTGGTCTATTACAGCCAAATACTACAATTGTTTAGTTCTTTCTTTTTTTTTTCGTTTTTCTTACAATAGAAATGTTTGCAATATTCGCTTATAATTAGTTAATAAACAGTTTGTAATTATTTATCATTTTCTTCAGAATTTGCAGTTCTACAGTTGTTTGTTTTCATCAAAAATGTACATTTGTTTATTTGAATTTCATTTGTGAATTTCATGTTACTACTTAATACAGCTGCTTATACAGATTATGTTTTATAGCGACTGCTTAATTTTGTTAACATATATAATTATTATCAAAAAAATATATATTCATATATGATTCATTTTTTATATTTTTAGGTTTTTTCAATATTTTTTTTGTTTTTGCTCAGAATTGTATATATTGCAATAGCAATTCAGCAACAACAACAACAACAAGGCGAGCAGCCCTAAAAACAAAACAAGACTATCAGCATTGTGCAAGTGCTTTTGATAAATGCAATACGTTAGCTGTCGATGTTTTTCTTGCTGCTTTTTGTGCATTACATTAAAGCTCTTTGTGCTGTTGCCTGAGTATGTGGCATTGTTGTTATTGTTGCTGTTGTCGTTGTTGCTGTTAGCCGGTTGTTGATGCTGTTCACAAAGCTTGTTGCCGCTGTTGATACCTAAGTTGACTAGTTTGGAGTTGGTGCATTGCTAGCTCGCAAGCGACATGTGAACGATACTCGTGCTGTTGTCGTGGTTGTAGTGCTCCGTGTTAACAATGACCTGCACCACATAACCTTGATGTATGCTGCACTCATCAATGGGAACCTTATCGCCTAGCAGCTTACCGCTGTAGAACCAACGTTGGCAACACGCATCGACGCCCTCAACAGACTGCATGATATCAAATCAAAGATTAGCAAGCTTTATCATCAAAATAACTTATCATTGTTACGCACCTGTAGCTTTTTCTTGCACTGCCCCACCATATCCTTAGAGTATACCGGCAGTTTAACATCAGTCATTGTGGATGATATGCGCAGCTTAAGAAAAATTTCGGTTCCTCCATCTACGGGCTCTGAGTATTCAGCTGGCGAGTCGCGTCCATTCTCCTCCTTTACAATGTTAATGGGATATGACAGACAGTAAATTGGCACCTTGTATTGTGTACCCAACTCATCGTAACATTCTGTGAGGTAGCTGTAAGAGAGCCTCTAATATATAAGTAACCAGACTTGGTAAACTTGGTTAGTAATTGACAAAATCACAATCGACTAAACTTCTCGAGTGAAAAGATAAGGACTTAAAAAAAATAACAAAAGATAGCAAAATAACCACGCATAGCAAGAATATTAAATACAGTTTTCTTTTAAAAAGAGCTATAAACCTTAATATTGTTATAAATTGTGAAGTTAGCTGCAAAAAGGATTTTAATTAAAAAGAAATAAATGTGTTCTGGCAATTGAATGTAACCAATCGTGGGTACACTCTCGGGTTTCCTTGCATACTTATTAATCACATAATCACATATTCATACATTATTATAATAATTCCATGCACTTTATAATCTCTGAGGTACGTTCCTATAGACGATTTTACGGACATTGCTGGATCACCCCGAACGGAATATTCTACCATATACCACAACAATATTAAACGAATTACTTACAAAAAGCTTTGTTTATATTTATCGAAACAATTGATTTAATGGAAACCTGAACTATCCAATAAGTGAAGTTACTGTTAGGCAATACACATCTGTTTCCCGAAACACATTTAAGTGTGGCAAGCAAAGGAACTTTAGATTCTTTTAAATCATTTGTTTTGTTAAACTGTCATTATTCCTATAATACGAACTAATATGAAGTTAACAAATGTATTGATAAATTACATACATTCTCCACAAGTTACTTAATTGTATTTATTGATTTTTTGGAGGACGCGTCAGAAGTAATTAGTGTTTTAGTGCAGCCTACGCGTCGTTAAACGTTCTTGGCTGGAGATTAAAGTAGTTTATTTGATAAGGCCCCCAGTTTAACTCACCCGTTGGGCACAGATACATTGGCGCCATCCAATATTGCCTGGGCCATTTGAAAATCCAGACATTCGGCTGCATTTGTGGCCGCTCGAAGTGCATCCCAAATCTCCTTTCGTCCGTCGAAAGCTGGAGCTGTGTCCCAGAACTCGTCGCGCTTGGAGCGCAGTTGTCCTTCGGTTAAAGGTACGTCCGAACGCCATTTAATGGTCTCATGGCACAACGGGCGATTTTTTCGCGCAGCGCCCCCCAAAGCAATACCTATATATGACACGCACAATAACAAAGAATTACATATCGATAATGGATGCAAATTGATGTGGCTATAAAAAAAAGGCTACTCACCTGCGCTGACCGGACGCGAAGCGCTTGCCGAGGAAACACTCATTGTCTCATTGTCGGGATTCATGCGACATACACAGGCTCCCATTGTTGCTGCCTTGTTTTGTAACTCACATTAAATTATGTGGTTGCGGTTTGTGCGTTTTTGTAATTTTAATAATTTTTACACGAGCAACAGCCGAACAACGCGACATACAATTTTAACGCAATGTGACCAGAGAAGTGTTCACATAGTTCGATAAAAAAACACCACAATGAACGAACTAAATCATATAGTTCATTTCAATACTCTTAATCGTTCCCAGTCACTTTTAATTTATTATGTGCTCTCACGGTATCGAAAAATTAAAAAATATATTCTGTTGCTAAAATCAAATTAAATGTTTATTCCTAAAATGAAATGAAATCTTAGAAATGGCTGAATTTTAAATTTACGAGATGGTCAAATGAATTTGTATAACAACGATCTAACAGAGTCTGGGAATGTTAAGTAACGAACATGAAAATATATTAAAAATTTAACATATTAATCAATGTTTCTCAGGGGTGTGCTACATAACTTATACCATTCTTACATGATTGGTACTTACTACCGCTTTATCTTTAATATCTCCTAAGATATTAGTCATTTATAAATTTGAACTGTCTGGTTGCCGCGCAATTCTTTCTTGAATTGTTCAACACTGAATCTGGGCACTGGTTTAGTTCACATGCGAACTAGTAGATCGATAGTCTAACCGTCATGACATTGACAATTAAAACATATTTTTGAGAAACTTTTTATTATTTGTTTTTTAAATAAGAAGAAAAAATAAATTTATACATGCATTTAATAAACATTAAAATCAATTTACTAAATCAAAAGAGAATTAAACAATAAACAATTTATTTCGTTTGTGACATTAGGCTTGCTGAGGTCATAACATCATGCGACTTTCGTTTATTTCGTGGAGTTAGTTTTTTGCTTAAGTGATCACCTGTGATTTCATCTGGCTTTAGGTCGGCTAAAATCTCAAGAAATCCATATATGGTCATACACACTATTGCATAGGTGAGAAAAGTCACTACGATCTGAAATATAATGACCAATGAGATCTGAAATAATTACTGATTATGGATTGCTGTTATGATTGATATACCTAATCGATTAAAATGAACTCACAATGAGCAGCACCTCCATACTGAAAATGAACAACTCTATTGCACTATACCCAGCTAATCTTTCTATTAATCCCGATGTGACCTCGGCACCCGAGCCCTCAATGTCGTCGTCTTTCTTATTCTTACTTTGTTCATCTGTGTCACCTTCTGCTGTAGTATTGCTGTTCCCATCATAGTTTCTTTTGTTATAGCTTTTCTCAAAATCGTTTTCTTTATTCAGTGGCATGTACCAATCGTAGTAGAAGCTTCTTAATATTGAATTGGCCGACGATTTTCTCTTTATTTTTTTAGCTGCAGATTTACCGGTTTTCTTTGATGTTTCTACTACTATTGGATCTTTTAGATGTTGGAAACAATTGTTAAAATCAACTAGGGATAGCATATTCGGAAAGTTGCATCCCTTTAAAGCTCGTCTACGCGTGTGCTTGTTATATTTTGTTTTCGTTTCTCTCGAGGAGGCCTTCTTGTGCTGTTAATAAATAAAAAAAAAAACAAGAAATAAGAAAAGTTCAATTTGTACAAAAATTAAAAATATTAAAAAAAATGTATGCACAACTTGCTTAACAATAGGCCCCGGCGAGATTCGAACTCACGATCTCCTGTTTACTAGACAGGCGCTTTAACCAACTAAGCCACGGCGCCGTTAGCAAGTAGGTGAGAATATTTGGTATTAAGACAAAGCATTGAGCAGTGACGGCAATATAAACAATATATTTAAAGCACAGTTGGCTGCGGTACACTAGTTACTATTTCAATCGACAGGTGGCGAGTGTCCATGCTTTGGATATTTGTACATAGATGGCGCTATGGATATTTTCCACTTACCGATTTCCTAGTCGCGTAGGGCTGCAAATCCAAAAAGTTATTATCAAATT
Organism: Drosophila gaucha; assembly: GCA_035045545.1. NCBI lineage: Eukaryota > Metazoa > Arthropoda > Insecta > Diptera > Drosophilidae > Drosophila > Drosophila gaucha. The sequence continues at coordinate 193,188 of JAWNOY010000342.1, forward strand.
TTCCCTGCTTCAGCTGCTCTATTTCCTCATCCGTTATAAAATTGTTCATATCGTTGCACTCATTGGCATAGAAATTATACAGCATACCCTCCCCAAAACACGGCGGAACTGGCTCACATTGCTCCGCGGTGCGATTGTAAAAGCTGCGCTTGCCAAAATAACGCTCCTCACAGTTGAGGGGCGTGCAATTGCGCAAATAGTTCTTATCCCAGTTCCTGCAGTCGGTGAAATCTTTGCGGCGTCGCAGCGAATGATTACCCGGATCCAAGGTCTCGAAGCGTGTATCGAAGTATAAAATTTGGTTCGTTTTGATTACCTCGCTCCGATGATTCGCGCTGGTGATGACAATGGGGCAGCTGCCGACGCGATTGTAAAGGGACTTTAATAGCAGTTGATGTAATAAAATGCATGATGTAATGTCATAATGTAACTGACCACAGTGGGATAAACAAGGGAGATAGTGACGCTGCTGCCCGCCTCGAGCGAGCCAAAGTCGCCTCCAAATATGTTCCCTGCCTGCACCTGTTGCCCGTTGGTCAAGTTTAAGGTGCAATCGCCATTTGAGTTGACCGTCAGCTCCAGCATTTCAGATTTGTCCTTTTTCAGATTACTTAATGTCAGATCTGCTGGGACTCATACGTTTTGTGACTGGATTCAGTTCTGTTCTCTCCCACGTTCTTACCGAAGATGAGGCCTATATCTTTCTCCCGGGGCACGCGCATTATAACCCGCGTCACGGTGCAACTTGCGTAGATGCTGGGTATATTTAGTGACATTAGATACAGCAGCAGCTGTTGTAACATTTTCAACGAGGCCTACGATATAATAATATAAAACATATTTGAAAATTCGAGACGAACAGATACCCTGTGCTCTGTGGAAAATGCGTTTTCTAATAACTATATATATATTTCTTAGGATGAAATTTGTTCTTTAAAGTTGTGAAAGATATTTAGAAAGCGGCAAATTCTGAAAGAAACAAACTACCAGATACCCTGTACTCTATTTTAGTCGTATTATTGGATTGTTTAGGTAATCTTACATTCTTTTTTATATCTTTTTTTTATTCCAGATTATCTTTTTTATAGGATTTTTTATTGGCTTCGGCTTACATTTTCACTATGCAATAGAACAAGTATTGTCAGACAGCAAAAAATTCTTAGTTTTTGTATATTAACATTTTTTTTTGTCTTTATTTGCAACTGCCGTTTATAATATAAATCAAATCTTTTTTTATCATTAAATGACTGGGGTTCGAACCTTATCTCTTACTCAACGATTCAATTTAAAAAAAAAAAAGCCTAAGAAGAGAAGACTGAAAAGGTGCCAAGCAGTAGATCTCCCTACCAGATTCCTTCATTTATAATATAATAATTGTTGTAGATATTGTAAATAATTTACACTAGTCTACACATGTACATATTCAACTTTAATGCAATATTTGTTTTTAATTCATTTGAAATGTAAGACTAGATTATGTTTCCACTATTAGCGGAAAACTTGTTTAAACCAAATTTATGTTTTTTAATTGATCCTGCAAACTTCAAAAAAATAAACATGATTGTTTCTTTTTCAGGTCAATTTATATACCCTTTTGAGCTTAATTATTAATGGGTACAGTAAACTTTTGCAGCGCATGTTAAATATTTGCCACGGAGTTAAGGGGATAACTAACATGCTCTGTCTTTCAGTTTCGAGTGTAAAAAACGCTAATGTCCTGCTGTTTAATTAAGTGTAATTTTAGTGCGCGAGAAGCAACCCTTTTAACTACCCTGTAAGACATACCGTATATACGTGCTTGGCTTATATGATATCATGGGCAAAGGGTTCGCATCCATTGCAATTTATGTTTTAATCATCAAATGCGACCCAATTGATCAACGTTGTTGCTATTCATTAATGCGGCGGAACATTGTTTTGAAGTAGCTGAGGAACTGGAAGACCTCAAAGTTGTCTCAGCTGTGGAAACTGCGACAGGTGACACTTTCTGTCTTGCATATTCATTGACTCAGTCCGTAATTTATGCCAGAAATTGCGAAAGAAAACAAAAAAACTAATTTGACAGGAAATAATTAATTTGGGCGCTTTCTTATAGGTGCGATGAAAGAAGAGCTGCAGCGACCCAATTAAAATTATTTCGTTTTCATTACCCAATGAACCAGGCGTAATAATAATAATAAGAAACCCAAGCAAGATTGCAGCAGTCGGGCATCAGCGACTGCGCAATACTCGTTAAACTCCAAAACTAATAAAAACCATATTTTCAACTTTTTTTATTATATTTATAGCTGATAAACTTTGGATACAGTAATATAATATAATATAATTGAAAGGCCAATCTGTCAAGAAGATCTATAGTGATCTATCTGCAAGACTTGTTGGTTCTAGATATCGAGCTAGCTATACCTGATTTTAAGCGTCCCCAGTGGGTATGGATATATATGTCAAAAATAAAAGTTTTTATAGAAATTTGTTTAATCAACTTAGAAGAAAAACTAAAATCGTTATAAAATAGCAAGTTATAAACATTCAACGTTAAACTTTTTGAATCGTTCTGTGTTTAAAACAAATGCTGTAAATAAAAAATACATTTTATTCATATAATTTTAAAACTTTATCAGTCAAGAGTACACATTAGTATCTATTTCGAAAGACTGGAGGATCGGGCAGACACGGACTTTGCACCAAACCAATATACTCCTCTCGCTTTTTAAGCGAGTGTAATAAGAAATCCAAAAGTCAATACAAAAACCAAGAAACAACAGTCGAAGCTCCAAGTTAAGACAGAAAACAAAAAAACAACTGCCAAAGCAACAAAAAACAAAGAAAAGAAAAAACAGAAAAAAGAAGTTTAAATAATGAAATCACTTCGCACCATCTCGAAATTGCTCATTAACATTTTGTGTTTGCGATATCAACTTGTGAAAATCGCAGACCAGGCCCAGCCTCCAGCCAACTTGCCAACTGGCTTCTGTAACCACGTTTATGCGACTCTTGTGACAATATTTCGATTTCGTATTCTGTATTGATCAACTTTGGTAAGTACTCGTGTCTTTGACGAAGCTGAGGAGCGATTGAACATATACGAATATAAAATATATCTATATATATTTTTGATCAGGATATCCAAGACAGGTAGATTAATCTTACTTACTGCCATATTTCTTTAAGACTTTGTAAGTTTTGATATCTTTGCCATAAATTTGATTGCAGCTAGTTTTAGTTACCATAAAATTGGAAATATGACAACAAAGTCGATTTATTGGTTTATTGCATTTAGCTCACGTATAAACGTTGCTAAAGAAAAAGCGTCGACTTGGCCAGTTACAAAGGCAGACTCTAAGGCAGCTACTTGGCTTTTATTTATTATGCCAAGCTGTTGTTGTTGTTGTTATTGTCGTGGTCTCTTCACTGTTAGGCTGCAGTTGCAGCCTGGCTTATTAGTTGGGTCAGCTTATGGCTTTTGGCTTTTGAGGTGTGAAACTGACGACAGCCTGCCGAAGCCGCCGCCCCCGCACTTTGGCCTGTTGGTGTCTTGTCAGTTGCCCTCTACCTTGTTTTACGGGTCGTGATTTGTCTCTGGCTCCAGCTTCGTCTCTGGCAATTCTTGTAAAGGTCGTTTCGTTCGCTTTACTCAATGAAAATTGCCAGCAGCAGCATTCTGGACTGAACGAGACGGGACTCGAGCCAGGACAGTCTGGACATTGTCCTCGGGTGTAGATAAGCTCCGGCTGGACGTGTATTTCAGTAGCCGTTCGATTTATGTTAAATAAGCTGGACGCAAGCGCTGTTTGTTGTAAAATACCAATTGCTGTGTCTTTCCTTTGGGTTGTGATTCACGTTCCTGTTTTCTGCTCTTAACTTTAAAGAAAACTTCAACATTTCGATTGCTAGCGACTGCGCAATACTCTGCGCACAATTAAAATGCTTTTTCTAAGCTAAAGACTACTAAACCATATTTGAATTTTCAATTGTAACTGTTTACAATTATAAGTTAGTTGTTTTTTTTTTGGCTTGTTTATACGAAGATCCACATTTTATTATATATTTATTTATACATGAAGGGGTCGACTTAGTATTTTTTATCAATTAGACATTCTACATATAAAGTCTCAAATATACCCCTTTTTCAATTGTGAGCCAAGCATAAAAAGAGAAACGTTAGCATAAGAAAGAAAAACATAAAAACAAAAAAAATCATTGGCACTGCATCAGATTTCTTAATTTAATTGGCTTTATGCAAGAAATTCTTTGGCCAGGCTTTGCTCTTAGGCTGGCTTTTATAGACAAGCTGTCTGGCCAGGTGCCTGACAACAGCTACACACACACAGAGACCAGTGTGTGCAGATCCCTCACAGCAGCAACAAACCAGGCAACAGCAGCTTCTGTGATAGCATCTTTTTGGACTTCGCAACGTGGGAAATGCTGCGTTGCCCGCTGCTTAGCCTAAATAAAAAAAAGTAGAAAAAATTATCAATAAAAAATTAATCTAATAAGCGTTATTTTCATAAAAAAAAAGAAATAATAATCCACGACAAATTTCAGAGAATTATAAATTATTGGAAATTTTAGATGTTCAAAGAAATCGACTAGAAGAAAACAAATAATCATTAGAATTACTGATATACTCATTGACATACTATGTTTATATTTGATTGACTACAGCATTCCCTATAAATAATATAACATTTTGTTTTATATTGATTTGGGTTTATATTTGCTATATATAACTTCTTTCACTATATGTTGAGTTTAGACTTGAAAATCACTTCTATTCATTTTAAGGTTTGCAGTCCTCGAGATGACAGATACAGATAAATATGTTAAGATTCATAATCAGAGCAGTATTAAGTCTTTTGATAAGGCAGTTAGATAATATGCACTTTTTACAAACCTCATTACTACAGGGTATATGCAAAAAGAGAATAAGAAATGAAAATCGTTGAAGTTTTCCATCATCGCGTGTTGCGGCTGCATTTTAGGAACAATTGCAGCGCATTTAAGCATAAATGCAGGCGAAAAGTTCAGACCGACTCGACAGTGAATAAGTGAATGAGTGTGAATGGGTGTTGTGAGTGTTGGCTGTGTGAGTGTGCGACACTTAATCATCAGCGTGAAATGAGGCACAAGAAATGCGGCTGCTGCTGCTTCTACTCTCATAATATATATAGTATGTATAAATAGTTATAAATATATATGCATTCATATATTTATATATATATATATGTGTGTAATTAAGCCATAAATTCAGTTTTTATGATTTTCCACAAAGTTACGAATTTATGGCAAGTGTTGCAACAAGGTAAGCGCATACACACACATACACACACACACTCAAAAAAAAGAAAGAAAAGAAACGGAAGTGCATTTAAATGCGCGCGCATGCGAATTGGCAGCGGATCGAGGTGGGGCATTGCGGGTTTGAACCACTTTTTGCTGTGAGGTACACCAATCCGCTGGCGACGCCATGTTGCCCATAAATGTCGAGCATTTTTCCAGCCCACCTGTCGTAAATTTAACGCTTTCGGGGATGTCTCGTGTGTGAGTGTGTGTGGAGGAGACTTGAGAGAGGGTTACTTTATAAAATTTAAATATTTATTATACTCCACATATTGCGCTGTGCAATTCGTTATGCAAATTGCTGCTGCTGTTGCTGCTTGCCAAAAACAAAAACCTTCATTGTAAAATACACAAATTTGTTGCATTAATTGCAGTAAATTGAGATGGTGCCTACGGAGGAGCCAATCATTGGGTAAGTTCACTTCCTTCTAGAGAAGGACGCGTGCCGCAAAATGAGGACAACGCTTATCGACATTTAAGAGGTATGATATTTATTATATATTTATAGTTCCATTATTGGCTTATAACATATATGATATTTTAGAAATGCTTGTATAAAATCTATTAAAGGCGATCATTGTAGTATTATAAAATAAATAAAAATATTTTTTAAGGTTAAATAGTTCTCTTTCATATTTAAAACAATATTTTCAATAATCTCAATTCAGATTTTATACTAATCTTCTGAGAAATATGAGTAGAGTATGGCTAAAATGAGCACCATAACATTCTTATGCCATCATTTACTATCTAATGTTAACATATAATAGATATGGTATTTGAGATATATCTTTTGTATTTTTATAATATTATAGAAGAGGGCAGAGTAGAATTTCTAAAATATCTTCATCTATATTTTAAAGGCTACTGCTGAGACAGTTTCACTATCAACATAATATGAAAATGACATTATTGAAAGATCTTTTATATTAGTATATTATTATAAAAGAATCCCCATATATTTAAGACTTCTGCGTATATAGTTATACTATCAATATATAATCATATCTAGTGATGTATTATATCTAATGACATTGGAGAAATATCTTTAAGATTCTTATATTATTATACGAGAATCCCTTTGTATAGACTTTTTCTTATGTAGTTCTACTATCAATATATATTCATATCGATATATCATATTGGAGAAATATCTTTTATATTCTTATATAATTACGTAAGAGATCAAAGTAGGGTTCCAAACTTATGTGAGTCTAAGAATAGTGCGTTTTTCGTGCCTTTTGGCGTACCATATCTAGGCGACACGGCCAGCACGAGAATATAATTTAAGATGACAAACTGTTTGCATTACATCGTAAAGCATGGACTACCCCTATCTTGGAAGATATCTTGGGTGACCCCATCCCTCGCTGTTTAGCTACTGCCTGGTACAATTAGCATAATCGCTCTCCTTAAATTGCACGTTGAGCCAAAAACTCCGCGGATATCAGACATTGTTAATCGACGCTGTCCGTATGGGGTTGCCTCTGGGCAGAAGGGGGACCCAGTAGATGCCAGTGCAACAAAAATTGAATACCATAATTACGGGCAATTAGGTAAAATGCTCGTGAGTGCTCGTGTCATGGCTGCTTCCTAATGCGAAAATAACGTCATTAATATTTTGGTGACTGAAAGATAAAGTCGCGAAACCGTTCGAACCGTGCCCAATCGTAGTGCAAAAATATGCTCTAGTCTTCCTTGTTGCAAGTCCTGGGGCACACATGCCACACGTCATAAAACTGCATGCGTCGAACGGACGATGAAGGACATGCGGCTAAATGGGGCAGGTGCAAGCCGCAATTGCAATGTCGCGAGCTGCATTCAATTTTTAATACGGAAAAATCTTTTGGGGTGCCGCGAAGGACGCTCGACTTTTGTACCTACTTTGGCATTGGATGCAATTAACCTGCTGCAGCTGCAACACCAGTCTGCCCCTTGTTCCCTGCCACACTCCTCTGCTTCTGCTTCATGCCATAAGCCGCTATGCAGCTTAGCCCGCGATCCGTGGCAATTAAATGCGATTAAATCGCAAGCGCAAACTCTTCAACTTCAAATGAAATGCCAGAAAAGCACTCGCAATTATATTTGAAAATGTGCATAAAAACAACGACAATAAAAAAATATGGCAACAGCAAAAACTAAGTGCAATTTGCATAAATATTTGTAGCAAAAGAACAACAACGAGCACACAAACTAATAAAAGTGTTGCAGTTGCAACTGACTGAACCACAAATACCCTATAAAACAGTCCCGAAATAAAGTGAGAAAGTACTAGAGTACACGTGAGGAAGAGGAAGAAGAGAGATTATGAGAGAGAGAGAGAGAGAGAGAGAGAGAGAGGGAGTGAGAGAAAGAGAGAGAAAGATTGAGTAAGAGAGGGTGAAAGTGAGAGCCAAGGTGAGAGTCGAATAATGTGAGAGACAGAAAGGGAGTAATGAAGTGAGAGAAAGAGAGGTAGAGGTTGAGAGAGATTATGTGAAAGAGAGAGTGAGAAAAAAAAGAAAGACAGTACGAGAGGGAAAGAAAGCGAGGGAGAGTGAGAGAGATAGAATGAGGGAGAGACAGAGGGAGGCGAGGCAGAGAGCGACAAAGAAAGACAGGCAAAAGAGCGACAAGAAGAGAAAGAATGAGAGAGATAGATGTGTGAGTGAGAGATACAAATGAAGACAGACCGGTAATAAAGTAACCGATATAACAGTAATACAGTTTTAATATACTTTTAATGGGATCGGTTGTAAATGTTATTTTGCTGTACAGTACAGTAAACAGTATACAGTACGTAATATACATTTGCTTATTTAAATTCAATTATACCCCATCTTGAAACACTTAATTGCTGCAGGGTATTAGATGGCTACCGAAGGCAGCAATGGCGAGGCATAAATTACACTCATGGCAAGGCAACGAGGTTGTGCGGCTTATCTGAAAGGCGAAATTAGCTGATAATATGCAAAACATGGCGAGAAATTGCAGCCTGAGCCAAATTTCAAAATTATTACTTTGCACAACTGCACACACTCACACAAACACACACACACCACATAAATCGTAGACTCCACTCTCTCTATAAAGAACCCACAGACTCATTAATTACAAGCTTTTAGGTCTTCTGTTTGAAATTCTCAGAATTACAATGTTTTGCTTTAAAGTCAAACAATTTTCATTATCTGCCTATATGAACTACCTATTCGTAGCGTTATCTGTTAACTATATCAAATTGATTGATTTAAGTACTTTGAAATCGTTTCCAACACATTCGATATTCATAGCACGACATTAGCGAAGACGTCGAGGGTGGGCGCCGTGGCTTAGTTGGTTAAAGCGCCTGTCTAGTAAACAGGAGATCGTGAGTTCGAATCTCGCCGGGGCCTTTGTGTTTCTAATAAAGTGTGGAAGTACAGTATAATATTTTTTTTATATTAATATTTTTATTTAAATATTAAGATGCTTATTTTTAGAGTATCAAAATTATTAATATAAATAATAATATATATATATATATACATATACTCGATTTATTCACGAATTATATGCTTTAAATGTAAATTGTTGATGGTATGATAGATTGCTTAAATATACAATTTAAATAAAAATTATTTTATTGTAATACCTACATACCTATATACCTATATATATATTATTTATAGCTCAAGCGTTCTAATTGCGTGTTACGGCATTACAAAGTGTTAATAAACTTTTCAGCGTAAATGATCATAAAATATGGGAGTGTATTTGAGAAAAAATAATTACTTTTTATACTCGTTCATGATGTGTAAAGAGTATATTGGATTTGTGCAATGTCCGTCTGCATATGTGAACATAATGAGCTATTGAGGCTGGAGATTTGACTTTTAATATTTACTCGTCTGTCTTACAGATGAAACGGAAAATTTTGACAAGTGGGTAAAATGTTTACTTCCTGTAGATTAAACATTATGGCGAATCACTGAAAACTATATCTCCCACAGTTTTTAAGCTATGCTCAGGCAGTTTTTAAGAAGGTCCACAAACGTATTCTGCACATTCTTAAACTTTCAGATATTTCAATATAGTTATATACAGTCTATTAGGACTTTTTAAACTTATATATGGATGTACTAGACTCTATATAACTATATTAAAATATGTGAAAGTTTAAGAATATTATCTTGAGTAATAACGTTACTAAACTGTATAAAATATCGATGTTTTTTGACTTGTATTTATATATATATTTCATGTTTAAATGAGACTATATATGAATATATATATATATATATATATATGTCATAGATATATCATATATATGCATATGTCTCGGCAGCAAATAGTCTCATTTAAACATGAAATCGCTTCTGATATAACAATTGCGTTGTCAATAACAATTTGTAGAGCTGTCAGCTGTGTGGATTGAGATTCTAATGAATGGTTGACTGACTGCTGCAACTACTATTTGATTAGTGCGCGAGGCCAGTAGCAAAAGTAGCAATCGTAGCAATCGTAGCAATAGTAGCAATAGTAGCAACTGCCAACTCGTTCCCTGCAACAAATCAACGTTACAATGCGCTCCAAAAACGGCAGCGGCGGCAAATGTCGATCAAGTGTCACGATCAAATGCTGCCTGGCAGATCAATCGATTGGACTCGAGTGTGGGTAATTACAGGCGACACGCAACCAAGGATTGGTGTCTCTCGGGATCTGTTCTCACTACAATAGCTGCATTTGGTTATGCGCTTCCTCTTCTAGTTCCCAGTTGTTGGGCACTTTCGCTTGACCTTGCTTAAGCCTTAAAGTGGGCTCATACAAATAACAGGTAAGAGCTAAGAGCTCGACTCGGACAGCTGTGTGGCGGCGCATCAATGTCAATGTCAATTGCTTGGCCAAATGTCTACAGGGCGTTGCCTCATCCGCTGCTTAGCTGGGGATTAACTTTGCCAACGAGGCACTTCCAACACATGCTGCAAGTGCATGGGGTACATGTGCAACAGCATCTCTACATGTGTGTGTGTGTATGTGTGTGGGGATGCAGAAATTATGTTGCCAGTGTTCGCAGCGGCAATTATTTATTATCCTTGCGCCCGAAGCCAATCGCCATCTTTTTTGCTTTGTTTTGTCTGTTTGGCCTGTCATCATAACTCTCCACTCCGCTCGCTCTCCGCACTCTCCACTCGACTACACAGCGCAAATCAGCGTCGTCGCCATTGCGCCTGGTCAACATTTTAACTTTTTTCCTCCACTTTTGTGTTTCATAAATTTTTGTGGTTGCTTTGTCGTTGTTTTTGTTGCTCTGGGCTACGCTTCGCCTTTGCCTTTGTGGTTGTTGTTACTTTTTGTCTGCTGCCTGCCCGCTGTGACTGAGATTCATTCGGCTGCCGCCTCAGTTATGTCGGTGTGTGTGTGCATGAGTGTCTCCTCCCATATTCCAGTGGCCAGTTGCAGCAGCCACTCAGCTTGCCTTTGAGTTTGAGTGCAATGTTTGAGTGGAAGTTTGTCGTTTGCCACTGTTACTGACTACAGTTCCATTTCCAGTTTGTTGCTGCACAGTGGCAATCCAGTTGTCGTCATAGCCACTGTGAGTCCAAAAATGTGTGTATGTCTATGTTTTAACAGCTGTATGTGTATGAAATTTAAAAGAAATTTTTAAAAACTACAAATAAATTCTTTTATATAATAAACTTTCTTTTTCCTTGAAATTTCAGTAATTTATGTATATTTTTTGGGTATTTTAAAAAAATCTAAATTTTCGTTTATTTATTATTTATTATATAAATTTTGTTATAAATTATAATATTTTATCTCTAAAAAAAATTTTATTTTTAGAGCTTTGAACTGTAATTTCAAATGGCTTTTGTTCTATTTTACATATTCTTTAAAATCGCATTAGCCTTTGTTCTCGTACCTCCATAATTTTCTTAATCAACGATTTTCTATGTGAAGGTTGCATTGTTATTGGCCTCTTATGTCCCCTCCCATTCGTTTTATTGCGTTGACAATGACAACATACACTGCAAAAACAAGTAAGAAAGCTCTAGTCGGGTCTCAGCCCGACTACGAGATCCCCTGAACCAAGTCCGAGCTGTTGTTTTAAACAACTTAGCTTACATCTTTTATCTATACATATTACCTCTGCGCGCATATACACATGCACACATTTGTATACACAAGCACACATATACCATGCACACAGAAGCACGCGCCCCGATTACTGTGTAGTTCATTTGAATGTATGTGTGCACACGTACAGGCTGCTGCCGCGTGCTTTTACAATGTTTCCTTTAATAACTTCTGTATTACTTAACGGATTTAAATGCAATTTTCTGCATTGAGTGCTATTAATTTATTGAAAATACGGTTTTCACTTAAAAATTTAAAAAAAAAAATTTGTGGCTTTGATAATTTTTTTTTTTAATAAATTTTTTTTGTAAAATGTGGAGCTGGTATCCAAAATAAAAAAAATAGAAAATGTATTTTATTTTCAAAAAGCTAAAAACAAAATTTGGTAGCTGTAGCTAAAAATATGTAAAAGATATGGTCAAAAAACTGAATCTTGATAACGTTTTAAATCGATATCATTGAAACGGAAAAATTTATCGAATATCTAAAACAAACTCGATATGCGCGCTGTATACACAGACCATCATGCAAAATTTGAAGTCTCTAGCTCTTATATGTTCTGAGATCGACGCGTTCATACATACGGACAGACGGACGGACGGACGGACGGACGGACGGACGGACGGACGGACGGACGGACGGACGGACAGACAGACGGACAGGGCCAAATCGACTCAGCTCGTCGCCCTGATCAAGAATATATATACTTTAAGGGGTCTGCCTCGCCTCCTTCTGCCTGTTACATACTTTTTGCAAAACCATTATACCCTGATTTCCCATTTTCAATGGGTTCAGGGTATAAAAAGTTGTTGTTGACTTCCCCTCTTGGTTGTTTTTGTTGCAAATTACACATACACCCACACATACAATATCTGCAGTCCATACTTGCATATGTATGTATGCATATTGAAGTGCGTGCGCCCTTCAGCTGTACCTCTTTGCCCCCTTGCAAACTACGTCCCTGCATCTGCATTGAATGCATTTTCAATGGCATTTTTATTGCAATTTGCTTGTAATTGCTATATTTAGCTTAATGGCAGCCAAGAACACGGCATTACGTCTGCTTCCATAACTGTTTAGCTGGTAAACACCCACACACACACACGCACGCACATCACTCTATTTACTTTCAGTTTCTATAAGTAGGGTAAGTGGGTTAGATTCCACATTCTTCATTCCACATGCCACAATATGTCCAGTTTATCGGGTCAGGTGCCAGTTTACCTTTACTTTGCCCACTCCTCTTCCCTATTCACATAAATCAGCCCACTCATCGACACATTTTTGAGCCGCAAATCATAAATTTTGGTAACAAATTTTCACAGCATCCAAAATGTCGTAGCGAACGTCGCTTGCCCCATGTCAAAGTTCCCGCAGCGGCGTGTTGCAGTGCCAACAGCTCCCGGGCAACAAAAACAACTAACTACCTCTGTAGCCCGGCAACGGCAACAGCAACAGCAACTCTCTACACATGTCTGAGATGTGCCCCCAAAGACCAAGTCGTAGCGCCAGTCGTCGCCAGTTGTGGAATTGTGGAGTCGCGGCTTTTATCCTTGCTTACGCTAAGATGGCGTATTGTATAACATCATTATGTGGACTTCGTTCATGTTCATGTCATAATTTTGCCCAGTCACAGTCAGTTCAAGCAGTCCACGCCCCGCCAGCAGCCGTCTCTGTTCCGTATTGCCAAGCGCCAGTTGCCGCATCTCCAGCCGAGCTGCGCTAGAGGATTGGGAATTGGCTATTCGGCTTTGGACATATGCCAACAGAATATCAGCATTTGCATCAGCATCGGCATCAGCATCAGCATCGGTATCAGAATGTTGTGGTCGCTGTTTGTGCCATGTTTTGGGCTGCGTAATTAAAAATAAATTTTCGCGCGCTGAGCTGCCAGGAGCGGAGTGCAGGTAGATTTTCATATAGGGCCACACAAGGCAAGCGACCATTAAATACATTTTTTTAGGTTTCCTGATAGAACTGGATATTTTAAACTGCAAGCTTACCTAAAAATTATCGGTTAGTCGGCTGAATGTGCGAACTAGATAATTAGCTGAAGGTTCATTTCTTGAGTATGGTTTATAAACTTATATTCTAATGGGTTTATACAATACATAACGAATATATACATACATGATGATTTTTATGATTAAATGATTTCTATGATTTTCATTTAAATATACCCTGAAAATATGAAATCAGGGTATAATGATTTTTCAAAAAGTGCAACCCTATAAAGTGTATATATTATTGTTCAAGGCGAGGAGCTGAATCGATTTAGCCATGTTTGTCTGTCCGTATGTAAATAGACGTCGACCTCAGAACCTATAAGAGCTAGATAAATTTTACAGGAAGGACCTTGTATACAGCGTGCATATGATATGATATGATATGATATGATGATTTGTGTCTGATATTCGATAACTCTTCCCGTTACAATGATATCGATTAAAAACGTTATCATCTTTTAAATTAGTCACTAAATTTTGCATTAAGCTTCTTATAAAATATAAATTCAATTTTTTTTTTACTATTGCACACATATTACCATGTTTCTGTGTGAATGTAAAATTGCAACTCGAACAAATGCTGAGGGGATCTCGAGTCGGACATTCCCTAGACTAGAGAATTTTTACTTATTATTTTCTTTTTATTTTCTGGCTTTATATGACATATGATAAAAATTAAAAACAATTATTGTTAAAATTTTTTTTAAAAAATTTTAAAAAAATTTTTTAATTCACAACTGACTTGAAAGTTTTACAGTTTTATCTTTTTCTTTTGTTGCAGAGCCCAAATGGGCCCACTGTTCCCTTATCTGTGAACCGCTCCTGTGGCATGAAAGATGTTTGCAAAACGTTTTTTGTTACTTTTTTAATTTAATGAATATTCTGGGACAATTTATTAGCCAACATATTGATTTCAGCGTTTGCCGTGTGTTCTGTTGCTCTGTTGTCTCTTTTGCATGCAGTTATTGTTGTTGCAACTTGTTTCAGTTGTTGTTGTTGCCAAGTTTATACGGTAGTTACCAACATAAATAGCAGCAATTTGGCCAGACACCAGCCAACACCGGGGCCCAGCCAAACCAGGCCACTCGAGCCCAGTGGAGTCCCGAGAGCTTGCTGAACAAGCTCACAATTAATATGGCCAGCCCGCTGCCACTGCCGCCGCCGTCGCCGCCGCCGCCCGCACCACAGGCGGTCCACATAGCGAGTGGGTCCTGTTGTGGGACCCGAGCTTAACCCTAAAAGACTTCGACTTGACCGCGGCCAAGTTGCCGCTGCTGTGCCCGCGATTTATGACTCTTAACAAATTGTTAATAAATATTTTATTTATATTGATGAGACATCACCAAAATTATTCACAATTTATTCAAGTTATTCGGCTCTTTCACATAATTGTATCGCATATTATTTCTTTTTAACTTATGAGTTGATGAAATAATTTCGTTGCCCAAAACAGATGCGCATTTGTTTCAATTGGCCCTGAAGTGACCAAATGGAGTGGAGGAGTACTACATATTATTCCAGTTATATGATTGATCTGTTTGTCCATCTCTGCGCTCTGGCACCCTGTAATTAGCTCGTGAAATGTTCTTCCTGATACCCTAACTGAAAGTTGTCTGGGCTTCTTATGAGATATGTTCAAAGTTAATATTGTAGAATTAGAATTAGAAATAATCAATTTGTTTATTTTATTTTTGGTTTATAAAAATAAAACAAAATAAAAAACAAATAAAAAAATAAATAAAAAAAAATAAAACAATAAATTGAAATTAAATATGGTATATATAATTATAAAAATTACAAAAATTAAAAATAATAAAATAAATAAAATTAAATAAGAATAAATAAAGAATAAGTTTCTTATGTATAAAAATAAAATGAAATATGGTGCAATAAATTATAAAATAAAAAAAAATAAATTAAACAAACATTTAAAAAATAAAAAAAAAATAAAAATGAAATAATAAATTAAAATGAAACATGGTATAATTTACTTCACTTTATTACAAGGAATTTTATTACAAAATGATATTTTTAATATTTAAATGAATCTGTTTATTTTCGTAGTATTTTAATATTATATCTAATATACAAATCTTTTCTATGTTAAAGAAAACTGACGAATTTAAAAATTTTATTATATCATTTATATATAGTATATGTATGTATACATTTAATGTTTTTTCTTATTAAATAATTTCTAATTTTTACCAAGCTTTTCATTTTGATAAATTTTGTTTAAGATTCCTTTAGTATATGTGTATTTCAGCTGTCATTTATATTAGGGTATTCACTAGGCAATATTTCACCGCTAGTGTCTTTTACTGTTTTATGTTTTGGACAATTGAAAGTGGAATTTAAATGAGTTTAGTTGCGGGTAGTGGAAGCTACCGCCTCGCAAGCAGCTTGCGCAGAGCCTTGGACTCAACCTCCTCCCAGCAGCTGTCAATCACAATGATTTATGTCGCCGCCACAGTAATATTGAGAAGGAGATGGCAAATACACAAGACATACACAAAGAGAGAGAGAGAGAGGGAGAGAGTGCAAACGAGAGAGGAGGGAGGCGAGTGTTTGTATCTTTGTGCATTTGCCTATATCAACGCGTCAATTTATCTTTCCGCAGTTGCAACGAAACTCATCAGCGGCGGCTTCTTTTCTTTTATAATGAAACCCGCGAAGACCCCCACAAGCAAGCCCCTGGCAAGCATCGCATATGCGGCCTGGCGCTTATGGAGGTTTCCTATATACACACTGTTTGCAAATCATCATGGAGTGTATTGGTTTTGTAAAATGTTTGATCAAATAATCAATTAATTTTCCTTTATCAGATTTCACCTTTTCTGTGAATTATGGAAGCTATATATTTATTTTATATTAGGAGTATATTAGAAAAAACATACTATACTAATCACACTTCTTTTTCAAAGATACCATTCTTTGAAGATCTTCTCATTTCCATAACCTTATTAAAATCACAGCCATTGTCAAATCAGACAAATCAATAATCAAGTAGGTTCAATATCATTTTATTTCTTCTCCAACAGAGTATAGCTCTGTCGACTGCTTCTTTGTTTAGAAATTTCTTTTTTGTTTTTTCATATTTTATCACATTTTTCATTTGAATTTTATTTTATTTAGTGCTTAATTGTCGCAGCTTTTGATGAACTGTTTGTTTGGATTTGCCGCGACAGTTTTCATGGTTTCACACACACACACACACACACAACTTGGATAAGATCTTGCTTGAGGTGTGGCCTGTGGCTGCAGTTGCCACTTGAGATGAGATCTCTTCCCCCTTTCTACCTGCCACTGCCACTGCCACAGCCAATTCCAATTGTTTGAAAATTGAAGCAGCTGCTGCTGTTGTGCCCTGTAATTTAGCTTCGTTTGGCTTAGTGTGTTTTTTCGTGACACCCATCGCCATTTTGGCTACCTACTGAAGTCATTTACATTCCGGGTCTCGGAGCCAAGGCAATTGCCCGCCGCATCTCAATTTACCAATCAAATAACAAATATGCCGCCAAAGCTGCTATTAATGGCGGCCAAAACGGTTCAGATGCAGCCTCAACTTTAGCATCAGCTACAGCCAGAGCCACAGCCGCAGCCTCTCTATATGATTTCCACGAACTCTCCCATTGTCGA
Source organism: Drosophila gaucha (assembly GCA_035045545.1). Lineage (NCBI taxonomy): Eukaryota > Metazoa > Arthropoda > Insecta > Diptera > Drosophilidae > Drosophila > Drosophila gaucha. The sequence continues at coordinate 210,266 of JAWNOY010000342.1, forward strand.
TAATAATTGATTTGATTGATGTTTCGACGGCTGCTGTTGGGGCTCTTCACTCTTGATTGGCTACGTTTCCTCTCTCTCTTTCTTTCAATACCTCTCTTTCTCCTTCTGCCTCTGCTTTTACTGTCTGCCTCTTTGTGGCTGACCTGAAATTTATAAATTTAGACAGAATATTTTGCAGTATTATTATAAATATTATATTTTTTATTCACATTTGTAGAGCTTTTTTAAATAATTAAAAAAAATTCCTTCCAATTAGGTTAAACGTCTCATGATAAATAAAACAGGCAAGCAAAACTTTAAAAATTTCTTATAGGCTTTTGACGTGATGAAATCGAATCTCTAACTAGATATCCTCGCGAGATATCCTAACGAGCAAAAAAAAAAACAATATAATCTTCAGGGTCTATAACAAAAATACTAATTTTGATCTAAAAATATAGTTTAAAAAACTGAAAAAAAAGTGTTAATAAATTTTGTGTCCCTTGTTCCAGATCTCGCATGTTAAAAGATATTTAATTCTATTGGGCTTTATATAGCTCATATAAATATAAATTTTCAATGATAGCGCAATCTTGGATAACTCATTTTATATACTAATTTGATGGCAACCGCTATTCTGACCTTCGCTATAAGCTCAAGCCCAGCACTTGTTTGCAAATTTGGCAGATAAATTTGCATGCGACTCAGATTACAATCGGCAAATTGGACAATGGACGCATCGCTGACCTCAACCTCATGAGCTGTTGGGATAGGGGAGAACCGAACCGATAAAGGAACAACTAAAACAAGTGTTAAGCTTGCTGGCAAATTGAGTTCATGTTAAATGTGGCTGGAACATCAGATGTTCCCCGTCTGAGTCGAGTTTCTTTAAGGATTGTCTTGAACTGGGCGCTTTCTGAAATCATTGGCTTAGTTTTCACACAGCGAGAAATTCCACTTAAATTCAGCGCTATGCTTTCAAAAGCAAAATTAATCTTCATTGGAAGCCATCGACAGGAGTAGAAAGGAACCGAGCAAACATCATCCGAGCCAGCGGGCCAAGACTTCAGTCCACAAAAATTAGCGCAAATGATTGACAGCCTAAATGCGAATTTAATGGAGAACTGTTTTTTCTTCTTCTTCTCTGGCGCTGTGGGGCCCACAAGGCCCATCCGCCGTCCACCATCCTGCTGCCCATCTCCTAAAAGCCCCCTAGCTCTGTTTGATTTCTGTTTTTTTTGCCGTTTCGCTATAATTTGCCAGCCGCCAACGTTTCGTATCGGTTTTTGTAAGAAGTAAAACCAAATTGTTTTCCCCAAAAATGAGTCGAAATTGATGCTTGAACTGAAACAATTTTCGATTCTTCAGTCCGCTTTACCGTTACAAAAAGACATTCATAATAAGAGTTGGAGTATTATCAGTTAAGCATAAGCAACTTCTCAACTTATAAGCTTCAGAATCTTAATAAGAACTGAACATATGAAATTGACTATATATAACGCGAAAAGAAGAAAGCCTAAGCATCTCGGGCAATGAAAATGCATTTTGATGTATTAAATGGGTTAAATGTATTACCATATCACTGCTGGGCTTATCCAGCTGCCTACGCTCACTCCGCCGTGTGCTCCCTCACCCACTTTAGTGAAGCTATCTGTTTGCGTTGTGCATTTGAAATGTTTTATTTGCATTCTGATGCGAATGCGACGAAAAGTTCTGCGTGCCACCGCGAGACGTCCGATGTTGCATTTTTGCACGCGATCCTTACTCCAAGGCTCCTGCGAAAATCCTGTCCAGCCGCGACCCATGGACTGGCACTGGCAATGGCACTGACTGACGTCACATGGCAGCAGACAATTTATGCGCCCAGGACCAATAGGCCCCCCGCCAACCGACTGTCCCGACTGTTGTTGTTATCGATACGTTGAGGGTAGACAGACGGACGGACGGACGGACGGACGGACGGGCAGACATAGGTGTACGCGGCATGCCTGGTGTACCATGTGCGTGTCATCAAGTCGGCCTAAAGTGACAGTCGCGATTTAATGGTACCAGGGCCAGGGCAAAAGTTACAAATTAATATAGCTGCCGTTGCTGTTGCTGTTGTTGTTGTTGTCGTTGGGCCCGTTGGGCAGCACTTGCAATGAATAATCAATCGATTTCAGTTCAATTAGCACCTTTTAGTGTGCAAAATAGCGCGCCCAATCCACGGCCCACAACTTCTCAAAGCTGACTCCCAGTCTCCCTGACTGTCTGTGTCTGTCCGTCCAGTCGTTTGTCTGGCCCTGTCAATTGCCCTGTCAGGCGTTGCTCAAAACTTAAGTGCATTGCTTGAATCACAGACAAACTTGCTGTCGCGTGGGCCTTGCCCAGGGCCGCTTGTCCAGTTTAGTGCCGATCCCAAAGCGAACACAACCCTCTCTCTATCTCTCTCTCTCTTTCTCTCTCCTATCATATACGCCATCAAGCTTATAAGCTGCATTCAAGCTAGCGATGGGCGTGGGCCCGGTGGCCACAAGTGACCAAATAATCGCACACAATGCAGGGTTGGGCTTTAACAAGCTTCCTAAAACAACAAAAATTACAATGAAAAACCAATTTTGCTTTTATTAAATTCAGTAAAATTGTAAGCTGAAATATTTTATATACAATTGAATCTCAAAAATTTGAAATGGCAAGGGCATCACATTTTTTACGAATCACACAGAAATTTGATTTATTGAACAGGAATTCGAACAAATTTTATTTAAGGGGACAGCATTTTTTCGAATTATTGAGGTTTTAGACTTAGCGTGGACGAATTATCGGGATTCGACTTTATATGTGTAAATTCGATAAACACATACCCACTTTGGCAGGCAGTTCAAGATGGATGGGGCCAAGCTGCTTAAAACGTTGTCAGGACTTTTCGGATACTAATTCACGACATTTTTAAAACAAAATATTAAGCTATGACAAATAAATAGTTTTCGTTTAAGTTAAAATTGAATTGTTGATTTATTTTTCTACTAGTAGGGGCAACAGGAGCGGATCGCGCCGGGCGACACTTTTTAGGGGGGTAGCAAAATGTCAAAATAATATATAATAATATAATGTATAATAAAATAATGATCTGACTGTTCTTGCCGAAAAGATCTCTAGAATTGGAACAATTTTGCTTTTTACTTCGTTTTGCTTTCTTACTTCAAAATCAAAATGTCTAGTTTACATTAAATTTAAATTACTTGAATAAGAGGTCTGCAAAATTGGTTTCCGCCTTAGGCAGCCGAGAGGCAAATAAATAGTCTTTAAATATATATATCCAGATTCTTATTTTCATAATTTTATATTAATATATTGTTTCTAAGCTTGAATATTTAAACAATTGCCAAAAATATTGAGTATGAATTTTATGATTATGAATTTTCTATATATATTGTGTAAACGAATAAATCACGACTAACGCTCATCTCTAGCTGAATTCCCGTTCAATGTCAGTTAGTCGCACAAACGCATAACTGCAAATTATTTGCCATTGTAATAAAACGCTGATGCAGTTTTGCTATGACGTGTTTCCACAATTGCCGCAGCGGACAACCTTCACATAGAAAATCTCTGAACAAGAAAATTACACACAGAAACAACGGCGAAACAGCGACACAGATGGGCGTTAGACATCGAAATAAGGGCGTGGCCAAGTTTGACAATTCCTATGAGAGGGTCAAGGGATTAGAGCGGCGGCAAACCACAGAGAACCACAGCGAACCACAGAGTCAGAATTATGATGGTTATAATATTAGTTTTGGGTCGAGCGTAATTATTGTTTCTTAGCCGAGGAAATTGAGGTCCGAGAAATACATATGGAGAAAAGGAATCTATAAGAAAATATTTGCGGTTTCCGTTCGTGGAACCCACGTCGAATCAGCTGTCGCTGCATCCGCATGTCCATCAATCCATCATATCAAAATATTCAGCTCCCAACTTCTATTTTTTCCCGTCTGTAGCTAATTAATTAACATTAAAATGTTCTCTCGCTGGCGCGTTTGGCTGCTGTTTAATTAATAATTATTTACATAACTAATTAAAATGATCGGCTGTAACATGTTCATGCCCAGTTTTCATTAAACTGGCATTAGGGGCGTGACGCGCCTTTAAATCGCCATAAAACGCTATCTACGAAATTATAATGGAGTCTCGCAAAAAGCCGCAGACAAATTTTCATTAGTGATTTGACTAAGCGGCGTTACAAGCCAAACCAGAAACTCAGAAAATGTGTGTTAAAACAAATGTAATAATTGCGAATTGAGTAGACAGCGAATACCCTGCACTGACAGCCTCTCTGTGCGGTTCTCAAACAACATTAGCTTAGTATTATCATTTGTAAACTGAAGAACTTTACTTTTTATGCTGTGATGGAAACAAATGTCATTTAAACAATAGAAAGGACTAGATCAGGAAATTAGAAAAACTTAGTAAAAATAAAAATAAAAAAGAGAAATCTGTAAATTAGGAAAAAGCATAAAGGTTTATTCGACATAGTTTCTATTTTGTATATATATGTGCATACATCTTGATATATATTTTGTTTTCTTTTTAATAAGCTCACTTTTATTTAGAGTAGGGTACTATTGAAAACCCATATGACTTAAGTCTGGGCAAAAGTGGGCAATGTCGGTAGCCAGCTAATTGCAATTAATTATTTAAGTAATCCATCATAGTGGAAACGCTGCAGTTGAAGTTTGCTCTGAAGTCGGGAATGTAATCGAGTTGTGGCTAGAAGGTATTAATGTTGGCTAGGGGATAGCGGGTAATTGTACCGGTAGGGGCGACAACGTCTGCCAAGTCGACGTCGGCTTTTTGGCAAAAGAAAAAAAGCCGCACACGCGAATGTCGTATAAGTAATTTTTTCTTCTGCTAACAATAATGCAAAATGCAAATTAATGCACAAAAAAAATGAGAGAAAAACAACAAAATAAAAAAAGGCAAGTACAAGTCATATTAAATTGGGATTACATCATCAAGCGGCAGCTTAGATATGGCCCAAATAAAATGGTTTACATGGCAGTCATATGTAGTATTTGGTGAACAGTTTTATATAATACTTGGTCTAGGTATTTCTTACAAGGTTCCCACGACGCCCTCTCGAAAAAAAGAAGAAAAACTTTGTTAAACACTTGCGTGTTTTTAACTATTAAAGATATTTCAATTAGAGCTAAACAAATTGTTAAAAACTTTTGGAACAACTTGGGTTGAGAGGCTTTATATAAGAAGAAGAGAGAGAGAATGAGAGCAGGGCGATTAGCATATGTTGTGACGTGTAAACCTAAAAGCTCAAACGCTCATTGTGACAATTGTCGCGGTTTAATTATTTACTAATTGTTGTTGAATTATGAAGAACTATGCCGCTTAATTATATGCCTAGCACAAATGACTTTTTTCCTGAGTTAGTTGTACGAAAAAAAAAATAAAACAATTTCAACTCAATTGCAGCTTCAAAAAAATGAAACAAAAAAGAAGCCAAAAAGAGCTAAAACAAGCGGGTACTTCAAGCTCCGCCCCAGAAGACGTTGCTTCTGTATGGGTGTGTGTGAGTGCGCGATCTGGTAGTGTGCATGAGCTTGTGTGTGTTGCGTGTGAAACAACCACCAGAGCGCGCTATTAACAACATGGCGTGGTTCCATTTCCATAACGTTCCGTGCAAAACTCACGCTGGAATTTTGAGTGAAATGCAATGAAATTTTCAACGCCTTCAAAGTACAGACGCGAACACCTCGTCAAAAAGGCAGGCAAAGCAACACAAAGAACACAAAGCAATAAATTAACAAACAAAGAACAACAAAGCAGCGTTTGCATATTAATAATTTGAGCATTAAAAAATAAAAAAAAAGAACTAGCTCTTGTGTGCGCCAGCTTAGACGCACTTAAGATGGCCAATTGCCGATAAGGCGCCTCGTGGCCCAGTCTCTGCCCTTGTCCCTGACTAAGCCATGCTTAATGCGCCTCAAATTGCTCGTGTTGCTCCGACAAAGACAACTTGCAACTTACACCTTGCAACGTGCAACGTGCAACGTGCAAGCCATTAAATCTACATAAATGAAGTATTATATGCCAACCGCAGGCTTCACTGAGCACCTCCGAGCTCTCGTCAAAGTATCCGTGAGGATTTTCACCTGCGCCTTATAATGCCATTTGAAGAAAATTACATTTTGTTATTGTTTCTAATTTCTAAAGCTCCTTTAAATGCTTTAAATGTTTGGAAATGACTGGGCTTGAAGAACTACATTTATTCAAGGAACATATGTACATAACATATCAAGTTTGTTGAAATTAGAGCAGAAAATAAAAAAATATTTGAGCAATCATAATAAGAACATGAAACAATCAAGAATATTCACATAAATAATCATAAACTATATACAGTAAGTTAAAGTGTTAGAATAGCGATTTCATCTCTGTCTCTCTTTCATTGCGTAATTTTATACCATTCTGGACATTAGCTTCGCTCGCTTCTGCACAACCCACTGCATAATACTCGTTCACAGTAGGAAATTAGCAAATGGATTCAAATATTGATATTTTCTCATTTGCCTCGCCTCAATGAGCAGAGCATATAAAATATATAGGGTTGTCTGTTAGCAGTGATCTACCTGAGAATATAGTTTTTTTCCTCATTTACATATATGCATATATAATTTTAGTTTAATCTATAGAGGAGTTCTGTCAGGAAGATGAACATTGCATCAAACAAATATACTCTTTTTTACTTTGTGAACGAGTATGGACAGCTATGAAATGACTTCCTAGAGTAGATAGCAAAAAATGCTGATAATAGAACTAGGTTAATAGAACCTAGGTGTGTTTTTTACCCTGTTATTATTGATTAAAGATGATCAACAAATTATGAACCAAAAACCCTCGAAAACTTAATAAGAGTTCAATAAATAATCTGTTTAAAAATCCACAAAAACAATCGATTGAGTTCGGGAACTTGAGCTATAGAAAGATAATTTTATTTTTATTATTTATTAGCAGAGCCACCTGGTTCTTTTGTTTGAGACTTTTTTCCTCTTCTAATCAACTTTATTGATCTAAAATAAAGTTTTTTTTTTGGGTACATTTGATGGGTCCCGCTATGGGAAACTTTCCCCATTTTAAGACCAATTTACGAGGAGTGGGGGTAGGAAGGCGGCGCAATTAATATTTCATTTTAATTCACATAATTTGTTTACGATTATTGGTAAACAAAGTTTTATTTAGTTTTTTTTTTGGGGTCGAGTGGAAATTCGCGTGATATGCAAGCTCGTTGCTTTAATGACATTATTGATCTACTGTGTCCAGGCGAAGGGAGCTGAACGATTATCTTGATGGATACATTTCAGGGCTCTTGCCACATGTAAATGAGCTCGGGGCATGTTCCCAGCTAATTCATCTCCTACCCTTTCTTCTTCTTCTTTATTTCGTATTTTTTTTGGTCTCGACTTTGCGGTGAGCAAAGCGTTAAAAACGCATTTAGCATAATTTCATTTTGCGCAAACATGACTTTTGCATTTGCATTTGTAATGAGAGCTGCCCCAACCCCCTTCCCTTCCCTTCCCCCATCTTCTCACCTGGCTCAACACAATTAAAAAGTCATAAAAAATATGCATAATAAAAGTAAAGTAATAAAAATAAAAAGTGCAAAAATTGCATTTGCTGACCCACCTGAGCGATGCGCACTTGGCGCACCTTCTTCCCTCGCTTCCCTCCTCCTCCCCTCTCTCTATTTCTCTTTCTCTGGGGGCCGCTTGACAGATACATAAATAATCAAATAATTTGTATATAAAAATGCACGCCAAGGAGGCGCATAAAATAAAGTCATAATTTCAAAATGATTTATGAATTGCGCTCAGAAACTCTCTTCTTTTTTTACGCTGTTCTCCTTTTGGAGTGCCCTGCATAATGCAAGGCATGGGGTATATTGGCTGTCATAAGCAATGAATAGTTGAATATAGTTGATAAAATATGAAGTATCTGTGAGCTTAAATACCTATGAGATTTAAATTAATTTTATTTTAAAATATATCTCAAGAACTTTTAGTTTCAAATTTGTAAGAGTTATTATAGTAATGTGCTTTGTATCTAAATTAGATAGATAAAGATGCAAAGTACATTACTATAATAACTCTTAAAGACAAGATGCAAAGCATATTACTATTTATATATAACAACTCTTAAGAATTTGAAGAAACTAATCATATGCTAATTAAGTTAAAAGTATTCTTTTCTCAAGTTTGCTTTATTTCAATTTATTTGCAAGCTGCGAAATTTTAAAGTTTTTCTATTATTGAAATAAAGTGTAGTGCATATTAAGATTCGTTGCAATTAAGTTTTCTTCTTTCTGACTTATTTTATTGTAACACATTTAAGACTATATTATTTAATTTCTTTGCTTAATGCAGAGCCTTTTTAAATTAATTTCATGAGCTTCATATGTTTTATATAGCATATATAAATGTATATATGTAGTTGTATATGCATATACTTCACATATTTTTTGCTTGCAATCCAAGACATTAACATAAGCCAGCACGCATGAGGAACTCGAGCTACAGCACACAGTAAGAGTGTGAGAGGGAGAGGGAGAGAGAGAGAGAGAGAGCAAAATAACTTGAGTTTGGGCTCGGAACTTGTTAAATTTGACATGGCCTCTTATGATTAGCTGAATTATGCCTAATGCATTTGCATTGTGATAAGATCCGACCAGAACAACTAGATCGACTGTATATACATAAGTATATATATCTATAGCAAATATGTCTGTATATAATATCAGCTGAAGAGGAAGTTGGCCACTTGATAATCATGCCATTAAATCGTCAGTATTATAAATGCAAAGGCACATTTTCTTTGCTTTTTTTCTTCTCCATCTCACTCTCTCACTCACTCTCTCTCTCTCTCTCTCTTGAACGGCAATTAAGCGTAAAAAGTTGCATTTTTCTTCTGCTTTCAACAGCAGCGAGTGTTTGCCAAATGAGGGTGTTAGGAGGGGGGATTGCGGAGCGGCTTAAATTTGCATTTTAAATTGTATACTTTAATATATATATATATATATATATATGAATATATGTATATACATATGTATAAATATATATTGCTTCCTCTCTTTCCCTCGCCATTTATAATTTATTGCTGCGAGTGCAACAAGGCGTATGCTTAACTTTATTGATAATTGGAGTGAGAATAAGCGCATTCACAATTTTGAATGCAACATTTTTCTTTTTTTGCAGTTGCCATAAAACATGGACGCTAATTTATATGATTTTAAGGCGTTCATTTTAATTTTGTTGTGCTTTGCAGCTGAGTTAGGTTTTTTGCATACCCTGTAGTGTGACCAATTTGAAATGGGGTAACTTAAATTGTATATTGCTTTGGTAAAAAGGAAAATATTAATTGTTGCTGTGATTTGCGATTCGAACCAACTGCTCGATTTTGTTCGACTTTGTTCTTTATATATGTATATATATATATATATTTTCTATTTATTATCCATTCTACTGAATTTATTATAATAGATTATCTTTCAAATTTTTGTATACCGAACCAGGCAAACTTGATATCTGTCCATAACTTATATAAACATTGCCTTCTACTTCGATTTGTTAAATTGGCTTTTCACATTTATATACTAAATAAAGATCATTATTTTAATTTACATTTTTAAAATTACATGATTACATTTTAATTTTTTGTTCTTCTTCAATGATAATAATTATCTTATCGTAATTTTTACAGCTTAGAAGATGATTATTATTTTTAATCAAAAATTAGAGGGATGATCAAACTTCGACCATGCCGAAGTTTGGTAATACCCTTGCAATTACAAGTGCAGTGGGTTCATATGCAGGCCTTTAAACACACACATAGACAGTTTGTTGCATTGCACAGTGGGGCAAAATGCATAGTTTACTTACTTATAATATGGATACTAGATATAAAGAAAAGGGAATGATAAATATTTCTACTATACCTAATGTTTCCTTATTTGCAATTGTAAAGAATATAAGTATTGTTTTTGGCGTATTTATTAATTTTTGAGCTATATGTCAAATTTTCGAGCTTTAGCTGTACAACTTTGGAAGGTACAGTTTTTTCCCACTTGCCATGCCTCAAATAATAATATAATAATAATGTCGAAGCAGTTGGGTTAAGGTATTTGTTAATTTTTGGGCTTCTAAGTGTAAAATACAGTTTTAGCTGTTTTGCATGCCCCTATAAGAACATAGCTTAATATACTATATGTTTGCGTCGAGGCGTGGTTCATACAAATATATGTTTTAGATTTCAAGACTCTGGCTCTAACAGTGCCCAAACACTAAATAGATTTGGCGCGCCCCTAGTGGGCGTGGAGATGTAACTTTTCAATTGATCTTAATGAGAGGTCAACAGTAGCCTATTTGACAAATTTGAATGTTCTTTCTCCTAAACTGTAAAAGATACAGTTCTACGCGGTTTGCCTCGCTCCAATTGACATAGATCTATATACTATATATTTTTTTATAGAGCTGGATACATAGCTATTTGGTCCACATTTTAAGTCTCTTACTTTAATAAAGTGAAACTGATCTGTCCCATCGATAGGATAAAGTCTTCCGATCCGGATGATTCCAAAATATACAATGCCTGCAGCAGACAGACGTCTGCCTGCAAAATTTCAGCCCTGTTGCTCTAAAAGTCGCGGAGGAGATTGCAGTGATCCAGACAGACGGACGGACAGACGGACATGGCTATGTCAACTCAGCTCGTCGTGCTGATAATATTTTATATGGTCGGTGATGCGCCCTTCTCTGCGTTGCAAACTTCTGACCAAAATTAATATACCCTTTTTACAAGGGTATAAAAAATGTAACTTAAAAAATTTGATTATAAGTGGAATTAATTTTTTTCGCTCCACAGATAATTGCTTTATTTATCTTTGATAATTTCTTAATAATGCAAGCTGGAGCAAACCTGTTTTCGATTTTTTGGAGCTTGTACTATATTTATTTTCAAACAGATGTAAAACAATTATATTTGAAGACTTTATTATAGGGTATATTCAAGTTGACCTCTGTGTTTGCAAACATTTTGTGTTTTAGTTTTGGTTTTTTGACTTTGCATTTTAAGCTTTGGCATGGCGCCAAAAGGGCGTGACAAACGTTCAGATCTGCACAGTTGAACCCTTAACAATTTGCAAAGCAACCCCAACAAAAACCCACTAGCACCCATCCATCACCTGCTCAGCGAGCAACGAGTCGTTTGTGGTTGAACATGCATTTACGTTTGAGTGTGGACAATTTTGCTATCATTTGCTATTTGCATTAGCCAAATGCAACGTTTTTGGTGGAGTGTACAGGCCGAATATTGGAGGAGTGGGGAAAGGAAAAGTGTAGCAACGTGTGTGGGCGTCATATATATCGGTTGCGAAACCATGCAGCGGCATATGCACCCACACAATACCAAATATTATGCAAAGCGCAACCGCAAATCGAGAGTCAATTTCAATATGCTGCGACCGAGGCTTTCTTGGCAGAGGGCTAGTGCAGTGAGGAAGAGAGAGGTGAGAGGCCAGGTAGTTACTTGTGGCTGACAGCCTGCTAATCGGTTAAATTAGCCGTGAAAGAATGCACACGTCATCGGGTTACGTGGTCAACTGCGAGCTACACCCTCGCAACGTGAGAACTGGGTAAAGACAGCTCGCAGCGACTCCTCGATCGATCGAGACTCGGCTGCCTGATTTATGATAGACGTGTGCCACTCGAGTGTGTGGCTGCCACACTATCCACAGTCGTATGCCATAAGCCGTAGCCGTAATCCGTAAGCCGTATCAATATCAATGTCAACAGGTTTTGCCTTGTTACTTCTGCGATCTGCCAAACTGTTCAGCTACCAAGCTGGCATCGTGATCTTCTGCTTTGCGGCAGCACAGTAAAAAATAATTGCCTTAATTTCATTACATTTCCAATTTAAATGCAAATTTAAATATTTTTTATTTTTTTATCTATTAAATATTTTATATAATAGTTAAAAATTAATATTCGTCATTTTGCATTAGTTATTGCCCAAATGCTCACCTATTCTAAATCTCTCTCTCTCTCTCTCTCTCTCTTGCTCTCTCTCTCTTGCTCTCTCTCTCTTGCTCTCTCTCTTGCTCTCTCTCTCTCTCTCTCACTCTCACTCTCACTCTCTCCCTCCCTCTCTCTCACGCTCCCTGTCTCTATCTCTTTCTCTCTATTTCAGTTTCTCTCGCTCTTTTAACTGTTACTCGCTGACGTCTTAAAATCTATCCAGAACGTTGATCAACTTTGAGATCTTATCTCTGAAAATGTGAAAGATATATATATATATATATTTCTATGATATGCGTCGCCCTCAAAAGCGTAAACAAACAAGTAAGAACGTTGCAGTCGGGCGCCACCGACTGCGTCAGACTCTGTTCCTGTTAAAGGTGTGTAGGCTCAATAAATATGTAGACCGTCCGTCCGTCTTTCTGTATGTTTGAATGCGAGATTATTGAGATTCCTTTTTTGAGCATGTCTTTTACATCAATTTAGCTACAGTCATACAATTTTACATAAAGCTTTTTTAAAATAAAATACTATTTTGGTTTTTATTATATATTTTGGATACTGGCTCCACATTTCACAAAATCAATTTAATAAAAGTTCAGTTGCAAATAAAGCCACATTTACATTTTTTTTTAATTTTTTAGTTAAAACCGTATTTTTAATAAAATATAAGGATTTATGCAGAAAGTTTTATCAAAATCCATTAAGTAACATAGAAGTTATAAAAAAAAAAAAAAACATTTTAATAAATGATAATATCACGCGGCAGCGATGGAAATAGAACCTGGGTCACGCGCTTCGCATGCCACCACTCTACCCACAACACCACGGCGTCTCTTGCGTGGCTATGTGCCAAACTGAGTTTGGAAGTGTTTTGATTTGGTTAAACAGACTTGCGTTGTGGTAGCGAAGACCCTGCTTCAATCCCCAGTTAGGTCAACTAGAATTTGTTTTACGGAGGCTTACATTATGATTATTATTATTTTTTTTTTCGTAAATTTAAATTTCATGAACAGTAACCCACATGTCAAATTTGGATGCTCTACGTCTAAGACTGTAGGAGATACAGTTTTACCCTATTTGCCACGCCCCAAATGGGCGTAGCTATATATAACATACATTTTTGGGTAGAGGTAGGATACTAGTATATATATTCCAAGTCCCAACTCTCTGACGGAAATATTGCCGAAATTATCACGGTTTTAGTAAAAGATATAGTAATTCCCAATTTGCCACGCCCCCAGAAGACGTGGATACATAACTTTTGACATATCTTAAGAGGAGGTCAACAGTATCCCACATGCAAAATTTGGACGCTCTAGCTCCAAAACTGTAGGAGATACAGTTTTATCCGATTTGCCACGCCCTTAATGGGCGTAAATATCTATAATATATATTTTTGATTCCGGGTGATCTATTTGCACATGTATTCGAAATTTCAAGTCTCTAGCTCTTATAATGCTCAAAATATTATAAGATTTATACAAATCGCTATATATATATTCCCGATTTGGTACGCCCCCCGGGGGCGTGGGTATATAACTTTTTGATCTAACTTAAGGGAAGGTCAACAGTAACCCACATGCCAAATTTGGATGCTCTAGCTTCAAAGCTGTAGAAGATATAGTTTTATCCGATTTGCCACGCCCACAATGGGCGTAGATATATAATCTATATCTTAAAACGTCCGCGTAGTGTACACGAATATATATTCTAAATCCCATTTCTTAGACTGCAATATTGACTAAAATAACAGTGTTTTAGTCTTAATAGATATAGCATTTCCCGATTTGCCACGCCCCCTGTGGGCGTATCGGAAAAATACTCAAACTTGATCTGACGCGGATACACACGAGTATATATTCCAAATTACAAGTCTCTAGCTTCTATAGTGTCCAAATGCTGCGCGTTCATACAGACAGACGGACAGACGGACAGACGGACAGTCGGACAGACGGACAGACGGACAGACGGACAGACAGCAAGACGGACATTGCACAAATCCAATAGACTCTTTTTCCCTTTGGGAACAGAGTCTAAAAATCATAACACCTAATCAAACTCGGCTACACAGAAATATATGTTCAAAATTTCAGGTCTCATACGGATGACAGCAATACGGACAGCACACAAAGCCTATATACCTTCTTCACTTTGTAAATGAGTATAAGAATGCAATTTACACTTAAATCCTTTTAAGCTTTGACTTGCAACCTTAAAAAAAAATAATTTAAATTCTTAACACCTTAAAAACAATTTGAAAAACTTCACTTAGAAAGCTAGCAATAGATAATGCAAACGCTCAGCGGCATTTATATATATTTTTTTCAGTGCAGATAGCGCCGTGGGGCACTCACACTCGTGCGATCTTGTTCGTTTTCTGCAGTGGCTCCCTTTGGCCTCTTAATCATTGTTATTTTGAGCCATTAGTCGCGCAGCGCGGTTTTTGCTGCTGGTGTTTCGCATTGCAATTATGTTGACAATTCGGCAGCTGGGGCCCAGGCAGAGATTATGGCCGGGATCGTCGTTGGGGCCTGCCTCTGGGCGCTTATCATTAGGCGCAGTTTATTGAAAAAGAAATATCAACATTTTGGGCTGATTAATGGGCCCGCAGAGGCCGACAGGTGCGCTTCAGCTCTGGCATCTTAAACGCTGGCAATTAGGCTAATGCCAAGGTTCGAATACTTCAGATCGTCAGATAAGTCGGTGCTCGGCTTTTGCAGCCTGAGTTCATGCAAACAGGAAGCGCAACGTTTGTCCAATAAACGTCGCCTCAAAACGTTGCATATAAATTCTCAATTATCGCCCACGCCCCCAAACCGAGAACTCCCTCAAGGAGTCTGCAATTTGCCACAGTTTGGAGGCGCATAAATAAAAATGTTCTGCGCTCTGTTCCTATTTAGACATCACAGCAACAAGGCCAGCTAAAACAATCAAATAAATAAATACGACTCGAGTTAAGTATACCCTATGATTAGTTTATCGAATACTTTA
The DNA here is from genome assembly GCA_035045545.1 of Drosophila gaucha. Classification (NCBI taxonomy): domain Eukaryota; kingdom Metazoa; phylum Arthropoda; class Insecta; order Diptera; family Drosophilidae; genus Drosophila; species Drosophila gaucha. The sequence goes on from JAWNOY010000342.1 coordinate 225,298, forward strand.
AGCACCAAATACAAACTGTAAGTTGCGAAACTTAAGAAACAATTTTAATTTGCTTATTCTTTATTAAACTAAAATTATTATTTTTAAAATCTAAATATTTTCATAATATTTCTGATTTTGCTGGATTTTTATTTATTTTATTATTATATTTTAGGACATATACAAAAATAAAAATATTGATAAATACTACATGTTTTATGTTTTAAGATGTAAACTACTAAAGACAAACACAGTACAACCACGCCCTATTGCCTGAGATGCGAACCCGGGTTCTCGCAGTTATCATTTACTTTCTTTTTTTGGATTATAGTCAAAGTTGCTTAAATTTAAACATCTATAGGAAATACTTTCAATATGCCACTTCTGTAATAAGCGTAGCAAGCCCAATGTGTAATGCATTTACAGGGCATTGACAGCCAGAGCCCTGGCTCAGCTCACAGATTGAATCGTTTAGAGTCAAAAGCTTGCGCTAACTGTTGCCCCAATGTGGAGCGCGTCCTGTGTTAAACGTGGCTACAATATCATTACTATTTACTTTTTGGGGCCCGCGGTGCTGCGCAATTGATCAGTGCAGTGGGGGCAGCTCTCGAGGAGAGCAGCGAGCAGGAGACGCCGAACAAAATGCGGAAACGTGCCGCGCAGTCTGGAGGTTGTTTTAATTCCTGGCCGCGATTCGCATCGCATCGCGGCTGGAGCTGTAGCCGCTGTTGGGTCTGGAGCTCCAAATGGTGTCTGGAATTGAAAACGGCCCCGCACAAATCCATCAAGAGTTTGGCCGAGCTGCCGTTGCCCAGCGCCATCTAAGCCGAGTTGGCAATGGGAATACCTAAGCCCCTTCAACTGCATTAGAATGTTTCTCTTTGAGATTGTTGTTGTTGCTGTTGCTATTGTTGTTGCTGTTGTTGTTGTTGTTGTTGTTGCTGATGGTTGGTTGTGTAAACACCCACAAAAAAGCGTTTGGTTCATAAATCATCGCGATAACAAATTACCGCTGCCGTCTGCTAAGCTTTTTCCAGCCAGTCTCAAGAGCTCCAGAGCTGCAGCTCGAGCTGGAGCTGTAGCTGGAGTTCCAACAAAAGAGTTGGAAGTTACAAAAGATCAATCTTATTTGCGCCCCAAAAAATGGAAAAAAGAAAAATAAAATTTGGTCAAAATAGCAAAGAGGCGCTTGGCCATTGGCAATCATGAACGGGCCAAGCTAGTACACGAGAGAGAGGGAGAAAGTGAAAAGAGACAGCAATAGAGTGAAAGAGTCGATTAATTTGGGCGATTTACGGGGCCCAACGCAATGCCAGACTTTAACTTTAATTCAAAGTCGAACTTTAAGTTTTGTGCATTATTATTATTATTATTATTACGTGTTTGCCCTGTAAGCCTTAGCATATAGGATAGAATGAACCTATGCCAAATATGTAACATTAAGTTGTCATTGATCTCTTCTCTTTAGCTGTCTCAAGGAACATTATGAATATTTAGCTAAGTGATACAAATTTATGTTTTCTTTACATTTATATAATCAATAAAGATTTTACATTAAGATTTTTTAGAAAATATATAAATACAAGGAAGAGCTCATTTGAAGAATATCTGTTAGCTAAAAACTCTTAACTGAAGTATTTCAATAATAATGAATGCTCCAGATTGTCTATTGGTGTTTCCTTTATGTTGTATATAGAATGTGTTCACGTTGATCTAATATAGGGTATATATTGGCTGAGGATTGTCGCTTGTTGCATTGCATACTTGTTTTTGGCTGTTGTTATTGTTATTGCTCGCATCTTTCGTGTAGGCTAAACAAACTTACAATTTAGATTGAATTTATTTGTGCGCCGCCAGCCGCCTGCCTAGACGAGGAGCAGCCCATTGAGATCTTCATTTGCTGATCTTTCTGGGAACATCTTTGCGGCGTTGACCCCAAAGGCAGACACAACGCACACGCTGCCGTAGCCACAATTCCGACATCGAGCTTCGACTGCGAATTGTCTGCCTCACTGACCAGTTTCCAGTTTTTCAGTCTCGTATACCGTGTACCCATTGCAACTGATCAAACAAAGGGCTGTGATTGTTTATTGCAAGTGAATGTAATGGTGAGAAGTTATTCACACAGGTTAACAAAAGGGATCTACATATCTGGAATATCTTTTTTATTTCGTTACCACAAAAGTTGAAATATAAATTGAAACTTTGGAAGCTCTACCCAAGGGATTTCTCAGTCTCTGCTGTTAATCCAGGATGTCTTCGCGTCGTTCATTCTCCACTAAGACATTTATGTATTTTTGGTTTTTTTTTGTCTTTCAGTCTTAGCTGTTCCTTTTGAACTCTATTAAACTCAGCGAATTTATTAATTTCGCTGCTGATTAACTGTTTCCGATAGCGCCTTGGCCAATGCCCGTTTCTGGTATCCGCTAGTCGCATCTCCCAATAAATCATATTTGTGCCACAAAAAAATCTTTGCTGCAACCCGCTGTCCATCGCCTGACGAAGATTGACACATTCAGAGTGCCAGTGCTGCCCATTTGGCTTTTTTCTATGAATAACTAACTGAGCTAGTAAAAAATGTCACGCGGACCCAAATCTTTATTAGTTTTTGTTTTTTTTTTGATACCTTTTGTGAACCTTTTTAAAATAGGAAACAAATAAATTCGGAATAAAAAAAAAAAACAAAATTATCTAGTTTGCAAACCGAGAAGAAAGATGGCTAAGTAAATTGAAAAATCAAAATTGGGGCTGTTATAAACTTTTAAGGCAAATAGTCTAGTCAGTCGCCCAGGGCAGGAATCAGGATGGTAAGATGGCTAAAAAGGAAACATCCAGCAGATCTTCCAAGCAGAACCTTGAAAGTAACCCTTTAAAACGATTTATTATATGTAGTTGAATCAAAAAAAAAAACAAATTAAATTTCTTAAAAGCTTTTTAAAAAATATGTCTATAAAATTAGAATTAAGAAGGGAATTAGTTTTATACCCCTATTTACTGACTACCTACAAATTCCCTTCGGCCAGTTTTTTTCCTTTTTCAGTTGTCAATCTATCCTGATTTTGCGATATTTAGCTGAGCAGCACTGGTTCTAGATTTAATATAAAGTTGGTAAAAGGCAAGGGGCGGGGGGGGGGGGAGGTAGCATGCATCGATTGGTTGGCGTATGAAGCGTATTAAGTATAATGACAGCGTCAAATACAACACACGACACACGAAGTGACATGCAGCTACTAGTTTTAACTACATCAATGTACATACATAGATACATACATGGCTACATGCATATTTTGGATGCATTCATAGCTATTGTAGATACATTTGTCTATTAATATTGACTATGACAACTGAGACAATAAACAGGAACAATGGATGCATTGGCTAACTGGTTGTTAGTCGAAGTCTTACTTACCCCTTAATCTGTGGAGATTAAAAAAAAATTTTTTTACTCAAAATTGGTTTTTTTTTTAATTATTCAAGTATTTATCAAACAAGAACCAATTTTGATTATATAAAAATGAATTAAAAAATTTCCAGACTACTTTTATTTTAGCTTTTTTTATAGGTATAGGCTGTTGTAGCTTAAAAAAAGAAGTATTTAGTACATAAATAAGATATGTATAATATTTAATATATTTAAGCTAGCTTATCATATTAAAGTAAAATTTTATGTACATGTTATACTCTCACTATGAGTTATTTAGCTCTATAGAGCTGTTGAAATCGGTGAAATGTCAGCAATGCAAAGGTCGTTTGGTTATTTGATGATTGGCTGTTTAAGTTGAGTTCAGTTAAATTGCTTTGGCTGATTGTTTATTTCGTATAGGCCTCCTCATAAAGTAAATATCTGTATATAGATATATATATTCTTGATCAGGCTTGTCCGTCTGTTTGCATCCGTCGAAAATATTTTTGGTAATTTCCTCCTATACAAGGCGCTGCTCCTATATTGTTTTACAAAATTATTGATAGCTCTACCCATATTAATAAAATCGATAAATATCAATAATTTTTAAGCCTATTTGCTAAATTTTAAAACTTGATACTTGAACACTCGTGTAGTATTCGAATATGATTCTCTAAAATATTTTTTTTTTTTTTTTTTTTTTTTATTTAATTATATGTTTATTCGGTATCAGCGTGCTATAAACACTATAACAGAATAGTTTAACTTAAGGTGTAGCCTCGCTTAAATAAGCTATTTACATTATATACATTTATATACATTAAAGTAGAGTATTAAACTATCATGCTAAGGTATTGCCGTCGCCTTAAGCGACTTATGGGGCGGTCAGAGATGATACTTGAACACTCGTGTAGTATTCGAATATTATTCTCTAAAATATTTTTTTAAAAATATTTTTCAACAGTCTTTAAGGTATCTCATAGTCGGTTACTTCTGGCCTTTTTCTACTTTTTAGATATCTTTTTTTTTTGCTGTGCTTTTGATTTGGTTTTGGTGGTGTCCACGTTGACGTCCACATTTCGCTTATCTCGCGCAATTGATCGCTTTGACTGGGTTGTGTTTTGTGGTTGTTGTCGTTGTTGTTGTTGTTGTTGCTGTGTTGTTCGCGGCCATTGTTTGCATTCTTTGTGTGGTTGTTGTGTCTAAAATGACATAGCTGATGTTGTTGTTAGTTGTTTGTTTGTTTGTTTTGTCGGAAAGGCCGCCATTTTGTGCTGCACTGAGTTGTCGCAAATGGCAATTAATAATTGCAGCTACTTAGCGGGCAGCTCAAACGGGTTGTGCGTGTGTGTGTATGTGTGTATCTGACAAAAGTAAACATTTGTTTATTGTCGTTGGCAGCCATTAAATGTGCACTTTGTGTGTCCTTTATGGCTTTGGCTTGTTTTTGGTTTTTTACTTTTGTTAATGCTGTTTGCCTAATAATTATATTTAATTGACACACACACATACACAAATGATATGTGTGTGTGGTTTTTTGCCTAGGCGCCTCTTTAACTCTTTGCTCTTTAACATTTTTTTGTTCGTTTCGTTTTTTTGACTGCTCTTTTTTTGCGCTAATGTCGTCAGCCTTTGATAGGGATCCGATAAGGAGGGATCAAAGGGGCTGCACGATGAGCCACTTAATTGGCAAATTATAGCGCTTGTCTAGATCTGCATCGCCAGCCATCAACTTTGACATTGATGCGTTCGGGCAGCTGCCCGAACCTCGAAACACAAACAGAAAAACATTATATTTAAAACAAAAACGCGCGCGTAATGAGAAACTTGTTATAGGAAATTAGGCTTGGAAGGGGTATAGCTGACACTCGGGAGCATATTAAGTGCCTGCGGCAAAAAGTTATACAAACACATAATTCCTCAAAACAACTGAGGACTTCGACTTGAACACAGACTGCATCGACCTGCCTGCCTGACTGCCTGTCTGACTGTCTGCATGTCTGCGAAAGGGATCGTCGTGGAAATTGATATGCGAAGACGACAAGCGAAATGCTGCGACTCGAACTTGCGACTTGGACTTGGACTGGGTAATGCCAAAAGGCACCTGCAACTGTCCAGTTGCCGGACTCGAAAGCGTAAATTGATAAGCTGCAAGTGCTGGAGTTGTTGCGCAGGCCTCCAGCCAGGGAGAGGGGTCAGCTGTTGTTGTTGCACTCAGAGAAAAAAAATAAGTTTACAATATTGGCACGATTGCGAAAGAACTTTAAATGTTGTTTAAAAGAAATAACATTAAAGTTTCTTTTTGCTCTGGGTAAGAAAGTCTTGATATTTTCTTTCAGTGCACTTGTTGCAGCTATAACTGAGACCAGTTGGCTTATTAGTTGCTGCGATTGACATTGGCTTTGCCATTTGCCTTCTGTTTTTGCCGTCTGCTCAGCGGGAATTTGCGCATGCGCAGCTCCAGAGCTCTGACCAATCCCAATGGCCAATACCCAATACCCAATACTCAATACTCAATACCCAATACTCAGTACTCAATTCCCAAGCACAGGCCAAGACTCCCTTCTACTAGACCAGCGACGAGATAAACATTTGGCTGCGACTTGGCAAGAACCTGCACGCAATTGTAATTGACTTCAGTTCGATTCTACTTCAGACACCTTTTTCTTTACTCAGCTGACGTCACAATTTAAGCACTGAAAAAAAGTATAAGATGTTTATGAGTCTTGGTGGATGTCATCATCTATTAGATTGAGTGTTCGAAGGAAAGTTATGCCACTTGTAGTTGTATCTTTTTGCACTTGATGCATACATAATATATTATATTTCTAATATAATATAAGTACTTAAATACATTATATTATATTGCTTTCTTATGTTTGCCATAGATGAGTGCACTTCTTAAATTTAAATATTTTATCTTTTGATATTAAGGAATCATAATAATGTATATTTATTGATCGATCGATCGAAGGTCCAACCCGTAATACTTAGAGATAAATGTACTTATCATAAATATTTTTGTACAGCTTTAAAACTATAGTCGTGTCTGAATATATTGTTCTAATTGCAAGGTTTCTTCATAGTATTGAGGTTGTTTACTAAAACAAGATTCAATTTTTTGCTTAAAAACGATTAATTTGCTCAAAATATAGTTTGTGTATATAAATTGAAGAGATCAATAAAATAAATTAGTAGGAAAATATTAATGCATGCCTATTGAAAGAATTGAAATATGCGCCGTTTTTTTTTTGTGATAGGTTTATCGAAACTTACAAAAGATTCAGCAGAAAAATGTACAAATTTGGGTGTTGACAGACAGATTTTTCACTCCGTGGATTTTTCAATGATTGCGTTATTCAGTTATTTTTAGTGTATTTTGGGGAAAAAAAAATTGTTTTATGAAATTTTGTATCAGAATAATGATTATTATTAAAGATGAAGAAGAAAAGGACTTATTGACTTCATTCGATGAGTCTTTAAAGTGGATCGTACTTTCAAAATAATTTGCAACAAACAAAGATATAATAAATTTAATAAAAAATAAATAAATTCATTGCACATTTGAAACTTTTGTAGAGGTAAATTGTGTTAAGATCCTATATAGGGATGCAATTGAAGCGATACGCAAAAGTGCTCTACTATGAGAATTAACTCACTCAATAAGAAATAACTCACATAAACGGTCATTGGTCATTGGTCTCCCTTGGTCATTGGATGTTCGCACATGAGAAATTTGAATGCAACTTAATCTGTGTTTCTATCTTCAACATAGTTTTTCTTTTGTGAAGCTAACTAATAGTTTGATTATTGCTGACGGTAAGTACGTAAATACCTCAAAGTCAAATTAAATCGAATCTTATTAGTTTATAATATAATATTTGTTCTATAACTTATTCTTTTAATATTAACTAAATCTAACCAAACTACAAAAATATACATATGTAACATATACATACATATATACATATTTATATCATATATACATATATCATATCTTCCTATAGTTCTTACGGAAAGAATCGAGATGTCAATAAATTATTTTCCTGGTTTAAAAAGCGATCTCAATCGAAGTGAACAATAATAAACTTTACATTTTATTAATAAATTTAATGAATCAAATTCATATTAAAATTGACTATTTTTTTAGAAACATTTCTAATTTATTTTGTAATTTACGCAATGAAAAGATCAAGTTCTTGGTAGCAAGCTTAATAGGAGTCTATCTGTTTTGTCTCTGTGTATTTAGAGAGAAAAAGAGTGAGAGAGAGAGAGAGAGTAGTCCAATCCCAAACTCTAGTTCTTATACTCTCCCTCTCCCTCTCTCACTCATTGGTTCAGTGCCATCTGTGTCGAGTGTTTGCGGTTACATGTGGACATATGGCGGCATTTTAGTTGATATCCCTGATCCTGCTTCTCTCTCCTGTTCCCTTGAGTGCAGACATTTTGTTTTTGGGTTCTTCCAAGAATTGTGTCTTGTAGTTGTCGTCGTCGTCAGAGTGGCATAAATAAATCATTGAGATAAATGGCAACGCCATATGTTATGCATTGTAAATTGTGCTTTTGTTGTTGTCTTTTTATTGACCAACTGGCAGGTAAATATTAGCTAGTCGTTAATTTAAATTGCTAGAATTAAGCGAATTTTTATATGTTTTTGAATGTAGTTGATGCAAAACTGATGCAAAATGCTCGCTCGATAAGCGATTAGCCGATGCCTGCTAAATGATAACCGACAATAAAAACCCAGCTTAAAAAAATGTTGAGAAAAAACTTTTAATTACAGCATAATGAATAACTACACACTCATTCACACATAGTAGCGAGCGCATGCTACAGAAAGAGTCAGCAATATGCGCTGTGGCTGTGTGTGTGCGTGAGTGCTGGTGAGTACACGCCCCCTTTACTTTGAGCGTAAAGTCAACCAGCGAACAACTTGCTTGTGCTAGAAAGAGATGCAGCGCACGCTTCCATAATTGGCCGCTGCAATTGGTACTTTCCAGGCGCGCGCACATACCGAAACAATGGGAATGGAACGGCCTGAGTTTGTTCGCTCGATTTCGCTCGCACACAGTGCCGCTCGCTTGTTGATCGCGTTGCCAGGACGACTGGAAAGCGAAAACACATAGCACACGGCAGAGCGCAGTGGCGTGTGCCAAATTCCAAAACGTTTCAACCAGGACTGGTTTTTTCCAATTTCGTTTTCAGTTCTTGTTGGATTCTCAAAGCGTCGACGTGGCCGCGCAGTCACTGAGCCACACGAGAGTCGTCGCTCACGTAATACCAAAAACCAAAGACAACAAAAAGAATAGAAACAAAAGCAAAACAAAAGAACATTTTTTCGGCAACGGTCAACGCCGTCGGCACTTTACAGTTGCCTGGTAAGAGAGCGTGCGTGCGTGAGAGTCAGTGTGTAAGTGGGATAGAGAGAGCGGTGCACAGCCTGTTTCATTTCAAACGTCGTCAAAGTTTTCAGCTTTGAGCTTGGGCCGCGCATTCACATATTCATTCGTTTCTGCCGCTCGCGTGCAGTCGCTGCTAACTGTGCTAACGGTGTTCGCCGTCGTCGTCGACAACGTTAACGCCAACGCCAGCGCCTGGCGCCTCGTCCGCTGCCCGTCACACATAGGAGATCAGTGCCAGTGTTGAAAAGGTGCGTGCCCGAACGCAAGTGCAAAAAGTGTGCAAAAAATACAAAAATCAAATTCGAAAGAAAAAAATTCAAATTTCGTTTCCGATTTCCTATTCACGCTTTCCTGTCTGTCACGCGATACCCTACAAATTCAACAGCCTGCCTGCCCACCTGACATAGTTCACCCACACACGCAACAACAGCTTTATAGAGACACAAGTGCAAGTGCAGAGCGCTGCCGATTTGGCTTTTGCCGGCGGTGCGGTCATTCACTTCACTTCACTTCACATCTAAATGCCACACAAAATGTCACTCTGACAGCTCTGCCGACGCCTCTGCCGCCGGCGACGCCTCCGCATCGAGCTTTGAAAATGATTTGCGTGCCGTTCTTGCGTTTGGCCTGCTGATTTGTTGCATGCGTCGTTGGCGTCGTCATCGACCGTCAACACCAACAACGCTTAACTAAACCAACAACAACAACAACAACAACAATATTGGCAATGCGTGCAAGTGAAAAGCAAAAGTGTTACAATTAAAAAAAATAAAAAGAAAAGAAAAGAGAAACAAAATCAATTTTACAACACTGCAAATCGAACTGTTAATATTAATAATGCGTCGTTGAATATCGGATAAGCAATATTTGTCTTCACTGAATTAATACTATTGACATTTTTACTGAAGTCTATTGGTCTAGATATAGTTAATAATAAAAAAATAAACGGAATATCTGACTAGAGAAATCTTATCGTTTGCACATTTCAAATAGAAACAATTGACAAGATTGTTTCTATCTGAAAAATTTATATTTCTTAATTATTTAATGAAATTTTCTTATATTTATGCGAGATTCATAAATAGATTAAATAAACTATAATGAAAGAGCAAAATTTTATTCACATATTTTTTCTACATTAAATCAAAGTTTTATGTAAATTTTTTTGTAACTTTCCCTACCTCTAGCCAGTTTAACAATCATAAAACGAAAATACAAACAAGTGCAATATAAAATCAAAACAAAAAGTAAATGCAAATAAACAAAATGTGAGACGTGATGTTAAAGCAAAGTAAAAGGCAAAAATCGTGGCAAAAACGATTCGAAAACAGCAGCCGCAGCTGCAGCAGCAGAGGACCAGCAGCAGCAGCAGCAGGACTTCAGCTGACTAAAAAAAAACCAATTGCAAATCAAAGATCGAACCTGCAACAGCGTTGCAATAAGTGTGTGCGTTAAATAAAAAGAATTACAAAATCATAAAAAGCAAAGGAGAAAAAAATCATTCACAACGGCGACCATCACGAACTCCGCCCTTGCAATGAGCCAATTGGGCACCGTCTACGCCACCAAGCGAAGGCGACGCAACGGCAAAAGGTGAGTGAGGCATGCCCCAAAAAATAGCACCCGCGGGGCAACCAGTGGCAAGTCTCTATGTTTACTGACAGATTTCAATCATGTTAAGTGAGAGATTTCAATCAATGAAAACGCTTCGTTGCAAAGTCAATGCGTTTTTCTTGTTCTTTGTTTCGATCAATCTGCGGCTTGTTGGGGCAAGCGATTGGTGAATGATGCTGCAAACAGCATTTGAGCTACTGGTATTCCTTTCTTTTATGCTACCTCAGATGGTTATTTGCAGTTTGTCATCCAATTTGAAATGACAAATAGTAGATATTCCATTTGTTAAAAGAGTTTGGTGTTGTTCAGTGTTGATAAATACATGTCGGAAAACGAGTGGAAAAGATAAAGAACATCCTCTAGGGACTAGGATACGCCCTGAACTTTGCGCAAAGCTGTTATTGCTAAAATAGTTTCTTCTTCTAAAGATAAACGGACGTAGGTATATAACCCCATGAGCTATATACTTTACTGGAACGTCCACAAATGTTTCTGCCTGTTACGTCCATTTTAGCAAAAACTTTATATCCTCCATTATCAGTTGGTTCACAGTATTAAATAAACAAAAAAATTGAATAATTATTTATCTATCAATACTTATTTTATATCTTAATACCACCCATTGGTGTAATATCACCCATGGTGTAATATATTGACTAATCTCAGTATTAGGTTAATTATAAGAGAGGGAGTTCGAATCCTTTTTTTGATGTTGTGTTGTTTCAAAACATGTGTGGAAAGTGTGGAAATTATTAAAAAATTAATAAATAAATATATTAATTTTAAATAACACTTAGAAGAGGTTTCTTCAAGTCACCTTGGCTTGTTTTCGTTTGTAACATAAATGACAAATAAAATCATATTGATAATTGGTGAATCTTAAAGCTATATGGATTATTTGCGATTTTGATTGAGATCAATATCAGATATAATAAAAACTTTGCTCAATATTTACTTATTCACATTTTTAGGAAAAACGATACGAAAATATATGTAGATGAAAACAGATGGATTTCAAGACAGGGGATGTATGAATTGTTTCACTGAGTTTTTGGATAGATCTGTCTGCAAAAATTATTAATTGACAGCATTGGTACAGATATTGCGCAACAGAACAGTTGATATAGTAAAGGTATTCTGTATTTCAGTCTGTATCTATATTGAATTATTAACCACTTTCCGTTCTTACAACATTTTTACTGAATTTTTTTGTTGACCATTCAAATAGTTTTTCTCTATTTTCTAAGAACATTTAAAAAAGTTAACTGCATCGAAGTATAAACAATTACACAAACAATTACTAAGTTACTCAGTTTTCGATACTCTTAATAGTTGAATAAGTATAATAGCTTAAGTGTAATAGATATTTAAATAGTTGAATATATACTCCTCAAAAGTACTAGTTAAATATGATATTCAACTATTAAAAATAATAATTATAATATATATTGAAAGTTTCAATAGCAGAATTTTGTATTGCTTTTCAAATTGATGAATTGCTGAACTTATCTCTATGCTGCCTTACGCTGCGTATACGCAATCTGTCTTCAACTTATCTGCACTTGAAGCATTCAATACGAAAATGATGAATATTATGCATGTCGGCAGAGTTGCGTGAAATTACAGTAGTGCCTCCTTACAACGCACATGGGGTGGCCCTTTTCTTCCAGATGCCTCTTCCTCACTTCCCATTCAAGTTTATTCTTTACACTCTTTGCTCTATTGCCGCCTTGGCGCAGGGGCGCAAATCGACTCTTCCCGCTGACCCAAAAGTGCATATAATTTCTGATAATTTTGTGTACTTAACTTGTAAACACAACAACAACAACAGCAGAAGCAAAAAAAATTATATTAAAATAAAAGATGCAAAAATTGCTGCAGTAGCTGTTGCTGCTGCTGCCAAGACACGCCCCCAACTGCGCACTATAATTGCGCCCCACCTGATCAGCAGCGGGAGAGCAACAGCGGTCGAGTCCAAAGATAGCGACAAAGTTATTAATTTTTTGTTGCCTGCTTCTCTCTCTCTCTTTTCTTTATTGTTATACTCTATATGTTATGCCCTAACCAGAGACGTCTTCAATTTTGAATTAAGTTTGTAGATTGCTGGAAAATTATTATTAGTATTGTTTATATAGACATACATGCAATAGTTTTCTCTTTTGTTTTTCTATATTCTATTACTTCATTTAATATTATTTATATATGTTATTTGTAAGAGTATTTGCTCTTCGTAGACCCTAACTTGATTATTATCTGAAATTTTTTTTTTCTTTATAATTTTATTATTGCTGTGCAGCCATCGACAGGCAGCGCGCATAATTTGCAGCGTTTGTGGTGGGCTTAAAAAACAATTACTTCTCGCCAAAATTAACCCCCTCGGTACACCTCTGCAGCCCTGCGCGGAGAGCCCCTCCCTTCTCCCGCTGGCCTAGTCATGGTGTGCTGAACTGGCTGGCGCGTTGCTCGCTCGACTGACGCAAAATTGTCACCTTGCCATGCACACCTGCAATTAAGTGGCAGCTCGGCCAGGTGAAGTGCCAGTACCCCGCTCCCTGCATCTATCGTCCTGTTCGCTCTTCTAGAATTTCTGTTGTAAATGAAACGATCAAAATGTGTCTGCCTCAACAACTTATGCGCTATTTTAATTGCGCTCCTTGCAACCAGGCAGCTGTTGCCAGGCTTCGAGTGCTTAACAAATATTTCACATACGCCGCATGGGTCGCAATTATCACAAGAAAATAGTGTTGCAAAATGTCTAACAGTGCACTGTGGGAAAAAGTACCAACTTTTTGGCATTTGCTCTAAAATAAAGCTAGAATGTTGAAATTTTGCATACACATAAAATAGACCTAATCAGAATTTCGGATTTTTTTTCCATTGGGCCACGCTTTACCCTGCTCCCCTCATAATCTATTAATCCAAATGTGTTTATTTGAGGCATACTTTTTTTAAGATTAAGCTTAAGATTCATATTTTCGAGTGAAATTTATATAAATTACTTAAAATATAATAAAATATTTTCAAGTCTAGCTAAGTTGTTTATAATTTGAAAATAAAAGCAGATTAAGAAAATTAAACAAAGAAAAACAGATTGCACAGATAGTTCAGTGCTTACAAGCTTTAATTACGATGCTCCATCACATAATTGATATAAATATTCATAAAATAGTAACAGTTGACCCTAATGAGTTTTAAAAATAATTCAAAATATTTTCAATATATATGTTTTTTATTTTAAAGGTGTGTATCAGAATATTATCGTTTTTGAATACTTTTATTATAGAGAATAGTATCACAATTTCGTTAAATTTTCAAACTATTTTTTCCAAATTTTCTCTACGCTCTTTTAGCCAAGTCCTTGAACAGATTTCAGTTTTGTAACATACAACAGACATACTCCAGTTGAGTACAGAGTGTGCTGCTTAGCTGAAATGTGAGGAATAGCTTGAGCCGTGCAACCAGCCATAGAACTACTCAACGCACTGCCTGACATTTAATTGTTGGCCATGCAAGGCTGATCCGTTGCAATCGAGGGCCAACAATTAACACGAGTAGTTAAAGTTCGTTCGGGCCCACTCCGTCTCTGAATGGGCCTCTAACAAATTCCCTTAAACCCTAACAGCAACAACAATTGCAACAAGAGTTGCAACTTTGTGGCAACTTTAACTCCAACTTTGGCTGCATGGCCAGCGGCATCGAGTCGTTGGTTCCACTTGTTGGTTGTTATGGATATATGAGTCCTGCTTTTGCTTTATTGATTATCAGCGAGTTGTTGTTCTTGTTGTGTCGCTGTTGCTGTTGTTGTTGCAGTTGTTGTTGTTAGTTGTGCTTGTTATTGATTGCAGCAAGTGGTGCAGCGCCCCCTTCTGTTGCCATTAGAAATTGTAATTAGCCAAGTTAGCTGTAGCTACTGTTGTTCTTGTTTCCATGTAAAGGTGCTACGGAGCTTGTCTTTAAAGTTCAAACGTTCATATTTTATGCAATTTGATTGAGGTACAAAGGAAAGTTGGCAATGCCTGTAAAACTTTTAGAAATGACTGCTAGACTAGGAATAATATCCGTATCAAATAAAGTAGTAATTCCATATTAGATTTACTTCATACGATCCTAGTTTTTTTCAATAATTCTTGAATTTTATCAGCGCAATGGGAAAAATTGAAAAAAAAATTAAACTTTAATACGGCTCAGTGCATAATTTGTTGCAAAGTTCGGTTCATGATAAATAGAAATAGAAAAGCGACTCAAAGCCTTAGTTTTAACCAACTTTAAATGGCTGTCTCCACAATTATGATAAATGATTTTTGTAGTTTTTACTTTTTTCGATAAATTGCTTCCCACATATATATCGTATATAACACAAATGCCCTTTTCCTATTGTAAACCACAATGCCTGACATATGCTTACACGTTTTTTGTAGGGTCTGCGGACCAGCTGACCGGCTGACCATATGCCAGCCCATAGAGCACTACATAAATTTTCACAGCGAAGTTTTACTTGAAGTTCGGTCGGCGAAATGACCAAAGGACTAATAAAGGGTGTGGGGGTGGGGATTGGACCAAATGAATAGACAACAGTTGGCCAATGCTTATGGTGGTGGTTCCAGTTTCCTAACTGCCCTCCTGCTCCCCCATCCTTTGCCTGCTGCTGCTCATTAGTTGCGCCTGCCTCGCCGACGCCGACGTCGACGGCGCTGCTTTGTCTTTCAAGAGTTCATATGGGGTTAAAAGTATATCAGACGAGCTATCGCCGGGCAGTTCGGTTAATTACAGTTGCTCGGGCGTGAGACCGGGTGTGATATCACTCATAGATAGCCCAACACAAAAACATCTCCATAATGCAGTTTGTAAAGCTAGCTAGCCTACTCTTATCTATTTAACTATTAGAATATAGACTTCACTTCAGGTCAACAATTCGCCTAAATTGCTGCAAAGTGACTCTGCAGAATTCTGTATAAGGGAATATATTTTTATTAATACTTATCCTATTACAATATATATATATTATATATAGTCCTGCATGGTCACTTTATGTTGTACTAGAACTCATAGTAAATGTCTAAAAACTTTATTTCGAATAATTTCATTATTCATTTGGTAATATTTATATTTATTTATTTATTTAGCTATTATCAGTCAATATTTGTTTAATTACTATTCAGATATTTAACTTGATTTTCTAGTTGTCACCATTTGTTACTTAATTTTCTTTAAATATTTTTTTTTCGCTTATTAAAAGTGCTTGATGTTTATAATAACAGTTATTAAATTTTAACTGTTATTAAATTTTTTTTCAATTTCATTTTAATAACTTAATCATTTTTTAGTTAACTCTCTAATATTATTATAATAATTTTAAATATAACATTTTATATATTTAAGTAAAATGTATCAACCTTATAAATAGAAAATTTTTCTCTGAGTGTAGACAGCTGTGATTAACTGATTTCCACTGGTTAAACACTGTCTCGATTTTCCTAGACCAAACCCAAGCTTTTGTTTAGTTACTGTTGCGATTATCTAGTTGGAGCTTTAGCTGTATCTCACTCTAGCTGAGTGTGTCTGTGTGTAATTAACACCATTGCGTAATGCAGCGTATCGAAGCCTAAATAGTGCTGCTCCATATGCCCAGCCTTATGGGGGTGGGCGTGGCAGCCATTAAAAGCGCCAAACAGCTGTCTGCCTCACTTTCCGTAGTCATCTGTACCTCTCTCTCTCTCTCTCTCTGCCTCACTCTCTCCCTCTAACTGTAGGCACTTTAATTTTCAACCATTTGCTAAAACTTTGTTGCCATTGCCCCCACATATCCGAGTTCCCCCTCTCCCTCCCCTGGGCCATGTCAGGAGGTGCTAAAACGCTTTGGGTTTACAATTTGAAACGTTCTTAATGTCAACTTAAAGGGCGCAACTCGAGCAGCTGATGAGTTGCATTGCATCGAAGTTCAGCTGGGGTGTCAGTGAACCCCAGTTGGGCCAATCCTCAATCTTTAATCCATAAGCCACCTGCCTGAAACGCGCCTAGTTTAAATATATAAAAAACACACATATATTCTTTTCGTTTCCGCGCTGACCAAAACAGAAGAATTTTTGAATTAAGCCAAAGCGTCCATAAAAATCCACCCCGAAGGATCAGGACGCCAGGACTTGGCCCGGAATCGGGGAACTGCGGTGTGCGCTGAAGTGGAGCGCTTGAGTAGGGCGTGTTATTCAGTTCAGTTCATTACGGGCAGGTGATACTTTTCATTGCTCTACAGGCAGTATGCTTTTGCTCCCTTTTACAGCGAATTGCAATAAAAAAAAAAAAACGTAAAACAGAGAACAGAAAATTCATTTGCTTTTTGCCGTTTTGAAATCAAAAATAATTTTTATAATTATGCCATGAATAAATGAATAGATTGAAGAGCTCGGCAGGAAAAATAAATGCGCCACTAGCTGTGACTGGGCACAGCTCATCATTAGCGCACACACAGATACACACACATACACACAGCGCTGTAGACGCCTCCCAAAATGAAGAAGCGGCTAAGCTAGAGCAGTGGGTGGGCGGGCGAAAAAAAAGAGGCCGCGCCCACGCTGCCAAACGCGGGTGGAAACCCAGGCCAACCCCCTCTAACCCCAACCCCAACAGCAGCTGCTCCTCAGCTACCCCACAGCTAACCCTCTGCTTACCCTCTGCTCAGCTGTCAAAAGGTTTTCAAAGTTGCTTTGCCAAACGCTTTGATGTCGCGCCGTCTCGATGTGTGTGTGTGAATATGAGTGTGTGCTCTGTGTGTGTGTGTGTTTGTGTCAGTAGATACATTTTTCCAAGCGCGCACATAAAAAATGTTGCCCGGCTCGTTCAAGATTCCGCTGCGCGAATCGCAAAAATGTTTAATCGATAAAATAAATGAGTTGCCTTTGCCAAGTTGTTGCTTTTGTTGCTGGCATAGTTGACGTTATTCTTGTGCGCAACTTTCTTCACAGATGTTGAGCCAATCATAAAATAAAGCCAAACACAACAACAACAGCACCAACTATAACTGTATATTTATGTACTTTGTGTGTACGTACACAAAAAATTCCAAAGTGCCTTTTGCTAAGATCATAAAAGCTCACATAAAGCAAAAGGTGTTCCTTAAACCTTTATTAGCTACAAAAGCCCATTACTGAACTGTCTTCGAAAACTTAAACCTTTCCTAAACATACATATAATCTACATATAACCAAACATATGTAAATTTAATCAGAACTCTGAAGTTAAGCCTATTACAAATCAAAGATTTGATTTGAAGCTGTGCGTCAAGGTTCGAATCAAATATTTTGATTACTATTTAAAAAAAAATGAACCAAATTTCAAATGGAAATTCATACAGTATTAACTGTATTATGGCTGTATTTGAAATCGATAACTTATCGAGTATCCAATTGCTAAAATATAAGTAATTTCCTTATCTAAAATATTTTAAAAGTTTTTATTGTGAATTCCCTTAAAATATCACTAAACCATAAAGAAGTAAAAGTATTTATAATCTTAGTGAATC
The DNA here is from genome assembly GCA_035045545.1 of Drosophila gaucha. NCBI lineage: Eukaryota > Metazoa > Arthropoda > Insecta > Diptera > Drosophilidae > Drosophila > Drosophila gaucha. The sequence goes on from JAWNOY010000342.1 coordinate 243,212, forward strand.
TATTCCTTGACAAAGAAGTTTCGTCATTCAACATTCCCATAAACTTCAGTAGTTATTTTTTTAAAGTTGTTTTAATATCGATAATTCTACTTACTTAGCGAATATATCAGTCAAAATGGAGTTTCCCAAATCAATATATAGTATGACAGTTGAGATTGGTGATTACCCTAGCTAACATTTCTGATCGTTCAGTTCAGTATTTCTATTTATAAAATTATATTTTGTCAATTGCGTGATATTTCATACAATTAAATTTAGCGATGAAAGGAGTCTCGTTATTTAACATATTTTGACAGTTGTCATTGTAAACTCCCATAGGTAAAATATCAGATAGCTCATCTTCAGCCATCTCCTCTTTAAAGTTTGCCGCTAAAACATTTATCACTTCATTAAGGGCAGTCCTTAAAGCAAGCTGCCAACAGGTCTGCTGCCTGGCTCCATGTTCGATTGTCACTTGAATGTATTTTGCGTTTTTTTCTTGCTGTTTTTTTTATTCTTAAAATTGTTTTGCACAATTAATATGCAAATGAAGGCATCTTAATGTGGCATCCACCGATTCGAAATATGCAAATAATGCGTTAACAACTTAATTCGCTTGGCCATTGAGTGGGTACCCGAGCGGTTAGAGGTTCAGCTTGCCCCGTAATACTCGTTCACCAACTAAAAAGAGAGTATATTGGTTTGGTACAAAGGCTGTAGTGTTGCACTGCTGTCTGTCCGCCTGAATGTAAATACCTCAGGGTTACCCTCGTCTTATAAGGTTCAAATTTTTGGATACGTGGTAAATCGGGAGCCCTCAGAACAAGTTGCCAATAGGTCAAGAGAAAGTAGAGGGTAAAGATCCCAAAGTCTTGCAGTTGGATCACTCTTTGTCTTCTCTACTCTAAAGCTGATTTTGGACCTTGGGCGAGTATTATGCAGTCGGTTGAGTTGGACTGCAACGTTCTCACGTATTTTTTTTTTTATTCATTTTTGGTTTAGTTGGACGATTAGCGCGGGGTCCTGAACTTGGCAGCTGTAGCGCCTACCAACCAGCTGGGTCTTGGGAAATGTAGGAGCCCGTCTTAAGTGTTACGTCTTCTCTTCAGTTTGCTCGCAGCATCTCTTCGGCTTATTTTGCTTGTTTATCTCAGTTCGATCGTTTTGTAGTTCGCCTGCGTCTGGGGGCAGCTACTGCGATTCTTTGGCTTTTGTTTTGCGAGTTGACAAAATTAATGAGCTGAGCTCCGTGGAGAGCGGGCCAAAGGATCTGCTCGTTAAATTTAACAGCTCAGCCGCTACGCTTTTCTCACCCGACTCAATGGCAAATTTATGCGTGAATTTGGCGCAGATCCATTAAGTGGATCCATAGATTAAGTCAACGTGTTGTCTCATACGTTGTTGTTATTGTTGTTGTTGTTGTTGTTGTTGACCGTTTAAGTGGCCCCTGTGACTGTGACTGCAACTGCAACGGTAGCAATTTGAATTTCATGTTTCTTCGCTGACAGCTTCTTTAAATGGCGCTTAACTTTTGTTTTGACATTTTCACGCTGTTGACATTTCACAGAATAAATTTTTTTGGGCACTCTTATTCATTGTGATTGTTGGTGTTGTTGTTGCATGCAAATTCAATTAACCGTGACATTCACTGAAATACCAAACAACATGCCAGAAATGTTGAGTCATCGGAACAACCCAAATATTCAGTATTCCATCTTAGCTATCTTTTATTATACTATTACAATATATCAGACCTTGAAGACAATAATCGTTTCGAAGATCTTGTTTCGAAATCCATTAACCAAAAGTTGGTTATATTACATATATTATTAATTAATTAAGATTAATAGATTAAGATCCACTAACGGTAGCTGAATGCTTCTTTAAATCACTAATACAAATTTTAATTTAAAAAAATACATATATTAAAAAATATTTCTGTTTAATTCTATTCAATTTCTCTTCATTATTAATTATATTGTTTATTATTATTTTATTCCACAATTATTTTTTAAATTTTAATTTGAGTACCATTTCATTATTTTTTATTTTTTTTAATGATGTTTATGTTTGTGGAACGTTTCAGATTTCTATTCGACAGCTTTTAAGCCAAAGTGCTTGGTGGTGGGCTCGGTTTAGGGCACAGCAGGTTGTCAAGTTGCTAATGGCCTTTGCCAAGGTTTCTATGATCAATGTGCACTTGAAAAGCAGATTTAAGAATTTTTACATGCAAAATTCAATTAGTTTGCAACAATTGTGCCATGCAGTAAAAGTGGCCCCATTGTTAATTTTGCTCTTGTTGTTGTTGTTGTGTTTTTGTAGTATTTGTTGCGTCGACGCCTACGCGACTCAGTTAATTTTTTTTGTTTCGGACATGAGACACGCTACTTTGCGTTTTTGGCTGCCAGACGGCGGCGGCAGAAGCGACATTGCTGCAGTTTTGTGGCACGCAGCAGAATGTGGCACACGCATAGAGACGGCTAGCTTAGTGTAAAAGAGAGCGCACTATGTCATGTATGAATGAATTGGCGAGTTGCGTGTGTGTGTGTGTGTGTGTGTGTGTGTGTGTGTGTGTTTGTCGTACGCCGAGATTTTTGGCGCCAAATCTAGCATGCAAAAAAGATCGACGCTGCGAATGCGTAAGCCAACTGCTTGCAAAATAACTAAAACGAGTTGAGCTCACGTGCCGACACACACACACACACTTACACACTTACACACTTACACAAAGTGTCCCGCCCACACTCCAAAGGATTGCGTGTCATTTGTTTATAAACACATCAACTGAAACAAAAACAACAATTGGCTGAAGCCTGACGCCTGACGCCTGATGCCGGCTAACCCAAAGCCCCAGTGCTGTCGACCCTTGACACCCATGCAACAACAACAACAACAGCAACGAACAGCAACAGCTGCTGCAGTTGCATCTGCCTGCGCCCAGTTTAAGGTTAGTTCTTTTTTAGCCTAAGCTGAAACTGTATAACTGCAGTTAACAGCTAAAGGACACTGCGTCCTCTTTTTCGTGGGCGTCGCAGTTTGTTGCCTTTTTTTTTTAAATCGAAATCCAAATGGCAGCCCTTGGGGCAATTTCTGGTTGCTGCCGCATTGTAATTTCTTTAAAAGCAATTCATTTCATAATGGGGGAAAAGAGCGAGAAAAAAGAAAGGCGAAAAATACATGAGGGAAAATGCGAGCGCTGACAGAAAGAAAAGCAGCCAAACGAAAATGGCAAAAATAATGCAGGAAAATGGAATGAAATGAGCGAAGCTAAATAAAAATGAAACGGAGGTTGGGGCTTAGAATAGGTTGGGCTGTGCTCGCTACAATTCTTGCTAAAGTTGAGGCCAACACACATACTATCATATACTGGCTATGCAGTTATCGTTCGTTCGCTAGGATTGTACGCCATTTTTAGCAGCGACGTTTTATGGTCTACCTCCCCAAAAACACCCCATCCTCAATCCAATCTAGCCCCAAAGAACAAACCCAGCAGACAAAAGCTCTGTTTCTTTCTGTTCTTTTCTCTCCTCTTTTATTTTGTTACCCCCTATTCTACATGGGAATTCAGGGTATAAAGTTTAAGTGCCAATGTATGTAACAGGCCACTTAAAGTATGTATATATATTCGGGAACAGAAAGACGCTGAGTCAATATAGCCTGTGTGAATCCCGCGATAATATATTCTTGTTGTCCGTAATTCGATTTCTCTTCTGATTTCCTTATTATCGGTGAAAATTGATATTTCGATTAGGTTTTTAATGCATAGCTTGAATAGTATTATAGATAAACTAGAAATTTGGTTTGTAGGCTCTTGGAATCAATTCTGGAATATCTTCCCCAAGTCCTTTATAAATTTGACTCATTTTAGAATATTAGAAGCCTAAGGTGGGTTTAAGGTATCTCCAAGTCGTGCATGCCCGACTGTTACTTGTTTCTTTTTTAGCACGATTATTTCGTTTGGGAAAGTTGTTTATGGAATTCATTTTATTACATGCCTCCTCGCAGCGCGTCTCTTGCAGCTCTGCTTGAGGTTTCTTTCTTTCTCTGCAGCCGCTTGTAGTTTTGCAGTCCCGTTGCCTTCTTATAGATAATAAGAAAATTATACATTTTATTCAACAGCAAACGTTGCAGGCGAATGCCGCAATGCCCTCAATTAGGAGTAGTCCTTAATTTTCTGTTAAGTTATTTAGTATTGTATCCCTTGTGGTTTGCTTTTTATTATAATTTGCAGCCTTGACTCGAAATTCGGCTTGAATTCAAATTGCATTCCAATGCGTCTAACGGTTTTATCAGCGTCTGTGATCATACTTATACAATATAAACGCATCTATATAATCACCCACTCCTTCAGCGATTTGTCGTTTATCCTCTGCTTCGTCTTTCTTTATTCGTCATTTTCGCACAGCCAGACACTAATAATTTTCTAAATTCTGCTTTTTTGCTGTGCGCCGTTTCTCGTAATCGCCCCAAAGTTCTGAACTCATATTTAATTAAATTAATTAACGTTTATTTGGCGTTTGCTTTATGGATTTGTATTGTGAATTTTACATTCCAATGATTAACAGCGAGCTATTCAGAGTATTCATACATATGTATTAAAAAATATGTGTGCTTGAAAGTCTATCATCTAGACAAATCTAGCATCCGACTAGGAACTTGCATTTGTTTTTAGTTAACTGAAAATCGCTCTTAACTTACTTGGCATTTGCAATATTTGAAGTATTTTGTCGAGACTTCAAAATTCTTGAGCTTCTCATATGAACGAATGATTCATTATCATTATTTTCTTTATTGTTGAATGTTATCTTTGGCGACAGTGTGGCATTCCACAGCACACCTACTCTGGCGGCCGGATCAGGGACACTCAGCTGGGGATTGGAGGTCCTTTAACAATTTGAAGTACATGTCGTCCTGCTGTTGACACCGAACGGACATGCCACTGACAATTACGTGGAAAGCAGCTCAAAAAAAGTGCCAAACTGTAGCAGAGGCAAAAAATGTCGAGCAATTAACTTAAATACGTTTCAACTTTTTACGTCCAATCGCCCGACAATGTCCTGCTATAGTCCTGTTCACCACTTGCCAGAGTGCTCAGCTAACTGAGTGTCCACAGCTCTCTGTGTGGAAGTGTGTATTGAAGCAAAAAGTTTTGAAAATTCAGCCACAAAACAATAAAAACGTTCAATGTACTTACGATATACACAACGGAACAAAAAAAACAAAAAACGACAAATTTTAAAAGAGCGATAGATGGAAGGGTTGACAGGGGCAGGGGCAGGGGGCAGAAGAGCCGGTTATGTGGGTTGTCGTTGGCCATGAAAGGGGTCGCTCATAAATTACAAGAGTAATTATATTTAATAACCGCAATTAACTTTGTAATAATGTCAATGAAAATGATGAGACAAAATATGATTAAAAACAAAACACAAGCACACACAAAAATAAAAAGAACAAGTAAACAAAGAGCAACAAGAGAAAAAAGAGACAAAGCAAATACGTATAGAATGCTCGCAAGCTATGTAAATCCTCATCAAAATGGCAAATCCCTCGACTTTGGACACTTACGGCTAAGATAAAGCGGACTTAAGCGAGCCGGATGATCAAGGACTGGAGTGGAAACGTCAGCTATCATAAAAGACTCGAGCACTTTTTGCATTTATTAGCTTTATTGCGAGCTGGTTCCTGTTCGGTATCATATCACATTCAGCATTTAGATTTACAATTTCTTTGGCTGCGATTCTCGACCGTTCGCTTTTTTTATGACATTTAATTGGACATTCAGATTTTGTGTGTTCTAATTTGTGGTGGATTTTATGATTTGATTCGCGGAAACAGGCCAACAGATTATTATTGAAGTCCATTTTCGGGGCTGTTTACGTAATTAACAGATCAAGTGGCCATGCCTAATCGAGTGGTTCTCCCTGAACCCTCCTCTGTAGCTGCTGAGGGTGGTTTACTGGGCTTACTGGTGGGCTTACCTATGTGTTACCTTCTATTCTGGGGTAACTGATAACTGCAATTAATATTTTTGACCTTTTCGTCCGATTGCTGTTGTTTTTCCAAGTTCACGCCGTCAGCTGCGTTTTGAAGGTTGACTCAACGTTTAAATGCATGAAATTTATTTTCATTTCCCAGTCTCACTCTCTCTCTCTCTCTCTCTCTCTCTAATCTATTCCTTGCAGCCTGAAGCCCCCGCCCAAGGATGGCGTCACTAAGAGCAATCCATCAAAACGGCATCGAGAGCGCCTCAATGCCGAACTGGATCTGCTTGCCTCGCTGCTGCCCTTCGAGCAGAACATACTTAGCAAACTGGATCGACTGAGCATACTAAGGCTGTCCGTTAGTTATTTAAGAACCAAAAGTTATTTTCAAGGTGAGTACATTGTACAATTTTTAAACTATAGCTACTATACATACATATAGGGTGGTTGTTAACCTCCGTAGAACTTTAAACGCACCCAGACTTGTTTAAAGGTTAAAGCCAACAGCTCCCATCCATGCACTTCGAAACTAGTAACTTCTGTATCAGACCACATCCCATATGGCTGGGCTACGTCTTCTTCTTCCTCGTTTGCCATACGGTGCGATACATTTCGGCCTATTAAATCGATTATGCTACCTTTGCCAGCGAGAGTTGCTGCCACCGAATGGTGGCAGACCCTAAACATGACTCATAAATGATTCAAAACTAATTTCAACGCCGCTATGGGGCGTCCTGTGCCTCTCTGTCTAGCTCTAGTCTTGATCCCAGCTCAGGGATACGCACATACACACACAGCCGGAATAAACACACACGCACATGGCGAAATTTGTTCTGTTGACGGATTAAAGTCGAACTAGAAAATAAGCAGAAATATTGTAGATGAAAGGCACATTTCACTTTGTCTTCTTTCAATTTCAGCTTTATATTTAGAAAATATATACAGTATTTAGGATTCCTAACTGTATACGCTTCTAAATTGCATTAAATCTTCGTGTTGAATTCTGATATTAAAACAAATTATTTATAATAAATATAATAAATATAACGTATATCGTATAAATTACAAAAGTTTCTATTTTTATCAAAAGAAATATTATATTTCATATTAATTAGGTTTATATATTATGAAAGATAGTTTCGCCCTATCTTCTTCTAAATTAGAGTTTTTCCTAGCTTTTTGTTTTCATTTTGTGGCCCACCTGGAAAATGAATAAAAGGTGAGCCCTAAGCGAATGGGAAATGGAGAAATGGTAAAATTTTTGGGCCTGGTAAATCGAATCAGTCGAGTAAGAAAACATATGTGCACACACACCCACATACACACATAGAAACACACATAGCTGCAAATAACGGGGTAGTTTTGTTGTTGTCTTCTGTTTTTTTTTTTGTTTCTCTTCGAAGTTTTTGGCAAAAGTATTTCGTGTGTTTTTTCGCTTCTAATTTAAATTAATTAAAACAATGCAATAAAAGGAGAACGAACTCGGACGCTTTGATGGCTTTATTATTGACTTAGTTCATTGGCATTTCGCATTGCTTAACGACATAAATTTAATTGCCTTTTGAGGGGGTTGTACACACAACAGGAAGATGAAGTACCCGCTCGGCGCATTAATTAAATGTAAGTGCAAAAATTCTTGTGAAATTAGAATGAGAAACTAAGGCACAGCAACTAAAGGACATGCCCGAAGACCCTTTGTATGCCATTTGTGACTCACGTGGGTCCAGCTTTTTTTTTTTTGGGCTGGGCTCATCCTGCGGCTAGTACGGCAAATACTCGAGTAAATATTTTGACAATTAGCGGTCAAAACGCAGTTGGGCGTTAATTGCAATCGCAAACAGTTGCGACGGCCAGTTCAAGTCTGTCAGCCAGGACACGTGCCCAGTTGCATTGTGCTAAGTCAATACATGATCCTAAGTTTCCTTTCATTAGAGGCCAACAACCACTTGGTTTAAAAACAGACACGCGCTGCGTTTCCTTTGCGCATTTCGAGCGAGCGACGACGACGACGGGTTAATGGACCAGAACCGTTGCGCCGTGTGCTCCCGTGAGTGCCCAGTGTCCTGTCTATATTTATGTCTTTGTCCATCTAATGTTTGTTCGGAGGTTTGACAAAATGTCGCGGCACAGGTCAAAGTTTGTTTACGTTTTGGCTTTATTTGTTTGTCTAGATGTTTTTCGGATATTATCAGGATCATTTAATTTACAATTAGTGGGTGCACAGGGGGAGACTGTATGTGTGTGGGTGGGTGGAGTGAGCTGAAATGTGTGAGCCACGGCTTGTGGGATTTCCAAAACTTAAGCACTCAATGCAATTAATTGAAGCAACCAAAAAGGTTAAGATACATATATAAATATATAGCTGTACACATATATTTATTTATATAAAGACAGAGAGAGAGAGAGTTTCCTATATAAAGCTGTGTTCTATGCTTATGTGCCAGTATTTATTTATGTGTGTGTATACACATTTAATGGCCCACTGGAGGGTTGCTCGCCAGACACCAAACGTCCTGCATCTATATAGGGGCAGTTGTTGACCCTGACTTGCGCAAAAGCGAAACAGCGAACAAGTTTTCTCTATACCAACGGAAAAAATGGAAAAGAAAAAAATGAATGAAAAGCAAAGTTCGTTTTCATTTTCGCCAGGCTTTCCGGACCAGCTTTCCTATACACCTAAAGACTTTACGGCAAAAACAACAACAAAAGTAGCAAAACAAAAAAAAGAATAGAAGCTAAATAATTAAAGCGCGCTGCTAATGGCCCATTGTCTTGGCCTGGCCCTAAGCCCCCGCCCTTTCCACCTACGCCATTATTGCTGGCCAAGCGTTGGCGCCTTATGGCTGGCAATAATTGTTAAGACGCGCAATTTGTACATTTTTAATGTACTCGTTACGTCTCCTTGGTCCTGACAGAGGGCGTCTGCCTGCTGTTACTCCTGCTGTTGCTCCTCCCCCGCCTTGCTTAATTGATGAGTTGCGTAATTAACTGCAAAATGAACTAAAATGCTGGCATTGATAGTTTTGCTTAACCATTCGAAATGCTGATTGCACGCAATCGAACAAAACCTCTGTATAAGCCCCGATCCCAACCGAAACCCGTTCCCAAAAACTGAGCAATTAAATTGGCCAATAAGCAAATTGAACGCAAAAGTCAGGCTCCAAATGAAATTTGGCCATTTGCACTCGATTTCATGTATATAAATTCATTTTGATATCTGAAAGATAAAAGGTGCAAATGGGAAATTCGGATATGTTTTGTAAAAACATTGGAATAATTAATTAATTTAAATTATTCATTAATTGCATAAAATTAACAAGAATCCATATGGATCAGAGCTGTGAAAACAATGGAGATTTGAACAGACTGGCAGACAGAGGTTCGTAATGCCTCGCAGTTGACTTTAGACGCTTTTGGTAATTGGAGCTTGGCAGTGGGAAAGCGTTGGTTGCCAACCAGTGTTCCCACACATGATTAAAATATGAAAAATATATTAATATTTCTTTGCCTTAGACCTGCAATAGATTCGCCAACCACTCTGACTGCGCGGCTCTGGTGCAGCGACTGGTTATTGAGATCTAGTTCTCTTTGGGTTTTGGTCTCGTGGGAAGCGAACTGCAATTGCCGCCGTGTGGCAACTTGTGAGCTCTTGCAAATGCGACACATGAGCTTGGGCATAGTTTTTAGGAACAAATTCTGTGTACACCCTTAGCATTCAGTTTATGTTAACAAGGTCACTTGTCCAGGCCACGAAATTTATGTTTTGGGCTGGGTAGGGGAGGCGAGAGAAAGGAGTTTGGGTCAGGCAGTTATGCTATTATCAAAATTGCCGTTAAGCGTTTGTTAATGGAGCCCATGGCCATGCGCTATGCGAACCGCATAGCCCAAGGGGCCAAGGCTCAGCTCTTAACCTATAAACATACTAAGCTCCGAGACTCGCCAATTTTTTCGTGCATATACATGACTTTCGTGCGTTGCTCCAGTTTAGGCCCATTAGCAGCAACGGAGGGGGCGGCTGGAGGAGGCTCTAGTAAAATCTATAGCCAGACAATGGCTCGCCGTGGCGCAGGCGGACATGCAATCAGTCAGGCGATGCACTTTAAATACAACTGTCCTACCTCGAGGAAGGTTGATATACCCATTGTTGCTGCTCTTGTTCTTATTGATTGTCACGCCGCTCAGCCGGGTTGAGTTTTGGCAAAGAGTTGAGAGAATGCGGCAGACAACATTGCGTGACTTACGTAGGTCGAATGGAACCCTCTCACTTCATACTCTTAAGCTTTTTTTGTGCTCTCGCATGCAACAACAACAGGTACATTATCTAAAGGCCTAGTTCAATTTAAAGCGGTTCAACACGCGTTTAAAGACCTGTGAAAAATTCTAATTTTCACTCTACTAAATCAATAATAAACTCGAGGGATGGGCTAACATCAGCCATGCCGAAATTTGATAATGCCCTTGAAATTGTAAAGGATATAGGTATAGTTTTCTCTGATTTGCCATAAAGAGATCAAGATTGACGTATTTAAAAATATTCGTGTCTCTAGGTGTAAATTTGTAAAAGATACAGTTCTTACCGATTTGCCACAGTCCCAAGAAAAAGATATATACAATCTGTTGAGTAGAGAAATAGTAACCTCAATGTAAAATTTTGGGGCTCTAGCTATTAAACTTTGGAAGATATAGGTCTCTCCAATTTACCATGCCCCAAACACGCGGAAATCTGAATTAAAGTTTTTATAATTTTGTCGAAGCGGTCAACCTTAACGTATTTGTCAATTTTGGGTGTAAGATTGTAAAAAATACAGTTTTTACAATGTTTCACTCCCTTTATGGGCTTAGCTATACATAATATTTTTTTCTAAAAACGGCCTATATAAATATAAATATATATTAAAATGTTTTAAGTTTAAAGTCTTTGGCTCTAACAGCTCCGAAAATATTAGAGGATTTATGTTAAACACTAGATAGACTTCCTGACTTGCCACGACTCTAGTGGGCGTGGATATAACAGTAGCTTACATCCCAAATTTGGATGTTGTACCTCTTAAATTGTAGAAGTTTCAAGTTTCAAGTCTTAGACTTCAATAATACCGAAGTTTTCGCTACTAAAGCGCCCGACCCTGGATGATTTCGAAATATACAATGCCTGCAGCAGTTTGGTTCCTAAAATAAACGCAAGTTAGGTGGTATATCTTAATAATTTCGAAAATTACATGAATTACCAATCTTTTTTAGAAGATGATACTAGGATTTTCTAATGTTATCTAACTATTTTACTAGCTAAGGTTTTGATAAATAGGTATCTCACTTTTTTTCCGCTAGTCGTTAGTTTTTGGGTTGAGCCTGCAATATTTGTCTCTATCCCATATAAAATTTTCCCCTGTTGTCAGACAATGCCCAGCATTTTGTTGCCTGTCAGTTTTTCAATCAGTTAGGCTGATGAGTTTGACATTTCCATGACATATTTGTTTGTGAGCACGAAAAATATTTGCCAAAATGTCAGAATTTAAACTTTATTCATTGCTTGCTTGCACCATGCCGTGCCAAGGGACACGCCCCCATCGCAGCCCCCAAACGAACGACCGTCAAGCGCATAATTGACGCCATTTTCCTGCAGTCGTCGCAGCTAGCATCGCTGCCGAAGTCGCGGCCGACGTCGCGGACGACGTCGCTGTCTATGTATCTTTTTTCAGCAGTCGTCGCCATTTTGCAGCAGTCATCGCAGTTAGCATCGCTGTCGACGCACAGTGGAACAATTGCCTATGTTTCCTTGCAAAAGACATTTTTAATTACATATTAGGTCATAATTTTCATTATATTTATACCCTTGCAAAAAGGGTATATTAATTTTGGTCAGAAGTTTGCAACGCAGAGAAGGAAGCATCTCCGACCATATAAAGTATATATATCTTGATCAGCGAGACGAGCTGAGTTGATATAGCCCTATCCGTCTGTCTGTCTGTCTGGATCAACGCAATCTCCTCCGAAACTATAAGAGCTACAGAACTGCAATTTTGCACATAGGCTCCAATCTGCTGCAGGCATTGTAGATCTCAGAATCATCCAGATCGGACGACTATATCCCATAGATCCCATAGAACAGTTCGACGTTATTAAAGTCAGACTTGAAATTTGGAATATATACTCCTGAATTACACCCTCATACAAAAAGGTATAGAGTATATAGCTACGCCTTTTGGGGGCGTGGCAAATCGGATAAAACTATCTTTTACAGTTTTGAAGCTAGAGCATTCAAATTTGAAGTGTAAAATACTTTTGGCCTCCCCTTCAGATTGATCTTAAGCTTATATATACAAGCCTACTTGGGGCGTGGCAAATCGGGAAAGTCTATATAGTGCTTAACATAAATCCTCCAATATTTTGGATGCTGTTAAAGTCAGAGACTTGAAACTTAAAATATATACTTGTATCAACCACCCCTAGAAAAAAAGATAAAGAATATATATCTGAAAAATCGAAAAAAAAAAAAAACTGTAATTTCAACAATTTTACACCTAGTGTCAAAAACGTTAAGCTTCACCATTTCAACAAAATTATGAAAAATTATATATATCCGCCTCTTTGGGGCGTGGCAAATCGGAGAAAACTATGTCTTCGAAAGTTTTATAGGTACAGCTTCAAAATTTGATATATAGGTTACTGTTGCCCAGCTCATTAGATTGACTAAAAATTATATATGTATATCTACTTGTTGGGGGCGTGGTAAATCAGAGAAAACTATATCTGTATCCTTTACAATTGCAAGGGTATTACCAAACTTCGGCATGGTCGAAGTTAGCCCATCCCTCTAGTTAATTTCTGTTTCAGTTTTTTCAGAAAATTGACATCAGACATTAAATTTGGTCAACTTTAAAATTCTACTTCTAACCATTCTTTGCGAATTTAATAAAGTTTTCGAATTCTTAATGTATGACGAATTCTCTCTCAAACTTATATATTTTTACCACAATTTCCGGACAATTGCCCCACTATGCGATGCCTCTGTCAACGTCGCTGCTATGTATCTTGCAGCTCGTCTGCGCGCACGCTTTTCCGACATCGCGTCGGTTTTCCGACCTTCTTCTTTCTCCTGCTTACCAGTGTATTGGGTGGGGTCTTGGCTTTGCCGTCGCCATTATTATATGTATAGCGCGGAACCCAGCCCTAACCTGCCCCGCCCCTGGGCTCGAATGCAACGCGCGCTGAGATTTTGCGTTTTCCGCCTTTGCAAGATTTACGTTCATCCACCAAATCGACGACAAGGGATTGGGCATTGCGAGGGGTTGCTGGAGGATTTTGGTTTAAGCTGCAGGTGAAATAGCGCACTTTCTAAGCTCTGGAGCTAGGGAAGTATAATCAGTTTCAATGTAGCTTAGAGAATATAAATTTGGTTTATACTAAGTAGCTAAGAAGAAGAAATAATAATAAACACGCCCAGAAATAGAGCCAGATTTGTTGCTAGTCCCCCAACCTCTGTCCCAGGTCACTAGCTAAATTTGAGCCTAATTAAATGTGTTTATGCACGTGAATAATTTAACCGAAGCAATAAAAAAGCTAAAAAAGGTAAAATAAAAAATATAACTGTAATAATAAGAAGTACAAGTCGCAATGTAAACTGAGCCTAATTAAATTATGAATAATTACCACAAAATGTTGCTCTAAAAGCCTTTCCAGCCATCGCACGCACATGATGCAATTTGTTTTGCCCGCATTACGTGAAGCCCAACATTTTGGGCCCGAAGTGGGAGTGGGGGTGTTGCTCCGACAGCCAACAGAGGGTCAACTATTTGTTTTATCGCACTTTCGCTAAAATGAACACTCTAACACACACACACAAAGGCAGCGGCACTTTTGTTAATTTGATAAAAAGCTAGAGCAGCGCACAGATTAGCCAGAAGAGAGCCGTGCCAAGCCAACTCAGGAACTGGCCAAACCTCAGTACACTGAAAAAAATTAGCTGCCATGTTACTAGAGTCTAAAAAGCCATTAGATCGCAGCACAAATTTGATTAGACATAAGTTCATAAAACTTAAGGCATATAGTATCTAAAAGTAGTAAATGAAAATTTATTTAAAATCTGAAAACTAAATGAATTGAAATTTGAATATAAGTTAGTATAAGTATAATTACTCAATTTAATAATTTCAGGTTATGAAAAACAGTTTATAATTTGAAATATTATATATGTAAAAGAAAAGTTGCATAATTTTAAGCTGTCTTAAAAAGCTAATAGCTAATTAATTTGGCTCAGTGAGTTCTAGTATTAGGGGTAGGCCGTTAGTTTTTGGAGTTGTTAATTGAAATGAGAGACCCTGTAACTGGACTGCGGTTGCTGTAGTCCTTGCTGTGGTCCTTGCTGTGGTCCTTGCTATGGTCCTTGCTTTTGTTGTCGGCTGTGGGCCAGGGGTTGCTTGAACGTTGTTCTTGCAGTTAGTCGTGGGCTTTGCCATGTGTAAATTAGGTTTTAGGTTTTACTCATTTCTTCACATTTTGTTTTTTGTTTTTATTTCACTCTCATTTTTATTATTTCCATTTGCGCTGATAAAAATCATAATTTATGACATCAGCTGCCGTGGCATATTTTATTTCAACTGGCATATAAATTTGCTTATAAAATTTGTCCCAAAATCCAGAGACAGAGCTCAGTGAAAATATATTAGTTCTAGTTTTCGGTGTTCTGCGCCATTTTATTTTTTGGTTTTTTTTTATCGTTTATCGCGCATAAATCAATTTTTGTGACAAATTTATTATAAAACTTGAGGCGGAGAGGAAAATATGTAACGGGAAATTCCCAAACCCCCAAAATGGCGGCTGCTTGGCGCAAGGGTGTTTGCCTAGGGGTGTGTGTGTGGGGGTGTATAATGCTATAGTGTAGCTATAGTATGGGAATGAAAGCTGGTGCCAGGCGCTGGCTAAGTTACCGGGAGGAGAGGGGTCTCATAAAATATTACAATGACACCATAAACAATTTTTAGTACTTTTCCATGCCAGCTGTAAATATTTATTGTATATTATGGTCTACTATATAGTGTGTATATACATAACTATATTGGATTTTTATGAAGTAACTATGGTATCCAATTGGTAGGGCTTAAAGTGTGCCGGGGCTGGGGCTGGGGCCTGTATAAAACGTTTTGGAGCCAGCTTATTTATGGCGCAGCAATACGACTAAAATATTAATGGCTAATAAAATATAAAAATTTCGAACTCATAAATATTTAAGCTATGCTCTATTGTTACCTCTCTCTAACACTCTCCCTTTCTCTTTCTCTCTCTCTTTGCAGTTGTTATGCATAAGGATAAGGAGGAGAATGGAGTCCTGCCGCACATACATGCACACGATGGCTACAGAACCCGAGAGCTGGGCGCCTTCGAGCACGGCCTGCTGGATGGTGATATGTTCCTGCAGGTGAGTCGCCACAGCCCCACCTGAACTTACCTGAAAGCAACATCCCCCTTCGCATCGCTTAATTTGTCTTCATCAATTTGTTTGACCATTTGATGGCTTCATCGCCAGGATATGCCGCATAATCAATCAGCGCTTGATTAGGTTGGAAAGGGAGGCTTGCATGGAATATATACAAACAGAAAGAGAGAGAGAGAGAGGGAGAGATTTATATACCATATATATTCTATTGATAAATGATTTCTCGTGACACGCAAGTCGAAGCAGGGCTTCGATTTGTAAATTTCCTTCTGTTTTTTGTAAGTGTATAAAAGTGGAAAATTGTTTAACAATTGAATGCAATTAGTAAACGTCTCGTTCTTGTTCTTGGTGTTGTTGTTGTTGTTGATTGTGGCTGCATTCAATTGATTAATGTGTAATTGGCGCTTGGACATGTGTTACCATAATATTTATAATTAATTTTGGGCCAGTTGAGCCAACTGCAATGCATTTCAAGTTTATGTGCCACGCGCTGAGTTGGTCAAACTTCAATTAAATTGTCTCACGTACATATATATAGTGTACACACACAGTTGCACTCGCACACACATGTTGCAAGTTGCATGTTTTTGCTGAATTAAAGCACTTTTGTGGGCCGCTGTTGCTGCTTGTGGCCAGGCGCGAACATATGCACTTGTCACACTCATGACAGTTTAATTTAATGCACACATAGCTCAGCCATTCAAAGCTAGGCCAAGGGTGAAACGGAGGCAGAGGCAGGGGCAGAAACAGAGGTAGCAGACAGTAGCCAAACTGCAGAGTCGGAGGCACGCAATTGTGCAACATGCGCTTTATGCAAGTTTTTTGCTTTTCTTTTTTCTCTTTTGTTTTGTTTTCGGTCGCACTGCACAATTCAATGTCAAAGTCTTAGACCGGCAAACTACAGCAAGTCTCCTCCCCAACGACACAGCCCCACACACACACACACACACACATTAGGTGCGTTTCACAGTAAAACTGCAACGTGAAATATGATAACAAATACAAAATTAACAAAGTTCCTTGGTGAATAAGTAGAATATATATATGAAGATTTGTCATACTTGTTATACTCGTTCAGCAAATGAAGAGAGTATATTGATTCGTCTTGATGCCAATTCGACTGTCGTTCTTGACTTGAAATTTGAAAGATATCCTAGTGTTTACTTTCGTCTGATATTGTTTGAAAAAGCACACAGGGGAATGGCAAATCTTATTTATAGCTAAAATCAACAAGTAGATAGATTAACTCTTGCCCTCCTCTACACATAGTACTATTAAGTAGCAGATAATAGGTTATCAAGGTGTGAAATCATTGATTTTTAAAAAATATATATTTTTTAGTTGTTTTTGGACGCGTATTAGGCAGTCGTTATGTATTTCATTGCAAAAAGCACTCTGATATCCACCTTAAGCATATGCAAACAAAAACTGCACATTGCACTTGCCTAAAGCCACATGCCACATGTCGCACATGGCACAACGCAGCTGCATTACGTATACGCAGAGTGTCCATCAGGTGCACACGAGGACGAGGACTCGGACGAGTCGTGTGTCTCCTTGCAATTTGAATGCAAGCCAAAAACTTGTTGTTTTTGTGTGTTCTGTTGCCCTTCCGGGCCTTCCGTATGGGCAAAGTTCAGCTAATTGCCGAGCTGCACAATTGTGCATTTCCGTGCATATTTTTGAGCAGCACCGAGAAGGAGCCGAGGGCAACTGGGTGGAAAGCGGAGGTTGGCTTTCGGTTGGGGTGTTGCATATTTAGTTTTAATAGCTCAGGTATTTGTTACCTGTTGCCCGTTTCAATTGCTCATGAAGTTTTTATTGTTGTTGTTGTTGTTTATTATGGGTCACATATTATCATTAGAAAATGGCGTTTTGTCACGCAGCGCAGTTCATGCATATGCAGCCATCTCTCTTGCACACACACAGCTGTTGCTGCTGTTGTTGTTGTTATTATTGTTGCTCCACATTTGCAACAGTTTTGGAGCAACTGTTGACACACATTTGCAGGCGGCTTTAAAAGTGGTTTAATTAATTAAAACTTGGCTAAATAAAGACATTGATTTAAAAGCAACAGGCAACGAATAAGAGAGAGAGAGAGAGAGAGAGAGAAAGAGACAGCAAGTGCCAGAGTGAGAGAGAAAGGCAGCCCACCTGACGTATGCGCAATAGAATTGCTGCTAGCAAAAGCTAGCTATAATTTGAGCAGCTTCCTCCGCATTTTATTAAGCAATTATCTGCCAGCGGTCCAACTCTACTCATCTAGTCAAGAGACAAGTTGACCAAGGGGTCAGCTGGCAGGTCTTGGCCAAGGAAATGGTAAAATAATCGCTGCCAACTTATCAAAACACAAAACAGTAATGCAAGCCGACAATCAAACGAAAGGCTAGATACAAATGTATACTAAGTATGAGATACACACACACACATGTAAATATGCATATATATACATTTATATAGTATGTCTGCCAGGCTGTTGCTGTGCCGCACAAGACGGGCGTGTATTATTAAAATCGCATTAGAAGACGCCGCTGCCTCAAAGCACATCAACTGCTATGGACAGCGGAGACAGTTGCCTCGTATAAACTGATGCACAGCCAAACACAGATTTCAGGAGAAGGCAAACACAAAGAGCACCAGCAAAGAAAGAGAGCCAAAAAGAGATTTCTCTGAAAGAGAGGCAGCTAAAACAATTAAGGCTGCATAAAGATAATCTTGCTTGTCTTGTTTTCAAGCGAATGAACAAATGTACTGTTATCTAGTCGAATTTTATATACTCTAAGATATATCTTGTAGCAAGAGCTACAGAGAAAGAGGGAGAGAGAGGGAAAGATTGAGAGGCATCTAGAGAAAACAAGTAAGAACGCTCAAGTCGGGACTGCCCGACTACAAGATCCCCTGAACCTATGTTCGAGTTTGTTTGTTTACATACATACAGAAAGATCTGAATGCAATAGTAAAAAAAAATTTGCTTTTGAACAAAATATGTTGACAGCAGCGGGAATTGAACCTGCGACTCCTCGCTTGCCGCCATCTCTAACCATAACAGCACACTCTTCATATTGTTCATAGGGACAAAGACGCCACTAAAGTAGCAGCGGCGAGAATTACAATGCTACAGAAATTGACTACTGATTTAACAAATAAAATTCAAAGAATAATGCACACATTTGAATGTATGTGTGCACACGTATAGACTGTGTGCACATTGTGCACTGCACACGTAATGGCGCTCGCTGCCGCATTCTTTTGCCGATTGACAACATGTTTTGTTTCATAACTTCTATGTTACTAAACGGATTTCAATGAAATTTTCAGCATTGAATTTTTTTATTTTACTAAAACTATGGTTTTACTTTAGAAAATTAAAAAAAAAAAAATTGTGGCTTAAATAATTTTTTTTTTTGTAAAAATTGATTTTGTAAAATATGGAGTCGGTATCCAAAATATAAACAAATAGAAAATGTATTTTATTTTCAAAAAGCCAACTGCAAAACTTGGCGACTGTAGCTAAAAATATGTTAGAGATATGGTCCAAAAACGGTATCTTGATAAAGTTCTTAGTCGATATCAGTGAAACAGGAAAAGTTATCGAATACTTGATATGCGCGCTGTATACATGGACCTTCGTGCAAAATTTGAAGTCTCTAGCTTTTATAGGTTCTGAGATGGACGCGTTCATACATACGGACAGACGAACGGACGGACGGACAGACAGACGGACAGGGCTAAATCGACTCAGCTCGTCCCCTTGGGTATAAAAAGTTACAGAAAGCAAATCTCATTTTCCTTGATTCAAAGGGAATGAATAAAGTCGAATGTTATATACTCTTAATTAAATATTGAAGCTAGAAAAGAGAGCAGCTCAAAAAGAGAGAGGGAGAGAAAGACAGATATGTGAGGAAAAGAGAGAGACAAAGAAATAGGCTGCTTTTGAATTTATTCTTATCTAGTCGAATATTATATACCCTTAAATACTTTTCGAGATATATTTTAAACGTTTCAAAAGAAAAGTGTTTAGACATATTTATATTTTATACTTCGTAACTGAATCTCCCTCTTAAATTGCATATTTAATGCCAAATATAGATATATACACTTTGCTTCAGCTACAAATCAAATCCATGGTGCTATTCTCATAGTCACTCCCAGTCTTTCTCTCTCGCTCACACTCTGTATCCCTCTTCCTTATTGTGTTGCTTTCCTTGTTTAGCGCACAGCAGCTACCGTTGGCAATCTTTATGAAGATTATTGATGCGCTGCCGCCGCCGGCTTGATGACAATCCACGCAAGAACAACGAGGCAGCACAGTGCACAACTAGAGATTTATATGCTCCTTCTATATTTATATCCAAATATCCGTATCCATATCCTTTGGCGGGCTGTGTTGATGCGTTTTAAATTATGACGCCACTTAGTGCTTATGTCGGTTAATACCAACTCTGGAAACACTCCAGCCGTCTGTTTCATATTGCTTCTCTCTGCTCTGCTCTACTCTGTAATTAGCAGCAATCGCGCGCATTTGTCTCAACCAACAGCGAGGATGGAGCTGAGCAGAGCAGAGCAGGAGTTGCTGCTGCTGCTGCTGCTGTCGCTCCTCAGCCTTGCCTCTGTTGCAAATTGATATTTAAATACGCTCATATTAATTACAGTTGCAGTTTGGGTCTGTCTTTCTCTTTATAAATTAACAGCGCACCGTCCCCTCAACGCTAATAAGAGCTTTAGCATATTTGTCTTCTGAAACACACACGTTTCACACGTTGCAGCAACGCTTTAAAAGGTCTAGCTAATAATAACATAAATACATTTTTATTTAGATATAAAGTCAACGCACTTCACTGGGCAACACCATTTTTAATTGTGTCAAAGTCGGATTTCATTTTAAAAACAAAATTCCCATTAACAGTATATAAAAATAATATAATAAAACAATAAACTAACTTTTAAGTGAAAACTAAAAAAAAATTATGAAAATCTTTTTGACATCCATTGTTGACTATTTTTTAAACAAATATTCCTTTGTTTATTCACACCTTTTCCTATAAAATGGATTTTTCTGTTGCCTAACAAACAATCTATTGATAATTACATTGCTGCATTGCTCGATATGAAACCTGCAATTAAACGAAGAACAACAATAACTGAGGAAGCATTGTCTGGGGAGAGAGGGACATACATGAGAAAATGGGCTATACTTAAATAATTTTGTAAGGTAAAACAAATGCTTGTAGCTAACGTCGGCGTCCGAGTCTGCATTTAGTTGAAACTCATTGATTTAATTACGCATCATTTCCTGGTTGAATTTGATGTGGAACTTCTAAATCCCCTTTCCCGTCTCTATAGCTGTCTTTGTCTCTGGCTGTGGCTCCAATGAAATGAGCCCGCTTAAGCGCTGATTACGTTTTAGCCTCAAGTTAACGCCGCTGCTTTTGACCCTCGATTTTGTCTTCCCTCCCTCTCTCTGCCCTCTCTCTCTCACCATCTGTCTGCCTCTGTGGTTCATTCACAGTTTTTTGGGTCTGCATCTAGACCGCGAAATGATGGATTAATCCATTCAAAAAACCGGCAGCTACTACAATTACGAGACGCGTCAGCCCCTTGCCTCTGTCTTTTCTCTGCGTCGCTCTATTGCTATCTCTCTCTCTCTCTCTATCTATCGATTTTCTGGATGTTATCTTTAGCTTGTCAATTTGACAGCCTTCTACTTCCAACCATTCCCTCGGCAACATTTAATTCGTAGTTTTGATTTAATTTTTGTTTTGCTGCCTCTCTTTCTCTCTATCCCTATCCCTCTCTTTCTCTCTAATGCAAACAATTTGACTTTTTCTTTATTTTTTGTTCTTGCAGGCTCTAAATGGATTTCTAATGATACTGACATGCGAAGGCGAGGTCTTCTTCGCCACGCACAGCATCGAGAGCTATTTGGGTTTTCATCAGGTAAGTGGACAAGAGCAAAAACGCCCTCTGGGGGGGTTGAGGCACCTAATCTTTTTTGATTGATTTTAATTGCCTGCAGCCAGTCGAGAGTTTCTTTGAATGACACCAAGTGCTTCTGCTACTTCTTTTTCTCCTTTTATTTTTGGGTCAAGCTCATTGCTTAAATTGGTCGCAGAACTCAGCTCAGCCAAAGACCACGATTAAATCTAATATATTAAATTCTAACGAATAGTTAAAGCAACACCTAAAGATTTTCAGAGCTTGCTCGAGTCCGTCCTTCACTTAAATAAAATTTCCTGCTAGTATGTCAAAAATTGTAATATTTTATAAAATTTATTGATAAGATTTTAAGTTCAAGTCTTGTAGGTATCCTTATTGGAGAGAATACTAACTTTGTCAGTTCTTACATATGTATATCATATGTTCTCTTTAACCAAAACCAAAACCAAAACGGTATTGTCCGATTGGTAACCCAATTATATTAAGAACTCTATTTTTGACCATATTTTACATAAATGACAAGAGTCACGTTTCTTTTTTACCATTTTTAATCATCTCCGAAACAACTACTTTATTGAACTCGGACGGATCCCTTCTATGAATTTTCAAAATATAGCTCGGGGTTGCTCAACGATTTTTCGAAACAATATTTCCAATTTTCCAATTCTTAAACAAATAATTTGTCAACTTTTAATGCCTCGTGCCTAAACTCGTGAAAGTAAAGTCATAATTTCAAAAGATATACCTTTTATGTCCCGGATGGACTCCTACTATCGATAGGCTATTAAATATTCAAAAGAAATTTAATTTTTAACCATATTTTACAAAAAGGGGTTACTCCCAAGTTTGGTCTAAAATGAAGTAGATTTCGAAAAAGTATTTTATTGAATATCTGTCAAAAAACTTACCTTTGCAAAAAACTTACCGTTTTTGTCCCTACTATGTAGGAGATTCCTATTGTGTCGATTTGCAATCAAATCATTGCATTCCATTTTTTGACCACACGAGTATATGTACGTTTCAAAAGCGGCAAAGTACTTTGTATTCCAAGCAGCAAAATAGACATGATTCGTATATAATACTGTAGAACAATTGTTTTGCCACAAGAATCAAAGAGACTGAGGAAAAATGTCAAATGTCAAATATACTTAATTAAACATAATTAGTATTATTAAAATTTATTTTGAAATTTAAAAAAGAAAAAAAAAGTCAGCTTCCATTTCGAAATGAAATCCTTTGTTGGTGATAATCATGAATAAAATACAATTTGAGGCCATCTTCTGACTGCTACGTAGATTTGGGCAAAACCTGTATACCCTGTTAACACATTTTGAATTGGTTCAGGGTATAATTTTGAAGGTGCCACAAAGCCACCAGATGCCACCGATGGCCAGGCAGGCGGCACGGCGTGTTGCGTGGCAGGTTCTGTGGTCATAAATAAAAATCAGATCAGCGTGAGGATTGCGCAATCGCAAATGCCACAAGATTTGCTTACGCAGCTGTCAAAGGCAGCGGGCAGGGGAGTCTTCGCACAGGGCGTGGCATTGTGTTGTGCATTGGTATTATTAACTTGCGACGCCTCTGCAGCTGTGCGACCAACTGCCCCCAAACGGGGTAACATGTTTTGGGCCTAACTCGAGAAGCCAGTGGCAGCCACTACCTGCTCCGGCTCCTGCGCCTGCGCCTGCGCCACCGCAACGCCCCCTTCCTGCCCATCTTGCCCTGTTTGTATTATTTTGTGTTTGCCTACTTTATTGTATTGGCGCTTGTCGAATGGAAATTGAAAATTTCAGTTAGCTTTCTTCAGGCCTATAGAGAGGCCTCCGCACTGTCCGCCTCGCCCCGCGACGCCTTGGCATTTTAATTTAGTTGTAAATGTGTAAAGCGGCATTTGACACGCCCCGTTTGGCAGCTCAATTAAAAAACGTAGCTGCCTATTACCATGGCCATTGGCCATCGGATTGCTTATTCTTGTTCTTATTCGAGCATATTCAAGTATATTCCAATTGAGATTGCGGTCAAATCATTTGCTTTGTTGGTTTTACGTACATATGTAGAAAGTTTGGTGAAGCGCTGTAAGCGCTGCCTCTTATTTCCTCCAGTTCCTTGCTGACATGTAGCCTATCTGCTAGAGATGGGTGCGTGAGTATCGTGTTTTATTTCTATAACATATGTGCTTATCACGAGATAACACAAGTAAAAACTACGCTTAATGATTCAAGACTACTAAGCACGAACTCATATTTCCCTCACAGCAAATCGATGCGAATGAACGTTACTTATTTAACACGATCGAAGCACGACTCAAAGCATCAGTTACACGAGGCTTTCATAACTTCACATGAAATACTCACGGCATTTTTCATTGTCTATAACGACTCAAGACGAGCGCTAACTTAACACGACCTAAACACGAGTTAGTTCGTGCTCGGGTTAATATTGACTCGTGCTGAATTTAAATATAAATACTCACGACATTTTATAATGAAATTAGAAGAGTTACCATAACGTAGCACGTTGCGAAACACGAGTTAGTTCGTGCTCGTGTTGATATTGGGTCGTGCTGATATTTAATGTAAATGCTCACGCATCTCGGCACTGCGCATAGCTGCCTTCCGATCTTCGTCCCGGCGCGCGTGCAGAATTTATGTCTCAATTTGTGGCCAACATGGGGCGCATTTTCAATTTGCGCGCATTTTGATTTATACGCCCCGAAAATAAAAGCAAACCAAACCAAAAACCCAAAATTGAACGCGAAAGCGAAAATCAATAACAAAGTTGAGTGAACCCAAATAAGAGGAGAGTCAACCCAGAACTAACCGACCAACATTTTCCTGTCTCACTTTCAGTCGGACATTGTGCACCAGTCGGTTTATGAGCTGGTCCACTCGGAGGATCGCGAGGAGCTGCAGCGCCAGCTGTTGTGGAACAGCTTTCTGCCCGCGGACATGTCCAGCATGCAGCTGTCGGAGACGTTGGCGCCGGACAAGGCGCTCTACTTGGAGCGCAGCTTCACAGTGCGCTTCCGCTGCCTGCTGGACAACACATCCGGCTTCCTGCGCTTAGACATTCGCGGACGCATCAAGATACTGCATGGCCAGAATCGGAAGACGGAGGAACCGCCGCTGGCGTTGTTCGCCTATTGCACACCATTTGGACCGCCCAGCTTACTAGAGATTCCGCACAAGGAGAACATGTTCAAGTCCAAGCACAAGCTGGACTTTTCGCTCGTCTCCATGGATCAACGGGGCAAGCACATACTAGGCTATGCCGATGCCGAGCTGGTGAACATGGGCGGCTATGATCTTGTCCACTACGACGACTTGGCCTATGTGGCTAGTGCACATCAAGAGCGTAAGTAAAGAAGAATTTAAGCCAATCTTCCATTTTTCGATCTCAATCTCACATCTCACACATTTGAATTGCAGTCCTGAAGACCGGCGCCTCGGGCATGATCGCCTATCGCTATCAGAAGAAGGACGGCGAGTGGCAGTGGCTGCAGACCAGCTCGCGGCTGGTTTACAAGAACTCCAAGCCGGACTTTGTCATCTGCACGCATCGCCAGCTAATGGACGAGGAGGGTCACGATCTGCTTGGCAAGCGCACCATGGACTTCAAGGTTAGCTATCTGGACACCGGCCTGGCCTCCACATATTTCTCCGAAGCGGATCAGCTGGTGGTGCCGCCGACCAGTGCCAGTGTCTCGCCCACAGCGCATGCGTTGCCGCCCCCGGTCACGCCCACGCGACCGAATCGCCGCTATAAGACGCAGTTGCGCGACTTCCTGTCCACGTGTCGCAGCAAGCGCAAGCTGCAGCAGCAGCAACAGCAGCAGCAACATCTGCAGGCACAGCAATCGTCGCCGCTGGCTCAGGTCGGCTCACCAGCTCCGGCGGTCGTCGAATACCTGCCGGATCCGGCGGCTGCTGTGGCCGCCGCGTACTCCAATCTGAATCCCATGTACACCACGTCGCCGTATGCCACCGCTGCGGACAATCTCTACATGGGCAGCTCCATGCCGGCCAATGCCTTCTATCCGGTCAGCGAGAATCTCTTCCATCAGTATCGGCTGCAGGGCGCGGTGGGCGTCGGCGGCTACTATACGGACTATCCGCATACGGGTGCGCCAGCATCGGCGTATGTGGCCAACGGATTTCTATCCTACGATGGCTATGCCATTGCCTCCAAGGCGCAGGACGACAAGTGGCAGGAGACGGGCAAATACTACAGTGGCTATAGCAGCGGCTACGGCAGTCCCACGTCCACGCCCCAGGTAAGTGTCTCGCACCCACAATTTGGAGCTCGTAGTCAAGCGAAGTCAATTTGGGCTAACCCACAGCAAATAGCATTGAAGACGCCCAAGTCCTCGCCGCAAGTAATGGAGGTCATCTCCTGCTCCTCGGACGGCCCCTCGCCCGTGGGCGTTGCCAATGCCACGACCAATGGCAGCAGCGTTACGCCCAAAGTGGAATTGGCAGCGACAACGGCATCTGCCGTCGGCCAGGATCCCTACGAGCGGCAGACGGTGCTCATGTGGGGCACCACACAGTCCAGCGGTGTGCCGCTTAACAGTCGCAGTGCAGTGAATGCCGGCGGCTCCCCTCAACGCACCACGCCCCTCACCAACGGGCTGAGCTATCCACACAACAACAACAACAATGAGCTGGAGCCCGCGGTGGCAGCCAAGTGGAATGGCACCAAGGCTGACCTGGCGGGGAAAACAGCCAGCGACGGCACACCTGAGAACTATCAACTGCAGCACGACGATTCCGGGCTCTATTCGGCCTCCTCGCACACCACATCGCCCCAGCAGCAGCAACAGCAGCAGCAGCCGCATTCTTCACGTGGCCTTGGAACCAATGTTAGCAGCTCCAGCAATTCCGTAACTCACCCAGTCAGCGGCACCGAGCACCCAACGCTGCAGCCCAGCCATGCTCATCCGCAGCAGCTGCCTCACCCACAGCCGCCCAGCTGCGCCGCTGGCCTTCAGCAGCAACAACACGCTCATCCACACACCCAACAACAACAGCAACAGCAGCAGCAGCAGCAGCAACAGCAGCAGCAACAGCAGCAGCACCATCATCAGCATCAAACACAACCACATACCCATCCGCATCATCAGCACCACCATGAGAGCAATGCAGCCGCTGCTGTGCATCATTTGCATCCGCAGGGAACGGCCAGCACCGCCAATGGCAGCGAGGTATGGTCGCCCGCCAGCTATACGCAGTACTCGCAATATTTAGCCTATCACCACCATCATCATCACCACCATCCGCACCACCATCACGCAGCGGCTGCGGCCACGCCAGGCGCGGCACATCACCATCTGCACCACCACCACCACCACGGCCAGCACACGGCAAGCCGTTAGAAAAAAAGACACTAATTCAACTAGAACCGCACCGTAGACGCACCACACACACACACCGAAACACTTTCACACACACCCACACACCCACACACCTAGCGCACCACTGAGTGCTACTGCCAGACTAACTAAACCTAAACGCTACTCCCCCTACTTAGATCCTAATCAACACCCAACTGCAACAGCATCAACAGCAACAGCAGCAACAGCAACAGCAGCAGCAGCAACAACAACAACTCGTTGGCTACACGTTGCACCACCATCCGATGGACTCGCCGCCCCATTGCCGTACGCCTCCCACGCTGCCCGCTGTGAGCAGCCTGCTGAGTGGTGGTGCATCAGCTGACTCCTCGCCCTATCAGCAGCTAGCAATTGTCTCCTCAGCAGCAGCAGCAGCAGCAGCTGCGCCTCCTCAGCTCATCATTTGTGCGGATGAATCGCTGCAGGCGCTCAACAGCAGCAGCAGCAACGAGGCGCACATCAGCTCCACATCAACTAACGCTGCTCGTACCGCACGCAAAGCAGCCAAGCTGCAGCAGCAGCAGCAGCAGCAACAACAGCAACAACAACAGCAGCAGCAACTTCAGCCAAACTATCAGCAACATCACGCACAGCACCTACTCTATCCGGCCAATATAACTGCACACACGGCGCTCGCCTATGCCCCGCCGCCGGCTGGGGCCTATATCGATGGCAGTCCGCTGCTCTCCTTCTCGGAGGTGACCAACACGTTGCTGAACCAGTAGACAATTGTAATTCCCTTACACAAACTCACACACACACACATATATATATATATATATATATATATATATATAAACCATGTTCAACACAGTTTTGCCAAAATGTGGACTATGACTATCGTATCTTCCATAATCTCAACATAAACAAACACAAATACACACACACATACAAATATGAAGAGCACAGAAATAACAAACGATTGAGCAGTTTATAGATATAAATTTTTGAGAGAGCCTTGCTTGAGTGTATTCAGATCCAATCAATGTAAATGAGAGAGCAAATGTTAAAAAAAAAAACAGAAAACACGCTAAATTTAATTTTTTATAATTTTTACTTAAAGCTATTTCCATTGGATTTATTTGCCTCATTTAAAATGTTATAATAACTGTGGAATGTATTTATGCCAATCAATTATATATTGTAGACCGAATCTAGGAGAATTGAGTTAAATCATTATCCATTCAAAACCACATTTTCAAGTTTGCACCGTTTTCATTCCAAGCTTGAAACGCGATTTCGATGGAGTTCAAAATCCAAGATAGTAAAAAAATGTCACAATGTTATATTTCAGAGCGGTACTTTGATTTTATATTAAAAAATAAATATATAGAAATGATTTGATATGTAAACAACTGAGTCAGTTTAAACAGAAAAGTATAGATCTATTCGAAAGTAGGCTAAATTGGCAGCACTGACAGGCAAAGAATCGCAAAGCAACAGCCCCTCGTTGCTACTCCATTGTCAGATATGAGACATGAGACTCAGATAAATCATAAAAAATTTAAAATTCGCTGTCCATATGTAATGTGAGCTAGGTGCAAACGCACTTAAAATCCATTTAGCAAAGTGTCTCCAAAGATGGCATTAATCTAGTTCCACTTTAGATTAATAGTCTAAATTATCTTTTTGGAATACAAGTGCATATTTCAAATGGAGTGAATACATTTATGGCAAGGCTCTTGGACAGAAAAAATCTCAGTGTAATAGTATTATTTAAAATGCAAATATTTCAAATCAAAATCCAGCAAGACGTATCTTTAGTTAATCCTTCGAGCAACACAATATATAATTCTATTTATTTTACTGTGATAATTTATATAAACATATGTACATGTAATATTTAACGCAAGGCAGGCAATTTGAACCGTATCCGTAATACCGAAAATTACTTCCGTAACATATCGAACGATGATATTATGGCAACAATAAAATACAATTAAAACCTGCACAAAGTAACTAATACATGTATACATATATGTATGTTCATATATGTATATAAAATTCAGCTTCAGTTGTAGTAACAACCAAAGATTTTTATTTGTTATATTGAAATACAAATAATTCTAATTGTAGCATATTTAAAAATAAACCCCAATTCGGGTTTTCAGATTGTTGCGCCAAATTTTAAGTTTTATGTTTTCAGGCACTAGAAAAACAGCATTAGAAGAAGGAAACAAACAAACAAAATAAAATGAATCGCAATTAATTGCCTAGGTAGTCGTAATATTAAACATAATTAAATATTTACGTACATATATATATCATACAATACTTATTTTAATAATATTAATTTAACTAGATCTAAAGACAAGCAAACTAAATGCAAGTTAAGTAATTTTCATGATTCCTATCGTTTAGCATGTAATCCGAAAGCGTGTTGGATATTTAAAATATTTCTTGAACTTCTAGTCGCCCATATAAAACATTTACTATACATACATAAATATATACATTTATATTATACATACAAATATAAATATAAACCATTATTCAAAATACTTTAATTGTACATTTCCATTCGACGACTTGAGTTAAGGCAACGATAAAATGTTGGTAATCAAAATTGTATTCCAAAATCATTATTGAATGAAAGTTTTAAAATAAGCCTAACTCTTACAAACATTTTATTAGAAACTCAAGTTTATGTACTCGTAAAACGCATATTCAAACAATCAGAGCGAAATAAATCTAGAAAATATTCAATCGAAAATATATAAAAGAAACTTTAGTTTTTCAACTCTTAAGGTGGAAATTTCTATTATCTCAAATCAAATAAATAGAACTGTAACTTTATAAAATCAAACCTAGCGCCACAGATCTTTCCAACCGGACACACTCAATAACTGCTAGGGCTGCATAAACAAATTCGCCTTGCCCAACACTGGAAAAGCAAGCCAA
Source organism: Drosophila gaucha (assembly GCA_035045545.1). Taxonomy (NCBI): domain Eukaryota; kingdom Metazoa; phylum Arthropoda; class Insecta; order Diptera; family Drosophilidae; genus Drosophila; species Drosophila gaucha. Next base: position 272,832 of record JAWNOY010000342.1, read on the forward strand.
AATGAGTATTTTATCGCTAGTGTGTATCGATAATTCGAGTAGCTGGGCGCTCACATTTGAAATGTTTTGTAAAGTTGGCAGTTCTTCTTATGTGCATGCAGCATTCTGGTTTATTTCTTGCTTTTTATCGCGCAGCTGTAAGAAGACGCTTCAGCTGCTGACTTATATGCCTCAAAAATAAGTTTTGCGTGAAATCAGCCCAGCTGCAGGTTTTTGTTTGTTGTTTTCATGGGCATGACAACCGCAAAGCCACAAACAGCAGCCTGCTTTATGCTGCAGCTTAATTGGTGACTTTGCTGCATCAATTGACAACACACAAAATGCATTGATTGACACCTAGCAATTTACTATATACTACATTGTATGTCTTTACTCATAAGCGAGTAATCGCCAACGCAACAGATTATTGAAACGCGTACAATAATTGCGGGAAATATTTAAAGACTTGTTAATAAAGGTTTCATCAAGCGCTGGGCGCCACAATGGTAGCGCACCTAGACTGTAATCATATGTGGGTTAAGATATTATAGATATTGTTCAGTATTAAATGCTTGCCATAGTCAAGCGTTGCTCATCATTATTCCAAGTACACGATGCGTGTATCCAAATATACACAAATACACATATGTATGGACGTTCACATCTCTTATTAATATGTACCGAAGCTAAAAAGCAGCGCAATTAATCATATACTCTAATTTCTATATGCAATACATCATTGAAGCCAAAATATTTGTTGGTGGATTGAACATCAGCATTGAACAGATATTGTCTAGATTGATGGCTTCATTGTTCAAGTGGCAGCTGCCGAAGTCGAGTGGAGCCACTTACTTGGGCTAGATACAAATGATGCCTTCTGGGCCTATCTAACAAGCGGAGCAAGTGCTCCTGGCCTCATTGCCAAGTGTTCAAGGTCAAGTTGAGCAGCAAAATAAAAAGAAATCCCCAGTCAAACAATTGGTCTACACAGACTTTTTGTCATTTCATTTCAGAACATGTACGCGACGCCCACAAGATGCACACACACTCACACACATTGATTGACAAGAATAGTTCGTCCATAATCTGCCCATATAATATACTTTTCAAATAAAAGACAAACCTATTTGTTATGCTGTGAACGGCTAATGCAAACCAACTAATCTGAAAATGAGAGTTAAGTGTAAAATGTTTTTGTTAAAATCTAAGCAGGCGGAAGAAGGAATTAAATAAAAAAAATATCTATTTTCTATAACAAAACTTGGAACCATGAGCCTAAATTCTAATGAAGGAATATTATTTTTGTTAAATAGAACATTATTGAGAGGCTTTAGCTTTAAACTATTATAGTGTAGTTCAAATATATGTGAAAGTGTATGTGACTTAGTGTATATATGTACAGATATAAGTTAGCATGTAACAGCTGGAAATAGATGCTGCTTACGAAGTTAAGGGTATCTTCTAGTCGGGTACTCGCCTCGAGAGACGAAGTCTTTTATTATGTAGCATGCTAAGCCATATATTAAAAGCCATAATACTTTACTGGAGGGTAGACAAATATTGTGTTTTTTTTTTCTTTTCATTGTCTGGCGCGAAGTTCGTGTCTTGACTCTTTCGCTTGAACCATTTTCTAATATATAACAATTTACTAAGTGAGCCGATTGTTTTATTTATTTGTTTATTCATTTGTTTCATTTAACATTGTTCGCTTTCCATTTCTTGACCTTTAATAGTCGTGTTGTACACATTTAGTGCCATCGGCCACAACGTCTAAGTAGGTCTATAGAGCGGCGGCGAGAGTTGTATATATGCTGTGCTGTGCAGTGCCCACAAATTGAACTTCACTAAGTGCAATAAATGAATCCAAAGGTGATAATCTTGGCTTATTCAGTGCTCTTCAGATTGCCAGACGCGTCACTTCGCATCGTCACTTAAGGTCAATGTGGGCATGGGGTATGCTGCCGATGATCATTATTCAGCGGCTGCTGCTGTTGCTCGATGACCTTGAAGCATTGTTGGCTGTTTGACAAATTTGTAGCACCCCAGTTAGAAAAATTGCCACTTAAAGTCGGTCGCGATGTGACCGGATGCTCGGCTAAGCCGCTCGCATCTCGCATCGAACTTGGACTTGAACAGCGACTTGCAGTTGGCAAAGGCGAAGGTATTTACATAGTTAGCTTCATAATTCTCTTTGACTTTTGACTTCCCCATTCGAAAGAACCCCACTCGTAAGACCTATGCATGAAAAGTAATACACTCTGAAAAATTTGTGATTGCAACTTGACTTTATACTGAATTGAAATGATGAAGAACAATAATTATATATTAAATAAAATAAATATATTTTAAATATTGACAAATATTGTCATCTACTTTTCTTATCTAGAACATTACTCCACTAATCATTTAGAATATGTACCAATGTAAAAATATATCAGCAGATAGAGAAAATAACGTAGAAAGATCTCTTTCTCGGTCTCTCTCTGCCTCTGTCTCTATATCTGTCTCTCTCTCTATATATATATTTTTTCTCTCTCTACGTTTCTCTTTCTCTCCCTATCTCTCTCTCTCTATCTATGTCTCTCTATCCATCTCCCTCTCTCTTTCTCTCTCTATCTCTCTGTATAGGTACACATTTGGCTTGTTTCCTTATAACATTACGCTTCGTTTTTCTCAGTGTACGTTTATGTTACTTTTAACTAGGCATACGCGTAATAAGCAGACAATTGTGCACACCTCATTACACACGTTATTCGTTAGTCGTTATTCACTATGTGCGCAATTCAATTCGAGCCCATTGTCGCTTGTTGGTGGCGTATACGCAATAATTGACACTCTGCTAACTGCTGTTAGTTGTTAGCTCTTATCAGTGATATATGCGAGAAGCTGAAGCGCGCCTTCTCTTAGCTACTCTATAAATACTTTCATTTTTCATGCTCATGACCAGCACTTGCCCCGCGGCTTTGTGTCGCTTTAAACAATTTTAATCAACGTGTGAATCTTTGTTTATTATTGTTGTTTCTGTTGTTATTGTTGGGCTGATTCAATGGGACCTTGCGAAATTCAAAAACAAGACTTAAGCTATCAACATGAATTATGCCGAATTGCACCAATTTAGCAATTAAACATATGTATGCTGCCCATTGGGTACGAACGAAGAAAAACAAGAAGAAGTACAACAAATGAGCTTAAATAAATGGCAAAGAATCATTGTATTCTCTTCTTATACTCTGTAATTTAGAAATCAGTTGGCAGTGAGGTAACACGTAAAATCAAAACAGAGAAAGAATATAAAAAGAGAAAGACTACATATAATATATACACGAAATCGCATGATTCATATAAATGGTATAATATTTAAATTATTAAAGTAAGTTATCAGCTTTAAATTAATTTACATTGTATATTTTTTAAAATATAATTAAAATATTTATGTAAAACAATTATGTTGCCCCAAAATTCAAGTAACATGATGCTAAGAAGATTTCAGCCATATATTTTGAGAAAATTAGAGCAAAAGTTAAAAAATAAACATACTTTATGGCAATTTTTGAAGATTTATATAAAATAAATTAACCTTAAATAAAGATTAATTTAAAGCTTGGTCCTTAAATCTGCCCCTAAGATCCTATAAAGCCATGTGCTATCAGCTAAAAGCCAATAAAAGGTCCATATCATCATATTACCTAACTTCACTATTCTGGCATAAGATTAGATCAAATTCAATAGAGCATTGTTTTCACTGGAGCCCCTTGGTTTATGAGACAACGTGCGCGACCCCAAGGTGCCAAAAGTCGGAGATAAAATCCAGGAGGACCACAAAAATATTTGAGAAACTATGCTATAGACTATAAAACCTATAACTATATAACCAAACAACCTGGCTACGCGACTTAGTGTCGCAGCCCACAGAACTACTTGCCCCCAATTAGATGTCACCATCTTCAAGACCGGGTGTTGACCCAAACCTATACCAAAAAAAAAATGCAATTAGATAAAGCTGCCCAAAATTGGTAACAGGACATTACTCGTAATTGTAAATGTGTAAATAAATATAAATAGAAAAAAAAGTAGAGCTGTGTTATCAGCAAAAAAAATAACTAAATACAGAGTATGTACGCGTCGAGCTGAGCAATGTAAGTTGTTGTTGTTCTTTGGTTGTTATTGTTGTTACTGTGCTGAAGGCCAGCTTCAATAGAATCACACGCCTTTGCCACCCCTCCGCGTCGCCGCCCCCGTCAGAGCAACTAGAACTGAGAGAAGTCGATGACACACCTAGCCGGCATGTTTGGGTATGTGGTCTATGCAGAAAACTTGGGAGCAACATTCTGTTTCAATGAGTATTTTTTAGTTTAATCGTTTTTGTACTGTATGTTGACTACAGGCCCCACACCTTCCGTGGATTTCCATTGAACCCGTTGACATCGCCGCTAATTGCCAAAAGATGCGCCCGCAACAAGTGCAGAGCAAGTTCGTGATATGTAAGAAACAAAATTTGGCATTCAGATTATTGTTTTACATACTATTATGAAACGGCTAATGAGGAACATATCGAAAATTTGTTTAACAATTGGAAATGAGGCACGAGATGTCAAGACACTTTTATATTGAATATAGATTTGTATATGTCTATATTTATATGTGTATATATCACATTACTTTCAGTGACATATGTAACTGTTATATATGCAAATGATTAATTCATTTACAATTATTTATAATTCTTGAAAATCGAATGAAAGTTGTTGAACTTGAAATGGTCATTAAAATTATGTACATTTTGTATCCTTGGCTTGGATCTAGTAAATTACATATCAACAAATCTCAAATGATGCTGCCCATATCGAAATCATCTCATGTCGCATGCAATTACTTGACCTTAACAGCGGCTTTTTGGTAGCGTGTGCCAATTGGAGGTGGCGCTAATGCTGCTGATGATGCTGATGATGATGATGATAATGACGCTGATGCTGCCGCTGATAAACATAATTTTGATGCTGCTGCAAGTCATTGCTCACCCAATTTCAAAATATATTAACGAACACACACACACTCTCATATGATCGAATGAACATATGTATCTTATATCTACTTAAGAGCATGTGGGCATCCAGTTCCACTAAATCCGCGCTAAGACAATTCAACACATTGCGGCATTCAAAGTACGTTTCGAATTTCTCTAATAACCACCAAAAGTCGCGGCGGTTCGATTTCGATTTTGTTTTTGATTTCGATTTTTGATTTTGATTGCCACAGCGAAGGTTAAGCTGTAAATTCAATTCAAATATGAATTACATTTACATTTGTTTATTGTTTGTAATTGTTAACGAACTGAAGATGGGCAAGCAAATGCCGAAATGTACGTGGTATTACAATTACCCATTACAATGGAATTTTTCTATTGTTTTCAAAAGAAATATAGCTTCTGAATGATATTTGAATAGTTTACCTTGCTATGTAACAGCCGGTAGAGGACAGTCAGACAGACTCAAAATAGTCGTAGTAGAAATATTTACTTCGACTTTAACGATCTCATTACATACTTTGATTTTTGATATACATGCCTATACCATGATCGAAGTGATATTCAATTTATTGCAATTTAATTGAAACTCAGCAATCGTTGAGCATAAAAGAAATATTAATCTGAAGTCTGTGCATAGCATTTACTCACAATCTAGATTTGTTGTAGCTGTTTTAGTTCTCACATTTGAAAGCAAAACTTTATATAAAAAGTTTGAAGAAATTTCTTTTATATTTAATATGAATAGCAAAGAGATAAAGTCTGGCACGAGCTGCAATCAGAGCTACGAGGATGATAAATGCTGCAACAAGAACAACTCCGAAGTCTCCCAAACAAATGCACAGCCAGAAGTGGAAGCTACCGTACGAGAAGAGCCGCCTATACGCGTGCGCGACATGATTAATCTATATAATTTTGCCACGCAAAAGAATCAAGAATTGGCGCACGCTAAGTCCGTATATTTCGGCGGCAACATGAAGAGTGCATCAACAATGGAGCTAAACGATATAGAGCTGGCACAGCAACAACAACAGGAGCAGGAGTACTGCGATGACATATGTCTAAAATTGCCAGTTATGGATGGTCAGGGTCAGGCCAGCAGCAGCAGCAACAGGTAGGAATATGATGCGATATGATGGAATTTAAAAGTATTCTCGACTATTCCGAATGGGCTGCCGAGCAGCCGTCTACACAGTAAGAAACCGGGCAACTTTCGTGTGACGACAGCCAATGATCAGACATCACTGCGACAATCGTTACAGACGGATGCGACGAGTGGGGCATCCGTTGAGAAATCATATCAGAGCAAGACGACTATTAGACGCACCGAGCAGGGTAGATATTTATAAGTATATTTAAATAAAAACTGAAACTCCCTCCCACCATCACATTCTAGGTGTACGCATAATTATTGACATCTTCTTTGACAAGAATGAGAATGATATTGACATCGTAGGCAGTCGTGTGGAGACGGATATACCAGAAAGCCGCATTCTGGCCGACTTCCAGCAACACTCGTTGGCCATGCGCTCACAGCAAGTCAAGCAACAACCCAATGTTTAACTGACAATGTTTTAATTAGTTTCATATATACATTTACAATCAACTGTAGGATAGGACGTCACAAAATTTTATGTTATGTATACGTACCGTTGTACCGTTTGTTTGTTCAACAACACGCATTTATTTCATTCAATTGCAGTGGTTTCTTTTTCTACGAATATCACCTTCTTCTCTGTTATTTTTTTTTTTTTTGGGAAATTTTTGATTGTTTTCCCCTCCCTTCGGCAGCGCATTCATACAACTTCCTGCCCAGCTGCAGCATCACGATCCGAGCACAGAAAAAGCCAAATAATAAACGCTGCTGCCGCCATATGAATATATAAACCTAGAAATGCAATGAGGCAACACCAAAACAAAACAACTAAACAACGTAGCAAATAGCCCCACTTGATACCCCTCCTCCCTCTCTTTCTCTCTCCCTCTCTGCATTGCGGTTCTCAATTTTTTTTCGCTGCACGACAAAGGGCTTTGAAAGGCGGCAAAACAAGTAAATAAACGGCATGAATTCAAAATGGAAATCTCATCTTACAAAACTCATTGAAAACTGAAAACTGAAAACTGAAGACTGAAGACTGAAGTCTGAAAACTGAAGTCTGAAGACGGCGACGCCAACGCTCAAGACGAGCAGCTTGCAGCGAGTACTAGATAGTTGCTGCCTTTCGTAATCCCCCCGCCTAATCTGACTTAGATCTTGAGCTGCAGTTGTTGCCGCTTCGATCGCTCTATTTAGCCAACAACTGTATGATGATCCAATAAATTAGACAAATAAACATTTGGTAAACGGTAGCATGCATACCCGACGCTAATAACCCGAGTCCCAAGCATTGAAAATGAAAATCAAATTGTAGTTGCAATGTTAACGCTTTGTTGACTGCCCTCTGCTATTTGGTCTGGCTCTGACTCGGACTGGAACTCGAAGCTGAGATCGAGCTATGCTGCCCACATCGGCTACACGTAGACGATCTTTAAGCCAGCTTCGTTTATTAACGAAGATGTTTGCAATACCGTGGTCAAAAGTTGAGTGATTTTTTCCAAACTTTATAAGTGTAGTCCAGGCTTAAACACATGTAAACATGTAAATTAGGCCAAAAGTCACAAAAATATTTATTTTAAGTTGTATATTCTCTTTTATATATCTAATTAATTTATTTCAATAAAAGCACAAATATTAATAACTAATAAAAACAAACATATGATCTACTTAAAACAGAACAAATATTGTTACATCATTTGAACGAAATTCCACAGAAAAGTTAAGTCTTTTATTATGTGAGCAATTTTCAGCAAGTTTGTGCCACTGTGCACTGTGTCGGCGTTGATGACGATCGTTTGGCGCTTCTTTTGTGCTGCGTCTAGCGGGCGGACTTTGGCAGCGGCCTAATGTGAATTTTAAGCCAAGTCGAATGCATTCGCAGGCATCAGTTCTGTACGAGACATTGTGCGGTGCGGTTGACTTAGCGGCAAAATCGACAACTGCAAAAGATACAACGATACGAATATACAAAGCTACTAAGATACAAACTTTGAGATAGAAGGCGAAATAGAGACGCGCGTCTTTTGAAGTGCAATTTGCAATTGTGCATTAACCGATAGGCATTAAGTGTTAAGTGGCATGCCGTAATAAATATATAATTTATGCCAGTTGAATCTTGTGGATGGATGGAGAATTTTAACGGCAACGATCGAACGTGATTGCATCTGAAATTTGGCGCGTGTGCTCTTGACTTTGTTTCCACATTCGATCAGTTGACAGCGACTGACATTTGATCTTTGCAAAAGATCGACGATCGGGCGACTCGCGTGATCCGCGATGTGTGCTTAGTGTGGAAACTTAACTTGGACCATATGGAATACTATCTAGAGAACCACCTACGTGTAGCACAGCAATTAGTTTGTTCATTTTAAACCTCAGGTAAGCAATAAAGTATCTCTGATCTCTGATCAGTTTCCGCCCATTGCAAGATGCTCGTAATTCCTTCAACTAAGCTCCAACAATTAGAAAAAAAATGCCACAGTCGTAATCAACCTGTAAGGCCAGCTAATTGGAATAATTGTTGTTGTAGTTGTTGTTGTTCTTAGGTTTGTAGTTGTTGTTGCTGCTGCTCTTTTTGTGGAAATTGCTGGCAAAAATGTCAAATAGGCTTTGAGTTTGGCTCGTTTCTCTCAATTTTTTTTCATTTTGCGCTGCAAGGCACAAAACTGCAATAAAAAAACAAAACAAAACCAGCATCACGAGCTGAGGATAAAGTTGCAAATATTTTGTTGCTAGTTGCCGTTTATTGTCAAAAAGGTCAAACCAAAAAAAAAAAAAATACCAAAACAAAAATCAACAGAAAACCAAACTGCCAAATTTTTTTCATGTTGTTGGGCACAAAATGATCTTGTTAATGGATTAGTGGAATGTCTGGAAAAAAGGTTCGAATTGGATTTCAGTTTTGAGAACTAAATTACTTACCTTAATCGATTGTTATTGAACTTTTGTGTACCGATTGTAAGGATTTCTGTTAATATACTTTTGGATTTAAAATAAAGTATAGAAATAGCATATTGATTTACAGGACAGTAGATAAATAATATAGGATATAGATATAAGGGGAGTTACAATTTGCAAAAGTCATTAAACATTATACAGCACATCGTTTAAGAATTTGGAACACATAAAATATGCTCAAGGATACAAATTAAAGTCCATATTTAAGAACTCAAATGTGCAACTATTATTATTATTATTATTATTATTATCGGGTATTTGAACGTTGATTGGAAGCGCTCAAGCAAGTTTATCTAATCAAATGTAGATTAAGAACAGAAAACTCGAAATGCAACTGATTGAAGACGATTAGAGACTTGTTGATTGTTTTAAAATGGTTCGGTTTATGTGGCTTCAAGGAAAGCAAGTAAAAAACTGAGAAAAAAAGCGTAAAATAGTTCAAAGTTCAACTTGACATATTTGGAAAGCTTGGAAAGCAGCAATATAAAACTGAATTTGATACGGCACGACTAGCAGCTCATTCTGAGGATGTGTGTGTGTGTGTGTATGTATGTGTGCGTGTGTGTGTAGACTGAAGCTGCAAGGTTGCAAATTGAATTGTAGGTGGAGGTCGAGGTGGAGGCAGACTCAGAGGCAGGGGCAATGCGTTGCTAATTCTGCCAGCCATAAAATGGCAACAATTTATGCCGCTTGTTGGCAACAACAACATCGACAACAACATCGAAACTGCAAATGTTTTTTAAATTACAATTAATTACGAACTTACGAAAATTGTTTTCACCCTGGCTGCTGCCCCCAGCCTCATTGTTGTTCACTTTAACAAAGCTGATGAAGAAAGTTTGTTACGAACATCTTTAGTAAGCTTTTTAGGCAGACACAATTGGAGTTATAATAGTAATGTATAAGTCAATTAGTGAAGACTTTCGAGCACTTACAATGTTTATTTAACACTTTCAGCCCCAACAAAACGTCAACTCAGCTGGCCCATTGATTAGGCAATTGGAGATAGCATAAGAAAAAAAATTAACTTTAAATCAAATACAAAGACGACAAAACGTTGACGAAAATGCCAGCATATTTGAAAGATTTTCATCTTAAGGCATTCGCAATATGCTGCTACATCATATTTATGACCAGTGAGGTAAGTTTTTAACCAGCACATATCACATTAATCTGAATATATATTTATTTCTATTTTAATCTACTTTATTTGCATGTCTTAATGAAATCAAAAGTATAAAATCTATCTTAAAGATATGCAAAATATATTTCTAACTGTATAAGTAGTATCTTTAAGTTATATATATTTATTTTATAATCTGCTTCTTATTTGCATATCTTATGGAAATCAAAAGTATCTTAAGATATTTTTGTAGTGTTAAATCGGTTTTTTATTCAAAATCTAACTTAAAGATATGCAAAAAAAATTTCTCGCGCACGTAACCATCTTGAAATACAAATTATTCTGATAGAAATTATATATACATTTAAACATCTTCTCTCTATATATATATATATATATATATATATATGCATAGACGAGTGCAAGTGCTTATTAGCCTGCCAGATATAGACAGAATCAATTGCTTAAATAATACGAGTATGTAATATGCCTCTATCTCTATTTAATTCATTAAATACCCTAAGTATTACGATATTCTAAGAATTCATATATATATATATGTATACTAGATATGTATGTTTTCATATACACTTAGAAATCATCATTAACATTCTTCAGGTTTTCATTTACTGTGTATAAATTAACATTCGAGCTGTAGCATATTCGACATTCAAATGGCTCATCAAATATTTTTATAGTATGTTTTAACTATCGTATTTAGTAATTGCCATATTGATATCTATTCATTAATTAATTTACCGGATAGATTTATCAAAAGTGATGTTTATTTGCACAACTTTAATGTTTTCAATTATTTTGGAGTTTATTATTTAAAATCCAATCTTCATGCTGGCGCCTTCAAAATTTACATAACAAATTTTTTAAATTATAATATAACATGTCCAATAGCAATATCCATTAACTTTGGTCTACAATTATTATACTTGTTTATGTTTTAATGGGGTTTTCAAATGTTATAGTATTGTTATTCAATATAGGGCTTTTTTCTCATTACCTATTCAATTAGCAATTACCTGCAATAAAACAAACAAATAGACAGCTTGGCGATGACTTTATATAAAATTTGACTTAACATATATCGTGACGAAATGTAATCTTTACATTTCCTAGTTATAAATTTAAAAATTGAAGATGACTGTCTATTCAAATTTAGCTATAGTATATAGATATGCTGACACCTTTTAATGTAAAGCTATACAACAAATGCATTAAAACGAATAAATATATTTTTTTTATTTTTACCATTGTTATACAATAATAGAGATGTTATTAAAGTTATAAACATTAACAATTAATATTTATATAGTTTTAAATATTTTTAAAATGTTAGTTGATAAAAAACTGAGGACAGAGTCTTTATTAGTTATAATTAAATATCTGTAAAATTTATTTAATGTCTTCAAATGATTCATTTTATCAACCGCATTATTTGTTACAAATTCAAATTAGTTGTTAATAAGTTTTGCAAAATTTGCCGGTCTAGCAACATGAAATAGCCTCTGGGTTAGGCACTGCCAGCTTTGGCGTCTTGAGCTTCTTCTTATAGTTTTTGTTTTCTGTTTGTTTTTTTTTTTGGCTTTTGGCGTCACTTCCCAAGTGCTTTTAAGCAACGGCGGAAAGTGTTGTAATTCTGCGCTCTTTACGCTTTGTTTCATTTTTAATTTATTCTATGGTCTGTCTATGTGAGTACACCTACTGATACGGGTATTCATTCACACACATGCCACAAAACAAGCGGCAAAGGTCTTCAAGCATATTAAAACAAAGACGTTGACGCAGTCGCTGGCCTTTTTACTGACACTTTTGCAGCACAGTTAAAAAAGAGGAGAAAAAAGTTAAAAATGGAACAAATAACGTAACAAAAAAGTTGGTTGTTTTTTTTTAAGCCATGAAAATGAAAACGAAGATGAAGTTGAAGTTGAAGTTGGGGTTAAACTCAAAGTTATGAAACAGTTGTCTTAAAAGGCAACTCTCTATAGTATCCGACACTTAACGCTATTTAAATAAAACTCCGTAAACATCGTCAGTAAATGAACTATGAAATTATATACAACTATTCGCAGCATGTGATCAAAATACAAATTACATAAATTAGACGCGAGTCAAGTATTTGGTTAGTCAACCATTTGGCATGCCAAATTGCCAGATAGCTGGATCTTCAAGATCTTCACAGTTCCCGACTTAAACATTGTCTGGGTGCCCTTATAAGGCGAATGCAAAACAATTTTTTCAGCCCACAGTGTCGCAAATTAATGCTAATCACATTACCTTATAAGCGAACGGGAAACGTAACCGAATAAGCGCCCATGTAAAAGTGTTGAGAACTTTTGCAGAAGCTCCAAAATAAAAGTGCTCTACTTATGAGTGCGCGGCTTCGAGATACCGTGTAGCTAGCTACCTTAAATTAAAAATCAAATACATTTAGTTAGACAAATGCTTTATTTTTCAAAGTACTTATTGTTTATTTTCTTTTTGTAAAACTTTAAAGAAATTTTATTAGATTTTGAGATGAATTAAATAAGGTTGTCAATATTTTCCGAATTAGATTACTATGGAATGCATGTGTCGATAAAAAATATAATAATAAATAAATAATAAATTTGAAGAATGTCCTTTATTCAATTCCAAACCAATTCAATTCTTTATTCACAAATAAGTCTTTATTATTATATTTATATATGTTATATAAGCAATAACATAAGGAGAAACGAATTAATGCGAGCTAGAGCATTGCTATACAAATCCTTTAAAAATCAACAAAAGGTTTATTTAAAAAAAAAACGATTAGATTAAGCTGTCTAAAATTAGTAACAAGACACTACTCGCAATTGTAAATATGTAAATAAAATGTATATATTTACAGTCGAATTTGAAATGGCAAGGGAATCACTATTTTTAAGAATTACACAGGAATTCGATTTATCGAACACGAATTCGAACGAACTTTTTTCAAGGGGTGGTATTATTAGTAAAATAAAAATTGCAAGTCTGGAAACGTATGACATTTTTCAGAATGAGTTAGTTGGACAAAGAATAGGTCTGTTTGCAAAAGTTGGCAGCACTAATTTCATTAGAAAATAATAACAAGCAATTGCAAATATTGACGAAAACATTGCTAACGCCTAGATCCCGCTTAAAAATGTGATCACAGTTTCACTTTTTCCCCATTGGTATTTCTTTCGGCTTTCCCTGAGTCATAAATAAATGTTTGTCTTAGGACACAACACAAAAATATTTAGTTTATTATACCCTCAAATTTTTCAATAGATGGTATTTAACTCAACAAAATTGGTGCACACTATAAATGTGTAGCTTCAGTCTAAGTCTTGCAATAAATTATAAGTTTTTTGAATTTAACCAGGGAATAAATACACTGAAAATCCAAATGTCAGCAAATATCTTTTATCTTTTTAATGGAGCCCAAGTTTAGTCACAGCTGTCGAATCAACTGTGAAACGTTAACTCAGGAATTTGAAGGGATCAGCAAAAAGCGAATGTCCAACGAATTTATCCGAACAAAAAAATCTGTTGGCCAGTAGATAAATTTATTATTATTTTTCATTTTTTTTTGTTTTTCCTTATTTTTTTACAAAATTATATAATATGTTGTAGGGCTAGCTCGACGGCAGCTTCACGTGGTTTATTATATTGTTTTGAGGCAGCTGGGAAAATAAATTTTTCACGGACTTTGCAGACTTGGCTACGGAAGCTTATTCACATATTCACACGTAGCTGAAGAGGCCCAGTGGCAGATTTCGATAAGTCATTGGGCTATAATTTGCGAGAGACACATGAAGACTTTTTCTATATAATTAAACAAAAACAAAAAAAACTATGAAAAACACAACACACAAAGTTGACATTTCACACAGCAGCAGGTCGCCGCATTGGGCCCATCGACTGTTGCAAGCAGCCGTGGCACCATGTGCCAAGTTATGACATCACTTCAATTCATCAACTGGCGGACTATAGCCCAAAGCTGTGGCATACACATGCATATGGTCTTGGTCTTGGCACGAGTACCCAGCTCGACTATGCATAGATCTTGATCAGACAGCAGGGTACTCGCTATCATTTGTATAGCTCCACTAATAGCTTTTGGCTTGGGAAAGCGCCACATGCCAATTTCTTATAACAACTCTACCTCTATAGATACAACAGATGAACTGAATGCTTCGACTAAGAATTAGTCTCCTGAATCAGGCACTTTACATATACGATCACAGGTTCATAAGTTGAGCTACTGCCTATCCCGTTTTATGCATTGATCCAGCCTTATACCACTTATTATAGACCCCTATCCTGTGATATTATAAAACTGTTCGAATTCACTAAATAAATCTAATTTTAAAATATGAATACTTACACTTACTTTAGATGTTTCTATCGAAGGACCCAGTAGCAAACACTCTTTACATTTTGTATTAAATTATACATTAGTCTTAATTTGTTAAATGAATTTATTCATTTATATTTGGAATGCTCATCAATATCGTTATCTAACTAGTTCGGTTGAAAACCCAACTTGGTTTCGATTCGCTTTGAAGTTTCGCTTTTTACTATATAATACATGTAATCATAATCTTACATCTATTTATATATGTATCTTTATCCAATACATACATATATATATATATATATATATATATATATATGCACAAATATTTTATCATCTACTTGTTTTCCAGTGCCACGCTGCATTAAACGCGCAAAAGACTTCCTTCTCGTGCACAGGACGACCAGCAGGCTACTATGCGGACGTAGAGACTGGCTGTCAAGTGGGTGATAATATATTTATTTTTTTCCTTTCAAGTCTTTTATATAATCATGCTTGTCACGCTTAGGTCTATCACATGTGCGATGGCCTGGGCCGTCAGTTCAGCTACACTTGTCCCAATACGACGCTCTTTCAGCAGCGCATGCTCATTTGCGATCATTGGTACATGGTCAATTGCTCCAAGGCTGAGAGCAACTATGCGGCTAATCTTTTGATTGGTAAGCTTCTGTCTATTATAAATTAAATAGAAAGTAGCTGAACGTGTACTCAAATCATTTTCAATAACTTTAGAAGTATACTAAGATATTGCAAGCTCAGTAAATAATATTCTTTCTTTAAAAATATTAAAAATATCTCGTTCATATGACTGCAGGTCAGCGAGATAAGCCTTTTGTCAACGACGAGGAGAATAATTTGCGAACGCCACGTCCCGATCTGCTAGATCGTCCGTATGCACCTGACTATTCCGGCGAGTCCTTTAGAAACCAATATAAGGTAAAAATAACTCTCAGTAATAATAATCAATATTAGCACTGATATCGTTTCTTCTTGCCTGTGCAGCAACTGACTCCCAGTCAAAATCAAATACGAGATGACTCCTCGAAGAGCGCTGATAAATTTGAATCACAAGTAACACAAAATAGTCAAACGCGCTGGCGGATTCCCCCTCCCAGCCGCACTATACTCCCGCCGGCCTATGAACCACAGATAGAGCTGCCCAGCAGCACGCCACGACCCCGACCCAGAGTCAGCAGCACTACAAGCTTTACAAGCACCACCAGCACTCGCAGACCCGCCTCCATTGCACCTCCGGTGCTAAACAAGCGCACGGAAGCTTTATATCAACGTGTTTCAGATGTGGATACGGATGACCTGGGCACGAGTCACAGCACACGGTACAATACCTCGGCGGACTTTAATTCCGCAGAGCTGAAAATGACCAAAAACACCACCAAACTTGTCAAGTTCATCAAGGCGCCATCGAAAATATACGAGCCACCCTTTGTGTATCCCATTTACAATCAGGATATGCAAGAAGTGCAACCGGTCACAGAAAAATTGCGCACATCATCAGCGGCGCCGTTTAGCACGGCTCCGACTCAGACACGCTTTTCGGTGGCAGTTGCCGGACCTAGCACCACCACAAGACCACTCAGTCGTCCCACCACATACGCTGGACAACCCTTCTCTTACAGTTCGCTGGCCACGACGGCGAGCACAACGACCAACTATCGTCAAGTTGTAGCGCACACAGAGCAACGCACCCCCACGCCGGCGCAAGCCTTTCGCCAGACCACGCCCACCTCAACAGTGGCTCCTAAAATTGGAGGCAAGGGAGAGCTACCTTTCAATGATCTACTGCCACCTTTTGTAGACTTTGTGCCACATGACATAGCCACCACCCAGGGACCGCCCATCTACTACGAGTGGAAGGTGCCCGCCAATGGTCTGGTGCCGCCCAAACTGGACCCGCCCATAGGCGTGGATGGACGTGAATACCCGGAGACAAAAAACGACTACAACATCAAGGTTAAACAGGAGAGCTTAAACTCCAAATTGAATGACATAGCCAGCCACAATGCCGTAGCTGTAGCAACAGCAAATGCGCCCAAGAGATTACCCATCTCGCGTTCCATCAAGCCCAATGAGCTGCCCGTATCCAGCGCCGATAAGGCCCAGCGACGCGCGGATGTGATCAGCTCCAGCTCTGCATTGACATCAGACATTACGCAGCTACGCAAACAGTTGCTCATACCGGAGTATGCCTTCCCGCTTGAGACAATCGGACGGACGGGTTATGTGCCCGGCTCAAGTCTGGCCGGAGATCTTTATAACTCATTTCAGCTTAAGATACCTGAACGACGCGTCGGCAGCAGCAGCAGCTTAACTAGCAGCACCTTCACTCAAGGCAAATGGTTCGGCGAGAATCCCAAGTGCCCCGAGTGCCATCCATCGTTTGTGCTGCCCGGCACCTGCGAGCCCTGTTTGCGCAGATAGTTAACTAACTTTAAGTTCCATACTCCATATGCCGCACCTACGCACCTACCTAGTATTAGACGACATAATATTCATAACCGCCCCAGTAATCCAATAATCCAAACCTTCGCATCTTTTCATGCATTTAAATGTTAATTTTATTGTATACATTCACAGTAAAAATAATGCGCATTAAATAAGTGTGTAAAAACTACGTATATTCAAAAATGAACCTCAGTTCACAATTGCTACGTTCCAGGTGGTAAGTATCTAGTATTTGATAATTAACTGTTATGATAACAATGCAACAGTTATGCTTGCCTAAAACGGCAGACCAACTACATACCTATGTATATAGGTAACTTCCTAAATTCAATAGAGATGGGCGCCGACAAAACCTAATTGAGAATTTTGTGTATGAGTATTTTGCGACTGCAGCTGCTTTAAAAGTCTTATAAATATGCTTACATAAAATATATTTATATATATAAATATATATCCTCTATTTAATTGTGATAAAGTTTGCCTGAAATCGGTGCTTATTGACAGGATTCCGTGTTATTCACTTCAATTGTTGTATTTCAACAGTGCAACCAATTAAGATTATATACAATTCGACATTTGATTCTTTCACTTTGATTTCTTCAGCTTTCAATAAAATTTAGAAGTTTCAATGATTTTCATAAATAGTTTGCATTATCTTTCAGTATTGTCCTCAGTGCAATTTCTTGTGACCCATTACGATAAAAATCCATTTTTATCGTAATTTAGTTTTATTCTAGCTGTCTAGCACAAATTTGTTTGTGATTTTATTTACAATATGCAATTGTTGCTTTACAGCAGTGCTGAACAGGCACTTGTGACTTCTTAACACCGTTAAATTATCGATAGAAATTTTAAGATACTTCCAAAACATTTTTAATTTTTAACAAATTTTTTTTTAGGTTACAATTTTCTCTTCTGTGTCAAGACTGAGACAATTTCGAATTGTTACAATTTGTTCGCACTGCCCATCTCTTATTTTGTCGATATAACAGATTCAAATATATACATATATATATATATGCATATATATAATAATAATAATTTTGCGTACAGAAACGCAGCAACGCGTGCAACATCGATAAGTAAATTTGATTTGAAAGGCACATTGTGAAGTGCTTGAAGTGTGCACTCGAAATTCTTTTAGGTTTGTTAGCTTGATGGAAAACTTGGGATGCCTCATAGAGCGATCTCTATGGTAGATGAAATAAAACAATCGATAAAACAATCGACAGGAATATAAACTAACGGGAAAGACAATTAGATTGGACAAAACGCGAATAGAAACTTTTGACTAGAACTTTGTTCAGGGTTCATAAAAATAGACGCTCGGTGACCAGGGGCGAACGGCGCCCACTGACATCTCAGGATGGGCATGCACCATCTTATTTTTGGGGCAACCAGCTTCATCGCCGGGAAACTCCTGACCCACAGCTTGGGCGCGCAAAACAATTTGGTGCCGCTTGGTCACATCAACATTGGCCACGACACCCGATTCGTGGCGATAGCTAAAAAACCGATTCGTCAAATGGCCATCCACATATATCTGATTGATTGGAAGAATATAATATGTTATTAAATGGTATCTGACATTTAAATACAAAGACTTGCCTCGTAGCCACCAATGCCGGCGCAGTCCTCCAATTCCCATCGCACATAGAGCGCGTGACAGCCTAAACTGGAGACACTCGTAATGCTCACCGGAAAACTGTCACCCGGCCCATTGCCCATGCAAGGCGACGGTTTGGGGCTCTGTGAATGCACAGGAAAGCATTATTCATATATCTATTTATACATATATCTATATATACATATTTATATAAAATCTATATATATACATATATAAATACATATATATTACTTACCTTTGGATTTATTTTATTCTTAGTCATTACATGATTCATAGCTTGCAGGTCACAAATTATGGAATCAATGAAGAATTTCTGGAAGATGTGAAACATGTGTTATTAAAAATACAGGTTTATTGAAATCTCCGCTAATGGTTAAGTACTCACCGTTTCAGCAACGGGATCGTATCTGACTGCATCCAGTGTCTTAGACACAGTCTTGCATTGATTATCGCAAACGAGTGCTCGACAATGACAGCAAACACAAGGCTCTCCCGGTCGGTCGATGTTATCTGTGGCCTCCTCTTCTAGATCTTGTTCATCGTCACACAATTCGCACATGCGACGCATCATATATTCGCACAGTAGTCGCTCCCTTTCCGTAAGCGGACTCAACGGATCATCCCAATCGGGCTCACATGTGCCACAAGTCTTTTGCATGGCACCAGAATATGGGGTAAGCTCTTCTGAAACTTCGTCCTTCGTCTCTTCTATAGGAGGACATTTAAAGCTGCTCTTCGGTTTTTCTTCAACAGAATCTTTTTCAGGAGGACATTTACATTTGCTCTTCGGTTTTTCTTCGACGGGTTCTTTTTCAGGAGGACATTTACATTTGCTCTTCGGTTTTTCTTCGACGGGTTCTTTATCAGGAGGACATTTACATTTGCTCTTCGGTTTTTCTTCGACGAGTTCTTTTTCAGGAGGACATTTGCATTTGCTCTTCGGTTTTTCTTCGACGGGTTCTTGTTGGACAGTTTCTTCTTCCGGAGGACATTTACATTTACTCTTCGGTTTTTCTTCGACGGGTTCATTTTCAGGAGGACATTCACATTTGCTCTTCGGTTTTTCTTCGACGGGTTCATTTTCAGGAGGACATTTACATTTGCTCTTTTCTTCGACGGGTTCTTTAATGCATTCTTCTTGAACTGATATCTTGGATTCTTCAGGACATAAACACTTCTCTTCCTGGATGGGACCACATTCTAAGCTACTTTCCTCTTCCGTTTCCTCTTTCGGCACTTCATCGAGTGTTGGAACAACGTCTTCAGGCTCTTCGACCACTTCTGGGTCTAGGGGTGGTAGCGATACCGAAATCGATTTCGATTCCGTGTCGATTGATTTGACATCGGTTAGCTTGGACTGAAATGATTTGTAATCGGTCGTTTTGGAATCACGTGATTTGCAGTCGCATGATTTGTACTCGGTTGATTTGGAATCACGTGATTTGCAGTCGCATGATTTGTACCCGATTGATTTGGAATCACGCGATTTGCAGTCGCATGATTTGTATTCGGTTGATTTGGAATCATGTGATTTGGTGTCGCATGATTTGTAATCGGATGATTTGGAGCCATGTGATTTGCAGTCACATGATTTGTAATCGGCTGATTTTGAACTTATCGAACAGCTGCCCACATTCTTTGAGCTGGTATCCTTGGATTCAGTGTCCGTACAAACGGGCTTGCGACATGGATCAAAATTTGGATCACGTTCGAATACGACAATTTCCATTGGTTCCGTAGGCATACACTTATTTTTGCTGGGAAAACATTTTTCTACATATTTTTCCATTTGTTCTAGACACTGCATACGCTCCACTTTACCCTGTGACTTGGGCTGCGGAATTGGGGGCATTCGCCCAGACGCCACGGCCGCTATGCAATCTTCATAGCAGCATGGCATATCAGCATCCCCCTCGTCATCTTCGTCTTCCTCTTGACGGAGCATCGCTGTTAACTCACGAAATAGTTTTTGGATAATGGCCGTACGATCCATTCGGCAATCGTTTGAATCGCTTAATAAATTTATTATATTTACAACGCGTTCCCTTGATAAAGCAGAGTTACAGCATTTGGCAGATGCGCAGCTTCTGAAGCTGGACATCTGATTATCCGACCCACACTCACAGTAGACATCTTGCTCCATCTGGGTCTGCTGTAGACTACAGGGAGCAGTCCATTCTTGTGGTTGGGATCCACAGCTTTTAAAGTTCGTTACCGGCTTTTCCAATGCGCACTCATTACAGATTGCATTCTGTTGCTCCCTTTGCTGTTGACTACACGGAGCAGTCCAGCTCTTTTCCATTGTACAATCATTATAGATGGTGTCCTGTTGCTGACTATGGTCCTGGCCACAAGTAGACTTCCAGACCTGTTCTTGTGGTGCATTGCAGTCACAATAGATGGTTTCCTGCTCGTGGCCCTGTAGCTGACAAAATGAAAATGCCTGTTCGTTGTTCGCATCCTGTTGCTCGCTTTGTTCCTTGATACTGTCACAGACACAACTTCGACAAGACATAACAACGCCCACGGGCTCGAGTTGTCCGCATATGTTGTCAATACTCTCGTTTTTGATCGAAGTTGTTATACAAGACTTGGACTGAGTAGTTTCTGCGCTTGGGGTTTTATATTCCGATGGTTGTTTACGCGAACAGCTTTTCGAGGACTTCTGGTCACCGCTTAAAGCGGATATCATAGATGGATCCAAAGACCTTTGTCCTTTGGGACGATTGCAACACGGCGGACCGCTTTTCGATTTACCTGAGCTCTTGCTAGGTTTGCCGCATATGGAAGTCTCTGATGAGGAATAACAATCGCAAAACTTGTCAGCCTGGCTCACAAACGCAACCTTTGTGCTTTGCGCTATACCGCAGCTAGGAATGACTTTGGTGTTAATTCTTGTGAAGGGCGGACCATCTCGGCCAGGTTGACCCAGCTTCATCTTCTCAACAGACGAGCACAAGCACGTGACGTTAGCCATGACAGACTGTGAACGAGACGAGGTCTTATCCGTGAAGCCAAATGATGGTTTGTGATAACAGGGTGCCGCAACTTTCTGTCTAGTTTGTACAATTTGGCTGCACTTAATGGATGTCGTTATGTGACTCACGTCTGCATTGAAATACCGCTCACTTTGTTGACTTTGATCAATCCGTTGACACGGTATTCTCGGACATGGATAAATCTGGTCCTCATTCTTTACATACTTTTCACATACTTTGACAACTTCACATGGTGCATTTTTGTTCTCATCGATATGCTCCTCACTTTTTACACACGGTGGGGAAGCGCTTGGTTCATCAGCTATGTCCTCTTCGATATATTCCTCACTATTTATAGTCTCTGGAACAGATTCAGAAGGTGGTAAGCTCTGCCAATTTGAGACTTCGCTTGCTTCAACAGGTGGATCCTCGTCCTGAGTAACAGGCACAGAGAGTACGCTCTCCGACTTCGCGAGAGGGATTGGTTCTTCAATCGGGGGACTTGGTTCAACAGGTACATAGTCTGACCGACAAGGCCCGCTTATTTCATCATTCTTAGGCTGAAAGCTGCACTTCGTTCGTTCTCCATGATTATCGACCAGACGACAGGTTTTATCCTTCTGACCACATCGATTATTGTCTGGAGGAGCATTGACGGATGGCACGCTTTTAAAAGTTGTGGCATTATCCTTTTGACTACATGGTTTTGCACACGGTTTTGATTGACTTTCGCTAGTTTTAATGCTTTCAAAAGTTGTGGCATTATCCTTTTGGCTACATGGTTTTGCACACAGTTTTGATTGACTTTCGCTAGTTTTAATGCTTTCAAAAGTTGTGGCATTATCCTTTTGACTACATGGTTTTGCACATGATTTTGATTGACTTTCGCTAGTTTTAATGCTATTGAAGTCCTTTGTGGTGCTGCAGCATGAACGAGTGTTGTCAGCATCATCCTTTTGGTTTTTAGGAATAATGCTTTCGCTTAAGTCCGTGTTCAAGGCGAAGTAATGACTACTGGGATTTTGTGAGTTTTCAACGCATGATAGATGTGTACCAGTTCGTCCGATTGTTGTGCCCGTGTCTAGGCTATAACAGACCTTGTTCTGATCGGGCTTTCTTTTGCATGGTTTAGTTGATTGGATGCTCTTATAGTCACAATTATTGGGGACCTTCGGTTTGATAGGTTCGTTGTTTGGTATCGAAACGTCTTCGGGTTGAGATTCATTGGTTTCAATGGTCAAATCGTCCGGCTCGACATACACATCGCTGGCAAAAGTGGGTATATTTTGTTCATGGTCGCTTTCTTCGACATAGTTTGGTTCTTGAGAGTCTTCCGGTAGAGACTCACTGCATTCGACATGTTCACTTTCTTCTGGATGGGTATCCGGTTCAGGGCACTCCGTGCTTAAATAGTTAGTCGGATTCTCGCTTTCTATGGTATGGCAGCTGGTTTGTGGACAATAGGATTCGGGCTTTGGTGGTGGTGGTGGTGGTGGCTGAGGTCTCGGAACACCGCAGGATGGCGGAGGATTTACTACGCATGGTATGTGGGTCACAGATCTTGCAGCATTGCTACAATACCGCATTGCAGTCGCAGGTCCAGTTGCCTTTGTGCAGACCGAACGATCCATGGCTGTTGTAGATGGTATGCTTGGTTGCGATTTGGACTGACCACATTTATCTGTTTGCTGGTATTGTGGACGGGACTCGGCCTGGATTCTTTGCCTCCAATTATCCTCAGCGGCGCACTGGCAGCCAAATTGATAAGCGGACCGCTGATCCCGTTCATCGTTCTCATCTATAATTCGGCAAATGTATTGTGTTGGATAACGCATTCTGTCCATGGCATCGTAACCGTTATTAAAATTCTGATTACGCGTCTGCGATGGCTTGTCTTGAACATTGTCTTGTCCGTGTGATCTCATGTAATGATCGTAAAGAAATGATGTATTCGTCTGAGATGGCTTGGCCCCTTCAGCTGTAGTCTGTGTAAGGGTTGGCTGACCGGGCATGTCGTAACCGGTGGATTGCCATTGGTTGGCGGCCCTTTGAGGTTTGCTTCTCAAATAGGATTGGTCGGTTTGAACGTTTTGGTTGTTGCTGCAGTATTCTGGATCGCGGTGCTCGTCCTGCATATACATCAGAGCTGGGCAGTCTGAAAGAGAGTAATGAAAAAGAGAAGAGACTGTTAGATTGCTGTTGGACATGATTTGTACATTTTATTCTGATGGGAAAGAACATAAAATTTTTAAATTAGAAAGCCACGGAACAAGGAACTGGTTGATTGAGCAAAAAAGCAAAATCTGGGTAGGGTTGACAGAGGTACTTGTCAATGACGAGATTGCGGCGGTATCTTAAGCTCCTTGATCTCTTTAAGTAGGATCTCGCGACCGCGCGTTGCATTTGGCCCTGACCACATTTCACAGTGGTACAATTCAAGAAACTTGGCCTCGGCCTTCTCCCGACATGGGCAAAAATCAAAATACGATGTCTGACTGCATGTCTCGCGCTCGTCAAAGTTAGAGAAGATGGTGCCGCGCTGTACACAACGGCAGACCTTCACATTAATACGATCCCGATTGTCATCAAAAGAACGTCGCTTCCATGGGCACTGACAGCATCCACAATTTCCCGGGCAGAACACATTACCATCCTCGTCCATAATGGGGCTCGGCTCGAACCGGCACGGCGAACAATTTGAAAACTCCTTGTGCTGTGGCAATGCCAAAAAATACTTCTTAACATCCCCCTCAATTGTCGAGGGTACTGGCGATTCCTTGAGTACCGGGGTTATAGCCGTATCGGATTCTTTCTGTTTTGGAACCGCTAACGGCTCCGGCTGTGGTTCCGGCTCTGTCTCCGGTTCTGGCTCTGGTTCTGGCTGAGGTGCGTAAAAAGGAATTGGCGGCGGTACAGGCGCTGGCTCGGGAATTGGTTCTGGTTCTGGAACACGTTCTGGCTCTGGAACAGGTACTGGCGCTGGAATGGGAACGGGTAAAGGCACTGGAAGGGGAACGGGTACTGAAAGGGGTACTATCACGGGCACAGCACGCTTTTCATACGCGGGGCATGTGGATACCGGGCAGCAGTACTCCTTGGGCGAACTAAACAAAATGTGACAACCTTCGACATCCGTCTGTGTGTCTTTAATGTTGGCACATATTTTTTTGCTGGTATCCCTACCTTTGCACGTCGGCTTCGAACAGACCGATGTTTGAGATTCGTTAATTGGTTTTAATGGACTTGTCATCATCTGGCCCGTACATGGATCGAACTTTAATGGCATTTGCACTGTTACCGGCCTTCCCTGTGGACTGCACTTTGAGTTGCTTGCCTTGGGATCGGTTAAAAGACGCGCCGTTATCTCCAGAGTTGCATTGCATTGGCGTTTAATATCTCCTCGATTTCTCTCAAAGTCTTTGAGAAGCATTTGCGTTACATTCTCAGCACGCTTGAGGGCAGCTCGCACAGCCTCTGGATCATCAAACTTGCTATTGGAGGACGCATGGCCACTGCAAGTTGAGCTAACATTTATCCGATTGCTACAGACTGGCTTGTTGTTGCTCGACGCCGATTTACAGCTACTCATTAATTTGCAGCTCTGTCCCTCTCGTGGAAAGTCCGTATCGCTGATGCTCAGGCAATCGAAAAATATGTCCTCATCGCTGCGCTGCGCCTGAAAATTGGGTCCACGATAAAGGACCTGGGCCGATGGGTTGATCTGCTGCTGACGCCGACTGCGCAAATGAATGCAGGTATCTGGTTTTTTACATCGGCGAGTAGGGCACGATGTATTCTTCTCAGTATTTGATTTATTCCTCTCCCTGTCCATGGCTTAATGGACTCTAGCACCAAATGTATTCCAACTAATATATGAATTTACATAAAATTTGTTATACGATGTTGCTCCTTGAAAGAATTAAAATAAACTGACTCTAAATTCAATTGTCACCCACAGCAACAAAAACGCTGCCTACTGTTTAAATAAATTTCATTTTTTTTTAATTTTTTATTGTATTTTGTTTACAAAGAGAAATCATATACTAGTGCTATCGATGTGCATAGCGATATTCTGATTGGCATCTCTAAACTGAGTATTCATGAGTGAGAAGACTTTGAAAATGTACACCCACGCACGCTCACTTCACAAATGTGTAGACACGTCTTTGACGGCTTTTCACTGTTACAATAAATTTCCTATGCATCCCAACGAACTCTCCGCACAGTTTTCCTGGTGCCTTCAAATCGATACGATTGCCGCTGCGTGGTTTTATGAGGTTGACTACAGGCCCGTCTATCACCAGCACCAACGGCGCAATTTTCGCCTGCAGAATTCAGTGTGTTGGGTGCCGGCTGAAATATATTGACCTTCACCTGACCGCTTTGCGGATTCAGCTCCATAGGAAGATTTAAAGTGACCGGACTGCCACGCAGTAAGCACTGGCATTGGGGGGGACAACCACACGATGGATTCGTGCGCACTCGTGCAGTTATCTCCAACGTTGCCGGATAAAAAAACTTGCATGAACCTTGCGGCTCCTCGGCACCAGAACATTCGCAGTGAACGCCTAGGCCACGTAACAATATTTGTGCATTATTCGCAGCACGCTTTAGCACGCCTCGTATCTCCATGGGATCCTCGTATTTGTGAGATTTCTTCTGCGAAACATCTCCATGGCAAGTTTTCAATATGCCATCGCGGATTTTATGTACAGTCTCGCGTTCGGAATCACCCTCGCTGCGGCAGTCATAGAAGATGTCCATTGTTTGTCGCTATATTCTGATTTTTTTTATTTTTTTATTTACTTTTATTTACACATGCACACACAATTTGGAAAATACTATGATATGATATCTGAGTTTTGAAGTGTAATCCAAGGTTTTATACAAAAAATAAACTAAACGATTAAGATCAGAAAGAAAAATGTTGCACCGCCAGCTAAGCTTAGCAAACGCTAACGATCGCTCCGATGAATTTGGTAGTCAAATTTCCTCGCCAAATTTCAAGGTATTATGCCGCTCCACGGGATAGAAAATGGTACAATAGAATTCCGATTCCACTTTGTGATTGTGAAAATTAATCAAACGCTCATTGATACGCTCCTCCAGCTGCTGCAGTAATCGCGAATCGCTTGGCTTCAGAGCGAATTTCAAGGCACGCACACAGCCCAACACGGCCACAAATGCATCGTAGCTCTCATAGAGGTGGGCTGATGGCGTCTGCTCGGTGCACAGATTCTGCAATAGCTCGATGTGCTCACGAAACTCCTCGCTACCCTCCCAAAGCTGCAGCACACGTGCCCTGAACATATCGCTCTCATTCTCACACTTGATGCACTCCTGCAGCAGCAGCAGGAATGCACGCGTTCTACCCGGAAGCAGCAGCAGACGCGCCTCCACGCCAACATTATCCGCCTGTATGCCACAATCGAGAGTGCTGATGCGCACCGTTTGCAGCTGCTGGTCGCACATTTGGGGCGTCACCTGTACCAGTTGACTGCGACGGTTGATGGACTCCGTCTGGACCACGCCATTAAATTGCGCTCGATCCCACCGTGGATCGATTACCTTTACGTACTGTGTTCGTGATGTGCGCTGAGATCGATCCGTGTGTACCGTATGCACAGAGGCGGCCGAATGGAAAGTGGACACGGAAAAGCTTTGACGGAGATTGACATCAATTGGACGACAGGTAGCGCCGCTGCGTCGCACCCGTGTGCGATAAAGGTAACGACTCATGAAGCGCTTGCATTGCCTTCGCTTGCGACGCAGCTGCTTTCGCTCCTGTCCAGCATTCATCAGCGGCGCCTGCTCAACATTCATCACCTGCCTGCCATGGACCAGCCGTCGTAGTCTTGTTGGCACCTTACTTATTTGGTGCTTAAGCTGCTTGCCGAAGTAAGCTAGGTTGATGCGCTCCCCACCCGACAATCCGCCGCCTGCAGTGCGGCGCGTGCTGCCTCTACTGCCTTTACTGCCTCGACTGCCTCGACTGCCTCTACTGCTTCGCGCTTCATCGTCACCGTTCTCTTCAGCGGGCGCCTCTACCACTGCGTTCTCTTCAGTTGCACTTCCTCTTTTCGGACTCTCTACATTTTCTGACTTAGCACTCTTCTGATTATTTTCACTTGCCCGTTTCAGCTCAAAGGTTTGACATATGGTAAGCGGACGCTCAACGTCCTCCTCACATTCACAATCACTCACCGGCGGCTTCTGGGCATGGAGTATGGTATCCGCCAGTTGCTTCACACTGCAGGCTATGGTCTGAAAGTCCTTGTGCGTGGGCAGCTCACGTTCGCGACGCTACAAAGAGCAAGCCAGGGAAGAGAGCAAAAAAAGAAATTCAAAATCAATTTTGTACTACATTAGTATAAATACATAAGTATTTTATTACAAAAACGTGCTTAGCCGACGTTAATCAATTAGGTTCTTTTCCTTATACTTTTAAAACTTTCTGACTTAAATAAGCTTTAAGATTTTACATATTACCTCCTTAAAACTGTAAAGATATGAAACTCTGAAATCAACTCGTAAAAATAAATTATATATTAATCTCGAGATTTTATAATATGTTACTATTAAAACTAATGAAATCTAAAGTTCCTATACTGTAAGACTCAAACGGACAGATAAAATATTTTTTGGTCGGACAACCTTCTTTCTCCATATTGCGTACGTACTTACTTTCCGGTATACCCTTTTAGTTTTATTTAATGAATATGTAGAAGCTTACCTCCAAATCCCTTAAAGCACAGCCAAGGCCTTGGCTGGCTGCTTCAAGATTGTTGATCTCCTCTCGCTTGGCTCGCTTCTCGGGACTATCGTAGAGTTCGTCGGCTAGGCTAAAGCCTTCGGGACAGACGCCAAGCTTCTTTTCCAATCGCTGGACCAGCTCATCCTTGGTGCGCAGCTCATCCTCCAGGCAACAGGCCTGCTCCTCGCACGCTCTCAGCTGCTGTTCCATTTCGGCAATTTTGGATTCAAGTGTATTCACCTCCTCCTTGAGCTCACCATTGGTCACCTCGATGTGCATGAGCTCCTTTTTCAAGTCGTATATCTGCTGACGCAGGCAATCCGTTTCCGCTTTCAGCTGCTCCTCCATGCTCTGTTGCAGCTTCTTGGCAAAGCTTAGGTCATCCAACAGCGTTTGACTGCGACGCTTCTCGCTCTCTAGCTCCGCGGCCATCGGCTGTTGTTGCTCCGCAGAAAGTCGATCGGCAACAGCACGACCTTCAATTTCTTTATCCAATGCACGTTTCTGTTCCATCAGATCGCGATGCTCCTTGGTCAGGCGGACCAGGCATGTCTTCAGCCCGTGCTCCGTTTCCTCCAGCTGTTGTATTTTCTCAGCAGCAGCGCGCGAATCATCGCGCAAACAATCTTGCAGTTTGTTTATTTTCTGCTTCAAACATAACTCTTTGGTACGATAGGCCTCCTCTCTCGCTTTATATTCGCGTTCCAGATCCACCCAGTGCGAATCGGCAGTTTCCATGGCCTCATAGTGTCGCGTATTAAGCTCCTTGAGGGAACAACGCAAAGTCTTGACCTCTTCCTTAAGATAGCTTATCTCACGTGCGGCCCCTGGATCCGGCGAGGAATTCGTGTTGTTCTTGTTACAGTTCTTGTTAATGATCTGCTTTGCTTTGCTGGAGAAGCACGGTCCACAGTTCGGCTTGCAGGCGCCAGCGTGTGAGCGCTCTGGCAGAGACTCCTCATTGCCCATATTGGTACAACTGCTACTGCTGCTACCGGGGCTTATCCTAGCCAGCTGCAGCAGTCGGCAAAGGAGCAGAAAAGGCAATGAACGATGCAAACTTTCCAACTGTTGCTTGGCACGCTGTCGCTCCGCCTGCAGATGCTCCAGCTGCCTCTCAGCTGCACACAGATCGTCACGCAATATCAGGCACTCGGCACGGCAATCCCGATACTTGGCGCCCAGTGCGTCTTTGCTAAACTCGAGCTCCACGTTACGTTGTCGCAGTATTTCCAGCTCCTCCTCGTTGCGCTGCAAATGGAAGCGAGTATCGTTCTCTGCCTCCTCAAATTCACACTTGGCCTCGTCCAATAGAGCGTTCTGCTCGACAAGCTGCTCCACACGTTCGATTAGCTCCTTTACCTGCTTATTCAGCTGTAGCTCACGTTGCAGTCGCTCTGCCAAATGTTTGGCTTGAGTCTCGCCGCTGCTCTCGTAAACGAGCAGCTTGCCCTCCAGCTGAATGAGACGCTCTTGATAGTATTGCAGGTGAGGATGTTCCGTTATTGATGTTGATGTCGATAGATCGCATTCGACAAAGACGCCGCTTTCTGTGAGGCTGCTGTTCTGCAGTCTCTGCAGTTGCTTGCTGGGCGTTGTGGGCGCAGTGGGCGTGGCACTGTTACTATACGGCTGAACGGTGGCTACGATGCGACTGTGCCTGGCCCGTGGTTCCGTTTTCGTCTGCAAAAGCAAGCAAAGCAAATAAAAAACCGCACTTGAATTTATGTGATGCTTATATGTATTGATATTCTTAAAGATTAAAAAAAACTGTTTTGCCTTTGCTGCGGTTAAAATGTAAATCGTGTCGTCAAAAACGTTTTTTCTAACTTCCGACTGAATTCTGACAACTTGTCAACACTGTTATATGAACATCTATATATTTTATAATATATAGTTATACACATATTATATTTATATTTTGTTTGTATTAAATACCTACCGTTGCCTGCCAACTATCCTGGTCCGCAATCGCATCTAGATCGAGCTGCTGCACACACAGCAGCAACTGTTGCAAGCAACGTTTGTCCTTGTCCTCCAATTGCTGTGAAGTCTTGCGCAATAGATTTTCCAAGCGCTGGCAATGATCCTCACATGTTCCATCCATCTAATGTACAAAAATATTAGATTAATAAGTATTTTAGGTCTTTAATTTTAATTTAATTCTAATGTCTAATGTCACTAATGTCTTACATCTACTACCTTTAAGAAATTTCAGTAATTAGTTAGTAAGTAAGTAGTAAAACGGCTAAGTAGTTTTCCCTAAATAACTGACCGTTACTCTAATAGATCAAATATAACATTAGTGAGTGTAGTTTGTTTTATTTTTGAGTCGGCATTCTGAAATGTTTTTCATTCTGTTCCAATTTGATGTAAATGTGTCACATGTAAAGCGCAACAAATTAAGTTTCAATAAATTTGGTTTTTCTTATGCGAGTGACTCATTCGACAATCACTTTAAAAGGAGCGCTGGGCATGTAATGCACACCTGGATTTCTTGTTTATATGTACTCATATGTACATCGAATTTGTTTATACAGCTGCGTTGCTGTGAATAGTTCAAAATTGCCTATCGAATCTGCAAACAAATACGTCTTCTTAATCATTTTTAATTACAAACAACCACAAAAAGTCTTTACAAGAACATATCAAGATTTTACAATTAAAGAATTAATACTTTTATAACAAATTGTATGTTCTTTATACATTTTTAAAAGGTTTCTTTAATACGTTTTAATAGTTTGTAATGCGTTTAATAATTATTATTATCTTTCTATAACTTTTAAAAATATTAAAAAACATTTTTTCATATATTTTTTTTAAGTATTTCTTTTAACTTTTTTAAATGTAGTTTAAATTTTATAAACTTTTTATACTTTATATTTTTTAAATTTGATATAGTTTTGTATAAAGGTGAAATTTCAGCTTGCGCTGAACATTGTTTTAATTGTGATGCGAGTTACTGCTTTGATTAGCATTCGCTTAATGCACCACTGATTAACAATGCTTCTTAAGTTATTTTCACTTTGCAGGCAAGCCTAGTCAGTGAACTAAATATACATAAGTATATATGTATGTATACATGTATATATATATTTAAAGAGTAATTAGTTTTTGTTATTGCAATTAAGCGAACGAATTAGATTTTCAAGCTGAACGACTTTGCAGCTTTGGCGTTCGGCTCTAAAAACTAAAAGTAACAATAAAAAAGGTGTGTAACAAAGTAGTGAGTAATATGGAAAATATATACAAGTATACAGCTATTCACAAATAATTTTTGGCTCGTGAATGTAGAGAAGACCCTTATATAAACAATAAAGACAATAACAAATTCGAACTTGGCCAAAAAAAAACATCACATTGCCTTTTAGGCTAGAGATGTGGGCTTTAAGTTATTTATCAACTTATAAAGAAGTCAAAAATATAGATATTTTTGTTTATTGGATAGTTGAGCTGTGTGCTTATAAGGTAATCAATCATAACATTTGGTCAACACTCGACAATTACAGCACTAGTTATTTGTTTATATAAAAATCCAATCATAATTATTATGTGAATGCTCATTATTATTATTATTAAAATTGCTTTAAATATGTTTGCTCCAGTAAAAATAGATCCAGTTTTTTAATCGCAATTACCGTTGTCCGTTAATCAAAACAATTTCCGCACTCTCTAAGACGCCAAACAAAACTAAACCATTGTTAAGGCACGAAGCTACCAGCTGAAGCAGCTCAGCCAGCTGTGGCTGACACACACAAACACAAACGCGAACACTACACATACACACACTCTCGCAATTCGCACTCAATTCATTCATAAAACTCGTGCAGTCTTTCGAGTTGCTCTGTTGAGCGCTTTTACTGTAAACTGGCTTTTGAGCGCTTTTTAATGCATTCATTAAACTCGTGGAGTCATTCGAGTTGCTCTTTTGATCGCTTTAATGCCTAAGTGGAGGGTATTTTAATGTCACAAATTGTGTGGTGCATTAGACTAGACATCTTTGGCCCTATAATGAGCATATTATATTAAATTGTACAGAAATAATATACACTCAATTCATTCATCAAGCTCGAAAAGTCTTTTGAGTTGCTTTCTTGAGTCGTTTTTGAGTAAACTGGCTTTCGAGTGCTTTTTAACGCACAGGCAAAGGGTATTTTAATTTTCTCAAGAAGAGAGTAACATATTAGAAGATACGTCTATGATATATATGTATATGTTTTTGTCATATATAAATATACATAGCTCTGACTTGGCAACGGTCAACTATTATTTATGTAGAAAATCAACTAAAGTATTTACTCAAAATCAGCTGTAAATATGTATATAGCTTTCATAGTGGCTTTCATAGTTTCACTTAGTGCCTGTAGGTTATCCTTTAGCAAACGTGACTTCTTATTCTTCTTTTTCTTGTTAGATAGTCAGTCGGAAGATGCTTTCAATATATGCAAAAATTTTGATTTACATAAAATATATATATATCTCATGTATTGCTTATAATAATATCAAGTATGGAATAATATGATATAGCAAACCGAGTGGTTTTCTTTCTAAGTAGATAGATAGTATTCTGCCTAATTGTAAATATATATATCACATCTTTCTAAGGTCAGCAAGGGTACACAATATTCGGCATGCCAAAGACAAACTATTTATTTGCTTCTTTTTTTTGGTTCACCTTATCATCCTCCAGTTCGAGTATGCGAAATTCGAGCAGCTCATTCTGTTCGCGTAGCTCGTTAGCCTCTGTGTTTAGCTGCATTTGCTCCTCTTCCATGTCCTTAATGCGTTGCAGAAGCTCGTTGATATGTGTGTGATTGTTGCTGGCCGAGAGGGCAGCCTTTTCAGCTGTTAACAATTCCTGTTTGATCAGCTGCAATTCGGTTTGCAGCCGCTCGTTTTCTTTGTGATAGATTTCCACTTCCTTTTGCAACTTGTCCAAGTCCTGCAGCTGTAACAGAATGACATTTAATATATGTATGTATGTATATGTGCAAATAGATAAGGATCTCAAGCAGCTGCCAATACTTACTGCTTGCCACATGACGCCGCTGTCGGCGCCACTGGAAGGCGGCTGAGGACTGATCGAAGGCGGTGCTGAAGATAGCGCAGAGTCCGTATCCGAAATGTGGTCCTAGAAAATGTAAATTTATCAATTGGGCCTTTCACATATAATTACAGATATTTAAAAATATTTTCAAACTTTTTAAATGTCCATTTTTTACAATGCCCATCAAACTTTTTGAATAATATTCAAAAATTTATTTTCATTGAATTGAATTACTGAAATTTTAAGTTATTTATATTTCTATTTAATTTTGGAAATAATTTTACCATTTATTTGTCGCCTGTGGCTGTGGATTTGTAAATTTGTATTTAATTGACTTTGACATTTTCTCACCTTTGTTCTGTATTCCAATGTTGTTGCTTTTGTGGGCAGCGTTTCCATCCATGTTGTTGTTGTTGTCGTTCCCTTTCCAGTCATGATTTGTTGATGATTCATCTGTTGCTGTTGCAGTTGTTGTTGAATTGTTGCCTTTGTTGTACGCATTTCAGGCTTTGATTTATGCGCATTCTTCGTGTTATTGATTAGCTCAATATTCTTGAGTTGGGTTATCTAAAAAAACGAGTGGGGAGAAAATTACGTTCATGAGTGCCTTTTGAGCCATATTCAAAAAGAGATGCCGTCTTTCTACAAGGTTTTCTAGCTAACATGATAAACAGGAATGAACCGACTGCATAATACTCGTTCACGGTTCAATAACAGTTACATTTATTACAAAATCGATTTTTTTCGATTTACCATGTAATTTTCATAGACCAAATCACTACGATTCACCGATAAACTTGGTGATGATCTTATTTTTAAGTCCCCATGCCGATTGGGGCGGATATATCAAATTTGTGATAGAGGTGTAGAGGAAATCAACAGTAGCCCAAGTTGTTAGGCT
Source organism: Drosophila gaucha (assembly GCA_035045545.1). Classification (NCBI taxonomy): domain Eukaryota; kingdom Metazoa; phylum Arthropoda; class Insecta; order Diptera; family Drosophilidae; genus Drosophila; species Drosophila gaucha. The sequence continues at coordinate 307,138 of JAWNOY010000342.1, forward strand.
TCAGCAGTAAAATTCTAATATATTTAAATTTCCTGATTTGCCACGCCCCAATGAACATTTTCAAATTATTTTAACACTTTATCAAACATGCGTAGACATGTATATGTCCCAAATGTGAAGGCTCTATGATACCGAAATGCTTTGATTTCTCACAGAGAGGCTGACGCACTCAGCAAGACATCAAACCAATATGCTGTCTTTCCACTTGGTGAGCGGGTATAAAAAGCGTGCAACATGTCGCTGTCAGCGTATACAGTTATCACTTGATTTCTTGCCCCAAAAAAAAAAGAAACGAAATTGCCAATTCATTGTTATAGAAGGCTGCTTGATATATTTAAACGCCAACAGCAGGTTATTGACCCCCACGAATGATGCCGAAAGCAAGAGACCTATAGAACTCTCGGAAAGACCAAAGCACATCTAGAACTTATTGTTATGCTCAGCATTGTTGTGGCAAACAACATAAAAATAGGCACAGAGACAGACAAAAGTCGTTCGCTGCTCTTCAAAGGATTTTATAAAAAACTATTTGGTTTTGGCCTCAACCAAATAATTCTTACAAATCGTTTTACCTCCATTACTTACTGACATTATCACCTTCATTCTAACTTTTAGTTTAATGAACATAAACTTTTTACTCAATATGCAAGTACGTTTCCTTCATAATCATATCTATAGCTAGCTTTACTTATATACTTACTATATAAATAATTTCACTAAAAAATTATTGTTAAATAATTAGCAGTTTTTCCAGATTTTTATAAATTACAATTTAAACTTTTTTCTATTTTTAATGTTAAACTGTCTGCTACGTCCCACTGTACCATGTTCATGTAGTTATCTTTTACAGTTGTACGTATATGTGAATATGTGTGTATGTGTGCATATCGTGATTCCTTTAAATCAACAGCTACACGCAAGTTTAGGCACTTTTATGCTCAAACATTTGGTACACATTCACTACCATATATATGTATGTATATATATCTGTGTATGTATACTATGCACCATTCGCTGTTTATCTTTGGAGCATGTCACGAATTTCACGGTCACGAATCGTGTTGGCCAAAGCAAAGAGCCCGACTCCTAAAGCCCCCACTTGGATATATATGTATATATATACAATACAATTTGGCTGGACAGGCTAATTGACCCCACAAAAGTAATCAAAATTTGAAATCACTTTCAAATCAAACACGCCCATTTTCATATCAATTTCCAACATAGCGTAGTATATATCTGTCTCTCACTTTCATATCAAATTGATTTTTATATAACACCGATTATGGTCATGTTATAAGCATATAGCCAGGCATTATGCTAATTTGCAATGCTCAATTGGAAATGGGTATGCGCCACAGTGAAATCATTAATCAATTGTGAAATGAGGTGGGCTACACCCAAAAAAAAGCAAGTAAGAGTGGACTGATCAGTGTTGCCGACTACCAAATACCCTGAATTCTGTTTCAAGTAGCCATTAGAAACAGCTGATCTTTTATCGATTCATTCATACAAAATTTTCTAACTACCAATATAAGTTTTGTTTTCAAGAAAAAGATCATACTATTTGTGCATATTTTGAAGAATTTATTTACAATATACATACATATTTGATCACTCTAGCTCATAAGACTTGCGAAATATGCTTAAATAACTAAATTCAATATCGATTTTTATCGACTATTTATGTAAATTACATTTTTATAACAATTTGAAACATAGAGGAACAAGGCTAGATTAACTCTGCTGTTGATTATGATAAAGAATATATATTCTTTGTGGGTTGGACGTGGTACATACATATTACCAAAAGCATTATACACTGTTTATATATTTTCAACGGGTTTTAGGGTATAAAAATAGCAGAGCGCAGTGCAATGACCAATCGCCTCCCATATCGCATTGTTGTTTCACAACAGACCGACCCATTGGGCCGCTGAAAGAGCCATGAATACCTAAACAGGCCCGAAGTTCCAGGCCCCAAGTAAAGTCGCGCCTGAATGCCTGCACGTCTCGTTGACTGTTGCCTCGGTACTCGCCTCTAATTTGAAATGATCGGTGATGGGGCTAACCGTTATGGTAATTTCTTGAATTGATTCCAAAAGAACATTTTGCGTAACGGCGCAAGTTAACGAACGAGCCCAATCGAATCAACGTGGCGAGCAAATTAAGCAAGTGCTTCAGACAACAAGACAGCCGGACAATCAGACAGACATGGGTTTGATGACTTTATCTCTAGAGTGCTGCTCCAATCAGAGTAACGGCTTGCACAATGCAAAAAATACTCTCAAGCGCTACAAAAAATTTGGTGTGTTATCGATGTGTAATATCGTTATCGATTATTTCAAAATGCATATATTCCATTAGTTAACATAATACAATCAGCTAACAAACATATATTTTAAAAAAAGTTGCTTTATTATTTGCAACAATATTATATTCATTTAATAATAATGGTAATAATGAAAGTATATAAAAATATTATAATATTTATATTTGCAACTAATTTACTCTATTTAAGCTACATATATATTTACAAATTATTTTATAAGCCATTATAAATTTGTAAATGAATCTTTATCAAATGTTGAAAGTTGTCAGATCTTTCTAAATATTACCCAAATATTCTCCAAACCCCCAAAAATTGATGGCAGCTTGCAACAGGCAGCATGCAGCTCGCTGTTAGCCACATTTCTGCAAGCGGCATTTCAAACGATTGTGTGTAAATCTGAAACTTGGATGTGCTATCACTAGCATTGCAAGACACAGATGAGACATATAGAACAAACTATTTCAACACGAAAAATGTCTTGGGTGGTAGTCGCCACCCATCTCCTTTTCGCATTTGCACAGAACTCTGATGCTCATAAAGCTCAGAGCGATCGAGGGAGATGACCGCTCTCTCTGTCCTTACTATCAACTGCTCTCTCTCTCTCTCTCTCTCTCTCTCTCTCTCTCTCTCTCTCTCTCTCTCTCTCTCTCTGCATATACATATGTGGATATGTGTGTACACAATGCACATTGCTTCCCTTCTGAGAGATGGGTGTTGCAAAATAGTAAAAGCCTCTGCCACGATGAAATAAAATATTTATTTTAGCATGATTTTTTTTGGGAAAGGGTATCAAAGCATTAATATGCTCAAAAAATATCTTTTCGAAGCGGTGCTGTATGGTTGGTTAGTGGTGCTATGTAGTCTGGCAATGCAGTGGACAAGTGTTTGTTGGTCTTGCGGTTTGTGCTGCCCATGTTTGTTGTGAGAGTCTCTTTTGTTTGTCTCGACGTCAGGTTTCTTGTTTGTTTGTTTGTTTGCACAAGCCACAAGTCACAAGCAGAGAGGCCGTTGCGGCAGTGATTGTTTGTGTGAAATGATTTTCCTTTCTGCCACACAGCGGACAGGTTTCATTCGATCGAATGCAGTTTTAGGTAGCGTTCCGGGTTCGAACCCCCGTCCCGTTGAACGATTACGTGTCAAGAGCTGCAGCACCAGCGATGCTTTATATCCAAATACAAACATATGTATGGACTCTTATATGTCTGATAACTTATTTATGTACATATATATTTGCATTTGGCATTGTAATACAGGTTTGTCTGCATAAAAAAAAATACTAAAAAATATGTATATATATAAATACATACATATATAGCCATTGCTTTGATTTGATCTTGCGAAAGCGAAAGTTTTATATGCGCTAATGAATTATATTGTTTATCAGTTTCCACTCGATCGCTGTAACCAAAAACCAACCTTACAACAAGCTAATTGAACTAATGAATGGAGACGGGGTAGATTTGTTGACGTGAAACTCATTAATTCGTCTTGATAGACAAACACTGTTTCCTCCTCCTGCGGTTAATCCTAAGGCTTAAATCATCTTCTGTTTGCCTCTCCATTCCAAAAATAAACTTCCACATGTATAATTTCTCCCTCGCCCACTTGCCGAATGGACGTCCAAATATTATTAATCACATGTCAAGTTTTCAAATTGTTAGTCTTAAATACACAAAAGACAAATTGAAAGACGCTCGTCGAAGTTTACAAGTCTATATATTATGTATAACAGCCTCATAGTTTCATAGTAAATTAAATTGTTTAACTGGCCCAAATGTGTAATTATAGTAAGTAATGTGAGGTGCATAAAAGGAATCATATATGAAATTATAACTGAATGAGACCATGGAGGACTTACACATATCCATATATAGTTACTTAGGAAGGCAAAGATAAGAAGGAACAGTAAAGTCTGAACATATTATTTATAAAGTGATCAACAGTGATTTTCTCGATCAGCCACGCCCCTAACAGTTTAGGATATAATAAATACTATATAATTCCCGATTTATCATTTCCTCAGTGGGTGTACTTAAAAAATCCCTAACACGTTATATATCCGAGTATATATTCAAAATTTGATATCTGTAGGTTTGAAATGCTTTGAGTTCATACAGATTTTTACTCATTTTACTTTGTAGTATTAGAATTTGATATATATACGTGTAAGTATACTTTATCTACCTTTATTTTAGAAATAATGTGGATTAGAATTTAGAATGGTTCCTTAGAATGTTATGTTTAAAATATAGTGTATGTATGTAAATAAACATATTGTTGTTTTTTAAACTTAGCATTCTAGGTATATATATAGAACGCTCTTCAAAATGATGGCATAAGTTGGATAACCAAAAAGTTTTATAACTAAGTAAGGAAATGCAAATATAGATTTCTCATACATTCACATAGTACGCAAATCAAGAAATCCCTTTTAAAATTCATCATATAACATAGCTATTGTATGCGTAATGAGCATGAATGAATGCATGAGTAATGCCGAACAATACGTCGGTAGTCAGACATTAAAGATATATTCTCTATAAGCTATAGTCAACAGAGTTTCACACTTAAAAGAATAAATTTGAATGAGATTTTTAAATTGTGTTTTTTTTACCTTCACGTCTCGACACTCGTAAAAGTAATCCATTGTTAGTTAGATTGATTTGGTTATTCAAATACAAATATGTATTTGATGCGTTTTACAACATTGTCTTACAAAATTGTTTTCACCGGCGCTATTTTCACTGCAATAAAAGCACGTAAATTTATAGACCAAAACACTTTTGCCAAAAGTATAAATAACAGCGACATAAAATTGCCTAAAAAAAGGCAATTCACAGCGATTTGCATATGCTTCACATTTCACACACCCCGTTTATTTTCTAATATATGTTGTGGTTACTTTGCATATTGGAAACTTGGATGCCAGCTTGTTTTTTTTAGCAACATCATCATCTTCATCATCATGATCATTAGCATTACAGCTTCATTTTTCGAGGGGCTACGCTTTTACTGTCGTTTGACGATGATGCTGAAGATGTCTACGAATTTTTTGCAGTGTGTGTGTGTGTGTGTATCGTATTTAAAATAGCGTAAACATTTAAAAGATTTTCACTGACCCCAATTGGTGGTGCACACACTACCCACACTAACACTCACACACACATTTATATATACACAGATGCTGCTGTTGTTGTTGTTGTTGGATGACATCGTTGTTGTTGCGACTGCACTTAGAGTCTATGCAAATTGATTGATCCAGCTAGCAGAAAGCCTGCCTGACGACTAAAGAACTGTTAAACAGTTAATAAAATTCAAATCTCAAGCTTCGATATGCTTCGATAACGCTTTTCGAGCAAACAAAAAAAAACAAGGCATCAATAACAAATACAATACGAAGCGGGCGCGATTAATGAACTGTAAAATTGAATTCAATCAGTGGAACGAAACGAAACGGAACACTGCATAGACAATTAATTTTTCCAAATGTTTCTTTTTTTTTTTTGCCTTGGTTAAACTGTGCTGCAAATTTGGTGAAATTATGATTGCCCCCTTTGCCGCCCTCCCCCTCCCCTCAGCCGTATGTCCCATAGTGCGTTAAACTTAACAGTTTTGCAAAACAATGGGAAAAAGTGAAAGACAAACTGTAAATATGTACAATGTTTTGTTGTCGATTCAAAGGTTCAAAGCAACAGCAACAACAGCTCCAGTGATTGTTGTATGTATTCAATGGATGTACAAAAGGTGTTTTTTTATATATACGTATGTACATATGGATATATATTGTGTTTGATTTCGGCGCGCGAACACACACTCACACTCACACACACACACACACAATGCACTTGATTTACTCTTTCACATTTTGCGGCACTTTTGAAAAGGCCAAACAAATTTCACCTAATTATTAACAATGGCCAAAAGACGCGTTGGGCTCATTTCTGACAGTAGAATTATTTTATTTTTGATTTCATTTACTTTGCATGTGTTGCGTTATTTTTAGCTGGCTCCAACTTCGTCTCCAAAACATAAATAAACACTCACTACACTTGACACTTGGCTGCTGCGCGACTGGCGACGGCGACGCACTGGAAAACGGGCCATGCGCACCTGCGTTGCCTGCGTACTAAAACGAAACTGAACTGAAGCTGAAGTTGACGTCGACGCGTCGCTTGCTTGCGGCTTAGGCTTAGGCGAGCAGCGGCGCAGAGGCACGGCGGTAGCGCTCTCATCTCTCGCGCTCAGGTAAGAGAAAGTGAGTGTGAGTGAGTGAGTGCGACTGCAGCTGTTGTTGTTGTTGTTGTTCTTTCTTTCGTGGTTTATGCGTATTTCTGTCTGTGCACGTGTATATGTGTGTGTGTGTGTGCGTGTGTGTTTGTGCAAAACCGGCTTTTGTATTGCGCTCTCTTTTGCGCCTCCCGCGCTCTCTGCTGTTCACTCTGTTGTTCGATCGACTTGCAACACTTGCGGTGCGTTGCAGTTGCCTGCAGCTCGTTTGTCGTGTGTTTTTTCTTCATTTTTATACCCTGAACACTTTGAAAGCGAGAATTAAGGGTATAATGTGTTTCTTCAAGTGTATGTGACAGGCAGACGGAGATATAGCCGACCTCATAAAGCACATATGTATGTATGTTCTCAAAATTAACGATTCTATCTTGTCTTATCATTCTATGAATGCCTGTATAGATGCCAGAAACGTTTGCAGGGCTCGGGATTTAGGGTAACTCCTAGTCGGGCCATGCCAACTAGAGCACTCTTACTTGGTTTTTTTATCGGTCTCACGTTTCAGCCGCGTAGCAGGTTTTCATCGCGAGACGGCGATTGTTGTCTTCGGCCGTTCTCATAACTAACGCAAAATTATATCATAGATCATGCCAATCGCGCATAACCGAGAGCAGAAAAAAGACTGATACACATACAAATGTAAGATATGTGGCTTTATAAACTTATCTACTGGTAGATCTTAACATTTAACCTGCGTATGTTTCACTGAAAGTGTTTTTTCATACCAAGTTCAAGTACCTGGACTTAACCACAAGAGGTCAAATGACACTTGGCTAAAATGGCAATTACACTTAAAGTTTGTATAATAAAAAAATAGTAAAAAGAGTCTCATTCCAGTGGTGTGGGGTGCAGTCTAGCTTAAAGTCATAGAAATTTGTCGAGTAAATAAGAGTTTTTATATGTAATAAAACTCTTTTTATGGGATGCTTTATTATATGCTATTGGGACTCTGATTCAATTATGAATGGAATCATCAAAAACTCTCCTGCAAAAACGATTTGATTTTTACGAACAACTGGCTTACTTGCATCGTTACGGACTAGCTCTTTAATTTATAAGAACAACTGTTTTTAACCAGTTTTGACAAATATTAAAAAAAAAGAATAACTATTTTTCACATGCTGCTAGACAACGCACGCTTGACACTTTAAAGATTTAAAAGCATTTAATATGGTTGCAACTGAAAAATCACTTGACTTAAACACAAATATGTTTTTAAAATTCCTTAAGGGAATACATATATGTTTATACGAAATAATGATTCATGATGGCATTCAGGATGGGCAGGTGGGAACAACCCTACAATGTAAATATTTATAACCAACTCACCTCAGTTGTAACTTGAGCCAGGTGTAGGGGATTCGGTAGTAGTGTATCTTTGATGTCTGTTTCGTTTTTAGCTTTTGTGGCTATTGTTGTTGTTGTTGTTTTCGTAGTTGGCTTCTTAAGCTTTTGGCTTGATTCGTTCGTTTTGGGTTTCGTTTTGGCTTCACTTTGTTTCTTGCCATTTTGCAGTGTCTGCAAATCCTTTCTCAGTTGTCCTATATTACGTTCTTTGGTTTTGATTTCCTCTAGCTGCAATAACACACATATAAGACACAAGTTAAAGACACATATTTAACATCGGGACCTACTGCAACCAGGTATATATATACTATATATAAAGTATGGGTAGTAAAAAATATGTGATAAATAATTGAGTGTGCTCTAGTCGGAAATGGCCCACTAGTAGATACCCTGAACCTGATACAACTAGATTAGGGTATGCTGCAAAGTGGAAACACAATATCATTTGTTGTTTTTCTTTTTATACGGGAATTGAGGGTATGTGTTTAAGTTATTCTTAACATAAAAATACAAACTCGTTTTGCGTATGATATACGATAATATATATGTTAAAAATTATGATATATTTTGCTTTTGTAGTTTTCGAGATCGCCGGTTTTATTAAGACGGACAGACTTAAATCATTTCGGCTATTGATTCTGATCAAGAACAACCTAAAATAGGTTGTATGGAATATACAGCTTCACTAAAAATCATATACCCTGTTAAATCATTATCAATGGGTGTAGGGTATAAAAAGTTGCCCATCCGCTTCGACGGCATCGAGGAATTGCGTTTGGGTTCCAAATTTCTCGCCATCGTCTGTGCGTAACTTACCAAACGTGTTATTTCAATTTTGGCTGACTTTTGTAACTGAGTCAATCGGTTTTCATATGCAGTTTTCAATTGGCGCATATCAGCTGCTTTTCGTCTATCAGCCTGCCCAATGATCTGCAAGAAATCGGCACGTATACCATATATCTATGTTTTTTCTTTATCTTTTCGAATGTGCAACCAACTTATCAAACATCAATCATCAAAAGAACAAAAATAAAAAAAGCGCATTTGGCATGCTGTTAGTTGCACTTAGTCGCATTTTCCATTAGCGAAACGTGACATATGACAAACAAAGTAATCCAAACAAACAAAAAACAACATGGTAAATGTCAGATAGGAGAAGCATTAATTTAATTACACCTTGGCTATAAAAGGAAGGACATGTGCCCCAAATTTCAGCAATAGTTCACAATGGCAGCTACGCTGAACTGGTTGATTGTCCTGCTCCTCTTCATGAAAGGAATAATCCAGCTGAATTCTGCAAATCCAATGTTATTGCCCTCAGATGAGGAGGACTCGGATCTTATGGTAGAAGTTAGTAAGATTTTATGTCGTGCCCGTATCAAAGTACTTTTCGTTTACTTTGAAAATCAATCGAGTCGTGATCATTCCGGCGAAATATTGCGAGAGGTTACCAAGTGTGATATATCGTATATATCTATAAGGTAAGTTTCTTGTTGATTGCCTTAACTTTAATATATAATTCAATAGTCAGTGAATCAATGCACCAAATGTCTTCAAATCATTCATTCAACTTAGATTTCTAGTTTTAGATTCAAGCTTTAAGATTATAAAAACCACTTTTTGTGTTGTTCAAAGTCAAATAATTAATAGAAGACTTCGTTTTCTGCTTTAGAAGCTTGTTTTAAACCAAATCTCAGCTTTGCATTATATCCAATATCAATATCAATTAATTTATTCACAATCGCAAAGTTATTTAAATTTTTATTCTCTCTTGATTATTTATTGGAATAACACCAATTCCAAATTATTATTTTCATCACAGATTTTTGTTTAAGTAAACTATTTGATTTTTTTCTCTCGAGATTGATGCAAAAATTGAAGAAATTGAATTGATTCTCCATTTGTTTATTATTTTTCTCGCTGACAGAAAGAAATCTCTTCCGCTCGAGGCAGTCAAAGACGATGGTATACTGATGTACATGGTGATGATAATTAAAGACATCTCACAGCCTCTAAAGTTGTCTTTAATCAACAAGAAGTCAGCGGCCAAACATCTGTCACATGTCCTTCTGCTCGTGCGAGATGCAGATAATCTCTCATTAAGCTGGATGAGGGCGAGCTTTCGTCAATTTTGGAGCATTTGGCTGTTGAACATAGTCATAATCTTCTTTCGAGATGGACGTTTGCATATCTATCGCTATAATCCATTTACTGATGACTTCCTGCTGCCTGTGCCCGTAGCACAGAATGAGTTGCCAACTCTACAGCAGCTCTTCCCAAAGAAAATCCCGAATATGCACCGAAAGCCGTTGCGCATGTGCCTCTACATGGACAAAGTGCGTGCGATTTATGGTCCACAAGGCAAACTCATGGGCGCAGATGGACTGCTCGCCAGCTATATAGCGCACCGTTTGAATGCGACACAGATAATCACTCGCCCATTGTCATTGAATCAAAGCACGGATATATGCTCCAAGGAAATAGCCAATGAATTCGACGATTTGGCCATGAATATACGTTTCCTTGCCCCGGATACGTTCAAGAAGCGTATCGAAGCAACCATCGCACACAATCGAGATGATCTGTGCGTGATTGTCCCCAAGGCCAAGGCGGAGCTATTATTTTGGAACATATTTCGATCGTTTGGGGGGTGGGTTTGGCTTGCCATAGGCAGCTCGATGCTGCTCTCCTACTTCTTTTGCCAGCTGCTGTTCTCCTGCAACGTGGCGCATTTGTCTGTGCATGTGCGATGTGAGTGTTTCTCTTTTCTTAATTTCTACTCTCTTTCCAACTATTTCTTTCTCAATAATTACCTTCTCAACTAATTCCTTCTGAGCCATTCCCTTTGAATCATTACCTTCTCAACTATTTCCTTCACTTTTCTTCATCTTTTCTCTTTTCATCTATTGCCTTCTTTTTCTCTTATCCATTTACTTCTCAAAAACTCCTTTCTCAACTACTTTCTTCTGATTGATTTGCTTCTCATCAATTCCATTCTCAGCAAATTCCTTCTCAGCAACTTCCTTCTCATAAATTCCCTTCTCAACTATTTCATTGCCAAAAATGCCCTTCTCAATATTTCCTTCTCAAAAATTCCCTTCTCAAATATTTTCTTCTGATCGATTTCCTTCTCAATTCCCTTCTCAACATTTTCCTTCTCAGCAATTTCCTTCTCATAAATTCCGCCCTCAACAACTTCCTTCTCATAAATTCCCTTCTCAACTATTTCATTGCCAAAAATGCCCTTCTCAATATTTCCTTCTCAAAAATTCCCTTCTCAAATATTTTATTGTGATCAATTTCCTTCTCAATTCCCTTCTCAACAATTTCCATATCATAAATTCCTTCTCAACATTTCCTACTCAAAAATTCCATTTTAAACAATTTTGCTTGTCAACTATTTCCTTCTATTCTGCTCTCATCTTCTCTCTTCATCTTTCGTTTATTTGTTAGTAATTTAGGTAGTTGAGCTCGGCTCTCTTATATCTTCTACCAATTTCTAGGGATACGTCGGCTTGGCTGTGCGGCAGCAATCGAGCTGTTCGCGTGCACCTTGTCGCAGCCCGTGGCGCATGTGCCGCGTAATAGTCCAGTTTGCATGTTCCTCATCTTCTGGCTGTATTTCGGCATGCTGATTAGCACCGCATTTCGCGGCAATTTGACCAGCATTATGGTCTATCGCAAGGCGCTGCCGGACATCAATGATCTGAGCGAGCTGGCTGCCTCGTCGTATAAGATACTCATTCGACCCCGTCACATGAAGCACATACGTCATTTCTTGAGCATTGGCCACGAGCATGAGGCGCGGATTAGACAGCTTATGGTGGAGATGCCTGATGCGGAGCGCTTCAACTATTTCCACCATAACGATCGGTCGTTTGCCTATTTAGAGAAATATCACATTGGCTCTTTTCAGGTAAATAACAGGCAGCATATGCGATTCGGTCGACCGTTATTCCACCTGATGGACAGCTGCCTGGTCCCTTTCCATGGCGTATACACGGTGCCCTATGGCTCGCCCTATTTGGGTTTTATCAATCAGCTAATTCGTGGAGCACATGAATTTGGGTTCGAGCGCTATTGGGATCGCATTATGAACGCGGCGTTCATTAAGTCCGGCACCAAGGTGCAAAACCATCGGCGGCACAACAACAGCGACGACCCGGTCGTACTCAAACTGGAACACTTTCACGCCGTATTCTTTCTTTGGGCCATTGGCGTGGCTCTGGCGTTCTTGATATTCTTATGGGAGTTACTGCAACATAACTGGGCCAAAACAAAGCGCAAGCGCCATCGCAATTGCTAGACAGCAGCATGCATGCAAACTTTAACAGATTCTATCTATATACACACATTACTTATGTATATACATACATAAGAATATAGTTACATATGTATGTATTTACCTGGGTTTTCTCCTCTTTGGTTTTGTTTGCTTCCTTTAGCACGGCAATTTCATTAGTCAGTCTTTGGATTTCATAGTTGATTAGGCCATCGGTGGCCACATGGCTTGTGTTGGCCTCCACTGAGGCCGTCTCGTTGGGTTTCTTTGTTCCATTTGATGATTTTTTCGTTGTCTCCAGCGTCTGCTGCAGTTTCTTCACTTCGTTACGCCATTTTCGGCTGTCGGCATCGTTCTGTGCCCTATTGAAAGAGCCACAATTAGAACATTTCAAAATATCGTTAAGTTTGACTATTTGTGCTGGAATGACACTTTCTATGTTCTATGCAAATTTGCTATACAAAATTTTAGTTCGTTCAGTTTGACTACATGTGCTGGAATGACACTTTCTTTGCTCTATGTAAATTATAATAGCTCAATAAATGAAACTTTTGCCTCGTTAAGCTTGAGTAATTGTGCTAACTTTATGCAAATTTACTAAATAAAATGAAACAATATTTTATTTCGTTAAGTTTGAATACTTCTGCTTCCACTTTGATATACTCCATCCAAATTAGTTATACAAAATAAATATATATGGAACTAATAGGTTTCAATTGATCAAGCTTGATCATACAGCGTATTATCACCAACTACACCGCAGACAGGATATCTGCAACAAACTTTTCCAGCACTAATTATTTGTGTCGCACTCAACTTCGTATGTGGTCGGGTTCTTAAGCACTCCCAATGGCACCTGACGAGTGTTGCCGTTTTTTGACGAGCTCTAAAAGCTATATCAAGGAAAGTCAGTAGCAAAAAAAAACGAAGTTTATGGATAAAAACTGAGATTTCTAAAAAATTTTGTATAATTTTACGATTTTCCGCGATTTTTTTTCCAATTTTTTGACAAAGCCAAAAAAAGCAACGAAACATCTATATTTCCCGATTATTGGAATTTTCGAATCTTTTAACGCAAGCGATATTCGAAAACAGCTACATTTGACGAGAAAAAAAGCTGAAGAGCCAACACTGCACCTTTTAGCCATAAGCCTAATGCGATTGAGGGAGATAGCCTCACTCTCTCAATCTGTCCCACAAAATAACAGTTTTTTTGCTTACACTCAACTAATCTCCCTGTATTTATGTATGGATGTATGCATGTGTGTATATGTACGTTTGCGGTAGCAGCAGTACTTGTGCTTTCTTCTAAGGGAGAAGTATTAAATGTGGTTAGAGGGTTTACCGCTCTCATATCTTCATGTTTTCCATGACTATTTTTAGGCGCTTAGGAAACAACTTTTTTGGAGCTGTCATGTGCTGCATGGATTAGCGGTACTACATATGCACATACATTTGTGTAGAAACAAAGAAAGTAGCAAGTGTCATCGTAGTTTTGAGTAGATCTTACCTTAAGGCGCGCACAGCGCCGCGTTCTGTTATCAGGCTGGACTTTAGCTGAAAATAGAAAGAAAGAAAACAGCGCAAATAGAAGTAATGAGCGCAACTAATTATTTGTTATATTATATACCTCATTCACTTCCAAACGCAACTGCTCTGCGAGTGCGTTTAGCTTTTGTATTGTGTCCAGATTCTCTTGAAGCTTGCGCTTGAAGCGCTGCGGTGCGGCCGAAAGCACATTGATGCCTCCTATAATAACGGGTCGCTCCACTCTGCTGGGCTGCCTGGCGGGTGCTTTTGCGGCACTCGAGTTGGCAGCGTCGTCTGTACCGTTATTGTCCTTGTAACGGGTTTTTATATTCAAGTTGATGCCTTCGATGCGTGTGCGTTTCTCCTGGTTGACGGCATCCCCAACGGAGGTGAGCGAAGCGCTCAGCTTCTTCTTCCTCTTCAATTTATTTTTGCCTACGTCTTCATGGAAGCTCTGTTTGTCATTGGAGTTGCGTTCGTGCTCCGTTTTACGCACTGCCCCATTGTGGGGCAACAGGATGTGTGCGTTTCTCTCATTGCACCCTTTGCTAGAGGTCGTTTTTATTTGATTTTCAGCCATATTTATGCATTAACTTTATAAAAAATATAGCCGTCGTTTATTTTTGTTTTTTTCTTAAAGTTTTTTTTTTAATATATGTATTTACTGCATATACGGTGTGATCCGACCTATGCGAAAGTCCCGTCAGATTTTACTCCGCTCATTGCAATATATATATGCATATACACATACATATATACAGATCAATTCTGCACCCGCTAAGTATCATTTAGGATTTATCTGTAAGAAAAATTGGAAAAACACTTGTCAGGTTTCATCAACACTCGTTCAGTTCTAAGCGCTTATGTTGTTTGTTTATTTCATTTCATACTCGCTCACGTAGCTAAAAGGGAGTGTTGGTTGGTCGTTCGTCTGTCTGTAAAGCAGAGCTAGAGTCTTGGAATATGAAATATATTTGAACTCGTGCTTATCATCGAAGCCTTAAAATGTCAACGGTGCAAAGGGACGCCCGTTAGAGGCGTAGGAAATCAGAAAATTGTTTTAAAATTTTATATACGGCAATACCTTAGTATGATAGTTTAATACTCTACTTTAATGTATATAAATGTATATAATGTAAATAGCTTATTTAAGCGAGGCTACACCTTAAGTTAAACTATTCTGTTATAGTGTATATAGCACGCTGATACCGAATAAACATATAAATAAAAAAAAAAAAAAAAAAAAAAAAAAAAATATATATACAGTTTGTGTACTAGAAACTAAAAATGAGTTGCCTTCCTCTACCTATGGACTTAAAGTTTAATATCAAATAGGGGAAAAAACAACATCCACACTTTAGAAGCTTGGATTTTCGATCACCGTTAACCTCATCTACAGAAAGTCCTATAAATTAGAGCTGCAATGGTGTTTTTGATAGTTTAAAATTACGCAAACTATTGAGGTGTTCTCACCACTATCGATGGTTTATCCCTTTCATAGTAAGAAATTATAAAGTTGGCGCTTCCTCCAAAATAGACAAGTTTTTGGTCATAAATGATTCTAATTATTACATTCCACACCAGATAACACTCAAAACTATTCACCATCAACTTCAATGTTTTTAGCAATTCCACCATTTTTAAGCCGTGAACGAGTATTATACAGTCGATTGAGCCCGACTGCCTGTCGTTCTTTCTTGTTTTGTTATTCTATCAACAAGTTAAACCCCCTTTTATTGATTTATACAGCGAGTGATGTGGCAAGTGCCACACTATTGTGTGGCACACATGCAACTGCATAGATATATAGTCTAGTTAGCGTTACTAAGTAAGTTCTCGCTATTTCTAAAATTACGTCAAGCGGCGCGCCTTATAACATGATATAGAACCCCCGTTGGGGCGTTGCTGTACCACGCATGAAAATTGTATTTTATGATGGGCAAATGGAGCACAGCACAAAATTCTTTACATTGTTCATGCATCCGCTTAATGCTAACAATACAGAAAAATATATATATAAGCTATATAGTATATACATATAGCAGATTGAGAGCGGTTCATAAGGCACACACTCTCGAAATAAAAAAAATTAAACGATCATCTTTATCAAGGCCGTCGATCTACATATGCTATTTAATATATATATAAATATATATATATACATAGTATACATGCACTCTCGCATAGAGAACATATAGTCGATAAGGCAGCTAAAGTAAATTAAGTAAATTAATGAAATTTTTAATTTAATTAAAAAAGTGAGACCAAATGAATAAAGTGTTATTTGGGCTGAAACACACGACATGGTGACATCACATCAAAAGGCAAGCCAAACCGCCTACAACAGCTCCAACCATGGACACGTCAAATTTGCCCTGGTCGAATGTGCACGACTTTAATATACCCAGCAATCATAGACAATGATACCAGTAAGATGCTACTTTAAATGGCAATCAAATGTTTGCAGAGAAGGCCTAGGTAGTACTAGTTTAGGCTCAAAGATAGTACTCGATAGATGCTAAATTAATGACAATTATACAATAGTATCAGTATTAAGTTCGACTCCATATTTATTTGCCACTATTCATTCTACCCCATTTTACACATTTTCTGAGCACAGGGTATACCAGAAGTGAACAAAAAAGGATTGCAAATTTTCGAAATTTTGAAACAACTTTTCCGTCCAACATAAGCAAAAGATTTCGAATTGATGAGTCGTTAAAATACACATATATATCTATAGATCTATATCTATAGATGGTTCAAACGCTGATTCATTGAAGATCGTTTATGCACACACATCAACATATATATATATATTTATACGCACCATTAATGTTAAAAACCTTGGATATATATTAACTAGAACAAAGTTGTTTTGGCTGGCATCTTGTAATTAACATAAAAGAAATTGTTGCTCTCACTCCACGAAAGTTTCGTAACACCAAAAACAGACAAATGTTTATTTACTTTGTCGGTCTCTTGCGTTTCTCGCAGTGTATTTCGCAATGACGTCAATATGGTACACTAATGTTTATTTTAGTATAGAACGCGCCGCGTTTTAGTCGAAAAAACATATATGTATTCTCTTTCAATATATGTCTATATATTGTAATTGTTTCAATAAATCATCTTTCAATATATTCTCACACTTTTCACACAATTCGTTGCGGTTTTTCTTTGGAGTTCGTAACAAGAAGCTTTTCAATATAGTTATATTTCAGCTACTGCTTAACTGTTGTCGAATGTCTACTTAGTATATTTTGAATATTTTTATTTTAATTTAATTTAATTTCTATATTATTAAAAACGTTCTATTCTAGTTTCGTTTTGCTTAGCGGTTGCGGAGATCTTTCGTTTCGGTCGGACACCGATTGACTAACTCGACCGAGAGAGCTTTCTGTGCTTTTCATATTTTGTTCCATTTAATTAAAGAAAGCTTTGGCATTTGTATAGGTGTGCGTGCATGTGTGTGTTTGGGTTGGGGTCAATTGCCGCCTGGAGGGGTGTTAAAGCTTTGCCCGTACCAACAGAATTTTCAGCAGGGAACAAGGCGCTCCCGGAAACAGTAAATTTTTTTAATCTTAAGTATTTGTTTTGACTGCATTCATAACCAAACAAAAACAGAAGCAACGGGACTGCCTAGCGCGCTGATACCCTGTAAACGGCTTGTTCTTTTCAGACTAATTACAAATTATCCATGCCACTAAATGAACTCCTCAAAAGTTAGACGTAACCAATATTTATCGGTTTTGAAAAATTGATAGTAATTAGCTAACTGAACTTAGTTTAAGGACTTGATTCAGCATAAATATTCTCTTTTGATTACATTCATAAGCTGGCTTGACTGATGAGGTAATACCCTGCAATCGATGTCCTCTTCTCAGTGTTAAGCTATATATTATTTGACTACCGTAAAGTGAACAAGTGAAATCGCTCTATCGGGACTGCCCGACTACTAGATCCTTTGCTCGAGTTTGTATTTTTACATATGTATATACAGACAGATCATACTTCTAATCACGTAATTCTGAACACCGCTACTTTAGTGGTGTCTTCGTCATTAGGATAATAATGAAGAGTTTGGTGGTGTAGTTAGAGACGGTGATTTACAAACGAGGAGTCACAAGGTTCGCACCCGCTACGGACAAAATTTTCTTATCAATTAGAAATTTTTTTTTTTGTTGCATTCATGTTACTTTAGTGGCGTCTTTAACACAGAAAAATTACAATTAAATTGAAATTGCGATTTAACAATAAAATTCAAAGAAGAATGCACACATTTGAATTTATGTGTGCACACAGTCTATACGTATTGGCGCTCGCTGCCGCGTACTGTTGCCGATCGACAAATTGTTGTCTTTAATAACTTCTATGTTACTAAACGGATTTTGTTGAAATTTTCTGCATTGAATTCTTTTATTTTAATTCGATTAGGGGTTTACTTATTTGAATGTATGTGTGCACACAGTCTATACGTATTGGCGCTCGCTGCCGCGTACTGTTGCCGATTGACAAATTGTTGTCTTTAATAACTTCTATGTTGCTTAACGGATTTTGGTGAAATTTTCTGCATTGAAATCTTTTATTTTAATTCGATTAGGGGTTTACTTAAAAATTAAAAAAAAAATTGTGGTTGCAACTGAACTTGAATTAAATAAATTTTGTAAAATGTGGGGACGGTAAAATTGAAACTGTATTTTATTTACAAAGATACTATATGCAAAATTTGGCGACTTTAGCTTAAAAGATGTAAAATATATGCTCAAAAAACTGAATCTCGATGTTTCTATTCGATATCATGGAAACAGAACAAGTTATCGAATATCTAAAACTCTTTTAGTTTCTGAGATCGACGCGTTTATACATACGGACGGACAGACAGACAGACGGACAGGGCTAAATCGACTCAGCTCGTCGCCACGCCTACTTCTGCCTGTTATATACTTTTTGCAAAATCATTAGACCCTGGTTTCCCATTTTCAATGTATAACACTAAAGTAGACTGTGGTCAAAAATCGAGCCATAATTGATTTTTATTTATTTTGAGAAATTGCACGATATAATGCAAATAATAAGTAAGTAAATATGTCAAATAGTTTCGGTTATGTTGGTAGATATTATGCGAATGATGAATAATAAATGCCATAATATTAATCAATATTGAGAATTTTAAAGATGTCAATCAAATGGAAGTAAGCTGAATCGATGATATTCTTCGTTTTTGAGAAATCGTTCTACGCTGAGTAAATACATAAGCCAACTAAGTTCGTTGTCCTAATCAAAAAATATTTATACCTAATCAGAAAAGCAGCCTCTTTTAGCTTTTTTTTTTTTTTTTAAATTTATTATTATGAGGATGCACTGAGTGCCACTAAATACACTATAATCATCCTAGTTTCTTAGTATTACATCGCCCGGTTTAGTTAGTTACTTAACTTAAACATCTTTACTTATTCTAATTATAACTACTTACACCTAGGGAATGGGGAGAAGATTAAAAACTGGCTCCTTTTTAACATCCTTACTTGTTTTCTATACATCCATATTACACCCCTTTTCTAACAACTTGTAATGGGTATGAAAACTATTGGACGCCGGCAGCAGCAGCAGCTGGAGCTTTACAAATGACACATAAATTTTTGACAACGACTTAACGACATGTTGAATGATGGACACAATTAGGACAACCAGATTTTACATAAATAGAAAACTGAAATAGATTTCGATGCAAACGATTTTGATGAGATATTATAGCTACACTTACTCCTTAAATTCAATTACATTTCGTTATCCAAGTTCGGTGTCGTAATCACTTTAATTTTGCCAACTCACTTGACATATTTGTTTCTTTCTTTTTTCGATTTAGTTAACGTTGAGCAACTAAAATTCCAATTCCATTTTACCGAATTAGATTTAGGTGAAAACTATTTGAACATAGTTGATAATTGAATTGGCTTTTCTTTTATATTTGTTTTTTGAATAGCTCCTCTGCTCGCAACGAACAACTCACTCAAGTTGAGCGGTCGGAACAAACTAAAAACACGCAACACATTCTAAAATGGAAAATGTGTGGAAGATCGCCAAATTTATATAAATAGCTAGAAAATAACGCAGCTATATTTGAAGTTTTCATTTAAAGGGGACAATCGCAATGGTAGAGCTGCTTTCAACACAATTTAACTATAAATGGATATTTTAAATTTCGCTCCAACCATTTAAACCTACTTTCATGCGTAATCTAATTGATAAACTGATTTTAAATTTTAATGGCTTTGTAACGGCTACATTTAAATAAGCATTGCAATTGGTCAATAAAAACGTCACATCTTAGCACTTGACTAATAAATATCGATATTTGACTCGCGATAAATATAAGCTGTTTAGTATTTTAAGTTTGGTTCATCATAAAAATACTTTTTTTTGGCATGTCATTTAAAGCGAGTTAGCAGCTCAACTTCAATATCGATATTGCTATCGATAGCACGCTGCTCTGCCGCTTACTCATTGCGGAAAACGTGAAAGAAAATCATATTGCCGCCTGTCTGCTACCAAAATTGATTGTTTTAGCTAATCTAAAAGTAAAACGGCAAAATCCATCACTCAAATATGGTTAGTTAAGATGTAAATTAACATGTTAAACGTAAATGCAGAGATTTGAGCAGTTATTTAGAGAAACGACATGTAAATAATTGAACACCATGTGCGCCGCGTGACTATAATTTATTTTTATAATAATTAATAAAGTGCAATCAGCTAATAGTACACGCAACAAGTACTTATTGAACTGCATTCAAATGCAGCTGGCCATCATGCGGCACACAAAACATAACCTTCAAAGAAGCTTCTCGCAAAACCGACAACCCGCGCAGGTCCCTCTCTTTCGCTCTTGCTGCAAGCTGTGGAATGACAGAACGGCTGACTAATAACTGTTATATTTTTGTTTCCTTCTACAGCAGCCACAAATTGTGCTCCTGAAGGAAGGCACCGACACGTCGCAAGGCAAGCCGCAGCTGATATCGAATATCAATGCCTGTCAATCGATTGTGGATGCTGTGCGCACCACATTGGGGCCGCGCGGCATGGATAAATTGATTGTGAATTCACAGGGGAAGGCAACAATATCAAATGATGGCGCCACTATCATGAAACTTCTGGATATTGTGCATCCCGCCGCTAAAACATTGGTCGACATTGCCAAGTCACAGGACGCCGAGGTAAGTCTGAAGTCTAAAAATTGGTTTGGGCACGTGACTCAAAAATTAATCAACAGGTGGGCGACGGCACCACGTCGGTTGTGCTGCTGGCTGGTGAGTTCCTCAAGCAGGTGAAACCCTTTATTGAGGAGGGCGTCCACCCACGTATTGTGATCAAAGCCATACGCAAAGCGCTGCAGCTGTGCATGGAGAAAATCAATGAAATGGCCGTGCGCATCGAGAAACAATCGAAGGAGGAGCAGCGTACTCTGCTGGAGAAATGCGCTGCAACGGCCATGTCATCAAAGCTCATACATCAGCAAAAGGATTTCTTTTCCAAGATCGTTGTGGACGCTGTCCTGTCACTGGATGAGCTACTGCCACTGAATATGATTGGCATCAAGAAGGTTGCCGGCGGCTCACTAGAGGAATCCCAGCTAGTCTCTGGTGTCGCCTTTAAGAAGACCTTCTCATATGCTGGCTTCGAAATGGCTCCCAAATCCTATGAGCAGTGCAAAATTGCTTTGCTCAACATCGAACTGGAACTGAAGGCCGAGCGTGACAACGCTGAGATTCGTGTGGACAATGTCAAAGAGTATCAGAAGATAGTTGATGCCGAATGGCAGATATTGTACAATAAATTGGCCAAAATCCATGAGTCGGGTGCCAACGTGGTGCTCTCCAAGCTGCCTATTGGCGATGTGGCCACACAGTATTTCGCCGATCGCGACATTTTCTGCGCTGGTCGCGTCCCCGAGGAGGATCTCAAGCGTACAATGAAAGCCTGCGGTGGTGCCGTCATGACCACTGCCAATGACATTAAACCTAATGTACTCGGTCTGTGTGAACGTTTCGAGGAGCGTCAGGTGGGCGGCGATCGTTTCAACCTATTCCAAGGTGGGCACCAATTAATAATTGTACTCCAAATATACAGAGCTAATCATATTTCATTTGCAGGCTGTCCCAATGCTAAGACCAGCACACTGATCTTACGTGGAGGTGCCGAGCAGTTCCTCGAGGAGACGGAACGTTCGTTGCATGATGCCATTATGATTGTGCGTCGCACCATTAAACACGATTCGGTTGTTGCCGGCGGCGGTGCCATCGAAATGGAACTGTCCAAGGTGCTGCGCGACTATTCGCGCACCATTGCCGGCAAGGAACAGCTGCTGATTGCCGCCATTGCCAAGGGCTTGGAGGTGATTCCACGCCAGCTGTGCGACAATGCTGGCTTCGATGCCACCAACATTCTCAACAAGCTGCGCCAGAAACATGCCCAAGGTAAGTGATATTCCTCCATATACCTGCCCAGTCTGGATTGGCCAAGATCCATTTTTAAGACTTTTCAATAATGAAATTAATGACTTATCAGGGTATTCTTATTTGTATTACCTGAATCCTGAATCGGAAATCGGGGTATAATAGTTTTGCTAAAATGGAGCCATGACCGATTCCATAATCAGGCATATATATGCTTGATCAGGAACACTAGCCAAATCTATTTAATCCTGTCTGTTTGTCTTTCCGTCCGTCGGTATGTATGAACGCATCGATCCCGATACCTACAGAAGCTAGGCGCAAACCCTACACATCTTCGATCGTTTAAATACCTAACAGTTATGTGGATCTGTCTTTTGATATTTATAGCATTTCTGTCATAGATCCTTAATAGTCTTGACAAAGAATATTCTTGAAAAACATTTCTTTTGATTTGTTTTTTTATTTAGGAAAAACTTCAATTTCAAGATTTAATATATAAAACCAATTCACATCGGGCAACTATAATATAAAATTGATAACAGAACATTTTCATAGAAAGTAACTTAACCCACATCTTTTTCGTATCTGTATATATTATTTGTAAATCTGAATTTAGTTGTTTCCATGAACTTTTTAACTAAACCAAATAAGAAACTAATCACATTTTCTTTCTATAATATGTTTATTGCCTTGAATATTGACTTTAAATACATTACTTTCGAGAAGAAGCCTTAAAGACATAGAACCTAGCCCTTGCATTTGTGTAATCATACTCGGTGGATCTAAATATTTATTAGCACATATTTTTTAACCGTCCTAAACCCTTGTCTTGAATTTATTTATGTTAAATTTCAGTTTAACCAACCTAAAGCCGAGGAACCGATCTATCTAACATTTAACTTATCTTGATCTATTTGAGCTTCTTCGATCTTTCTATGGTTAGGGTTGACAATATCAAAAGTCGATTGAACTATCGCCGATTTGTGTACGGTTCGTTATATTTGTATGTATCGTAAATTCAATGTGAAACAGTCGGACTCTTTTGCTGCTGCTGTAGCAGCTCGTGCCAGAGGCGAAAGCACGGATTTAGGCAGAGACCCGGCTTATCCGGGCAGAGTTTGCACATGTACTTGGTGAACTGCAACATGCCTCCTTTGTGGCAGTGTCTGCAATTCTTGCGCGTAGGTTTTCCATTTCTCTGGATGAGCATCAATTCGTGTTTTTCTTCGGGATCGAGGTGTGCGGCAGCTGCTGATCCTCGCTGTTTCTTCGACTGCTGTTGCTCCTGTCGCTTGCTGTTTACCGGAGTAGTAGCTGGGGATGTTGGAGGCGCAGCAGCAGCGGCTGGCGTTGGGTGATCCTCCTTGAGTAGCGATTTAATGATGCTCACCCGGAACTCGGCGTAAGTCTTCAATTTGGTGACATCGTAGCCGCGTGTTGGCTGCGCATTGTTCACATAAAGCACATGGGCATTGAAGACCAGCAGATTGAGCAGAAAGATGGCCAACTGTTGTTGCTGGTGCAGGCCCGCACAACTCGGCTGGCCGCTGATCAGCTGGTGGCGTGTGGACTGGGCTGCGGGTCGCAACTGAAAGTCCAGCTCCTGTATAAGCTTTGGTCGTGCATTAATCTTCTGCATGGACATCTCCTTGGCGTAGATAGCCAGGCAATCAGAGCTGTAGAAGTATACGCACTTCTCACGCCGCCGCCGCCACTTGGCCATCATCAGGGGTGTGGCATATCTAGTTGCAATGCTATTCGGTGATAGCTGCTGATAGACGAGTGCCTTGCTATTCCCATAACGATTCCTGTCCAGCAGTCCGCTGCAATAGGTGCCCAGCTTGGCGAGCTCATGCGCCAGTCCATAGCTGCCATAATATTTGCACACATAGACGCTATGTCCGCGCTGTCCATGCGACTGGAGCAACTGCAGCGCCAGCTCGCAACGATGTGCCACCAACTGCCGAGAATTGCGCGCCAGCTGTTGCTGCGGCTCCACCACTCGTTCCGGCAGCAGGCGTATAATTAATCCACTCTGCTCGCTGAGCAGGTGCAACATTAGTGCATTGCTGCGTTGCTTTAGCGGCAGCTCGTTGTGGTAACTAAATTT
This sequence comes from Drosophila gaucha, assembly GCA_035045545.1. Lineage (NCBI taxonomy): Eukaryota > Metazoa > Arthropoda > Insecta > Diptera > Drosophilidae > Drosophila > Drosophila gaucha. The sequence continues at coordinate 331,479 of JAWNOY010000342.1, forward strand.
GCCCTTCCAGTGGATGATGGGCTCGTTGAGCACCAGCTGCTGCCCGCATGCATATAGCTCCGACATGCGCGCATTGTAGAAGTTCAACAATTTGCCTGCATCTCCAGCAGCTTTGCTTTCATTTGTGCCCGCTCCTTGCAGCTTCGCGAAGCTCAACGATTGCAACAAATCGAGATAGCGCTGTTCCCCCATTTTTGGAGCAAATCCCGCGAATCCTTGAAATGTTTGTTCGCTCCAATAGTCGCTCAGCTGCGGCAATTTCATATCACATATAAGCAAGCTGAGGCCCATAAATGTTTCCAGCTCCTCGGCGCTGGCTTTCAGCATGCCATTTCGTCCATTGCAGCCAGCTGCGAGCTGGCCAAAGAACTCGCCCCGATTGCCTAGTAGCTGGTTAAAGTAATACAAAGGGCAAGTTAATTTTCTCAATATCTTAAGGCCAGTTTGTCCAGGGGGCGCGTAGAATTTAAATATAAGTCGTGCCGTTGTTTGCTGTGCTGTCCACTCCGGATCATATTCATCCACTTCATCTAAAGCAGAAGAAGTTACATTTATATTAGTAGTATTTCTTTGTATGTGCTCGAAAGTATTAGGATATATATGAGAGGGCAGTTAACAAATTTACCGAACTTAGTGTGAAAATAAAAGCAAATAGAAGGATAGAGAAAGAATAGTAAATAAATATTAACATAAATTTATTTGAATATAGGAAAAGAGTTAGTTAGTTCAGAAATTTTTCAGACTACCCTCGAAAATATCAGATGAATTCTGAATTTTCAGATTACCAACTTTTCTTTTCTGGTTGTTTATTTTGTTTTCTTTTTTCTTTAAATTTATAACCTCACATATCTTATCACTAAGGGCCTATGGTATACATATGTATGTATATATGTACGTATTACATATATCATAATATTAAATTTCAAACTCAATCGAGTCTGTGTAATATCTGCTAAAAACCAAAGATAGTTCTACTGTCGTTAAATATATAATTTTTACCATCACAATAAACATCGTGCGCTGCACCAAAGTTAATTTCCGAATAGCCATCCTCATCGGAATCGCTTTGCTGCTCCAGCTCGGGCTTTGTATCCTCAGTTGAAGATGTCACGCCTGCTGCTGTTACATCCTGTTGACTTGCCACTGCGAGCTGCAGCTGGAGTTCGGTCAGATCGGGTTTTATGTCCACACAATCGTAGTCTGCCAGGGGATAGCTGCTGGCAAGCAGCGGTTCTGTTTTTACATCCAAACTTTGACGCTTTACCGGCGAACGGTGCACGTCCTGACGCGGCTTTAGCTGCTGTTTACGTTTGCGTCCCGATGTTGACATTTTCTTTTATTTATTTCTGTTTATTTTTATATTTATAATATAGAATTTTCTGCTCGAAATAAGCGCGTGTCTGTCTTGGCAGCTCTTTCGTTAGGCATTGCTTGTACATAGTGTGTGCTCTTTCGCACCAATTGACAGCCGTTGTGTGCTCTTTCGCACCAATTGTCAGCATCTGCATATTTGCTGCTCTGTCTTGCGCGCGGTCATTTTTGTATCGGCGCTGCCAACGCGTTTAAAATTGTTGTTGCTTAGTTAGAGAAAGTTTAGAGATGAGCGAGCCCAATACATGAGTAATTTATTTTTACGATATATTTATAAGTTGCTTTTTGAACTAATTTATTTACTTATTTTATTTTATTATTCTTGAAGGTGGCCAATGGTTTGGCGTTGACATCACCAAGGAGGATATTTCCGATAACTTTGAGCAATGCGTGTGGGAGCCGTCGATTATTAAGATAAATGCCCTCACCGCTGCCGCAGAGGCGGCTTGCATGATTCTGTCCGTCGATGAGACAATAAAGAGCCCCAAGGCCGGCGAACCACCCATGGCTGGTGGCATGGGCATGGGCCGTGGTATGGGCAGGCCCATGTAAAACTAAAAAAAATACACTTAATAAAAACAGAAAAACAGTTAAAAACAACACTAAACATCAACCACAACACACAATCAATGCGTTTCGCAAACATTCACTTGCATTTTTCGCTTAAATTAACACACTGTCACATGTATTAGTTGTCATAAAGCGCAGGCTTCTTTTGTTGCACCTATTGAACAATCTATGTAATAACTGACCTATGTCTAATAAATAAAAATGAAACATTACTTTTCATAACACAAAAACAAGGTGTAAATTATAATTTTCATTTTCCAAGAGTTAGGTTTTTAAAACTTCTGGCAGGCAATATTTCCTATTTTTCTACCTAAAAATTAAATTACAAAATCTTCTTTTTTCAACTATCTGGCAGCACCAATAGCGATTGTCGTGCGCTTTGCTAGCGTTTTTCGTACGCGCTTCGCATCAGTTCTTAGCTGTTTTAGTAGCCAGCACGTTGTTTACGCGCGCGTTTTTTTTTTTTCACAATCACACATACAAACAGCCATTTGCCGCATAAACAAGAGAACTTTTTATTGAGATGGGCAACCATAAAGTGCTGAAAACCGCTGGCATCAATCTGAGGTACTCCATGTACGATTTTATTGAAGCTGTGAAAAAACATCACATCATTTGGGATCGAGAACATGAAAATTTCCACAACCGCGAACTGCGCGATCTGGCCTGGCAGCAGATTGGCCAACAGCTGTGCAAGAATTTCGAAGTGGCGAGCAGCCCGGAAAAGCAGGAAATTGGTAAATTCATCTACAATTGATCAACAATACATTCGACATATGTATATACATACATACATATATTTAAACATGTCCACTTTGCAGCAAAAACTTTGTTGAAACGCTGGAAAAACACTCGCGACAGCTATTTGCGAGTAAATCGACTGCGACAAAGCGGCGCAGAGATCTGCCGCGCCTCCTACATATACGAAAAGGAACTTAGCTTTCTGCTTGATGTGAAAACGGAGGACGAGACAGAAACACTAAAGGATGAGCCAAAGAAGCGCAAACAATTTCGGATATTACGAACGCCGGTCAAACGGCGGCGTGCATCAGAGCATCCTGCCCCAGAGCAGGACAATGGCACGACATTAGCGGAAGACGGCCTACACTCGGTGCTGGATCAATTAAATTACACAACAGATAGCACCTCAGCCTCGCCCGCAGCTAAAGGAACCGAGACGAGCAGCTCCTACACTGCAGAGCTAAACTGTTCAGCTGCGCCTCCTGCTACGGCAATCGCTGCTGATCCGGATCCAGATCAGGCATTTTTCGATAGCATTAAGCCGCATATGCAGCGCATGAGCAGTGATCAAAAATTAGACTTTCAAATCGAGGTTCTGAAAATACTTCGACATTTTAAACCAAATTGACAAAACACTGTTCTATTGAATAGCAACAATAGCTTTAAAATTAGTTATAAAAAAACTTTAAAATTTTGAATGAATTTGACTGCATTTATTTAATTCTAATGGCGTTGGTATGCCATTATATGCTATTAATGGCTTAATTAAATAGAACGAAATCATAAATATCTAGTTTGTGATTTTGTTGTTACAACAAAAAGAGCTTTATACCGATATACATAAACTATCGATACATGCAAAGCCAGACCTGAGTATGGCCGTTTGATCACAGTGGTAACTAAATAAAAAAAATAAATATCTAGTTTGTGATTTTGTTGTTACAACAAAAAGAGCTTTATACCGATATACATAAACTATCGATACATGCAAAGCCAGACCTGAGTATGGCCGTTTGATCACAGTGGTAACTAAATAAAAAAAATGTATAGACTTAATTAAGTGGCTGTCAGTCAAAAAAAATCACGATTAAGTTTTTCCCTTGATTCCTGTACCTTATTTTGAAACAAGTTGTGGGACCCGCAGTTGTGCAACGTAGTTTCTATAGCAAACGACAATAGTTATCGATTTGTGCTGTTAATGTTAACACTGTCATTAACTGAAATCTGTTCTGCTATGATCATGACTCGAATTTAAATTAATAAACGGTAAAATATACGTACATGCATATGCTGCATGACATTTGTAAAATGCTTACCATGACATTATATCTTATATTTAAGAAATGGCGTTCTTTGCACGTCTCTACTTAGATATTTAAGTGGTTTTGTGCAAAATTATAAACTTTCAACTAAGCTTGTTCACCCAAACATAAAACGCAACCCTCGTATATGTAGTCCAAAGTGGTTCGATTAGTTTTGACTGAAACCTGTATTTGGCAACAAACATTGGCCAATCGAGTTATATATGCATGTACATACATACATGTGCATTTACGAACATACCGATTTATGATTTCGCCACTGCTGAGCAGGACTTGTATATACACATACATACATATAGATGTACATACATACATGTATGCATACAAATATAAATTTGGCTCATGGTAGTTGTTCTTATTGACAGCATAATTGAGCGTTAAGGGAACTGCGAACACACAAGTACACAAAATATTGTAAGTGATTGAGTATCACATATTTGAGATAAGAGTTCCACTATGCATATGTAAGTGCCTACCCGCATAACACAACATACATACATATATATGTACATGCAACAGTGTTGACAAATCGACATGACTTCCCGCCAAATATGGACGGCAACAGCGAAATTTCTAGCCTTTTTTCGACTGCAAGCACTGATTTTTTCGCGTTGTTCGCTCTGCATTTAACTGCTAAGACTAGAATTTTTTACAGCACATCTCAGATATTCAGTTTGTATGTTTGTCGTGGTGGTTTCAGGTTTCGGGAATATCAGAACTGTGGAATGGTGAGAGGACCCTATTGCGCCGTCTGTCCTCTTCATGCGTATTAGCAACGGGCCTGGCAGCTGTTCGGGGCACTTTATGTGCCTGCCTTTGTCTGCGACTACCTGGGATCCTCCACTTATAACGTATTCCCAGCGTGCGTAACGTATTTTCCAAGGGACCAGCCCAGGGGAGATTTAGGTCAGATGAATGTCCCTCTCTCTTTCTCTCGCGCTGTGGCCTGTACCTGTAGCAATGCCAGGCATTGAAGTGGAACACAAAACTGCAACGACAGGAAGTCCTTTTTTTCTGTATACCACCTTTGCTTATTGTTTCACTTAATAGAAGCCGGCTTTTGTTCGGCTCGTTCTTTAGAATACGTGTTTATATACATAAATACGTACATATGTATGTGAATGACTGTTAGGCTGAATTTCGGTTTTAATATCCCTGCATGGAGTTTTATCATTTACATTATTAAAATAAAAATTACGTACATACATATGTATCCTTGTTCTGTTTTTATTTTACTGGACAAAAATATTTTTCACTTGTGTTATTCTGTTGAAACTTGTTTGAGATATACCATACAGTTACTTGCAAGGGATCCATATAACATATAGTCAAAAACAATTTGCTTAAAAAAACACAATTTTTTGTTCTTAACACAACTTAAACAAACTAAACAATTGTGAACTTATCTTAACACTAACACATACAAATGTACAAGTGTATGTATGTACATACATACATACTTATGTACATACATACATATATCCCAAATGACTACTTGGTTTTACAAATATACCTCTCTTAACTATGGATATGCTTCATTCAACTTTCTGCTAGAACGATCTGGGTATTTTTATATCTGGTCCACGCAGCATCCGCCCGCTGCAGATACTCGGTGACCTGCTGATGCTTGGCTAGCAATTGATGCTTCTCCAGCGCCAGCTTGAGCAGCACAAATTCCAAGGTACGTACTCCGCCCACGCTGCTTGGCAATTGCAGGGTATCCACGAGTGCGAGATACTTGCGCAACTGCTCAACTTGCTGGGCGAAATGCCCATTCTCCAGGCAGGCATCCACGTCGTTTACATAGCGCATTGTCTGCTTGAGACGCACAGCCAGTTCATTGCTGCGCCCCACTAGGGGAGAGAGCTCTACATTCAGTTGTTGCACCACTCGCTTAGTCTCCATCAATAGACCCAATGCTTCTTCATTATAACTATTCTGCTCCAGCCAGGATGAATTCGGCTTATTGTCCTGTATAGCAACTATATTGTGATCCAACAAAATGGTTTTGTCTATGAGCTCAGTTGAATTTTCTGGCTGTTTAACATTGAAGTCCAGCGAAAAGTGAAATATAACATTTGCCTAAAGTTCAAAAGATATTATATTAATGTGAAATGTTGGGATTAGCTTAATCGACTTGCCTGACATAACTGCAGGGTAACGGAGCTCAGGATTAACCAAATGGGAGACATCTTGCAACGTAGCTGGAAATACTTCAACTGTAATCTCAGCTTCGATGAACGAATGATCACACCACACCATTTATTACGGGATCCACAGGCTTATCAACATACTCACACCGAGTTCAATTGAACTGATAATCATTTTTACTACTGAATGAATGGCAGGCAGCAGGCAGCACCCAGGGCTCAATTGTCGATGACCTCTCTGACAAAGACGTTCCACGAGTCACGTGGATTGCATTCATATTGAAAATTCGACATTCATTAAAATGAACTATCTTATAAAGGTGGTAAATGGTTTTGAACCGGTTCATTTAAATTTTTTACAACAAATACAAATTAACCTAAGCTCTATTCAATATTCCTCAATATCTGTTCAATATCTGTAAACCATTTAATTACTGACAAGATAAAGAAAAATTAAGAAAATGCATAAAATGAATCTACTCCCATTTTGTATTACTGATCCGCTTCATATAAAGATTATACTAATACTAGAGGGATGGGCTAACTTCGACCATGCCGAAATTTGGTAAAATCCTTTTAATTGTTAAAGATGTAAGTATTGTTTTTCTGATTTGTCAAGAGAAGATCAAGATTGACGTATTATCTTATTTTCGACCTATAGGTCAAATTATCGGGCATTAGCTGTACAAATTTAGAAGATATTGCGTTCATCCATTTGCCACTCCTCAAAGTGGTGGATGTATATAATTTTTTTTTTCAATTTTGTCGAAGCAGTTGAGCTTAAGGTATTTGATAATTTTTGGGTTTCTAGGTGTAAAATACAGTTTTTACCGATTTGGCACGACCCTAATGGGGGTAGTTCATATAAATATATTTTTTAAGTATCTGGCTCTAACAGCGCACAAAATATTAGAGGATTTATATTAAGCAATAGATAGTCTTCCCGATTTGCAACGCCCCTAGAGAGCGTGGATATATAAATTTTCGATTTATCTTAAGGAGAGGTCAACAGTAGCCTACTTGCCAACTTTTGGTGTTCTAGCTCTTAAACTGTAGAAGATAGCGTCGAAGTTTTCCGACTAAAACTTTTCATAAAACCGATCTGTGCCATGGAAGCTGTAGGATATAGTCGTCCGATTCGAATGATTCCGCGATATGCAATGCCTGCAGCTGAGCTGTAGCTCTAATAGTCTCGGAGGAGATTGCGTTGATCCAGACAGACAAACTGACGGACAGACGGATAGTACTATACCAACTCAGCTCGTCGTGCTGATCAAGAATATATATAGTTTGTATGGTGGGAGACACTTCCTTATGTGCGTTGCAAACTTCTGACCAAAATGAATATACCCTTTTTACAAGGGTATAAATATTATGTATGTATGTAGCTCCTTAGTTTCGGACCCATCAGTTCGCTTAATCTTAGTCGAACTGTTAATGACAACAATTGAAATATATTATTTAAAGATCCCGCAGTGTACTTATATATGTGCGTACATACATACATATGCAAAGCACATTCATATGCATACATTTGTTTGTGTGTGGATTTTGTTTTGAATATAGAAATCACTCAAAACGTGATTTAATACCATTAAAGAATAACTGTATCATTTTATGTGTACGTGTGAACATACATACATATGTAAATATATACACACGTATGTACATATGTACACACATATGTTTGCAATTGTGCAATATACATACATATGTACATATGCAATAAATAGGAAAGGCCGCATGACTTGGGCATATGTACATATGTGTACATATGTACATAAATGCATATGCATGTATGCAAGTACAAACATACATATCCATACATAAGCCTAAGAATTTACACATATAGAAAATACATGCATGCATATTTACATATGCATACATACATATGTATGTATATGTACATGTATGCATATTTGGTTATTTTAAATACGATTATGGTGTTTTGCTTTGTCTTGCCGCAAGTCACGTAGGCCATTTGAAGTCGTACTTAATATACATACAAATGTACATACATATGTACATACACACATACTTTGGAAACCAAAATTAAACTATGGCTCTGCATACATACATAGGTATGTATGTATATACATACGTACATACAATATAAAAACATAAGTACATACGTATGCATGTATCTATGCATTTATGTAGTACTGTAAATACATACATATGTATGTACATATATACCTCAAAATTTACAAATGTATGTACGTATGTATGTACTTACAACCATGCATACATACATATGTATATTAATATGTTCATATTTGCTAGTACTTGTCCGTAAACTGCTTAAAACAACTGTATGTGTACACATACATACATATGTACGTACATTTATGCATTTGCATCAAGCAGCGACGTCGACAGCGCAGCGACAGCAACTTGTAGCAAAATGCAAAAAAAAAATAAAAAGAAAACAAGCAAAACAAAAAACAAAAAAACAGCGGGCAAATCAATAGTAGAAATTGCGCAGTAAAATAAAATAATTCCATAGCTTGAAAAAGCGTTGGCAAACGTGCCTACAAACAAACATACATACGCATAAACAAAAATATATACGAACGAATGTGTATTCGTATGTACATGGGTACAAGTATTTGTGTTCCAAAAATTATTTTTATATTTTTCAGCGCTTACGTACGTTTGTAAGTTTGTCGAGCATACATATATAAATACACACATACAAACATATATATATATATATATATACATATATGTATATGTCATAAGTTTGTATGGATTGTCGGAGCGTGAGAGACCAACGCACAAAGCTTATAAAAATGAGCGGTGTCCGACGGCGTGTATACGTGCGTGCATATCTGTGTGTGCGTGCGCGTGTGAGGGCATAAATATACATATGTACATACATACATATGTAAGTATGCCGTCTTACATAAAAACTCACTTACAAAAATACGCATGCAGATATGTACATATTTTACATACATATGTATTTAAATACATCATATTTTAAATGAATGTAAGTATGTACATATGTATGTATGTATTTGTATATTTTCGTTATTGCGTATGCCTTTATTTATGTATCTCTCAGATACAAATTGCGTAGACAAAACTACAGACCAACGCTTTGCGGCCGTCATGTTGTTTTCAGTTAAAGTTTTTCTAGGCTTTTTTTTATATGAACTCGTATTCGCTATCATGGTTACGGTTACGGCCAATGGGGCGGGAGGAGGAGAACGCAGTAGTTTGAAGGAAGGCGCGCGGTAAACGTAAGCATTTGCGAGTCAACGTCAACGTCTCGCTATGTCTAAATACAAATACACACATCGTCATGTGTGTGTGAGAGTGTGTCGCGGCTCTCTGCTCCGCTGTGTTTGTCTGCACGGTTGCTGGTTGATTGCAATTATCGCAAGCAGAGCACCATAAAAGAAAAAATAACAAAACATAAATGTTGTTTACGCGTTTTCTTTAAAATGGCATACAAATGAACAACGTTTACATATGTACATAAACACATACACATAAATTTGTATGTATTTACTTATAAATAATTAAATGCAAGTGCGTGTTCGCATTTGTTAATATATACATATAACATACATACATACATATGTAAGTACATATATACATATATACAAACACATATGTACATATTGATTTTCTTATGTATAGATAAATATGTATGTATGTACATATATGTACATATATGTACAAGCATCCATACATGCTTAAGCACTTCACTGTTTGCAATCATACGCTTGTTCATACCTACATACAGATGTATTCATACATTCATACATTGGCGAAAACTATGAACATGCATTATAATGCATGTCTGCATCCATATGTATGTTTTTTCATATATACATATATACATACATGCATGCATAGACACATACATACATATGTAGTATATGTACATATGTATGTATGTATGTTTGCTTTTATATGTACAATTTGTAAATGGCTTTCTAGAGTCAAAAATTTGTATCTTTCTTTTTATATCCCTATCCTCCTTAATCAGGACAAGAACTGAAGCCGCAGTGATTTCACAGGAGAGCATTGACTGTACCTATAAATAAATCTGAATATGTCTACAAGCATACACATGTATGTACATATATACAACAGAAATCAATTTTACTCTTATGTACATGTACACATATGTATACACATATATATACTGACGTATGTTTGTATGTATTTCCACAGGGCATGAAATTCGTTTGTTCAGCGTTATTGTATTTGTTTTGTTTTTTTTTTGCTTGAAGTGATTTCGCATGTTGAAATTAATCGGAAATACATATGTATGTATGTACATATGTATATATATATATATATACATATATACATATACATATATATGTAAGTATATATGCCCCTACACGTGTGCATGTATGTATGTAAATATGTATGCTGTAAATCCAGTTTTTTTTTATTTTGCGACAACGTTTAGTAAACAACTTTGAAGCGATCAATTCTTCCTCTTCTATGTGGTAGACTGTGCTTATTTCTTTGAGCTTGACGACGCAGCGAAGGTGCTGTGAGGCACGTTTACAGTTCGTTTGTTTGTTTTTCTTTTGGTTTGTCTTTGTCAAAAAGAGACGACGAACAACCACTAACAGTATTCACAATACACATATACATATGTATGTATATTTGGATATGTATGTGTGTGCAGATATACATTTATAACTAAGCCATCTAATACTAGTTTAAAGAAACTGTGTGAAATGAGTCATGCTCGAACATATGTACATACATATTTATTTATGTAAATACATATGTACATACATACATATGTATGTAGAGCGTAGTATACCAGTTATATTCAGTTTTATTGTTGTGTATTTATCTTTTCATTTGACACTGAGTTTTTTAGGGGTATTACCCACTTACCTTTGTCAAAATTCAATGATGTTTGCATAACCTCAGACATGTCACATCGTATCCGCAATTTTCTGTGAGGAGGGACCATTGAACAAATTTCTCAATCTCTTTGTTTCAATATTTTGGGGGTGGTTTGGTTTTAGGAAATGTGGAAATAGCTTAAGGACTGTGGATCCTGTGTAGTTGGGCGATTCTATTTTTGTTTTAAATTAAGAATTTATGAAGTTTCTTGTAATAATAATTTATCTTTATATGTATGTACATATATATCGAAAAAAACATAGTAATGATCGTTTAGAAGAGCGAAAATGAATGTAAGGAAAATTATGGTAACCATAATTGGCTGGACTCAGGAGAAATTTCTCCAGTTAGCAGAGTTTTCACTTCATATGTATGTATGGTATTGGTGTATTTAGTTTAATAACGATGTTTTGTTCAACTCTGGAAGGGTATTTTCACTTTCGTCCGAACTAAAAATATAGCTCGCCTCTCTATAAAAGAAGGCGCTTCTCCGCTTGTGGATCTTCTGTGTTACAATAAAAGAGAGCAAACACGTGCTTAAGTATGTGTCTGTAGTCCACAGTAAACCAATTTTGTTCTAGATCAGTCTGGAACAATTGAGAATAAATGTAATAGTAGGTAGAACACATGTGGAAGCCATTCGTCGTCACATTGGAGAACGTGGGAAAATTGCCCGTTGTGCAGGGAATAGTAAGGGGAAGGGTGCTAAAAATTGATTAAATCAAATAAAAACACAAATATTAAGTTTTTTTTTGTAATTATACAAAGCTTCAATAAATTGCTTTACGAAAGCCGTGTACAATTGTTTATTTTTTTTTGGTTTTTTCTATTGTTTTTTTGTTGGTTGGGTTGTTCTTTTTTTGTCATTTCGTTTCATTTCTTTTCTTTTGACATGATTTTAACACAATTCCATGTATTGCTTTTACAAATGTTCTTTTAACCGTTTCTTTACAAATCTTTTCTTCAGTTGGTATAGTGGTCCATTTATGGTAATTGTGTGTGAGGGGGTTTATTTGTATCATTTTTTAATTGTAGTTTGTATATATACATTTACATGTACATATATAAATATATATATTTTCATGTATATATATAAACCGGATTTAAAATTATATAGCAAAGTATCACAAAAAATTGCAAATTAAATTGTAAATTAGATCAATGATGAAATTTAAAAATATATATAGGGTAAGACCGACAAATCTCTGCTTAAAAATGGTAAAATTAATATTCGAACTCCAATACAAATATTTTTATTGTTGATTTTACATTTCAAAACGTCATTGAACAAAAAAATAAAAAGTTAACGATTTTTTAAAACGTTTTTTCTTCAATATTTCTTTTTTATTTAGCTTCGAATCGTAGGGCGACAGACTTTGCATTGGGGACCTGGCTCTTAAAGGCTCCCGAACTTTAAAATGAAAATTAATTTGTACTGATTGGTGTTTTTTGTATTTAAAAAGTTGTCAAAGTTTGGCGTTCGTACGACTCGAAGGTAAGTAAAAAAAAGCACACATGTGCGCCATTTTGGTTCGGGTACAGTTTTTCTTTATAGTATTTGTGTGTTTTATTATAGGGTTTTTTTTGTTGTTTGCTTTTGGTTTTTTTCTTCGTTCATATTTATCAAATGTACGTTTTGCTTAAATTGACGTCCAGTAACAAATGTTTTATTTTTCTTCCTCTTCTATTTTTTAATAGCTTACACTCTTAAAAAAATGCAAAATTCTGCGCGACAAGTTCTTGAGTTCTTCTCTGCTTCTTCTTCTACCTCAAACTGTATGTATGTATGTATAGATGATTGTGTGAGAGTGTATGTGAGTGTTTAACTTTAGTTTTTGTTGGCTAGTGTTGAGCACTGCTCAAACCCTTCTGCTTCATAAAATACTCTTAGTAGTATAGTTTACACATGTGTGTGTATACATGCGTACGTATGGTACATGCATTAATGTGTGTGTGTGTGTGTTAATAGTAACTCGAAGAATACAAGCTTTAAGCCTACATGTGTATGTATGGTACATGTATTTATGTATGTGTGTTCGTGTATGTTTGTATGTGTGTGTTTATGTATAGTGACTTGAAGAATACAAGCTTTAAAGCTACCAATATTTATGACAACTTGCTCTCAAGTAAACCTAAACAATAGTGCATGACTTTTTTGGCTTTTCTTTTCAACACTAAAAACTAACATCATATTTTCTCTTTTCTTTTAATAAAATTTAGCTGTAGCGAAAAGTTAAATAATAAACTATATAAAAAATATCAAATTGTGCGGGGTTTTTCCTTCTTTTTGGCTTATCACGCAAAAAGCCAATTCAATTATATATAAAAAAAAAAAAAAAAGAAAATATTTGAACAACAAAACTCACGCTGCTTTACATTTCTTTTTGTTGTTTCTTCTTCCTCTTTGTCTTCTACGCAAAATACATATTACTTTGGGATATTTGTGGAACGGGGTGGGGGTGGGGTATACATAGACATAGGATAGGTTGGGCACTTTATGCTTAAATAATTTACATACATATTAATTATTAACAATTAATATTAAATGCTAATAATGAAAATAAGGTACTGGGTTCAAGTGTTTTATCTTTCATCTTCTTCAATTCTTTTTTTTCGTTTTTGTGATTTAAGTTATTTTCAATATATGAGCATAGTTTTTACACAGAAAGTAGTATTGTTTTATATATATATATATATATATATATATATATTTTTTTTTTTTATCACCCTCCTCTCTAACTCTAAGCATATCTTTAATCTTACATAAAGCGTATTTTTTCGGGGGTGGAGAATTGCAACAAAGTTTCACAATTGGTTTTTTAAATAATAACTTTTCGAAATTGTTTTTTTTTTGGCTTGGGCGCAAAAACAATTTATTTAATTTAAATAAAATGATTGCGCCTGCGCTAAAAAATGGCTCACAAAATAAATTGTTTATAAACATAGGCAATTTTGTGTAAGATATATTTTGTGTTTTTTTATACAGTTACATTATGTACAATTCAAGAATGTTTAAATTAGAATTTTAAAGCCATTTTGTTTCGTGTTTAAATCATTTTACAATGTTTCGTTTTAAAAACTAAAATTAATGGAAGTTTTTATGCTATATACACAACACACATATATATATATAAATATATACGAAGGCAGTCCGATAAGTACTTAGCCTCGCCATATTTAGTAAATTTCAGTCGAATCGGACGTATCCGTGGATTTTAGAAAAATGGAAAAGAACAATATCGGTCGGTGATTCGGTTCCTGTTTTTGGAAGGGAAATCGCGCAGCGAAATCAAAGAACGCATGGATAAGCCACGCCCAAGTGCTCCAAAAACGGTTACCACGGAGGATAATTTGATAAAAATCCACGATCTCGTATTGGTAAACCGTCGATTGAAGGTGAGACCATTTCAGAAGTGTTTGGCGCTTTTTAAGCGCAATCCGAAGGAGTTTCTGCGTCGTTTCGTGACCGTCCACAAAACGTGGATTCACTGGTACACACCAGAGACCAGAGGCGAAGACTGCCCCCTATTGGCCGGAAAGATGATGGCCACGGTTTTCTGGGATTCAAAAGGTATGATATACATCAACTACCTGGAGAAGGAAAACGGTCACAGGGCTCTACTATGCCAAATACAGAAAAAAACGGTCCTATTTGGCAAAGAAAATAGTTCTCTTCCACCATGATAAAGCACCGGCTCACACCTCCGCCGTCGCGACGGCCAAATTGGGCTATGAACTCCTGCACCATCCACCATATTCTCCTCATTTGGCCAACTGTGACTTCTATTTGTTTACAAACTTGAAAAAGTCACTCGCCGGACTGAGATATGAGTCGAATGAGGGTTAAAAAAGTTGGAGCATCGATGGGTCAAGGGTATCGAGCTAAAAGGAGACTATGTTAAGAAATAAATCGCCACTTTTCCAAAATTTTCGTTTTCTTTTGAAGGCAAAGTACTTATCGGACCGCCCTCGTACATATATGTATATATAGGCTGGTGCTTAAGTGTGTGTTTGAATTATATGATATCTTAAGGTAGAGAGGCCGTTGAGTTTTATGTTGGTTTTTTTTTTAATTAGGCAAGTTGAATGCATTTTGCGCTGCTTTAGCTTTTGCTGCAGCGTTGAGTTTGTCGTCTTTCTTTACTTTCTTTCTCTCTTTTTTTTTTTTTGAATTAGTCTTTTGTGATTTGGTGGGTGGTATTATTATCATTTTATTATTATCGTTATAAATGTTTTTTCTTTTTTTATTTTTTTAGACTTTTAATTTAGAATTTCTCCATACTCCTTTCGCTGTTTTCTGTGTTTGTGTGTGTGCTCATCTCTCAACAGTTACTCTTTCTTTTTAAGGTACGTTGCACATGTTGTCCGCTTGGGGAATCTATATATATGTAAACATAAGCTGTACTTATGCGTATGCGCTTCTAGCGTCATTTGTTTAATTACTCATAAATACAATCATACATATTTTATATAATTTATAATTTTACTTATTAATTACATTTACATTTTCAAGTCTATTTGCGTATCACGTTTATAAAACAATGTTCAGTTGTGTGTGTTGTTGTTGTATCCGTTATACATACATATAGAGCCATTCTCATCTCTCCAAAATTCCAACTAGCCAAGCGTCCATATATTATTTTTTTGTTTTTATAATTTTCTGTTAGTTTTCATTTTAATTCGTCGATTGGCTTTTTAAAGTTTGCATATTGAAGTTAAGAGCTGAATATTGTTGAAGGGTGTTGTTGTTGCCAACGGGGAATTTTGCATCTTTTTGTTGTGTACATTTTGTCGTTGTTGTTTTTCATTTGTTTACTTTTCATTTGAATTTTTTCTTTTTTTTTTGTTTTTGTTTTTAGCTTCTCAATTTTGTTGCTGTTTTATGATACATTTGAGATCACAAACATTACTTTGTTTTTTTTTTAATTGTTTTTTTTTTTGTGTTTAAAAAAGTTCAAATTTTCAGTTTAAATGATTTATAGTATTTTTTTGGGTTTTTTTTGTAGTGTAGTTTTTACAATTTTTATATTTTTTGATTTTTTCTATATTTTTGTTTCCTTTTTCTTTCTCATTCGCAAGTCATTGACGGGTTCGCGTTGTTGGGTCCTTCATGATCAGTAGTTGTAGTAGCTATTGTTGTTGTTTCTGGGTTACGAATGCACGTTCAGCAACAGTTTCAGATTGTGCGTATCAAAGTCATCCAGTAGATTGCGTTTGGATGACTTCACCACGTAGCCTCCGATGCCACCATGACCTGGCTGCAATTTGGACGCACTGCATCTGTCGCCGCCGCGCAATAAGCTCTGCAAGGCGGTGCCAGCGCTGCTGGCCACCAACTTCTCCTCGGACTTGGACAGTGTTGTCCAGTGCTGCGGCGGTTTTGGCAATGCCGTTGGTGCTGGTGCATCAAAGCATTTACTGCCAGCAAAATGCGTCAAGGCGGTGGGTATCAGTTGATGCTGTGGCGATATTTTACCACCCACACCAAAGCTGTTTGTTGGCGTTGTGGTTGGACTGCGACGCTGCTTACGCGCGGAACCAAATGCAGCCGGTGAGAAGCCACCACCCAAAATGGTAGCCGGTGATTGGCGAACATAGCCATTGCTGCTGCTGGTTGTTACTGCTGCTGCTGCTGACTGTGGCGAACGGCCACCGCCGCCATTGCGTCTATTATTATTCGCGAAAAAGAAACCGCCGCCGCCCATCTGCTGCGGCGATTGACGCTGTTGGCGACTGCGTTGATTGGCGCCAGCGGATTGGCTTTGCAGACGTTGTTGCTGCTGTTGCATGCGGTTGTTTGGCGTGACGGGGGCGCAGTGGGTGGGCGATGTGCTTAGAACTTGTTGATGGAAGTGCTGATTGTTGTTTGTACTGCTGGCAATACTGTTGGAATGTGCAGTTACCGTGGGAGTTGCTGTTTCTATTGCTGTTGTTGTGGCTGTTGGTGGTGGTGTTGGGGTTGTGGCGCCCTTTTTCAAGCGATTGGACTTTGTTGCTGATGCTGTTGTCATTTTAATGTTGTTTCTAACACTATTGTGCGAGTATGTCATAGTAATTTCTTGCTTTTCGTTGCTTTCACTATCAAAAGCTTTTCCAACACTGTTGCTGATTTTTTCTTCACTTTAAACTGAGCTTAACCCAAAGCGCGCTCTTTCCTCTCTCTCTCTTTGTCTCTCTTCCTTCGATCGATCTTTCTGCTTTTTAAAATTTCTGCTTTTTTGCCTTTTTTGTTTTTGGTTATTTGCTAAATTAATGCTTAACGTTAAATATCACACGCACTTAAAATCAAATATTTTTTTTGTTTTGTTTTTATTTATCGATAACAAACGCGAACCTGCTGCTAAGTCGCTGCCTGCACTCTCTCCGTATCCGTTGTCTTCGTCGTCTCTTTGGTTCACTTTGACGATGTTACCACGCGCACTGTTCCTGTCCTCTTGCACTATCTGACAGTAGCGGCTAACGGGCTCACGGCTGCTCACGTCCTTCCCTCCTTTATTTTTTTTCTTTTCGTGGTAGCTGCGTTCGGTTTGTGTCTCGTTATGTATGTACAGTTTTAGTTAATATACTTTATATAGTTTAACTTTATGTATTGTTTATCAGTCTGTTGATTTATCTCTTTTTTGTTAGGCTATCCTTCTTAGCGCTAATTTTCCAAACTCTCTTACTTTTGTTTTGTTTTTCTCTTGCCTTTTTGTCGGAGTTGTCATCCAAGCCGAGATCCCGGGTCCTGTTCGTTGGTATTAGTGAAAATGGAAAGAAAAACAAACGAAAAAAATGGTTGAGCAAGAGCGTAACGAATGCGCACAGAAATACATAAGTAAAATGCAAACACATTTATACGTGTATGTTCTATTTACGTCCATGGTTGAAAAAAAAAAGTTTGTAAGTTTTTTAAACAGTTCTTACAATGTGCCAACATCATGTATGTCAAAAAATCAACTTTTAGACATTTATGTAAATACTTATTTTTTTTTTTTTTGCTTATTGTCTATCGAAAAAAAAAACATTTATGTGACGTCAAAACGTATTAATGAATCAACACATGTAAAACACATTCCATTTACTAACACAATTGCGACTTACTTTGAGTTGTAAACCTTTTCACACGAATATTGTTGTTGCTGCTGTTGCTACTGGTGCAGTCTATCTTGCTCGCACACTCGCTGATTTTGGTAACGGTATGAGAGTGAAGAAGACGACTGTATGTGTGTCGCAGTTATTGATTGCTTTGCAGCTGCGGGGGGTTTTTTCTTTGCCACTTCTGTTATACTGATTATTACAAATTATTTGTATTTTTATTTAAGAGTTGCCTTGTTTTCACTGTTGTTCAATTAATTTTATTTTTTTGATAGTTATTCTCTAGAGGGGAATTGTGAATTGTTTTTGTTTGTTGTTGATTTTCTCTGATGGTTATGTGTATGTGTGTACGTATATATATATTTATATTTGTATGTATGTAAAATCACTTTCAAAATGGCGACGGGATGTTTGCTTAAAGGGATTCCGCTTAAAGCTTTCTCCTCTCACTTACAGACAAAGGCTCAAAAAAATCACACTATTAACTGATTCTGATTCGGTTCTGTTTAACGTTGTAATCTTTACTATTTATTAAATTATTTTCGCAAAGTACACGACAACCGTTTGCAATCTCGATTTGGTAGTTGTGCCACACACAAGAAAAGTTTTGCTTTTGCGATTTTTTTATTTTATTGGTGCTTTTGCTTCTTGTTTTCTTTGTGTGCGATTAGCTTCACTCGTTGTACTTTGACGCGTATTAAAATATTAAACGTTACACAAATATTTGATTTATATCACTTAAATTATAGACATTTACAATATATAATTACATATATATATTTTTTGCAGAAATTTTAATCAATATTGAACTTTTTCTTTCTTAGCTTATTCTTGCGCATAGGTACGCTCTCCTCGAACTTTCCACCATGACTAACGGACTGTCAGATAGTGTGACCAGATTATAACATGCTGAAAATACAAAATTAGGGATGCGATCATGTCACACAATGCGGGAATTCCAAGCATCGTATCGAAGTGAAATAACAGAACATTTGATATTGATAAGTGTGATGGCTTTCCCTTTTTTATAAATGTCGGCGAAATATATCATTTAAGCAATTGCTTAATTGTTTTCTCGGCAATATTTTAACTACATATTAACTATCGCATGATACTCGAATGAGCTGTTAGCTCACTGCTATGCTTCAAGTGCTATGTGACCCTATTCAATGTTGGCCGCAATTTAAAAAATAATCGATATACGTTCGTAAAAAGGCGACCAATTTGAAAACTCAGTTTATGTGAAAATAGCTTTTATTTTGAGGAAAATAATTTTTTGCTTAAATAGTTAAACATTATAAAACTTTGACTGAATCAATAACAATCAGAAATCATAGTATCATCACGTTTTATCGCATTGAGTATGTCATCCAAAAGACAAACAAAATTATCGTTGCAATCAAACCAATCTTCCTGTTGCTTAAGCAGCTTTTCCAAATCAAATTTACCAATTTCCTGCTTCCATTCGCGCACAGAAACAGCAAATTGTTTATAATAAAACTCGTCTATATGACGTTTCGGCGTATCCACATTATCGATGTGCATTTGCTTTTTAAATGTTTTCTCTAAAAGCTGCACATCCTGTGCATTTAATATAGATTCGATAACGTCGTCTGCGAGATCTGCATTTACATTTTCTTCAGCATCCTCCACCTGCGGATCCATTGACATTGGCTCCTCGATTGTTAATGAAGAGTTGGAATTAGCACTGCTTACTGGTTGGGTCAATGTTTCAATATCATTCAATATGATCTCAAAGTCATATTCATTCAGTTTTTCATTCATCACTTTGATGCCAGTCACAATTATCTTTAGCACCTCCTTGGCATATTCCTCGTGCAGACACTTTAGTATAATGCCATAGTAGCCATATTGCTGTACTTCAGCCAGAACTTTGGCTACGCGCAGCTTGACCTCTCGTTTGGTTAATGTGACTATCTTTTTGTGCTCTTTGGAGAACGTGACTGTGGGAAAAGCGCCATCAATCATGCCCTGATTGTTTAGCTGACGATTAAATTCCATGCGCCAAAAGCAAAGGGCATTCACCTTGACTTCCCAATGATGATCGCCGACTACACAATAATTAAGCGTTGAGAATAATGTATTCTTATACTTGCTGGGTATCTTGCGGTGATCATAGATCTTGGAGAGTGTCAATATGGCCTCGGAGCGTACAATATCCTCGCTCTCTCGATAAAGCACAAAGAGCAGATGATCCTGCAATGCAAATAGAAGTTTAAATACAGTCACTAAAATTTGGTAAATAGATTAACCAAATAAACACATCGGTTACGATAAGTCTATGTTTTCGATATCTGATACCATATAGACACTTTACCACCATATCCAATTGGCTAAGTCCGTTCTCCCATAGGGAATTGATAGGCACCATTTTTGAAAGACATTTGTAGGCGGTGGCACGTACATATGGCTCACTATCATGTTTAGCCATTTCATAAACAATTGTTGGCATTTTGCCATCAATTAGAAATTGTTGAAATGCAGGAAACTCTGGTAAATATTTGGAAATAAATTAGATTTTGTTATTCAAGAGCGCCAGATTCGTTTACTTATGCGAGAGATGCAGGCAATCGATGTGGTCAGCTCCAAGGCAGAGTCGCGCACTTCCCAAGCTGTATCGTGCATCCGCTTGACAATTATTGGACCCAAGCAAACCAATGCCGAGCCCTGTAGATTGTCCACCAGGAGCGCCATGTTGGGAGACAGGAAGTGCTCCACAGCCAGTTGAACGAGCTTCAAGGCCTGCACGGTGCACTGCAAGTAAATGATATTTAAAACCGAGTTTATTTTAGAGTCAGTTGGTCTACTCACAGTCGGATCCATGTTGCAGTTCTCTAGCACAAAGGCCAAGCAGTTGACCAGACCAATTGTCTCCACGGACTCCTTCCACGTAATTTTAAAACGCTCGATAAGTGTGCGCAGTCCAACCATAACGGAATGTAAAACTTTTGGATCCTTGATTACGACTTCAGAGCCACGTGGATATATGTCGGAATAGTTATTGGAGGTACTTGCACTATGGCAATCCTCGGGCTCTGTGTGAGTGCTGGCATGATTGAGTGCCACAACCTCACGTAAGGCATACAGTAAAGCCTGACAGACGGTGACAGCCTGCTCACGATCCAGTACATGCTCCAATGAGAGTATGCTGTGCACACATTTCCAGGCCAATTCAGGTGTAAACAAATTGCAATTAGTGCACCCTTCAGGTGTGATGAATGCATCTCTTAAGGAATAACACAAACGCAACGTTTGCTCGCAGGACATTTCCAAAAGTTTCATAATATACGTATCGAATAGTTCGCTTTTCGACTCATCGGCCATTTTCATGGCAAACTTCATGGAGAAAAGCAGTGGCATCATATGAAAGCAAATCAATTGGTTCTCAAATGAAACACGTTCGTCCTGTATGATAATTTCTTTGGGCACTCGATCGCCCAGCTTCTTCCACAGTATATGATGCAATTCTGCCAGTTTAACAAAGTTGATGCCATCGCTGCGCTGTATACAGAATTTCATGAGATTAAAAAACGAGAGTCCAAACTCTGTGAACTGCTCCGGCGGCTCTATACAATCGGGATTCAGCACCTTCTCATGAACCAGCGTAGCGAAATGATAACTGCAAAGCGTACTGAGCATCTTTTCCATAAAATAAGTATTGTGCGTCATCTCAACGAGCTTCCAAATGTTAAGCTCTATGTTATAATGCTCTCGCAGCAGAGAAACAATTTTCGTACGCTCCTCACTGATCAGCGTTTGTTGGAGTATATAGCATAGGAGATCCACTGTTGAGGAAATCCTGTGCAAGAGTTCATTATCATCCACGCTGACATGGATGCGCTCCTCCTCCCCGCTTGCACTTTCACTGATATTATCTGTTATGTAGACATTGTCGTGTATGGGTTTCATAATCTCTGCTAAAATCTCTAGAGTAACAGCCTCGTCTTGCATTTTATCGCAGAATTTGTACAACATCTCGTAGAGCAGCTGTCGAGCCTCACGAACTACATACAGCGTATGCTCGTTGTTGCTGTAATGGATGAGCAACGTCCAGGTGCGTTGCATTCGCAGAAATGCCAGGCCCATGCTGTATTTGCTGACGGCCTTCATCACGCGTATGCCACTCAATTTGATCGAAGGACTAAAGTTGCGCTCTTGCGCCTGCATAAAGAACACAACCCTGCAAATGTTTGTACAATGAGGTCAACAACGTTGTAACTGATGATACGCTATTACCTATGCATAATATCCAGCTCTCGCAGCCGTAGCACCATCCACTCATTGGACGTCATGAAACTGATTAGGTTTAACATAAACGATATCACCTTGGGATGCACTCGATGAAAATCAGCGCTGATTAGAGTCAGACACTTGTCCACCCAATCCGTGACGAAGGGCACCTGCAGTACAAAGGCATTCTCTATGGAAAACACAAAGTTAGAATGCCGCCTGTTGCACACACACTTGCACATGCACATGCGCACACATACACACTTACCCTTTGCCTGCAGGTGCGTTAAGAGCTTTTCAAAGTAAACACTGTCGGTTGTGGAAAAGTTGTCGCACAGAAATAAGTCGAAGATCTTCTTGAGGCGAGTCGTGATCTCCTCTTGTTTTTGCATTTTTTTGGTGAACACTGTTTCGTGTGTTAATTCGTTGGGTGCATAGTTTGATATGCAATTTTACAAAGAATAATGAAATAAGTCTCCTTATCACACAAAATAATACTCGTTTCAATAGCAGTGTGACCGAATGGCACAAATCGATTAATACTCAGAATATTTATGTTTCGCGATAATTGACTGCTGAGATAATTATCAAATTCTGAGAACAGTCATAAAACCGACTAAAAAAAGGACATTTGTTTGAAAGTATGAATATTTATATGTGCAAGTCATGGTTGTCACTGTGTCTATAAATCATTATAATGTATACATATGTAATACATGATATATACGAACAAAAGGAAACGTTTTTATGGTTAAATTATTTGAATAATAAATAATTCATATAATATAGTACAATTGAGTTTTATACAAATGCAATAAAAATAACCATTTTATTATTTATATTTCTCTACAGTGCTGCCCATTCTATAAAACTCACATAAATACCAGGCAATTTTCCGAAAGCAATGTATTTTAGTTCTTGCACATAGTTGGTCACACTGATACAAATGCAATGACGCTGACACTGACATCGGACTTCGATATTTATTATGGACAATAATGTAGGGCAAATAGAAGAAAAATCAAAAATTGCAACGACAACAGCAAACTCAAACGAAATTATTGCGACGACACATAGCGCTGCAATTAGCGCCAAGTCAGCCACAAACATTTTAACCAACTCAACATCGTTTTGGAAGAACAGCGGCCGAGCAGTGCCCGGGCGGCCCAGTCCAAAACGAGATTTTCTCGACAGCACAAACACAAACAACAGCAAGTCGGGCGCTGGAGGTGCGACTGCGGTGCAGAGTGCAGATCGTGCCGGCGCTGGCGGCATGGTGTCTACCTTTCGTGACTATCAGCAGTCGGTGAGTGATGCCTGGGACACCGGCGACGATGAATTTTGCATCATTAGCAGCAACGAGGCAGCCGCCGCCGCGGCAGTTGGTGGTAAACAAAAAAAAATACAAAATATCATATATAATTTCAAAACATTAACTTTCTCAGATGCAACACGCATATCGCGCCAGGTGTCCCAAACGGTTGCCCTTAATGTCATCGAAACGCATTCGCGCAGCAATCAAAACCACGTCACAAACAGCAGAGAAGCGGCCGATGTGCAGGTTAGCAATCCGGATATCATTCCAACTGCTGCAAGCTATGCGGAAGACATCAAGCAGGATCGCAGATCATCGAATGACAGCAACGAAAACAGGTGCGTAAAAATCGGCACTACAGAGTCAACAGACTGTTGCAGTTGTGTAAACAATTTCTTGTTAAAACATTATTGCAAACCGAACGTAATCGCACAAAGATTTCGCACAATTTTTGAAAAGCTTTCATACTTTAAGGTTTTTCGACCAAAGAAAACATTCACATAGGATTAACATTAATAAGAGTGTCTAGACATTTAGGCAATTGAACAACGAGTATCCGAGTTCAAAACCCAATTTTCTGTATTATGTGCCAGTTTGTATCTATTTCCTAAACGTACAATAATATATCAAGTTGATAAATACAGAGAATGCAGTAGAGATTTTTTTGATTCATATAAATACTTAAATTATTTTCAGATCTCGGTTACGTAACTATCCCGGTCGGCCGCAGCTGCAAAAGATCAGCAGCAACTCGCAGGATGGTGAATATGAAACAAAGATAGAGAAATTTCAATTGTTGCTCGACTCGCCGCAGCTCGATTTAGTAGCGCTCAAGAAGCTTAGCTGGTCGGGCGTGCCGCGTAAGGTAAGATTCCTTAAAAAGGACCGCAAAAAAATCAATTAACACTAATTCGTATTATTTGTCCCGGCAGATGCGCGCTGTTAGCTGGCGATTGCTATCCAAGTATTTGCCGCCATCGGGCGAGAGGCGAAATGCGGTGCTGCAGAGCAAACGGCAGGGCTATCAGGATTTGCGACACAACTATTTCAAAGTCGACAGCCAAGATGAAACGCAACAGGACACGTACCGTCAGATACATATCGATGTGCCGCGCATGAATCCACAAATACCGCTCTTCCAACAGCAGCTCGTTCAGGAAATGTTCGAGCGTGTGCTTTTCATATGGGCCATACGTCATCCTGCTTCAGGCTATGTGCAGGGTATCAATGATCTGGTCACGCCCTTTTTCATAGTCTTTCTGCAGGAGGCACTCTCGCCGGACACGGATCTAGAGAAATACGACATGTCACAGCTGCCAGAGGAGACGCGTAATATTATCGAAGCCGATTCCTTTTGGTGTCTATCCAAGTTTCTTGACTGCATACAGGATAATTACATATTTGCCCAGCTGGGCATACAGGAAAAGGTGAATCAACTCAAGGATCTTATACAACGCATCGATGGTAAGTTCGAAAATAAAATTAAAGTTACCGAAGATTAAATATCCTTTAGCCAAATAGCAAAACTAGATTATATAAACAAAGGAAGATATATTAAAATGATATGTCAGTAGTCATATACATATAGATGGGATATCTAAAGTTGTCTGCCGCTCTCACTTATTACGCTCATATAAAATTGTATTATTTTTTGGAAATCGTTGATTTGCTGAAAAATAGCTTTTTTCTTCAAGAAAAGCATACACCGTTTATATAAATATATATACATATATATTAAATTCTAATGTGCTTGTATGTGTTCATATGTGTTGCTGCGTGCTGAAATTTTTACAAGCAAAAGTTTTAAGATATTTGTTGTATGATTTGTGTTGGCGACTAATTACCTCTTTGTTTGTTATTGAAAAAAAGAAAATTAGTAATTTGTATTTTTTTTGCAGTCAATTTGCATCGTCATTTACAGACACATGGCGTTGACTATTTACAATTCTCATTTCGTTGGATGAACAATTTACTGACACGCGAACTGCCCCTGCACTGCACAATCCGATTGTGGGACACATATCTAGCCGAATCGGATGGATTTGCTCTTTTTCATCTGTATGTGTGTGCTGCTTTTCTGCTGCACTGGAAGGAGCAGTTGATGCAACAGAATGACTTTCAGGTAAACATCTCTTTGCCAAAAGAGTCAGCTGTCAGCATAGAATCTGATTAGTATTCTATCCCAGCTGAAAAAAACACCACATAAATTACCATTTAGTCTTTCTTGTGTATTAATATATTCTATATTATATAGGGTCTCATGTTGCTGCTACAAAATCTGCCAACGCATAATTGGTCCGATCGACAAATAAATGTGCTGCTCGCTGAGGCGTTTCGCTTAAAGTTCACATATGCCGATGCGCCGAAGCATCTGGAGACGAAAAGTTGACAAAAGCGACCTGGGTCCGGAATGATGCATATACGATACGTAACATAGAAATTAGTTTACAAACTTTTGCTGGTATATAATCACACACACACATACACACACACGTAAACTTACATATACATTATATATTATATATACAATTTGTTATTAGCTCTTGGTTTTGTTTTCTTATGTTTGTGTGTTTCGTTTTCTGCCTTTTTTTAATTTGTAGCTGAAAGTTCAATATACACGTTTTCTGTATATAAATATTAAATCCAAATTCAAAATTCCAATTACAATTTTACAATACTTAAATCGAAATAATATTCAAGCTACAAAAACTTCCATTAAGCAAAAGGAAATGACTAACGCTAATCTATGAATAATGTTCCGTAAAATCTGAAATAACTCTCAAAGCCCAAATGAAAAAAGATTGAAAACTGTGTTAAAAGTTCATATAAACAATAAAGTAGTTAATCAAATTGATTAATCGCATATACAACATTTTGTTTCCGATTTTAAATAAATACAAACAAAAAATTCCTTAGTTTAAGTTAAATAGACATGTAAATTTTTGGATTTTAGAATTTAAGCTTTCAGCTTTTAGAATAGTTTTCAAGTCTTTTTAGAATAGCATTATATATTAAAATACATTTTCAAAGTTTTTCAAGTTTTTGTTTTTTGGAACAGCTTTTTTTATATCAAGTTTTTGCATTTGGGCTTTAATTTATTTTATGGTTTTTCGTATCGCTCACCAGTAAGCCAAACAGCAATAAAAGCTACATATTTATATTAAGGACTAAGTATATTTTATAATGCCGATCTAGCTTATTAGACTGCAAAATAATAATTTTGAAAAGATCTGCCTGTAGATTCCAAAGCAGAATACCGAGATGTCAAAAAACGTTTTTTTTGTTTCAAATGTAATTTGGCGAAATTAATATAAAGCTTTAACTTCTTTAACTTTAAACATACGTTCTATAAAACCTTGTGGCAATAACCTAAAGTAATAAGGTTTTTTTTTGAAAACCTGCATATTTGGCATCTACTGCAGTTATATCTTGTGGCATGAAAAAAGTTATATTTTGTTGAACAGTGTAATTTGATTGCATCTTAAGTCTGTCGCTCGGCTATGTGCCTCAGTTGTTTAAGAACCGTTTCGAGCAGCTTTTTCTTATCATTTTTGCGCACCAGCGAGAAAATTGGTTTCTTATCCGCTTCGCGTATTTTCTCCAATATTGAGATTATAGACTGCGGTTGGACTAAATGGTAACGATTCTCCTGCTTGCCATAGTCATGGAAATACGTGCTCCACTCCTCCAATATAAGCAAGTCGAGCAACTGACGATTGCGTTGGAAATATTTGCTTAGCTCGCCTTCGTGCAACCCGGGCACTGGCTCTGAGGCGGCAAAGAATTCGCATTGCATCAAATCCAAATTGATTTGGGTAAGTGCGCCCGTAGATATTTGTTTGACCTCTTCATCAAATAAAATCGAATAGATTTTATCGGCGATGTGCTCACAGGTGCGACGACAGGCTGCCTGAGCGATATGTGGCAGCTTGTAAGAGAAATTGTCAAAGGTGCTCTTCAAATAGGAGATCATGTCCGTGATGAACGCAGAGGCTATGCCTGGCGGCTCCACAAGCAGCCAGTCATACGCGCTAAGTTCAAAGAACTCGTCAATTTTAAAGCATATTCGCACCGCCACCTGCTTCTCGGCATCCTGCCGGGCCACATGAAACATGGCCGAGGGCGTTTGCGAAATACTGCGCTCTGTATTTGTCATATGACAAACAAACTCATCAAGAAAAGGACCGGCCTTATCTAAATACTGTGTGTCAATAATAATTTGTATAAGTTGAATGAGCGTTATGCTTGGCTGGCGAAAGACCACCGAAAGACATCCGCTAAAGCTGCGAGTGAGCAGCAAATTGGCCGCCTTTCTGACCATGGCAGCCACCTCGTTGGGTGAGAGTGTCAGCTCCTCTGCAAATTTCATGCATGCGTACATAAATTCCTTGGCTTGATGATAAACCTCCGGCACCATGCGTGAGAATGGAAACTGTTTGGGGAAAGGCGCATTCTCCAGATGTTCGGAATGAAAGGGAAACCGCTCAATAATGCATTCATACTCCTCCACATTCTCGACAACCATGGGCACAAACTGCTCTTTGTCCAGGATCTCACGAAAAACGTGAACCCAGCGTTGCAGCAGTACCTGTAAAACAAGACAATTATGATTTTTGGTAGTTGTCGAATATCTAATTTTATGGACTCACCTCATTATAATGATCGCGCATATCGTGCAGTAGCTCCCACAGAATTTGAACAGTGTAGCCATAGCACTTAAAGGTGTTTATCGATAGCATAATGAGATTTTTGATCCGCAACAATATATTTGGATCAGTGCAAGAGGAGGAGCTCATGCTGATCTCATTAACAAACTTGGTAAGCGATGTAGACCACAGCTCCTCTAGATAGCTGCTCGTAACCACATCGCCTGCGGTATTCTTCACATGATCCTCAACCACAAAGAAGCCCACAATAGCGCATATGTATGTCTTGTAGGCCTCCAGATTATCGTGCATATTTGGTGGGGGTTGCAACACCAACTTCGATTGATCGCGCCTCTGCTGGCGATAGTCCTTCTCGAAGTACTCACGCTGGCCAAGCACCATATAGATGTGCAGGCAGCGATAAATGGGTGAGAAATCGATTAAATTCTGTGCGCTTACATTGCCACCATCATCGTCGCCGCTACCACCACTATTGTCATGTTGCTTGTGTTCCTGAATAATGGCATTTATATCGCGCTTCTGCAGCTGTTTGGTGTGCGTAATGGCCAGCTCGCCAATACGGGGCGAAAATTTGCGTATGTTCTCTAGGAACTCACGGAAGTCGGCCGCCGATGACCGGCGAATGTTTTCCTTAATAATAGGTATCTGTGTTTGCATTTGTGTGGCAAAGCGATAGTTGTGCCGCTGAAGCCGCGAAAGGTGCTCCGTTTCCAGAGTCTCGAGCGTGCGCAGTGCCTGATAGTATTGCTTGTTCTTGGCCTGTTGCGTAAATTTCATATAGCATTCCAAAGCGGGCAAACAGGACTTAAGCGCCTCAATGGCTTTGGCCACATTCGATTCGATTTGACGGGCGCGCACCAACTCATTGCCTTGCTGTATAAGTGACGCGCTTATGGTGCGTAGCGATGTGTCCAGCGAGTGGACTTCATCGTGCAGCTGTTTGGCCTGCGTGCGCACTTGCAGCAGCTCCTGTATGGAGTCTATAAATCCCTGGTAATACAAATTGCATATACGCTCGATCTCTTTATCATGGCTGCGTACGCGCTGGTCCAGCTGCTCACTGATTACTTTGCTATTGTTGCCTGGTAGTGGGCGTTATTCATGGTATAATAACAAAGTGCCGGGTTTGAGATTTTGACAACGTAAACTTACCCTCGAGTATGGAGCGAAATGTGGGACCCCAATAATCATCTACGGCCTCGATGTCCTGCACTGTCACTTTAGACATTATTTGTACTTGCCTTGCGACTTATTGCACTTTTTCAGTATTTAGCTTAGTTGCTTGGATGGGTGTTGATCAACGTTCTTGGCACAGCTGTTTCCGAACGTTTTGCAACACATATATTTTAAGGGCACACACACGGTACGGCTCTGAAGCAACCTGTTGATTGTTATTTGTGGTCCCTAGATTAATATGGTCTTCTATGAAGGGACATGTAAAAATTTGCTTCCATTAATTTCACTTTTTAATTGTTTTATTAAGATCTTTTAAATAACACTCTCGGAATAGCAAACAAAACACGTACTTTCTAACAAAATTCAAATAATCATCATACCGTCTGAACGTTGTTTGTAGCCTAATATTTAACTTTCACTTCTGTTGCTTCTTAGCGGGCTACTTGATGTACTGCTTTTTGTTTTTGCCAAGTTGTTTGTTGGGCTCATAAACAGTTATGTGCTCGACGCCGTGTCATCAGCTTCAACAATAAATCGACCAATTTATGTACACGCACGCAGTTCAGCGCCCACAACTACAGTAACATGGCCACCATTCGGCATCGGCAGAATATAACAAAAACAACACCGGAAGCGGAACTACCGTTCGAAAGTAGGGCCAACGATAACAACAATGGAAAGCCTGCAACGCCAAAGGAGAAAAGTGATCCAATGATATACATAATATTTCTATCACTGCTCTTCGATCTGCTTGCGTTTACCATTATATTGCCATTGTTGCCGTCGCTCTTGGAATATTATCGCGTAAATGATAGTTCGGGCTTATATACCTGGCTAACGACGCGCGTGCGCTGGTTCCAGCAGCTCCTCGGCGCACCAGACCGCTATCTATCGGTACTTTTTGGCGGCTTCTTGGGCTCCATGTTCAGTTTTCTGCAATTCCTGGCCAGCCCCATTGTCGGTAGCCTCTCGGACTACTATGGTCGTAAACCCATTTTGCTAATATGCACTGTAAGTTGGAATAATTTAATATGAGACTATTTAAATACGAATCTTTTCAATTACAGTCTGGCATCGCACTCTCTTATCTGATCTGGGCCTGCTCTAGCAATTTCGCTTTGTTTGTGCTGGCACGCGTTGTCGGCGGCATCAGCAAAGGCAACATCTCGCTCTCCATGAGTGTCATCACGGATGTCTCCAGCGTACGGACTCGTGGAAGGGGAATGGCCCTCGTTGGCGTTGCCTTCTCGTTGGGCTTCATTGTGGGTCCCATGATTGGTGCCATGTTTGCCATATTCTCGAATAAAAGCGCCAGCGGTGGCGCTTGGTTTGTTTTGCCATCCCTCTTGGCTCTGGGCTTGGCGCTAGGTGACTTGCTCCTCCTCGTTTTCTGTTTGCGCGAAACGTTGCCTGAGGTATTTGACTATATAAATTATTCTCAAATGATGTATAGTTTTTGTTGAATTTCTGTTTTTTTATTCGTGTGCAGGCGAAACGCGCTCGCGAAATCTCATCAGCATTGTCATATGGTCTGCAGTTGCTCAACGTCTCCTCCATATTTAGGTGAGTATCATTATTATAATTTTTGTTATATTTAATTAGCGGGTCTGACGAACGAGTCGAGCGACTTTTTTTTATTAGCTTTGCCCAATTGCTTAGCCTTGATAGCCCTCTTCGCTATCTTTGCCCCACTTGGAGAACTTTTCAGCTGGACATTATTTGATTGTCTTATCAATGTGCACGATCGCTTGTTTCGATTAATTAGAAAAGTGGACTGACTAAACGCTCACTTGGGCATTAAATAATCTAAAACAAATTTACAATTTTCCTAGACCTAACTGTTAAACGTTCCCAGTCTGTGCAAACTAATTGGTCTTATGATTTTTTAGAGAACTAATTTTATATTTATAATGAAATTGAATGATACATAACAGCATTCACATTTAAAAGCTTTTATCACATATATCTACAATATATTTCGATTTTCAATTCCGCATTACCCTATCTAGGCAGACAAATAGGTCTAATGGGTCTTTAGATAACTATATAAGTATTAAAAAATATGTATTTATTTATTTAAGGAATCGATATTATATTATATATATATTATATTATATTCAACATAATATTATTATTATTTCATTAAGATAAAATCTTTTTTGTTTATTTAAACAACTTCTTTTTTTTTTCTTACTACAATATTTTTTAAAATGTTTTTTTTTTCAGATTTGCTGCCATCAAAAATGTACCAAGAAAGGATTTACTAGCGCTACGCAGCATTGGACTCATTTACTTTCTGTACCTTTTTCTCTATTCGGGATTGGAATTTACAGTTACCTTTCTTATGTATCATAAATTTGGTTACACATCGATGGATCAGGCTAAAATGTTTTTGACCACAGGTCTCGTGATGACTCTGCTTCAGGGTTCGGTGGTGCGACGATTACCAGAAGCGAAGATCAAAACTTATGCCATATTCAGTCTATATCTGATAGTCCCTGCATTTGTGTTAGTCGGGATAGCGGATAATAGTCGTGTTCTCTATGCGGGAATGATATTATTTGCAATCTCTACTGCTTTTGCAGTCACCTGCTTGACTACTTTGGTGTCCCGTTATGGCAACGATGATCAAAAGGGTTCAGTATTAGGAATATTCCGTTCGTTGGGTGCTCTGGCTCGGGCCCTTGGCCCAGTTGTGGGATCTATAGGTAAGTCTTATATTCTTATACTATAGATAAGATTTATATATTTCTTTGGCATTCCATGTCACATATATTTTAAATATATGGATGTGTTCTATGACATTGCATTTAATTTTTATTTCATCTATTATAATTTTTACGGCAAAGCGTTTCACTTATATTTTAAGTCTATTGCAAACTACAGCATTCAAGTTATATTATCAAGTTATAATATCAGTTATGTTAAATCTTTTAATTTATTTTTAGCATTTTGGTGCGTGGGCTCCAAGATCACATATATAGCTGGCGGAGTGCTGCTTGTCTATCCGGCATTTGCTTTGCAACGTGCGCGAGTTTAAAACATATTTCAAAGTGCTTTAAGTACAATATGAACAAATTTATACTAGTATATTTATATTTGCATACACTTAACAATCAGCAACAATTAGTATTACTTGCCCTAAATACTTAATCATCTGTTTACCTATCGCCTTTTTGTTTATATATCTTAATAAACAACATTTCTTATGATTTTTTAAGTACTGAAGTTTTACTTAAGTCAATTTAGTAGCAATTCATTTTAAATTCTAACGGTTATGGTCTACACTGACGTCATCAACATGGCGTTACAACTTGACTAGTATCGAGTATCGAGTACTCATTGCTGTCACTTGCATTGTCATACATGCCGCAGCCTACTTCACGTCGCTGAATATATTGGGAGTGACTAAGTCTAAGTGAGTGTGTGTCGCGAGTAAGAAAATTAAAAATAAATGCATTAAAAAAACTACAGAAAGTGGCAACTGTTATTGCAGTAATTATCGCACAACGGTTACCTTACGTGGAACCGATATTTACGATTAAACAACGCCCATTTGCAATCGAATTGATATAATTTTTCTTTTCTTTATATTGTCCCGATTACAACTACAAATAAAAGTGTACAAAGTGTGAGAGCAAAATACACGGATAAAGAAAACGCATTAAGAAACGGCGGCGCGCAAGGATTATTGGATTTTACATTTACACAGACACACACGCAGGTATCCCAATCGGTAGGAGCAGGAGGAAGAAAATATTAAACACAACAAAATGGGTGCAAGGGAAGACGAATACGATTATCTTTTCAAAGGTAAAATTTATAAACATGACTTTTAGGCTGCGCTACTTGTAATTAATTACCAACTAGCCGGTGGCTGGTTGTTGGTTGGTTGGACTGGTCGTGGGACCTGGGTAATTTTAACAGGAACAAGGCTTAAAATTTTACTACGACAATTATGACGCAGTAGTTCAACGGCACTAATTGAAACTAATTGGCATAACAAATGCAGACATGGCTGTCATACGTATATACCCATCTGCATATAAGTACATATGTTTTATTAATGATTTCCGATCGCATTATTTGGTAAAAATGTTCAAGGCAATATCACAAAGTACGCCCCCTAGCGTTGTGTAGCTGAATTCTATACGAGTTGAAAAGTTATTGTTGTATGCCCTTTTGCTTTCTCGCGCTCTCTTTACTCTATAGCTTGTGTCTCCACCGTTCCCTTTCTTTGTCCAAATACACCCGTAACTACTTTGCCGTTAAGTGCTGTCAGTTTGTCATTGCGTTTCCATTGCCGTTCGTTCTTCACTTCTGCTGGCAGCAGCCAGCGTGACACGTTGCATAAATCGTAATAATAATCATGATAAAAGTCAAATAGTAAAAAAATTGTTTTTACTTTGATGAAATTTTCAGGTGTATTCATACTAGAGAAAATATATTCATACTACATATGCAACTTTATACATATGTATATGTATTTTTCTTGATATATTTTAGTTTTTGCCATTGGCAGCGATTGAAGAGTAGCGTATATTAAATTTTTTTGTGTTGGCTTTCGTATTGAATTTTCGCATTTCTTTTGCATATGTTTATTTCGCTCACATCTGTTGTGAGTTGCCTTTGTTGCTCTCTTGCTCTCTCTGCCAACCCGCTCAATGGACACTACAAGTTGTTGTTGTTGTTACAGAAACTTCATATGAACCGTCGTAAACGCTCAGCGGATGCTCATGCCGCACTTTGCTGCTTGCACTGTGTGACAAGATCAATTTGTTCAAAGAAAATTAATTTATAATACTCATTTTTGAGCCTTAAAATATATTTTTACTGAATGCGGGTATCCAATTTATGAACCGTCACGAATTCTACATTTATTCTTTGTTTGTCAGCTTTAAATATATGTTTGTGTGTATGTAGTGTGCTTAGGTATTTTGGGGTCAGCAGTTAAGAAATTTTTTCTGTACACTCGTTTGCATGCGAGAGTATTTCGTATAAATTGCTAAACTTTCAAAATTCTCTGGTAAATTGAAGTACTGCCGTTATATATAGAAATTTTAGAGCAAGCAATTGAATAAAGCCAGAGTGTTATTTGTATTATTTAGCTTAAATTTGACTCTGTCAGAAAAGCAGAATATATTTTTAAACATATTTGAAATGTGACTCATTTAAAAAAGAAAGAATGAAAAAAAAACGATAAGCGATTAGTTACTGAGTAATGTTAATGACTGAAATCCATATGCGCGGTTCATACTTCCCTGTGTAAATGCAGCCACACATTTATAATTATAAGAGAGAAACATTTAGGTACTAGTGTCTTCCGCCTAAAATTAGATCTTAGTAAACTTGGTATTAGAGACAGAGAAGATCGTTAAAAAGAGAAGCAATGCAATGAATCACCGTTACTCGTGAGCCGTGAGCAGCTGTCAAGCAATCAAAAACAATGCTGATAAGCTCACTGAGAGCGCACGTTTACAACAGGAAAAATAAAGAGACCGAAAGTCAGAGAAAAAGAGAGAGTGTGAGAGCAGAGCAAATATTGTCGCATACGAGATAAACAAAGCGCGGACATGGTGTCAAAAGTATAACTTGCAGATGTGACAATAACAGTTTTCACGCCTAATATGTTATCAATTTGTAAACAGTGTGGCCAAATGCAAATGTGTTAGGATTCCACAAATTTGGCAAATGAGAGTGGGCTGGAAAAGGGTGGTAAGTCAATAAAACGCTTGGTTTTATGACCATCATTGAAATCCCTCGAAAGCATAGCAAGAAATTTATTACGCCTGTTGACCTTCAGCCACGCGCCGCATTTTGCCAATAACTCAATGCGAGGACATGACCCATGACCTCTTTCTCCCTCAACTAACCAACCCACCAACCTACTGGTCACACTTAAATTATGCAACTGCCAGATAGAAGTCACCTTTTTTGGCTACTGTTAATTTTGTACCCACAATTTTTTTTGCAGTTGTGCTTATCGGTGACTCTGGCGTCGGCAAAAGTAATTTGCTGTCACGTTTCACGCGTAATGAATTCAATTTGGAGTCCAAGTCAACAATTGGCGTGGAGTTCGCCACGCGCAGCATAGAGGTAAGTAGCATGTGCTTTATCTGTGGTGAAGATGGGTTTTAGTTGAAAAACTCAAAAGTTATTACAAATGTAGTTAAGTGTTGCTTGGATTTCGCATAGCAGTCCTGTTTTCAGAGAAATCTCTTATTTTAGTTTCTATGTAGCTTTACTTGTTTATATGTTGTGTAAGTTATATAAAAGTGTAGATATTCAGTAAGTGAAATAAATCTATAAAATTTTTGTTTTTGAATAAAAAATAAAATAGCATAGAAAGGATATATTGTATTTTAAATATATGGTGAGCGGCGAATGATAACGAGAGAACTGGATGATATTAAGGTAGCTTGTGACTTGCAACACTCAAGTTTGCTATAACCAAGGGATATAAATTGTACGATATAGTGAGAGTAAGTTAAGGACCAAAAAATGAGCGATAGTGAAAGTAATTTTTTAGACATACAACATAAAATATATATGATAAAAGTGCAAGTTAAATAAATCTCTTTTTTGTCACATGTCAGGTGGATGGCAAAACAATTAAGGCCCAAATTTGGGATACGGCTGGACAGGAGCGCTATCGAGCGATCACATCTGCGTATTACCGCGGTGCTGTTGGGGCGCTGCTTGTTTACGATATTGCCAAGCATTTGACGTACGAGAATGTTGAGCGATGGCTGCGAGAGTTGCGCGACCATGCCGATCAGAATATTGTAATAATGCTGGTGGGCAATAAATCGGATTTGCGACACTTGCGCTCGGTGCCGACGGATGAGGCGAAACTGTTTGCGGAGCGCAATGGTTTAAGTTTCATAGAAACATCGGCCTTGGACTCGACGAACGTTGAAACCGCATTCCAAAATATACTCACAGGTGAGGAACTCTCCAGATATTGAATTTTAACAAATGCTGATTGAATCTATTTTTACAGAGATCTATCGTATTGTGTCGCAGAAACAAATTAGAGATCCTCCTGAAGGTGATGTCATTCGTCCCTCAAATGTGGAGCCCATCGATGTAAAGCCAACTGTTACAGCCGATGTTCGCAAGCAGTGCTGTCAGTGACCGCCCCAACGATTCATCGCGGCAGCATCAGTAGCAGCCACCTGTAACAGCCAGAACAGCAATAGCAAGAGCAAGAGCAACAACAATTACAACTACAACAATGGCATAAGATGTTATTTTTTAAACCACAGCCACAAGCAGTTTGTCATATATGCATAAACAAATATAACAATAATAACAAAAACAACACCAATCGCAACATCAACATCCGGCTGTAGTTAACTGCAGTTTAAACTGAAGTTTTAATATATATCGCATAATATATATCGCATAAAGCATCGATAATTCTTCGACGTCTGATGAAAAAAAAAAAACAATTACAAAAGCAAAAAGGGAAACACTAAAACACTCCAAATTCAGTTTAAGCTGTAGCTGTAACTATAATTTATATAAATATACATAAATGCTAATATTAAAAATATTAATATTATTAATTTTCACAACATAAATACATAGTTGTAATTTTCAAAGAAAAAATGAAACAACTACAACATTGCTACGTAAGTTCTACTAGGCGCCGCATTGTTTTTCCAGCAAAATTAGGCATATTTAATATATACATATGTAATGAATACACTTTCGACCTGGCTCTGTTTCATTAATGTCTATATATTATTAAAATTCCAAGTTCCCCTTACCTCAACCGATTTTGTCAGCGTCAGAGCTGCTTGCATCGTTACAAACTTTTTTTATTGGTTAATGTAAAACCTTTTTTTACGTATGAAATAAAAGTGAAACTTAAATCTACAAACTTGCAATTAGTTTTAACATTAAAAATATATGTGCAGAAATTTTTATATTATTTGAACATTTCATTTAAACATTGACCACACAATTTTTTTAAAAACTAGCTGATAAAACAGTTGTAAAACTTTAAATACACAAACAGCAACTTAAAAAATCAAATATCAGCATTTCAGTTTGCTATGTTGGGCGTGATCAAATAAATATAATAATTTAAATAAATCAAGTTTATACTTGTGTATTAGCTATTGTTCTTGAAATTTTACTTTTCGCGCCAAAATGTTTGAGCTTATCGCAAAAATGGGCACTCTAAAGAAAGGGAACAAAATTATCGAAAATTAAAAATGCATATTAGGTAAATATTGCTGTCGGGGCACAGTGTACGTTTGATGCTTAGTGTTTACTGTATTAACGGTATGTATGTATATATAAATAATATATATAATTTATATAATTGAAAATACTACGATCAATTGGTCACTTTAAATTTCTCTAATAAACTTATCGATATATCGAATTCTTTAGGTGCATGTTTCAACATTTGACAGACACGTGCGGCCGCAGCGTTTTTTTGTTTTAATTTTTTTTTTAAACAAGGATAATGGGAGGCTCTAAAAAGAAAGTGCACCCGAAAACACGCACAGCAGCGTTTAAAGCCGCAGAACCAAGCGAAATAGTTGAAGCACCACATTCTTTCATCATACATCGCGGCCTGTCTTGTCCGTATATCTCGGACTTAACAATAGACTTTCGTCGTATAATGGAGCCGTTTACTGCATCCAATTTGCGCGAAAAGAAAATCA
Organism: Drosophila gaucha; assembly: GCA_035045545.1. Classification (NCBI taxonomy): domain Eukaryota; kingdom Metazoa; phylum Arthropoda; class Insecta; order Diptera; family Drosophilidae; genus Drosophila; species Drosophila gaucha. Next base: position 369,690 of record JAWNOY010000342.1, read on the forward strand.
ATCGCATCAAAGATTTCGTTAGTCTAAGTAGCTTCTTTCATGTCTCCCACATGGGCATCTTCAACAAAGCCTCCTCACAGTTGTCCTTCAAAGTGCTCCGCTTGCCTCGTGGCCCATCTCTAACGTTCAAGGTATGTGTTTGTATAAGATTCGCTTGTTATATGAACTGTAATCGTTAATATCATTTCCTTCGTGCTCAACAGGTGCATCAGTTTACGCTTGCTCGTGATGTTATTTCGAGCAGTAAGAGGCAAATGTTTGACGTTGATTATTTCAAGAATCCGCCGCTAGTGATCATGAATAACTTTAGCGGCGAGGGCAAACACCTAAAATTGATGGCCACAACATTTCAGAACATGTTTCCCTCCATCAATTTGGCTCAGGTTAACATTGATACCATACGCCGCTGTCTTCTATTCTCTTACAATCCAGAAACAAAACTTGTAGACATGCGCCACTATGCGGTGCAGGTGGTTCCGGTCGGATTGAAGCGCGCTGTACAGAAAATTCTCAGCGGCAATGTGCCAAATCTTAACAAATGTGAAGAGGTTGTCGATTTTGTGACCAGGTAAGACCAAATTTTGTCCCATATGGCTAGAGCCTTCTTATGTACTACAAGCACAATGGTTGCAGGGATGGATATACCTCAGAAGCGGAAGGCGAGGATGATGAACAGTCGCATGTGGTGTTGCCCCAAGCAGTCAAAGGGAATGGAAATTTGGAAAATCACAAAAGTTCTGTGAAGCTTCACGAAATTGGACCACGTCTAACAATGCAGCTCATGAAAATCGAGGAGGGTCTGCTAACCGGCGAAGTGCTCTACCACGATCATGTCATCAAAACCGAGGATGAGAAAGAAACGCTACGTAAATTGATTGAAAAGAAACGCAAACTGAAGGAGCTGCGCAAGAAGCAACAAAATGAGAATCGTGAACGCAATTTGCAATTGAAAAAAGAGCAAAGTAAGGAACTCAGGCGCAAGGAAGCAGAAGAAAATGCAAGTGATGCTGATGATGATGCTCAATATTACAAAGATGAAGTTGGCGAGGATCCAGACGAGGGTGAGTGCTGTTATAATCGGAAACTGAATAAATAAAATTGATAATATATCTCTCATTACAGAGCTCTTCAAGTTGGACAACAGGGCGTCGAGAAAGCGACCCAAATTGCCAGCCAGCATGAAGCACAAAAACAAGAAAGCCAAGTTGAACCAGAAGCCATTAAAGAAGTCTAAAGAAAAGTAGTATGCATATACTTGAATATAAGTTATAATTAAATAGTGTGTTTTTTTTTTTTAATTTTTTTTATTGTTATTTCATTAACATGTCTTGTGTCTAACTAAACATTCGCTGCACCAGCTGTTTGTAGTTGGCATTGCTGCTCTTCCAGCTAGTTGCAATATTGTCTCGCAATTTGCTAAATTCACGTTTCTCCTCGTACTTGGGCACACGTTCGATCAGCTGCTGTGCCTTTTCGAACTCTTTAAGGTAATAGTAGGCCAATGCACGCCGATAGATGCTCTTCTCGCTGGGTTGCTCCTGTGTTTCCACGAACTGTGTGTGGTATATGACGTGCTCGTAACGTTTCTCCAGCAGCATGCAGGCGGCTAAGTTTGTTTGTATTTGCACAAACAGCAACTCCAACTCTTTGTTATCGATACAATTTTTCTGCGTATCCAGTTTATCGAATGGTTTGTATGTGATTAATAACTTGGCTGCACGTGAGAAATAGTCACAGGCGAACTTTGGATAAGCCTTAAACATGGCTACACCATTTTCTTTGTAATTTAAAGACAGACTATAAACATCTGCAGCGTTTAACTTGTCAATTTGTACGTTGTTCATGATTTGGTCTAACTTCAGCTCGAATTCCAACCGTTCACCTGTTTTGGTGGCTATGCTGCATGTCGAGGTTTCGCCGGTTATAAACTGTTGCAACAACAGCTCTATGTAGCAATCAATGGGGGTAATAGCGGTGCCCATCACCAAGGTGTGCTGCTGTGTCGCATTGGATGCCAAGTATTTGCTAGGTCTGGCGCCCAAGTTCACGCACGGTTTGTTTACGGTAAATACGACAGTGCTTATCATAAGTGGTTTCTCGACCTTTTGGAACTCCAAACTTAACACCTTCTTTTGCAGACCACGCGCTGCGTCGATCCATTCCTTGCCAATGTACCAATTCATAGCTAAGAAACTAATTAATATTATTTGAATTGGAAATTATATTCAGCTTCCTTTTGTTACTAGCAATCATCTGTTAAACTCGAAAGAAACTGCTTAGAAAAACAGTGTGACCGCGGTCGGCAAGTAAAATGCACCAAAAAATCTATACTAGATAACATTAAACTTGACCTGAGTTGAAGATAACATGCATAAAATACAACCGCGACACATTCAACAGGCCAAAAGCCTCGCTCAACTGTTACACAAAGCAACGATGAGTTCTCAGCCAAGTGTTTTCGTAACTCGACCAGATGTGGATATCAGTGGACTGGAATTGCTGCGAAAGAGGTTGTTTGTTGTCGGTGTTTCTGAATTGTTTTTAATCTAATTATCTGATGTTTTTATTGAAGTTGCAATGTAACAACTTGGTCGAAGGCTCTGCCGGTGCCCAGAGACGAATTGCTGCGTCAAGTTAAAGGAAAGGATGCTCTTTATTGTGCTCTCACAGATAAAATTGATGTCGCTGTGCTGGATGCTGCTGGAGATCAGCTGAAATGCGTGTCGACTATTTCTGTGGGCTTCGAGCACATTGATGTGCAGGAGTGCAAAAAACGTGGCATTCGCGTTGGCTACACGCCCGACGTACTGACCGACGCCACAGCCGAATTAACGCTTGCTCTGCTGCTGGCCACCAATCGGCGTCTGTTTGAAGCCAGCAAACAAGTTTACAATGGGGGCTGGAAATCGTGGGCGCCGATGTGGATGTGTGGACAAGGGTTGAAGAACTCGCGTATTGGCTTATATGGATTTGGACGCATTGGTCAGGAGATTGCAGCGCGCATTCTCCCCTTTAAGCCAGCTCAGATAACATATACGACTCGCACGGCTAGGCCTGAAGAGGCTGCTAAGGTCAATGCTCAGCGTGTGGACTTTAACGAGATGCTCTGCTTATCAGACTTTATTGTGGTCTGCTGCTCCCTAACCCCTGATACCAAAGAGGTATTCAATGCGTCCGCCTTTGAGAAAATGAAAGCCAATTGCATTTTTATCAATACGGCTCGTGGTGGAGTTGTGGATCAAAGCGCGCTTTATGACGCTCTCCTTTCGAAGCGAATACTGGCTGCAGGCTTGGATGTCACTACACCAGAGCCATTGCCATTGGACGATCCGTTACTGAAATTGGAAAATATTGTGGTGCTGCCCCATATAGGGAGCGCAGATATTGAAACTCGCAAGGAGATGTCACGCATAACAGCCAGAAATATTTTAGCAGCTTTAAAAGGCGGCGAAATGGAGGCCGAGGTGAAATAAAAATTATTTAATAAATTATTTCACCCAAATGCTTGAATGTCTTAATAAAAATAAATAATTGAAGCCAGCATTATTTAGTTAAGTTCCCGCAGATAAAGAAAGTCCGAAAAACCCATAAAGTCTTCCATGAGAATTCGGTTTCCATAGCGAAAATAAATTGTCACCTATTTATGGAAATATTCGAAAAACGATATTGGCTGACAGTGCCAAATGAGTAATTTCTTATCTATCGCCAAAATTTTGGAGAATATATGATCGTTTTAACTGTCTGTTTATTTTAAAATATTTAAAAACGGAAAAGGGAAAAGCTTTATTACAAGGATTACAATTTAGAAAAGGCCTATCTGTTTGCCAAAGTTGCAAAAAAAAATAAGTGGAACTGGAACTTTTTTTTTAATAAATCAGGTAAAATATGGAATAAATTAATTAAAACTCCGCACAAATAGTGTGGCTGAAAGCGACTTATTTGAAGGAAAACGTTGAACTTTCATGATTTTGCTTAAATTCAGGTTTAATCCCACACGGTTGATTTGGAGGTGTATTGGTGTAGGAGGCCATTTTGTATTATGTCACCTTAAATTTACCCTTTTTACCAATAACAATGTTGCGTTGTCGAGCAAAGGTCTGCTGAAAGAGAAAGCTTGACACATTTTTTAGCTCGTCTGAAGACTTATTGAACATTATTAATCACTAATATATACATACATTGAAAATGTTTACGCAAAGTTTTCAGATCATTTATTTGGGTCAGGACAATAGTTTTCAGGGCTTGGAACTAGATTTCCCTAAATTATTTATCTAATTTTTATAAACACTTACCAAATCGGCTGTATTCAGTTTGACAACAGACAACTGTCTGATTATATAAATAAAAAAAATTGTTTTTTGTACTTTAAATACTTCAAAAAACTTTAATTCAAGTAATTTTCGTTATAAAGAATTGCAATTCTTAAGAAAACTAATTTTTTGCTGGGTGTCCTATTCATTTTCCTATTCGCCCTACATTTTGCAAATTTTTGTAAATAATTTTTCGTTAATACCTAAGAATTTAATATGAGCTCCTCTTTTTTATAGTTCATTAACAATAATGAAATATACTCTAATTTAAAATGGTCTGTACCACGCTTGCTTTGCGAGAATTGGCGACTGAATTCATTCTCAGGGAGTGTCCCATTCAATTGGCAAATAAATACATATTTATCAGTCTCTTCCTATAAATGTATATATTTATACCCTTGTAAAATTAATAGATTTATTTTGGTCAGAAGTTAGAAACACACAGAAGGAAGCATCTCCCGCCACACAAGCTATATATATTCTTGATCAGCACGACGATCTGAGTTGGTATAGCACTGTCCGTCTGTTTGTCTGTCTATATCAACGAAATCTCTTCCTAGAGTGTTACAGCTACACATCTGAAAGTTTGCACATAGGCATCTTTCATTGTATATTTCGGAACCTTCCGGATCGGATGACTTTATCTTATAGTTTAGGATAGATAGGTTTTAAGAAATATTTTTGTAGGAAAAAGTTTGTCACTATTAAAGGTTTAGACTTAAATTTGGAATATATATCGGTGTATCCCATAACATACAAAATTATATCGTATAGTACATATAGCCCATTGAGGGCGTGACAAATCGCGCAAAACTGTATTTTCAGCAGCTTAATAGCTAGAACATCCAAATTTGGCAAGTAGGCTAGTTTTGACCTTTCCGTAAGACCAATCAAAAAGTTATATATCCACTCTAACTGAGGGCGTGGCAAATCAGGAAATCTATATAGTGTTTAACATAAATCCTTTTTTTTTAGCACTGTTAGAGCCAGAGACTTTAAACTTAAAGCATATATTTGTATAGATCATCCATAGGAAAAAGAATTAGCATATATAGCTTTGCCCATTAGGGGCGTGGCAAGTTGGTATAAACTGTATCTTCTACAATTTTACACCTATAGACCCAAAAATTAACAAATATCTTAAGCTCGACTGCTTCGACAAAATTATATACATCCGTCTCTTTGGGGCGTGATAAATAGGAAAAAGCTATATCTTACAAAGTTGTACAGCTAAAGCCCGAAAATTTGACATTTAGGTTACCGTTGCCTTCCCCCATAGATTGACTAAAAATCATCTGTAAATCCAGTATCTTCTACAATTTTCTACGAGTTGCCTAACCTAACCAAAAATTAAGCTAATTTGTTTGACAAGGACCTGGGATCGAATCCCAGGCAATAGGGCATAGTTTTATTGTTTGTATTTAGTAGTTTAGAATTTAGAACATAAAAATCCGAACAACAACTGGTATATAATATATATAAATATAAATACGGATAATACATTGTTTTGTGCGAAATAAATGCATTAATCAACCCGAAACACATTTTTACACATGCTTACGTTTGGCATTTGACTTGAATTTACGTTGGCAGTTGTTCTATTAATTTATCGAGCTATTATAGTCGATATCTATTTCAAATCAATGTTCCACTCATTTTGGCACTGTAAGCGAAAAGTATTATTTACTTAATATTTAAATAAGTAGAATACAACATTTTTTCCCCCAAGGGAAATGTGCAAAACAATAATTATAAATTAATAATTTCGAATTTATTTGTCAACGGGAACTAAACTAAACATTTACTCTTCTCGCTGTTAATTATATTTAAAAGAAATGTTAACTTGCATGCCAAAAACATATGTTTCTCCTGTAGCGATATCAGCTGTTATCGTGTTGTACGTTGACTGTTTTGCTTTGTATTGTCCCCAAATTTATTTCAAATGAAAATAATCTATTAATAAACTGACATAAGAATGCAGATAAAGCCAATAATAACATGTAAGTATTGTACTACAGAACTACAGTATATTGATTTACGTAAAACATGCGTATTTGCAGATTCTGGCTCATTTCCACTTTTTCGATCGCTTGAGTCACAAATCCTCAATGCAATTCCTTTGGACACCTGCGAATGGCGACGCACTTTTCAGAGACCAACCAAACATGTTCGTTTGGAGGCTCAAACCCAGCAATTCAGTGTGGAGCCACTGGAGCGATATAAGCAGGGAGATTGGAGCATACTTGAACATCCCATATTGCACATCTTTGTCACGGAGTGTAATGTAAGTGTGTGTGTGTGTGTGTGTGTGTGTGTGCGCGCGCGCTTTGGGGTGTTTATGGGCGGATATGTGAGTAAGTTTTGTGTTGTAATTGAGTTTGTTCGTCAGCAAACGTACTTATAAAATGAAATATATACATATATAATAGATCTTACTTGTTTTTTGTAGGATGTCGACACATATAAGGCAACGATTAGAGAGGAAATCGATACATGGCTTAAGCTGTTGACCAGCTATGGTATCTCCGATTGGATGATTTTGTTGGTGGAGACGCTGGACATGCGCAAAACGAAGAATTTACTGCCTCGTACCACGGTGCTGGATAAAATACGCTTGGATTTTGGCAGCAAAAATGATGATCGTTGCATTTCCGTATTGAATCCGGCTAAATTTGAGCAGAAATCCACGGAATCCTTTCGTTGTTTGGTGCAGCGCATCCGTTTCCTTATGCTTACCAGCTACAATCGTAACATAGCCAAGTATGAGGAACTGATACGGAGCAAGCGGGAGAAACGTAATCACGACGATTGGGACTTTCGTCAATATTTCTTTATGCAGGAGGATTTGGCACTAATATTCGAAAAATTGGAATTGGCCACAGAGGCGTTAATACAATATGATGAATTGGATGCCATGTTCTCGCAGTTTATCACACACACGGGGTTCAATGAGAAGCAACAGTGGCTGGCATATTTTAAGCGACCTCTTACCGCGTTCCATGGCATCTGTCTGAGCCGCGTGGACAAGTTCGAGATGCGTGCGAAAATAAGGAATGAGGGCGTTTCCCTTCTGGAATTCCGCAACTATTTGTTCGAGCGCCAGGCCTATCTGTTGCTCACATGCAATGAGATACCTGAGATAGCGAAACGTTTATTGGGTTTCCTTTTCTCTACGTTGCGTGAGGTGGAATACATTAAGCTGGACTGCCAGGAGGGCGCGCTGTCCTGCTGGGAGTTTGTCTGCGCTCTGGAAGTGCTGCAGCTGTGCGAACAGGCAATGGAACCTAACGAAGTGACGTGCTTCCAGCACTGCGCTCCGATCTGGAATCTAGCCAAGGACAAGCTTTATGAGTTGGGAAAACTGTGTGGCCTATTGCCTGGTTGTACGCCCAGTTCCGAACAGCTGCACATTGTGGTGCAGCTCTCCTCGGGCATTGGAGACGCACCGCCGCAGCAGCAGCAACAGTTCCTACAGGCCATACCTCAACTTCGTGATCGTTCGCCCAATCGGAAGCCCAAGTTGTCCGCTGCGCAACAGCTTAAAGAGGCCTTGGGGTCGAATGAAGCATTCCAAAAGCTTTATTTGGAGCTAGCGGAGCTGGCAATCAGCACCTATAAGCACGTGACACGTTTAAGATCTGCGAGATTGGTTGGTCTGGATCTTGGTAAATTCTATTGCGCTTTGAATGAGCCGCATAAAGCAGTGGGTTTTTTCACGGATTTGTTGCGGGAATTGAAGGCGGAGAACTGGCATACACTAAGCTCACAGACGCTTCTGGAGCTGGCGAATTGTTATCGCAAAATGGGCGATTCATTGGCATACACCAAAACCTGCAGCTCCATATCCTGCTGTGCTGAATTAGAGATTCTCGTGCGCACCTTCTATTTTGATGAGTTCCTCAAGTCGTTGAAATCGCTGGCAACAACTCTTTCGGCCCAGCCATCCATAGAGAATGCCAACTACTGTGTTCTGGAGGATCACTTTCGCATGGTGGACATCGAGGTGCTCAATGCGAAGCCTATTATACAAGATGACCATCTGCTAGTGCAGCTTAAAATGGAAAGTCTGTATCCACGTGAGATTGTGGTTGAGTGCATAAAGCTTTGCTATGAGCTGCATCTGACTAACGATTTGGAGGCAGGCATGCATGAAGTAGCTCTTGTGAAGGATCCTGCATCCCGGCTGAAGGTATCTCTGCAGCTCTTCCATAAACAGGATAATACGCTTAACTGCGCCTCGGTCGTTTGTGACACGCCCAAGAGTAAGCAACCGGTGCGTCGAACAAGCAGCACCAAGCGCAAACTCTCGCCCAGCGTTCAGGCGGACTTCACCAACATTGTGCAGGTCGATAATATTGCCTTGCAACCGGGCATTAATCTCGTCGAGCTAAAGGGCAAAGCAACGCGTGTTGGACGTTGGCAGTTTAAGCAGCTATGCCTTAGCATGTCCAGTCTACAGTTTCTTTCGGAGCAGCTGCCGTTGAATTTGCAGCCGCCGTGCTTCGAGATATGCACCAAACCGGCAAGCGCCTCTCTGGAATTCAAGACACTTATCGCGGGCATTGTGCAGCCTATTAAATTGAATGTGGCCGGCGGTAGTTTCATCTTTCCAGCCGATGCCAAGATCACGTTGCGATGCACCAAGAACTTACGCATCCGCCAGGCTCTCCCATCTAATGACTTGCTCAGCAATAGCGATGCCAACTTTGAGAATGTCTTGCAATTGCCATTACTGCAATTCAAATCCTTCGAGGAGCGTTGCATACCGCTGGAGGTGTTAACCGATATGCCTGGCCGCAAATTGGCCAAACATCATGAGCATCACATAACACTCTGTTGTCCCTGGTCGCGCACTGATCTGCAAATACCGATTGACTTTCAGCCCGCAATGGAGGCAACTTGCCGGCTGCACACGTGCGGCACTCAAAAGTTTCTGCAGGTCATTATGAAGGGTCTGGATGCACGACTGTTGTTGCAACACGCCAAGGTCAAGTGTGATGTGGCCGGCGTTAGTCTCCTGGATCTCAATCCCGAATCGCAAGCACCAATCGTAAGTCTGCAAAGTCTACTTTTAAAGAGGTTACTCAACAAGTGTTTTTGTTGGCACTTGCAGGAAATTTTCAAGTCCTTGACGGTAACCTATCTATATGAGATTCAAGTAGAGCCTCTGAAAGCGGAACACGAGCTGCCCATTGTCAAGGTGCATTTCGTGGTCAAGTATGCGACTCCTTCACAACCCCAGCTCTGGCGTAATTATGGCTGTGCCTTCGATCTGGTTGACTATTCAACACTCTTCAAGCTGCAGGCGCAGCTTGAGCCAAACGAACTTTGTCGCCTGCGCACCGTTTGTAATTTGAATATAAAGATAACCAAGATTAATGAGAATCCATATGTGGATCTAATGTACGAGGTGCTCAATGATCAGAATTTGTGGGCCGTTTGTGGGCGTTCCGCTGGTAAGTCATCGATTATCATTTGAAATTAATAACTATATATTTGTTTATTATTTAAATCTAATTTCTTGACACACGATATACACTTTTTAAATGCATATTAAGACATGGGTAAGTCTTTTAGTTTATGAACACACGCAGTAGCAACAAATTAGGCCCATTAACTTTTAATTCCTTACAAATAATAGAACGTCTAAGAGCCTATTTTAAGTATTTACTCTTACTGCAGGTTTTTATTATTATTAGTTAATATTCGTCAGCTTATGAATTATTTCTATGAAATTTAAGGAGTTCCGAAAGTCTTGTTTAATGGCATTTTTTTTAAATTGCAATCTTCTTTTTTGTTTTTAAAGAAATTCAAATAATTAATCAACATATTTTAACATTGTTCACTTGTTAACTGTTACACTGCTGTTAACTGTTAACACTGGTGTTAAACTGCCAAGTTACCGACTGTTAACACAGAGTCATATTACAGTAATATTGTAAAAGGTAACACATTATGTTCTTTATTACATTTTTTTTTTCAGATCAAATTAAAAATGTCTAAAAATCTAAGAGTAATCGTACTATGTAAGCTCCTAGACGTTTTCTATAGAGTAGATCATTTGAACTTCGGCGAACTCCGAATTGCGCTTTCCAAGTAGTTAGGCATTTTAATTGGCTTATTTTCACGACAAACAAATTTACGCTTATATTTTCATTAGCTCGGATAAAACTGTCACTTTAATTAATGACTATAAATTTTGCAGGTGTTGTGTCAATGAAGGATGTGGACTGCCATTCGATATCACTGGACGTTATGCCCCTCAGTACCGGCTTTCTGCCTATGCCCAGTATACGACTGTCCAAGTACACAGCAGGTGGCAAGAATAAAGCTGACGCCCACTCCAGGGTGCATCCATTTCCGCCCGGCCAGGTGTACAACTCGACCAAGAGCATGCAGATCCATGTCATAGCCAGTGTCAGCGGTGACCAGTGAACAGCCAAATGTATATAGCCAAGTATTATTTATTGTTAATAAGTCCAACAAAATAGACAGATCAAAGAAAGACTAAATGAGTTAACAATTCAATTCTTCGGCTAGCTTGGCCAATTGCCCTTCCTCAACGCGATAGAATTGCCAGGATTCCGTTTTAGTTAAATTCGCTGCACCTAGACGATCGTAGAACTCGCACGCTGGATTCCAGCTGAGCACATGGAAGTCCAATCGGCGGCAGCCCAGACGAACTGCGATTGCAGCCACCTCGCGAAACATGCGTGCACCGGTGCCCTGCTTGCGATGAGCTGGACGCACATAGAGATCCTCAAGGAATAGGGATCGACCCTGCCAGGTGGAGTACGAGTAGAAGCAGATCGCGTAGCCAATGTGAGACCTGTTGAAAGAAATGTTAAAATGTTGACTTAATGCCATCAAAATCTTATCGGATTGTCGAATTGAACAGCGAGCGCAAATGTTTGCCAAACAGATTTTCTATTTGGCTGTTTGGTTTGATCAGCAAACATTTGCGTAGCGTCTTCCAATTTGACGCCTCAGCTTGCCAATGATCTCTGCTCTTATCAATTGTTTGTCCCCATTTACTTTGTGGCATTGTCTGTGAGCACATAGATTTGACAATATTCGTGTCCGCTATCCAAACCCGCATCGCGTATCAGATCTGATTGTGGGCAAATAATCAACAAGGTGACACATGTTTCTCCAATTCCTACTCACCCTGCTCGCTCAGCTGCGGGCCATTGCTCATGCGTTCAAAGTCTGCCAGTTCCTTGGGATTAGTTAAGTTTACTTATTGTAATTGTTCATATTTCAAATATTCAATTAGTTATAGCTTACCTGTATCATTTCATGCACTGCTTTCATATCCGCTTTCTCAGCTCGACGAAATGTTAAATTGTCCTTTTGCGACATTCTGCTGCACTTTTAAAGACTGCTTTGTGAACCACGTTACGAGTGAAACTAATCAGTTTTACAATTCATGTGCGCTCCCGGCGAATGACCTTATCTTAAATCACAAGTACTGCGACCTTATCATATGTTTATAGACTTAAAGAATCCAATCGGAGTTGTCGCCTTTTGCAAATGTTGCGCTCATTGAACTAGTTCCACAATTGATCTAGAAATTATAAAATAAAAAATAAATAAACGAAGTAAATTATATTAAATAAAAATGAATATTGAAATATATATATAATATATATCTCTAAAGTATATCCAAAATTTTATATATTCACGTCTACGGGGGGCATTGCAAATCGAGAATTACTATATCTGTTAAGACATAAGCCATGTTATTTTTGGAAATATTGAAGTCTTAGACTTGGAAATTTACAATATATGCGATTATATACATGAATCCCACTTACTGAAAAAACTATGCCTGATAGGGGTGATCGGAATTCCATAATTAAACACTTAGATACTGTACACCTAATCTATAGATTTATTAACTATTACAGTGAAACCTCGATATAACGAAACTCGCTATAACGAATATTTTGTTGAGTCCCTTCAAAGTTCCTCGATTTTGAGAAGTCAAAACTGCGCTATAGGTATAACGAAGAATTTCTGAGCCAAGCAATTATTCAAACACCTCTATACAAAGAAATCCAAAAAAGCAAAAAAAAATTGTTTGCCAGCCGTTTAAATCCCGTTATATATATATATATATATATATATATATATATATATATATATATATATATATATATATATGGTTCTTTTAAGCGTGGCAAATTGGCAAAACTACATCTTTTGAAGTCATAGAGCTAGAATTAGCAAATTTTGTAAATCACAGATGATCTTCTTTATTCATAGACACATAAATTATATAATTTACCCGCAGTTCGTGGCAAATCAGAAAAAAATGTCATTACATTTTTGGTGTGTTTGGATCGTGAACGAGTAACAGTATCAGATTGCACTTGTTCTTACTTGTTTTTTTTTACATCTTGTTTATTTATCCAGAATCAGTGTGCGATTACACTATAACAGGATAGGTTACCTAACAGAAGGGAGTTATTATTATATAATAATAATACTTATGGCCAAACCAAGAAAACTTTCACATTTTACATAAATTAAGGAGACCCATATGAAAGGGCATTATTTAATTATTTTAGATACCAAAACTAAATTTTTCTGGTTTTGATATAAAAGAACAAAATACATACGTAGTACTCAATTACACATATGTATATATGATTGTACATACTTAGAATAAAGGTCAAATTTAGAAAATATATCTAATATAACTAATAGTAGTACGTTCTTTTGTTTTGAAAATAAATAATAAACACCCAAAATTGCTTAAATTAGAATAGTCGTACTTAAAAGATGAAAAAAGTATGGACCAAAAAAATTCCTAACTTAAGCTCACCGTAGTTCAACTCAGCTCAGCCCATAACACAATTTCAATTTATTTGAATATATAGTTTAGATGCTTGATGCTCTCCATAGATCGGGCTGCTCACTCTGTGTTATCAGCAGTCGAACATTACTTAAGGACAGGGAGCAGAGCTAATAAACACAGTTGACCCCAAAGCAAACCTCAAGAGGCGTTTTACATATTTCAATCATTTTTATACCCTTGCGAAAAGGGTATATTAATTTTGGTCAGAAGCTTGCAACGCAGAGAAGGAAGCATATCCGACCATATAAAGTATATATATTCTTGATCAGCAAGACGAGCTGAGTTGATATACCCATAACCGTCTGTCCGTCTGTCTGTCTGGATCAACGAAATCTCCTCCGAGACTATAAAAGCTGCAGAACTGAAATTTTGCACATAGGCTGGAATGTGCTGCAGGCATTGTATATCCTATAGCTCCCATAGGACAGATCGGTTTTAAGAAATGTTTTAGTGGGATAACTTCGGCGCTATTGGGGTCTCAGACTTCAAATTTGGAATATATATTCATGAATCGCATCCCCATCCAAAAAGATATAGGGTATATAGCTACGCCCTTTGGGGGCGTGGCAAATCGGGTAAAACAATATATTCTACAGTTTTGAAGTTAGAGCATTCAAATTTGGAAAGTAAAATACTTTTGGCCTCCCCTTCAGATAAATCCGCCAATATTTTGGATGCTGCTAAAGCCAGAGACTTGAAACTTTAAACATATAAAACATATAAACAACAAATATAAAGAATATATATCTACGCCCATTAGGGGAGTGGCAAATCGGAAAAAACTATTTCTTCTACAGTTTTACACCTAGAGTTCCAAAAAGTGACAAAAAATGTAAACTTCACTGTTTCGACAAAATTATGAAAAATTATATATATCCACCTCTTGGGGTGTGGCAAATCGGAGAAAACTATATCTTCCAAAGTCTTAGAGGTACAGCTTCAAAATTTGATATATAGGTTACTGTTGCCCTGCTAAATATATTGCCTAAAAATTATATATATCCAATTGATGGGGGCGTGGCAAATCAGAAAAAACTGTATTTATATCCTTTGCAATTGCAAGGGTATTACCAAACTTCGGCATGGCCCATCCCTCTAGTTTTATATTTCGCTTTTTTTTAGCCTATTTTTCAATTTTGTTTCGGTTTTGGTTTGGTTTTATTTTTGAAATCTTATTGCTTATCTGCAACGGCACCGTCACAATGATGCGGCTAAAGATTGTATATACACAGCTATATGTATAATATATAATATTTATATGCATATATGTACATATGTATGTATGCATATATGGCTGTTATTTATGTCGTCAATGTGTACCGATCTTCAAGAATTTTTCAATTTGCTTTTGTATTTTTCCAACTGATTTGTTGTTGTGTTCGACTGGGCTTATCTGTATGGCGTTTCGCTCATTGTAATTCCCGCTTTTAATTCTTCTTAAATGACCATTAATATTTTATATTTAAATTAAATTATCGCTGGGCACCCAAAAGGCAAAAACAATGCAAAGCCAAACAAAAGAAACAAAACGCTGATAAACCAAGACGCCGGCCATTTGCTTGGTAGCTCTGCGACATATATATTTACTATACATATGTATACGTTCCCTATGGCAGCAATAAATGACCTTTATGTTGCCCGAGTCTCGACTCTCGAGTTGGGAATCGGGAATCGGGAGTCGGGAGTCTGGCGTCTGCATCGTTTGGTTTTTATCTTTTGCCCGCACTGCGTCTTCCGGGCTTCGGCCGTTTTTGTTGCCGCCCATTCGCCCTACGATAGGGCGCAGCTACACCCACACACATTACTATCGGCTTACGATCCAGGCCCTTTTCTCTCTCTCTCTCTTTCTCTCTCTCTCTCTCTCTCTCTTACTGGGCTGACGACGGCGCCTGCTTAAAGTTTCTGCACGCAGGTTGTTTACCTTCTTATCTGACTTTTCTACCCATTGTGTTTGACAATCTCGGCTACTCTTTGCCCCTTATCACAGTTTGCAATATGTTTCTAAGTGTGTGTGTGTGTGTTTTTATTTTTATCATTTAGTTGTGACGTCGATTTGTTTAGCAAAGTAGATTCTTTTGCTTATTCCGTTTATCGGGGTATTCATGTCGTTATCTTATTTGTTTCTTTTTATTTTTTGCAGACATTCAACTAGACATTCTGGAGTTGTTATTTATTTATTTATTTTATTTTTATTTATTAAAGATAAAAGAGAAACAAGTTGTGGATTAGTCATCTCATAAGTGTTGGGCAAGCCCATCTACACTTTTTCATTCGTTATCTTATAAATATATAATTTTAAATGTATGTATGTTTGAGGTGAAAAATCCTTAAGTCATATTACTGATCTTAATAAGTTAGTAAATAAATAAAAAATTAATTAATTTTAAAATAATAAATAAAAACAGATATGATAATTACATACTTTAAAGTTCTACTAAATTTATTTAATAAAAGTTTTTTTGTTTAATTTTGTTTTTTTGTTTTCTAAAGTTAAAATCATTGTCAATTTACAACCCCGCATTTTGTTAGGAAAAAGAAAAACATCGCCCCATTTAATAGGGGTCAGTTTTTGAATTAAGCATAATTCAAATTTAGGTGGAATTCTCTATGCATATGTTGTATATACATATACCTATATATAGTATATTATTTATTTTCATTTATTAATTGTTGTATGTGTTGAATTGTTCATTACTTTTTAGTTATTTAATTGTATACATTGAAACATATATATGCAATTTTAAAGTGATTCAATGCATTAAGAAAACATCGCGAAAATAAAAAAATTAATTATGTATTATAATTATAAATATTTCAATTAATTATTTAAGTATTATCTCGATTATTTATGTGTTTCTTCAGTCAAGTTGAAATTCAGTTGAAATTAAAAAATTGTTCTGACAGAAAAATAAGTAGATAGTGTAAAGAGCTGTAGGTAGATCATCTATCTACCTTACATTAATGTTGGCTGGATTATTTTTTACATGATCCCAGATAGTGGCAATCAGTCTGTGTGGCGGTGTTTCCCAAGTTTCCGTTGTCATCGTCACCAAAACAAAACCTTTTCAAACGTATAGAAATATTGATAAGGATATATGGCGGCACAATCGCGCACACATACATGACATAAATATATATGTGTATGTGTATGTATACGAAGACACATACAGTTGGCCCGATAAGTATAGTCGCGCGACCGACGCGTGATGCAACTTAATCAAATCGGGTTTGGTCTCCCTTCCCACTCACTCTCTCTTTCTCACTCTCTTTCTCTCTCTCTCTCTCGCTCTTTGTGGCGTCTGTGGGGCTGGGTGGTATACTGTGCCGGCTCAGATAGCCATATCTTGCGGTCGTCCAATCGGAAAGGCAGCCAAACTACACACACCGGGCAGCAGGGAATCGGGGAATCGGGAATCGGGGAATCGGGAAGCGGGGCAGGGGGAACGAG
Source organism: Drosophila gaucha (assembly GCA_035045545.1). NCBI lineage: Eukaryota > Metazoa > Arthropoda > Insecta > Diptera > Drosophilidae > Drosophila > Drosophila gaucha. Next base: position 386,311 of record JAWNOY010000342.1, read on the forward strand.
TTCGACCGTTTGCTCCGATAATAAAGTAGCTACCGAGCTGACGAGCGTTACTCATTGGGTGTTGACTGTTGCTTGTTGTTGTTGTTGTTGCTGCTGATGTTGTTGTTGTTGTGTGTTGCGTTTTTGAAAAGGTGATATGAAATGTGCTCTGATAAGTTTTAATCAAGAATATTTTACTCGTATTGCTTTGGTGGAACCGGGGTCTCAGTCTCACGAGTAGCATTTGAAAAGTTGTAGTAGTAAGTCGCCGCTCGGATCGCTTGAGCTCGGAACGACCGGACAGATGCGGGTGATGTCTTCCATCTATCGTATCCGGTTTCCTGTGGGCCGTGCCGGGTGATAATCACACCGATTTTCAGTGGGCGTGCAACAAGGCTCGCATTTTTAACGCGAAATCTCGACGAAGGGAAATTGTTGCGCCGGCGCATGGAAAATCCTTTGGTAAAAATATTTAACCACAAAACGTGACGGAGTTTAAACAACAGCCCAGGGGCGCCCGGAATACCCGAAAGAGTTGGCTGCGACACATTTATGCGGTCGCATAAACAAGGTTGACGCCTACGAAAATTGTCGAACGTACCCAAAAATCAAACGCACAAACAAATTAAAAATTTAACGCTTGCTTAACATGCGACTCAGCCAGCGTGTGTGCGTGTCTGTGTGTGTATGTGAAAGCCAGATGCCCGATCTCCGCTCTACGATCTACGATCTCATCATCACCCATAGACCACATGTGTCTCGTCGAACGCCCCTCATAATGAGCGCAACGGATCTGAAGTAAACCATGGATTACTATCCAATCGATCGAGTTATTCCCGACTGGGCCCCGACTTTGCACGCGTCGTAATGACTCACGTGTTGCATGGTGAGTGTTCCAATAGATTTTTCTTATTCCCACTATACACTAAATATATAGTATTGTTCTGGAATATGGAGCAAGTTTATGCTGTTTATCAATATTTCAAGAAAGAAAATATTTTCATTTATAATTAATTGATTATATAACTATTTTTTACTTCTAAACGGCCTTTTCTTTAAAGTGGTTTTAAGATATGCACTTTTAACTTACAATTGTACAGAGGAAAAAATATATATATATAAAATGGTATTATTGTTGTTATAAATACTACTATCGTAACCCGGATCCACGTCATCTACCCACAACTAAAACTTAACTTAAGATTCTTTTGTCAAGCTAAAAGTTAGCATTATGACTCTGTGTAGTAAGTAACTATGAGTATATAAATACATATTTGAGAAAGAAGGAGAATAATGACGATCACATGAAACCAGCATGACGAACAACGAACCCAAACGGCTAGCTTTGAACGCTATGAGCGTTGCCACGGAGCAGGAGGAGCCGAAGGCAAAGGCAGAGCCGCAGGCAGAGCAGGCGCAAGCAGAGCAGAGGCAGAGACGAACTCAGAGGCAGAGGCAGAGGTAGAGGCGTTTTCAATACTTACAAGAGGGGCGGGCAGAGGGGCAGCGGCTGTATTGCATATGGGCACGGGGGTAGGTTTTGGGGTCGCTGTCACTGAACAAGTGCTCCACAAATGTATGTGCACACTGGGTATATACATATGTAAGTACGTATGTATGTACATATATGTATGTTATATATATATATATGCCATAGCAAAAAACTGCGGTCCCTCGACTCGTGCGTATGTATGTCACACTCTGTGTGTGAGTTTGTTTTTATTGTGTGTGTATGCGGTCGACGGGCAATGACGGGCCTTATCAATAGGCCCCTACAGTAACAGCAACAACAGTAAAATAAATGTACATTATATATGATCAAAAACGAAAAACAAAATAAAAATATTCAAGAAAAAATAAGCGACGTTGCCTCGCAAGAATTTGAAAACAAAAGAAATATATGTACATATGTACATGTAACATATAAATATGTATACTTATATGTGTAAGAGAGTTATTAGCTATTTAAAATTGTATACGTATATATGTATATGTATATATATAGTCGCGAAACTTCCTGTCAAAGCTTTGCCCTCAGGCAGTCATAATTATAATAAATAATATAATTTAATTTATTTTATAAGATCTGGAAAATATTCTTGAGTAAATATTATATCTCATTGGCAGCCATTTTAATTAACATTTCTGCATTCTTTTAGTATTTCTTCCTTGAAGTTTCTCCAATTTAACTTAATCAAAAACCACAACAACTTTTCATATAAAAACTTATTTCTAAATGCAGATATCTATATATAAATATATATATATATATATATTTTTTTTTTATTATTTTATTGCTGCTTTTGACTTAGACTCTTTAGCGCATTTATATCTGAACTTTAACTTATAATGGCGGTTGAATGCCTAGATATATATAAATATATATATATATATAGAGGTAAATAAAAGTATCTTGTATGAAAACACTTTTTGATTTATAGATTTCTTAGCAATGCTTCACTTGGCAGATTATATATCTATAATGGCTGTTGATGATCAGATCTATGCAAAGTTTTTTGTATAGTTGAAAGACAGCAGATGAAAAATACTGACAGAAATACATACTGACATCTTAAGATAAGCATGGGTATATCTGTAGGTAATCAATAATATATAGCATATATCAAGTACTAGTTATGGGCTCGAAGAAGTCTACATCTACAAACACACATCAATGCCGTTTCTTACATATACATATATATAATATACAAATGCAAATAGCATACAGATAGTTGAATATATTCTTTTATTCGTGTTCAATGGTAATTTACCATCAAAATTAGAATTTACAAATTTTGATTCGGAAACAACGAAAGCCGAAAGCCGAGTCGAATGACTTGAGCTCTATGCAAAGAGCAACACGTGGTGCTGGCTGATGCGATATTCTTGTAAAATGCACTGCAAACAGAAGAGCCGCATGAAATGCGTTTGTTTAAGAACAATGGAAGAAAACCGCGACAACAAATACCGCAAAAAAACAGAAAACAAAGGAATAAGTAAAATAAAATAAATAAACCCAAACCGAAACCAAATCACGGAAAGAGGAATGAAGACACATGTTCGTGTACACACTTAGATTAAACATAAAAATTGTAACGTATAAAAGGAATTTTGTGAAATTCCGAAAGACAAACAACAAGCAAACAAACAACGACACACAGACAAGACACAAAGATACATTACTGCCTACGACTATTTGCATTGATTGCCACAAACACTCGCATATAGCACTCAAAATACACAATTCGAGCCAATATCTAGGATCCATGGCTAGCATGGACAGATAGAGCCATAGGCCCTGCCTTAAGAACCGCACCTACAACCCACCAACAATTGCTGCTCTATTTGGAGGCAACAGCGCGTGTCTCTGCTCTGGACTGAAGTACCTGTACGACTCTACCTGTTCGTAATGTGTTTAACAGGATATGACCAAGACGTTGACGAACACCCATACCCCGAGACAGTCCAGACAACCTGCGTTGTGTACCGAGTTTAATTACCCAACCTAACTTACTTTCACTGCCAAATGGTAGTCGCATAAAAATTAATGAGCTTCAGCTGAATTTTCGGGATACTTTTCTAGTTTTCATTCATAAATTTTGGTTTGGGAATTTCCTGCCAGCCAATGAATGAATTTTTTATTTCTCTTTCCTAACACTTAACTAATTGGTTTTTAATGAGGAAATATGAAAAGTCGGGCGAACCATATGACTATTAGGCACGTGGTCAAAGAAGTAGAATGTTTTTAAGTATATTAAGTTCCGATATATAGCAGCTTATAAGTACAGATTTTCCTAAATCGATTAATATTTAAGAGGCACTTCTTTACTTTCTTATAATTTTGATGCAAAGATGTATGACCATAGATGTATTTCAATGTTTGTTGTTATAGTTGTATTGGTATAATTACAGGTATTAAATAATATTATAATGGTTAAAGCGTATACAGTAGAATACCGATAATTCAAAATGGCAAGAGGATCACATGTTTTACGAATTAAACAGGAATCCGATTTATCGAACAGGAATACGAACGAATTTTTGTAAGGGGACAGCATTTTTTTATACGAATTATTGAGGCTTTCGACTGTAATTGCATTTAAATTTTTTTAAGAGCTCTTAAGTAGCCATGTTAAAGCTTAATAATTTTTGTTTTTCAAAATATGTTTAAACACCATTTCAATATTTTTTAAAACCGAGCAATAACTTAGGCAATTGTAAGTGTAGTTATCCATATATACATATATGGTAGATCTATATTTTATCTAGAAAATTATTTGAAAGTGTCTCGCATGTAAAAATAAGTTGGAATTGTAACACTTAATATGTAAAAAGAAAATATTAAAATATGTACATAAATGGTCTGTTATAATGTACTATATATTTTTTTATTTTAGGGCAATGTCAATTTATTTTTAGATAATTTTTCATTTAGATATTAAGGTATTATAACTTCAAAAAAACAACAAACAACAATTTTCTAAAAAACACTTTCGATTTAAAACTTTTACAGAAACAATAAATCTAAAAAATATTGCCAAAAATTTAAACAAACTTGATAGAGACAAAATTGATTCTTTCCATGTAGCTTTTTCTGTAAGTAAACAGCTAGCTGAAATAAGAAAATATTTTAAATGAAATTTATAAAAAATCATGAACATTTTTTTAAGTTTCCAAACGTTTAAATTTCTTCAATAATAAATTAATTCTTTTTATTTTTATAACTTGCATATTAATATATTTTGATATTTTATAAGATATAAATAAGAACGTGACCTTCATTCAGTCAACATGACTGTTAGTTAATTAATATTATTATAAGTTTTGATAAGCTTATTGTTAGACTCCTTCGGGAGTATTTCCAATAAATAAAAGCACAGTATTAATAAAAAAAAATAAAAGAGAGAAGACTCTATCTCACATTTTGCACATAATACTCTCATTAAGTATAGGACATGAGTTAAAAAAGCATTAAGCAAACATTTGGTTAAAACACTATAATATTCTCATTGCTTAAGTAGACGCCCTAATTAGCCAGCGCCAGGGAAAGTAAAGAAAATATGTTTTCAAAATTTTGTAAGCTAACAATGGAACAAGAATTGTTGTTCTTGACGCTGTCAGCCAAAACAAATTTATGACCATTTTGTTTATTTGCTTTTGGCTGGAAGAAGCGCAGAGAACCCCTCCACACAGATATCAGATATGTACCTAGATCCGTAGCACACGAACAACAAACAATAAATGGCAAATGTCGTCCTTTTCTTCTCACAATCAATTTTGATCCTGTCGGCGCGTGTTTCCATTTTCTTTTGTTTACCTTTCGACAAATTGTCGGTTGCCTACCTGAGCCAAGCCACTACCTGACTCTACTTGGACCATCGGCAATGGCTACTCGATTAGCGCTGATCAGTTGGTTTGATCGTGGCTTTTCGACAGTTTTTAATATGACGTCTATTTAAATAGGCTCAAGTGCTGCTGTTTGCTTTGGCTGTGGGAAAAACTCTTCAGAGGCGAAATGTGCACCAAAGATGTGGTTATGTGTATCCAACTAAGTAATATTGCATAAAGTCCCAGGTCAGAGTGTTTATTTGCATTTGATGATCAGCTCAAAGACTGACATTTCATTGTTTATTTTACAAATTAGCCAAATAGATGGGGTAATTTGTAAGAATTTGCTTTCTCAGTTGGTTAAATCCTGACAAGCTTGGCAAGCATATGGGAACCAGAGATGGAAGATGAAAAGAAATATAAAGGTAATATAACATTTAAAAATATTATTTTTTTTATTTTTTATTGGGGTATTCATTGCTGTAATTTTACTTAGGTTATCTTTTTTTTAGATATTATTTTTACTTATTTTAAATCTTATTGTTATTAAATAATATTATTATTAGGTAAATAAATAAATAACTTACAACATTTTAAAAAATATACTAATTAAAAAGTGTCTTTCATTGTTCTTTTTAAAAGAACAAATTAAACAAATAGAAAAGAAAACGAAATCTGATAATATTTTTGTGCAGAACTGGGTTTTATTGAATTTTTAAAACTAATTTTACTTTATTAAAAAATGTATTTGAATAATTGTAATTATTTTTATACCAAATTTCTAAGATTGATTTCTTCACAAGCAAATTGTTTTAAAAAGTTTTAAAATTATGCATTTGGAAAGATTACAAAATAAATTCTAAGAGAACTATGATATATTGAATAAATCTTTTTTATTTTTTAATATAAATTGTTTTTATTATTAACGTAAATTAATATATATATTCTCTGATAAGTATGCAGAAATTTTATGATAAATAACTAGATTTCCTGAAAACAATTGCCTGCTAAGGGTTTCAACTCTTTAAGCAATTTCCTTATCACAACATGAGAGAAGCCGTAAAAAGAGTGTTAGGGACATTTTGTTGCGGGTCATGAAGTGGACTAGATAAAAGAACAATTGTGTACACGCACAGCATCTACACCGCAGAGCACTTGACTGGAAGCGCTTTAATTGCCATTATCAAAAGCCATAAACCAGTAGAGCTAATAGCCATTATATTCCTACCAGATAACGATAACGATGCTGATAATGGCCGTGGATCTGAAGATCACCCCCGCCTCAAGTGCGAAATATTTGGGATATTCGATTACCAGACAAGGATACTATTTACGAGAGGTCTGCATACATGTTCTGAATATTAAAAATGCATAAATATCTCAGCGACGATGATATGTGAGATACTTTTTTTGTTGGGTCTGCCTAGTTGACACTTGTTAGTGTTCCAGGCAAACCCATTTTTGGACACCATAAATATGTCAAAATAATGTTATGCCAAGGGCTTAAGTGTGCGCCACACACATAAACATATACGTATATATTCTTTTTTCTTTCAAAATATGTTCAGAGTCTCGCGGGATATACAAATATATACGTTCTATATGTACAAAACGTATATTGCTCGCTTAATTTGAACCTCATCGAGGTTTTATATGCTATGGTTATAAAAAACTCATTATATTTCTGTTTCAGAGCTATTATACCCTTTCAGAGGGTATCATAACGTTGTCTTGCAACAAGTACGCATAGTTGTCTCTGATCGAATAAAGTATTTATCTTCATGGTGAGTAAGAATAGTTTCATCTTTCTATTTTAAATGTTGTGAAGGGACTATTATACAACTGACATCTTACGTTCTTGTAATAAAAAATACTTGGTTTTGTATAAATATATTTAAGTAGCTCTAATATATATAGACCATTAAAAATACTAATAATAGGCTGTTTATGACTTTGATTTATGAACATTTTTTTGATTCTAAATTAAACTACCATATAATATATATATATATAATATATATTATAGCAACTATTGCTCAAAAGTTATCCTTTTGTGTAAGAATAAGAGTATTTATTTGTGTAATCGCACTTTTTATTGTTTTTCCACAATTTTTTTGCCGTAAACATGGGGCATATGATATTTTAAAGATGGACTGCGGTACGATGCGGCCCATTGCCCGTTGCAATTCAAGTGTGAAACGCTGCACCTAAAACACACACACGCACACACACATAGAGCGCAGCCACATTATCCTTTAGGGATACAGCTTGTAGATTTGTAATAAATCACATCATTAGCATCTCGCACTTGTGCTGGCTGACAATTTCCACGTCTCATTGATGATTTATGGAAACTTGAAAAGTGCTCTGATCACAAACTTGTTTGGTGACACGCACCTCCTACGAGCCAGCTACAATCTACATCGATTTAAGGAATATACTTATATACATATATATGTTTTAACCCCTGAGCAGTTGTGGCTACAATTTACATGCAGTCAGTTCTTTTAAGGTCATTTACCGTTATTAGCATTTGTGCCCAATGCATTTTGTTTATAAGACTTATTCCTTATCGGAAGAAACAAAGCATGACGTTTGCCAGTTGGGTATACTCTATGGGTTCTTAAAGGGGGCAAACGTTCATGTTGTCTAATGTGAACTTTCAGTGCATGTGGGTAAACTTGAGTTGGGCTATAGAACAGTTAAAATAGACAAAAATGGAAGATCAGTTGTCTAAGGAGTGACTGCTCACAGTGAAATTTAGCAACGAAGCATTGATATTGCTATAATCATATGTATATTGAACCGAACCGGATCGAATATGGAATTCAAAATTTGGTTTTCAGTTTGAATGGAATAGGAACTAAATGAAAAATATAAATTTTTATATTATATAATATAAATTAGTATATATTATGTATATATAAGCTTTTAAGATTTTAAAATTGTATGTCAGAAAACACATAACTTTTGAGTTTGACCAAGCATTAGATTATAAATAATTTGTGATTCAATCCTTGTATTTATCTAAATTTCAATTATAACATTTCACTAGAGATCAAATTTAACACAGTTTGTATATGAATTAGAGTTGGCGCCGGGATCGGGATTTTTGGGAATCTGGCGGGTCCCGAAAAAACTTTCAGGATCGGGCGGGATTTTAAAGATTATTTAAAAATCCGGGACGGTCGAGGTAGGTGCAAAAAAAAAAATTAATGATCGATAAAATTTTTTGTATTTATCAAATAACAGAAGATAATGACGAGGAAATTAATTCTTGTATCAATCAATTTAAATTTAGGAGAAGTTAAAATATTTTATTATTTTGGTAAGAATACAATGAATTGCCGTTTGTTACAAATGCTTGCTAGGCAAGTACTTAATGTTCCAACATCTTCGGAAACGAGTGAGAGAGTATTTTCTACCTTCAGTAGAATTCGGGAAAAAGAGGAAAACACGTCTCATAGGAGAAAATTTTGAGGTAATATTATTTGAAAATAAATATTTTAATAATATCATAAGAGTTTTAAATGTTGACAAAAAATATGACAAAAAGAATATATTTATTTTATTTTATATTTATATATATATATATACATATATATATAAATGTATATATATTACAAACAAATTTAGAATCTTGATTGGAAACAACAATACACTATTTTTTGGGTCTGTGTTTTTAGTTTTCTATATTATATGAAATAAGCAACATTTTATTTATTATTTATTCAGTAAAGATTACATTTAATTGCCTGACTTTTTTTTGTAAAGCTCTCTCATTGGCGCTCAAAATTGCCTGAAAAGTTTTTGTTGCAATTTATTATTATTTAAATAAAATAAAAAATATTCCCAGCTAAGCAAAATAAAAAAAAATTAAAAATTTCAATTGAAAATTGAAAGCTTCGCCAGTTAAATTAAATTTGAAACATAGGCATGCTTGAAACGCGTGTTAAAACGTGTGACGTCTATGCAAGGTTAAGGTTAAAGTTCCATATAAATCACAGACACATGCAACAAAACAAGAATAATATTGAAAATGAAAAAACGTACTAGCAAATGGGATTTATTAAAAATTGAAAATTTGTTAATGAGGCAAATGTATATATATATTTATATACATGAATTATGGTTACATATATGTATGTATAGAGAGTTTATAAGTATGTAATAGAGCTGAGTATAAACAAAAATCGTACGTGGGCCTCTGCCATGAGTTCCAAGTCCTAGCGAGAGCTTCGCGATCTGTTTCGGCTGTTATCAGTCTGAAATGTTTCACTTTTTTTCCCCCGTTTTTTGATTTTTATTAAAAAGTACAATTTTAAAATTGCCACAGAGGTTAACTGAAATCAGAGACAGCCGACGACCCACTTGAGAAGTCGCCTACTTTTTAGTTGAGCCTCGTAAAAATGTTGTCGAAATGTCCAAACAGATCGTTGGTGCCGCCTATTCAAATAACGATAAAAATGCCATTAAAATTCGGAGATCTTTTACGACTCTGTTGCTCGTCCTGGTTCAAATATAACAATATTTTAATCAGCCATTAGAAATAGTTTTCAAGTACATAGACGCAATGTCGTCATCCAACAAAAAATATATATTTTACGACTTTCGACAACATTTTGGCGCGTCGTCTCGGGAATTGGCAATAGTAAAAGACTTTCCCGACTGTGAAGTGTGCGGCTTTTCTACAGTTTTCCTTTTTCTATCGTTGCTTTCTTTCATTTTCTCACGGCGCCGGTCGCCCTGGCTCCAGCTCCTCTCGTAGCATATCCTATGAAATTCAACACGCGTCTCGTACGATATTCGATTTTATGTTTCTGTCCTGGTTGGGCATGAAAATTTTCTATGTACGCATGTTGTTTAAATTTTTACAAAATTTCAATTTTCGATTCTCGCCCTTGTTACACTAATTAGAATTTTACGCACAATTTGAAAGAGTTGCCATGAAATACTTCGTGGCTATAAGCCAAATCGAAAGTAATGACGAATGCTACAGATTTTAAATTTATATTTAGGCATACAAGTGCATATCTAAGCAGATATATGATGGCTACATATTTGTAGATAAAGTATCTTAGCAGATATCTAAGTTGTAATACATTTTTATCTTTGATAAATGATTAAAAAACAAAAAGTCAGTTAGATGCTGAAATTAAAATTGGATCAATAGATTCTCGTTATAATTAATAAGTAATATAAAATATATATATTTATCTGATTATCTGAATAAGAGTGAATGAGGCAAAGAGAAAGAGGGAGAGCGCGAAAATATCTTTAAAATACATTATTGAGATTAAAGTAGTAAACAATACTTAACAAAAATAAAATATTTTTATTAATGCTATTTGTTTTAATATTTAATATTTGCTATGTACTATAAGCAAGGTAATAAGTAAAATTATCAATAAATAATAATACTATAAATAAATAACTACAAATTTATTATTTAATCGTTTTTATCGAAAAGTATTTTTATTGTTAGAAAAGTCGTAATATAATATGTATGAATTGTGACATATATTTGAATCTTGAAAAAACAATCACATATGTTAAGGGGATTTTTGTTATTATTATTAAGAACATAGTTTTCAACCAAACATTCTTATTTCAATATAATTTAACCAGAACAAGTTAACTCAGAGTTTTATTTCTTAATTTAAATTTTGTGACTATTCTTTATTGAAACACATTGAATGTAACTATTATAAGTTTGATCAAAACATTACTTTATAAACAGAATACAAGCAGAGAATAACCATAGATATATATGTACATACATAGATAGTAAGCTATACTGTAATGACAAAAATATTAAATATTTAACTAAAATATCGAATTAGGCAGCTAAGTTTTAAAAATATGTTTATAGATGGATCCAATTATGAATCTAAATACGATCGCCTAAGAATATAAAAATAATGTATCTTTTCCCAATATGTATACTTCAAAATGTATGTAATTTTATATGTATGTAAAGCAAATAAAAATTGAGAATAAATTGGAATTCTAAGTGGAATTGATTAAGTCAAAAATATTAAACGATGATCTAGCAAGGACCTTAGTTTCTATAATATATTTTTAAGCAAGAGTGCAAATACATTTGCTCAACATACATGGCATTAATGTACATATGTACATATACAAAAATCTAAAGCAATTATATATTTAGAGTTGTTAAATATCTGCTAAATCGCTTAGAGAATTTATAAATTTTTAAAATGTTTCACTTAATAAAATACGGAATGGTACGGAATGCACTGCACATACATATGTGTGTGTATATATTAGTACATTGTACATATGTATATATTAACAGAAAATTACGCTGGCAACAGCCAACCACAACAACGACATTAAAAGCAACAACAATAGAGCTTCACTTAAACAGCACAATAACAAATTTGCCTTAGCCGCAGTCCCGGCTTTGGTCTGCCTCCCTTGTGCGTTGTGTTGCGTTTGAGAGGCGTTGCTTAAAACAGCGCTGTTCGGTGGGCGAGAGAGAGACAGCTGAAGTAAATGGACAAAGCGGCCTACGGTACGACGAATGTGCGATAAGGTCGGTTGTTAGCAGGCAATATTACTGCAGCCAAACCAACAACAAGAGCGATGTTCGAAGAGAATGCGAACAAAAACGGTGAGCACCGAAGTGAGCTCCAAAGAGAGAGGGAGAGAACAAGTAAGAGTGTTAAAGTGAGCGCCAAGTGTAGTTTGTGATTGCTGTTGTGGCTGCTGCTGCTTCTGCTGCTGATGTCGCTGGCAGGCGTTAGAAGCTGTACACAGAAAACAGAAACATGCATAAGATTATGATTATAATATAACGGCATGTAGAGCAAAGGCAAAGTGCAAAGCACAAAATGTAATTGTATGAATGGAGGCAAAAACAAGTGTGGGGAGAGCACCCTAAAGGCGAGAGAGTTTGGGATGTTTGGATTTGCTTATTCCATCTACATACTTGCATACGTGTGTGTATTTGCGTATGTGTGCATTTGAATATGTATGTATGTTAGTGTGTATGTATTTGAATTTGTGTAGTGTCGTTTTAAAAACACTTTTTTGTATGATTTTTGTTCGTTTCGAAATTAAGCGTGTGTCGAGCTCAGTTTGTATGAAAAACGCGCCGGACTCGGACACGTACGTTAATCAGCGCGGATCATTGAAAACTTCTAGGCGGGTGCGCTTGCCTGGCAAAGTTTAGCACCAACTTAATAAGTTTTAGCTTAGCTTCGTCTGTGTACAGTGTGTACTAACTAACATGACAAAGACAAGCAAAACAAAGGACAAGGACAAGAGCACTGCAATGCCCCGGTTGCCCAGCAATTTGCTGGCGAGTGCTGCCAAAATGAAGATCACCAAAGCGCTGGCCAATGCCAAGAAACAAACAGTGCAAAAAGGCGCAGGCAACAGCGACAAGGCAACAGGATCAACTGCAGCAGCACCAACAACAGCAGCAGCCACATCCACAGCCACAACCACAGCCATAGCATACGGTCAAGCGCAACAGGCGGTCGCTGCGAAAGAGACGGCAATATCGGCGCAGGAGAACGCTGACAGCGACAGCGGCGACGCTCACAAGCAGCAGCAGCAACAACAACAGCAGCAACAAGCAGCGACGTCGACGTCGCCGTTGTCGCCGCTTGCCACAGCGAATTTATCGTCGACATTTGAGTCGAAGGCTCACACATCAGTTGCCAGCGAAACAGCGAAGCACACGGTTACTACCGCAACAACACCAACAGCAACAGCAGCAGCAGCAACAACAATAGCAAATGCTTTACTTTATGATGAGAACAGCGTAAGGCAGCAACAGCAGCCCAATAGTTGTGACGTCGCTAATACTAAAGTTGTTGCAGACGAAACGGCTAATAACAATCAAAATAAAGTCGAGCCCAAAGCCGAAAGCGATACGAAGCTAGACACAGCAGCAACAATAACAATAACAACAACAAGCGATAAATATTACAAAATCGTTGATAAGTGCAAAAGTGAGATAAGTGATGAAAACCCAACAACAACAAAAGCTGAAATTTTGCCGGTAGTAGTGATAAATAGTAATCAGCAAAACGACGCGAGTGAAAGTGTTGACAACAAAATCAAAAGTGAAGCAAATGAGCAAGAACAAGCTGCAATTGCAACATTAACAGCAACAGCGACAACAGCAAACGAATTGCCGTTGCATTACCGCGGCCTAAACAACTCGGTCATAATAGCTAACTATGCACATCAGCAACAACAGCAGCAGCAGCAGCAGCAGCAACAGCAACAGCAACAGCAAGTAGAGCAACAACAAATCTACGAGCAACAACAATTTTTGCAACAGCAACTGTTAACTCAACAACAGCAACAGCAGCAACAGGATCAACAGCAGCAGCACGCCAGTTGGTTGGCCTACAACAATTGTGCCTACGACCTAACCAGCAACAGTGCAACAGCAGCAGCAGCAGCGGCGGCGGCAGCAACCCAACAGGATAAGAGCGAGTTTTATGCCTTGGCTGCCTCGCAGCAATTGTTGGCGCATTTTCCCTATCATCATACGCATTTGTACGAACAGCAACAACAGCAGCAACAACAGCAACACATTAACAACAGCAGCAGCAGCACGGACTCCATAATGCGCAACAACTTTGCGCTTTACAGCGTTTATGGCGGTGGTGGCGGAGGTGGAGGTGGAGGTGGAGGTGGACTGGGCAGCACTGTCACGTCCAGCACACACGAGCAACATCACCTGCAGCAACATGTTGCCGCTGTGGCAGCAGCAGCAGCCGCCAATTCCGTGATAGCACACACAACACACACAACGCCCAACATCGATGAGGTGATACAGGATACGCTGAAGGACGAGTGCTTCGATGATAATCACAGCTCCAGCTATCACATGCTCACCGCTGTTTCCGACCTGCAGGTGCTTAAGGAGGCCAACGCGGCTATTTACTCGATGACGCACGATCAGTTGCTGCAACAGCAACATCAGCAACATCTGCATCAGCAACAGCAACATCTGCACCAACAGCAGCATCACCAACAGCATCAACATCATCATCACAATAATTCGGCCAGTTCGGTGGGCGGCGATTCGCCGTCGCCCTCCCACACGCTCGCCGCACACGCCAGCGATGTGGCAACGCTGCAAAGTTTCACACAATTAACAAGCGCTCAACCCAGCAGCGTGCTGCATCGCGACAGCTACGGCAGCCTTTCGCCGGAGCATGGCAGCTACTTTACCACACAGCTTAGCCCAGTGCTGCAAAGCAGGTGAGTCCTAAATCCACCCTTGCCCCCTCTTTCTACCCCAAAATGAGCTCATTATTCGCACGTGCCTTTCGGCGAAAACGCAGCGCCGCATCGACGACTCGCACAGCTAAAAGTCATGATCAACAATTGTTTTTGTTGTTGTTGTAGTCGTCGGTTTCTGATTCATGTATTTTTTTTTGCTTTCTGACTTTGATTTTGTGTTACGTTTCTTTATACTCGTCATAGGTAATAATAACAACAGCACAAATGTCACAATTGTTGCACTTGTTGTTTGCCTGCCTGCCCATAGACTTCGCTGCAGATCCCCCTTCCACTTTTACCAATACTTATGTATGTATATATAACTGTAGCCAGAGACGACTTCTAATACATTCACTTATGGCATTCTCAGGTGGTTTGCATTCTATGTATATACCTACTTATTACATACATGTATATACATATATATATAATAAAATATATATATGTATATGTGTATGTATATAGAAATATGCATTCCGTTGGGCCGGCGAAAAATCTGTTCCATGTTGCATCTTTCAGTGAGGCGTCTCGCACCCAGTGCCTGCTTTAACTGGCTTTGGAATGTTTTTCTACATTTGTTTTTATACAGTTGTTTTTTGTTTTTTTTTTGTCATGCACATTTTCACATTGCTACGCAGAACTCTTGAACCAAGGCACAAACCTACATACACTTACATACAGTAAATTGTTAGTAGGGCAGGTTAAAGCTTTATATATTTATATACACATGTAGAGAGATTATCGATTCAATATTAAAGGAAGATTCCTCAATATAACATTTCTTTTAATTCAAAATGAGAATAAATATACAAATTTTATATATTTTTTTACATTTTATATTATGTTTTATTTGAGCTCAAATTTACATTTTTAAAATATGCTGGTCATTAATTTAATATTTTCATTGAATAATTGAACTTGAAAATATAAATGTTTTAAATTTGTATTTGATTTATACCTTAACCGAAACGTGAAATCTCTTAATCGAATTTATAAAATGCATTTTATTTTGTCCTACTATTATTTATAAAGGAAATTAAAATTGAAGTTGGAATATTTTTTTCTTTAAAAATGATATAAATTATATTATGTTATAAATATATTAAAAAGTACATTGGATCAATGAACATCTATATAAAATAAAAAAAGGAAATAAATGGACCTCATGTTTTCAGATTAAATTTTGATTTACCATATATTAATTATATATATTTAACAAATTATGATTTACTATACATGTATATATTTCCATAATTGTTTTTTAATGTGTAAACAAAATATGGAATTTTCAGAAAGAATAAATCAAATAATTATTAGACTGTTCCGTTGGGCAAACTTCTGTATAAACATTCTCTTAGTGACTTAGCAATGCTTTATACAATTTCATATCTTTTACAAATTTGTAAGCTTTCAGAACTATAGAACTTTACAACACTTACACTTTTATTGTGAACTTTTCTGGGTACATTTAGAGCTATCTGTTGAAAGTACCTTCAGCACGATCAAAATAAACAAACTCACATTAAAATGTTTTTTTTTTTGCACGTATTTTTATACAAATTCGTTTACAATTTCGCATTGTGGATTTTCAGAGACGCGCCTTCCAGCCATTCAGAGCTTCCTCCCAAAAATAAAAAAATATTAAAATCCAAAGGCAAGCGAAATATTGTAAACGTTCGCTCCGATTTCATAAACAAAACCGAAAAAAAAGTATGCAGTGTGTTAATTGCGGGTATTACGGACGTTGGAGCAGCGTTTGAGCCGTACTGCTGACTCATGAGACTGCCCCCAAGTTGCACACAAACACACTCATCTATTTCTCCCTTATGCGTGTCTTTTTCTCTTGACTGAATCATGAATTGGGGGAGGTGTTACACACATGTTGGACTTTCGCCTAGGTTGACTAGCTGAGACCCTTAGAATGTGGCCAAAAACAAAAAAGAATTTACTGTTATGCTGGTTAGCTGCAACACGTGTCCACACGTGCCACACGCTCTACTAATGTGGCATATGCCAAAGGGGGGCATGACCCGCATTAGGTGGCAACAAACAAGAGTTTGACTTAAAACCTGCACTCAACAAATGCAACAAATATGCATCGAAAGCGCATTTTTTCCAACTTGTTCTGCATATTCGGTTGCAAACTGTCTGTCTGACACTGTGCATGTGTGTGTGTGTGTGCTTGTGTATGAGGAGGATACCCTATGTGTAGCACCTCTATGTGGCTCTGAGACTTGCGACTTGGGCTTGGGTAATTCAAAGCCGTCTTATGACATAGAAAACTGTAAATGACACAGCTTCAAAAATACAAACAAAAACCAACAAAAAGAAAAACACATTTAGCTCATTTTCGCAGGGTTGTCGCTGCCACTGAGTCAGCATACTGTGCTCTGCTCTGCTACGATGGCAACTCTGGCCGACGAGCCTCTAATTTTCGAAGCGGCGTCAAAACAAAAAAATAAACTCCCTGGACCCGCACAATGCGCTCGGCCGATTAGCTTTGTTTTGTGCTTCTCAATATTTTTGCATTTTAGCTTTTCTCTTTACAAAGTTTTAATTGGAAAACGTGTTTTGCATACACACAACTATACGAAACTAGCCATAACAAATTGTACATGGCAATACTATATATGTATATACATGTAGTATATAGGGTAACTACTATTTACCATTCGTATACATATCAAATTTTACACTAATTGTCAATAAAGCCAGGTTTAAGTGAACCCTTTATATACAAACAAAATTGCCTATTTCTGGTTGCAAGTCTAAAGCCCTGTTTAGACTTTAAAGCTAATATTTATTTATAGCGCTAATAAGACAGCTGGGGTGGAACTTAAAAAGAAATTGAATTAAAATGTTTACATTTACAAAAAAATATTAAATAAAATGTATAAAAAAAAATTTGGTATTTGAGATCTGTTGACTGCATAATACTCTAGTTTAGTAAATAAATAAATAATCGTTTGGTGGCATTCAAATTTTGACTCCATATTTAATTAAGCTTTAAAATCGTGCAAGACATAACTTCTAAAATAACTTTAACACTTAATTTTTTATGGATGAGGCATAGAATTTAAAATAGAAATTAAAAAGTGTTGCAATTATGTTTATAGAGATTATTTTCAGATCTATACCATCGTCCATTCTCTCTCTCTCTCTAACAATCTCTAACTATTTCTCTCTCCCTCTCTCCATTTCTCTCTTTATTTCTATCTCTCTCTCTCTCTCTGTCTCTTTCTCTCTTTATCTCTTTCCTTCTCTCTCTCTTTCTCACTTTCTCTCTCCATCTCTTTCTCTCTCTTTCTCTCTCTCTCTTTCTCTCTCTCTCTTTCTCTCTCTATCTCTCTCTATCTCTCTCTCTCTCTCTTTCCTGGTCGTTGTCTCTCTCCTTTTCTCACTCTATATAACTGTCACACTCCTTTCTCCCTCTCTATCTCTTCCGCGTTCTTATTCTATCTCCCTCTCTTTCTCATTTCTTATTGTCTCTAATACTTGATATGCATTGCTTAGTCTTTTGCTTACTTTATCTTTAGTCTTAATTTATCTCGTAATCCTTGTCAGTTGAAGAAAATACCAATAATAGTTGGAATATAAAATCAAAATTTATAAAGATAAAGAGTGTTATGTCTTCAATATACACTTTAAGAACATACTAAGTCAAAAATTTGTTAAAAAATCAATTTATTAACTAGTCTATTTTATTTTATTCAATTGTGTCTTTTTATCATTATTTTATTATTATTATTACTATAAATATATTATAAAACAACAATATACATTTAGTTTATATAGCACGTTTATCTTAAACATTCAAAGTTTTATATATATATCAGAATTTCTATTGAATTCTATTTAGTCTCTCCATAAACCTCGCTTGTGTGCATCTCATCCTGCTCTACCTCATATATCATTTATTTGATTAGCCTTTTTATTTTGGGTCAAATCATCATGCTTTGTTCGGGTTGCTAATCTCGTAATTTTTACCGCTATGGGCTGTGCGGACAGACCGGACGGAGTGGAGCTGGGTGACGAGCGCGTGAATATGTGACTTTTGGCTAGTTTGTTGGGTAGAAACCAGAAGAAGATACGAGATACGGTGGCTAGCTCACATATTCCACATGGAAAACAAGAAGTCTGCGCGAAATACTCACCTGCAACAAACAGCAACAACATAAACGCTTTTATATATACATATTGTTATATATGTATGTGTGCAGCAACATTTAACTGAACACTGATAATATAATATCGTGCATTTTTATTGTCTTGGCACTTCCTATGTACCGAGAACGAGAACGTTTCCAAACAGCGTGCGACATCTCAAGCAACTCATATATACACACACATACGCACATACATGTATGTGTATGGAGGTATACATATATAGCTTATGGGCAATTGTAATTGTTATATTCCAAGATTTGTCATGCTTTTTTCTTTTATTATTTGTTTTTGTTACTATCAGTGCGCGTGTGCATCTAGCTTTAATTAGCAACGACTAAGCTGACTTTAATATCAAAATATAGCATAAAATATATAGTATAATATTAAAAAAATGTCAAGATCATATGTCATTAGCGTTCAATATGATAGCATGATTACAACTTTTTTTTTTCATTTTATTCAATTCAATTTAATATTGAAGTCTTGTGATGTTCATTAGTTTCCATTTTCTACAAATATCTTAACATGTTTTTTTTTTGGCCATGATTCAAATTTATTGAAACAAAATCTGTACCACACTCTTCCCTTACACAAATTGTGATACTCAATCAGGGTAGACTGAAAAGTTTCGAACCTATTTTCAAACATTTTTTTTTTTCAATCTTGCTATCTTATGTTTAACTTTAGGTTAAGATCTAACAGTGGAAAAATACATAAATAGTTCAAATCCTAGGCTAATAAATGAATGCAGTATTCTCTCATTATTCAAAGCCAGATTTTTCAGAGATTTTATTTAAACAGTTTGGTAATTTACAATTACAATCAACATAATCTATAATTTATAGTAAACAATAATAATATTAATAATAATAATTATAGAACCAATTATTACTAATTTTTTGTTAGCAGGAGAAGGTATACATATGTATATACTTACATACATAGGCTATTAAAGGTATTCAAATCTCACTCACATACAGATCAAATAAGAGGAAGAAAAGTCTGCTAATCCATTATGATAATAGCTTTAGTTTGTATATTAAAATTTTAAATAAGTGTTTTATTTGCTATTAAAATTTTTTGCAGTTGTTTTCTGTTTTTTTGCTGGTATTCACATTCATACCTTTATGTAGTATATAAGGGAAATATTTTTATACATATAGGTTGGCTGTATGGGTTACCAACTGAATGCGCATCTTGTTTAGATATTTAGCTCTGACTATTTTGCTTGCCTGAACTGCAACAACAACAACAACAACAACCGCAGTAAGATAGCTGGGCAGCGACGTTGGCAGAGCGAAAAAAAGCGTCAACTGCAACTGGCATAAAACTAAACCCGACTCAATTCATTATGCAAACGCGCGTGCCCCGTTTCGGTTGTTGTTTCGTCTGACCAGTTGAGTGTATTTTAGGTTTTGCTAAGTTTAAAAAAAAAAATTAAATAAAAATATATATTGTGTAAATATATAAATGTGCTGCAAAAGAAGTTTTCCTGGCAAGAAAAAAAATAAACAAAAAATAATATTAATTGTATTTGAGTTCTTAGTTCCAAAAAAGGGCCGTAAAAGACAATGGAGAATATTATTTATTGATTTTCAATTGTTCTTATGTGCAATATAAACATAATTGTTATGTGCTTGTGTGTGCGCCTCGTCCCTTAAGATATCTTTACATCTGCTGTTATCTGTTGCTGCCACGCTTCTGCCACAAGAACTTCCGATCTGCCGCAGAGGCTTTCAATACTCACGACAGACATTTGTCCAGTTCGCAATTTTCAGCCTGCCACGTTGCTTTGTTTATGCCACAGAAAGCCCCGAATAAAGAGTAAAAGAAGAGGCGACACATGCGGCCAAGTGTAGCAAAAATATTTGCACAGGCTACCGTTGGAGCAGCTTCTCGTAGGGAATTCGAGTCGCATAAACAAAAGCTGCAACACTTTTATTTTTAATTAAAACTTTTATGGCGACACCCACACAAACACTCGCAAACACACATATACACATACACAGCTCCTTATAAACATGCCCAAAGTTGACGCTGGTGGTCTACCAACAACAACAACCAGCACAACAGTGTTCTGTTATGTAAACAATGCAGTGCAATGTAATTAACAGTTTCATTTTACATAAGCTGCATCTTAACAGTAACAGCAACAGTTTTGATTGCTCTAACAGCGACTTAAAGTGCAGCAGCTGTTGAAAAACGCCAACAAAACGCGCGCTATTGCAAAACTTGCGTTTTAAAACGCGCTAAAAGTAAAATTTCTAACATTTTTAAAAAATTATACAACTCCAACATGTTTTTCTCCAACTACAATAATATGTATTTAAAGAACTACTGCTATAGGTAAATTAAAAAAAACCCAATTATATAATTACCAATTAATTTAAGTCAAGTATTATTAAAACATATTTTTTAATGATTATTCTCCATTGCAGTTCTGTCTATGCAAGTCCTTTACTCGCCTCGGCCGCCAATGGCATGCAGTATGGCATGCAAACAATTGCCTCGCCCACCCACACACACGCTCAGCTGCAGCAGCAACATCACCAACACCAGCAGCAACAGCAGCATCAGCAGCACCAACAGCAACAGCAGCAACAGCATCATCAGCATCACAACTCGACCAGCAGCAGTCCTGGCCCAGTGGGTCTGCACCACACGGGTGGCTCGGCTCTGCTGGACGATGGCTACGGCTCGCCCAAAAGCAGCCACAGCGGCAACGGCGGTGGTGGCACCTTGCCCGCCTTTCAGCGAATCGCACCGGCCAGCGGTGGGGCCGGCTATGGCAACGGCGTGGCCAATGGCTCTGGCAGTGGGGCCGAACGGGCTGGCTACGCATCGCTGGCCAATTATCGCACACACGTAAGTGTCAAGGCTGAAGGCGTCTGCTCCAATAGATTTTTAATGTTCGCTACTTTGTTTTCTTTTACTTTGGCAGGGCGATGCCTGGAGTGGTCATTACGAACCAATTAGCTACGCGCCCACAGCCACGGGCCAGGGGCAGCTGGGTGGTGCAGCGGTGACCAATGTGATACGCAACGGACGCGCCGTCTCTGCCGCAGCGGCTGCAGTAGCCGCTGTCGATGGTGGTGCAGCTAGCGTTGTTGATCCTGCGCGCTTCCTCACCAATGCCGCTCATCTCTCCGCCTCGGCATCGCTAACAGCAAGTAAGTCTGACATTCACAAATATAATATACATAAATATGTATTCGAAGGAATCCACACATTAGTCTGCCGCCTGGCTTTAGGTAGAATTTCACACTCAAACAGTTGCTTAAAAAATGTATATATATATAGGTCAGTTATTTGCGTAGCCTGTGCAAAGAAATTTGCTGCCAACTGTTCAGCTTTTAGGGTTCAAATAAAAATACAGACGAAGTACTTAACACTATCTCAGCCAGTTTGCTGTATATATATAGATATATATATATATACGTAGATTTCTCATATACCATTAAATTCGCTAAAGTTCCTAGGAAAAAATTAAATTAGTTTTTAGAGAATATATCTATAATCAAAAAATACATCAGCCCAGATAAATTGAAAAGAAAAGCAGTTAAAATCACATTAAAGAATGTTGTTTTATTTACAATTTTCAGTTTTAAGTAAAACATTTATGATGCATATCAAAAGACGATTAGAATAGGAAAATATAAAATATAAATTTTTTATGAATATCCTTATACTTTGAAGACTAAAAAATAATAATATAATTATTGCAAAATATGACCTTGAACAGTATTTATACACTGAGAACTTCAGTAGATACAAAATTTCTATAGTTGCTAAGATATTGTGTATATATAAAGCAGTTTATTTCTTGAATCAAATATTTATTTGACAATAGTTAGATAGTTTTTAATGTAGATTACATGCAACACTATTATTATATTTAATTTTTTTTATATTGTTTTTAAGTATTTTTTTTTACACACATACATTTCTATTGCTAAATATAACGTATAATAAATTCAATTAATTTTTATCAACTCTTGAACAAAAAAAAAGAAACAAACACAAACAAAAAAAAAACAGTAAATCAAATATAATAATAAATACTAATTTTTATAAAAATAAATACAATGCAATTCAAAGCGTTTGTCACACACCCACACATATTTACAACAACAAACCACAACAACAAGCTACATAAAATGAAAAACAAAAAAACAAAAACAACTTTCAATTCAAATTTTCGATTTTTCTATACATGAACTTTCCAAAGCATTGCTCGATGCCGATTTTTTCACTGAGGGGCGAGAATGTGTGAATTGTGGTGCGATTTCGACCCCATTGTGGCGCCGCGATAACACCGGACACTATTTGTGCAATGCGTGCGGCCTGTATCATAAAATGAACGGCATGAATCGGCCGCTAATTAAACAGCCTAGAAGATTGGTAAATGTCAACTACAGCTACTACTACAACAACTACTACAACAACAACAACAACAATTACAAGTATTACTAACTCAAACAAACTGATTATTTGCTTTTGTGTGGAACAAAATTTTTTTAAAATTAAAGAGCGATCTTAAGTTAATGGGCTCTAAGAACTTATAGAAATCCGCCAGCCAGACTGCAGTTCTCGCTTCTATCATTGAACAAAATCTGAAAGCATAAAAAACTATGAAATGGATCTAAGAAATGCATAAAGAGAAAATTAATTGAATTTATTATATTATGTCAAGCGCAAATTAGTTTTGTACGACTGAAAAAAAAACAAATATTTAAAAACCCAAAAACCAAACTAAAACTTACAACAACAAAAACGCTTTTCTTCATTACAAACAAATTCTAATTGCATTATTACAGTGGCCGCTGAATCAGGCGGGGATTTCTATAAGACCTTCCCATTTAATGTGACCGCCGGTAGCCGCAGTAAAAGCTCAACAAATGCCAACAGCGCTGCCGGCGTCGGCGCTGGCGCAGGGTCAACGTCGGCGACGACGTCCTCAGTGACTTCAACGGCGCTCGACGAGCAAGTTAGTCGCGCTAATTCGAGACGCTTGGTAGGTCGTCCATTAATTACAAATAGCCAAACCAAACCAAATCAAACCAAAACAAACCAAACCAAACCAAGCCGAACCGAACCAAACCAAGTCAAGTCAATCAACTAAAACTTGCAACTAACATGCCAAATCGCTAATACTACCAATCGAAAATAATCCGTAGAGAGTATTTGTAGACCTATGTATCCAGATGTACCTTACCAAACTGAGACTAACCAAATAGTTTTGCAACACAGAGTATTTATAGAGCATTTTCTAGTAGTTCCCTACCAAACTAAGACTAACAGCACTTCTTAAGCAAAAATGTTTAGCATTTTGTGCATAAATCTATTAGTGATTAGATTTTCCTATATTTCAAATCTTATGATACATGGAAAGACCTAGCATTTTTTGTTTTAAAAACAATTTTTTCGTAAATGTTTATAAATTGCATGCATGTATTTTTTTTCAATAAGCCTTGACATCAATTTTTCATATATTGATTTATATCAATTTTTTTACTATTTTTAAATATCACCTAAATATTGTGCTATATTTTGTTTTTGTCCTAGCAAGAAATAAAATTATAATTTTTTTTTGTATATAATTTTTAACGTAGTTAGTTTGGTTTATTTTTGTTGGTTGAGCAGAAATTCCCTCTTTTCTTTAGAAAAAAAGAAAATAAAATAATAAATATATTGTTCCACATCAAAAGCAATAAAAGTTCCACACCTCCAACAATTCATTTAACACACACTTACACACTGACACACACTGACATACACATACACTAACCTGCTGCTATTTTTCAAATAACTTTCACAGAGCGCTTCCCGGCGTGCTGGCATGTCCTGTTCCAACTGCCAGACGAGCTACACATCGCTGTGGCGCCGCAATCCTGGCGGCGAGCCCGTCTGCAATGCCTGCGGCCTTTACTTCAAGCTGCACAACGTGGTGCGTCCGCTGACCATGAAGAAGGACACCATACAGGTGAGTTGCTGTTGTGGGAGAGAAAACTTTAAAGCTAATCTATTGATCTATTTGCCCTCCCCGACCAATAGAAACGCAAGCGCAAACCGAAGGGCACCAAGAGCGAGAAGTCAAAGAAGATGAGAGCTTCGCAGGTAGCTGGATTGGTGGCCAGCAACGCCAATGTTTGCCACAACGTGAGCATGCAGCTGGATGCGCACGGCCAGCAGATGGAGGTCGCAGATGGAGGTGGGTTGAAGTCTACTCGTTATTTGCATTTTGTCTCGCCCTCATTTTGTGTTACACGCATGCCTAATTTGTGATGTCTGCTTTCTCTCTCTCTCCCCTCTCTCGGTGAAATCATTAGATATGAAACCAATCGCATATTTGTCATACGCATCGCAGCAACAGCTACAACAGCAGCAGCAATTAAAAACTGAGCAACATTCATCAGCGGCCAGCTCGCCGCAAAGCATGGCATCCTCCTCATTATCACCCAATGCAGCATCCCAACAGCAACAGCAGCAGCAGCAGCAGCTATGCGCTGGCCTGGACATGTCGCCCACATCCTCCTATCAAATGTCGCCCATTAACATGCAGCAGCAGCAGCAGCAGCAGCAATCATACAGCATGCAACATTCACCTAGCACGCCCACATCAGCCATGTCACAGTCCATTTATTCCACACCGTCGCCCACGCAGCTACATAACAGCAGCAGCAATAGCAACCAAAACAACAACAACAACAACACATTGTTCAATCATAACAATAACAATAACAATATCAATAATAGCAACGAGAATAACAAGCAAATTATACAGAAATATCTGCAAGCTCAGGAATTGAGCAACAACAACAGCAGCAGCAACAGCGATCATCAATTGTTGGCACACCAGCAACTTATGCACCTGATGCCGAACTCCATTACGGCGGCAGCAGCAGCTGCAGCAGCAGCGGCGGCGGCGGCGGCAATCAGCACAGCGATCAAATCGGAGGCGGCCAGCAACACCACCAACACCACCAGCAAGCAATTAGCTGCCACAACACCAACAACACAGACCACGGCATCGAGCACACTATCCTCGCTGAGCCACAGCAACAGCAACAGCAGCAACAGCAACAACATTATCAGCCTGCAAAATCCCTATCAGCAGCAGGCGCTTGGTCAGACGGAGATGCCCTTGTGTAAGTCGGCTCTGATCGGTCGCACCTCATCGCCCTACTATATAAGTCATCTGGCCGAGGACGAGCAGCCGTCCGTTATAAAACTGGAGCAGTTGGATCACCACCAACAGCAGCAGCACCAGCAGCAGCAGCAACAACAACATCAACAACAGCAGCAGCATCAACAACACGATGAGATGTTGCTCAGCCGCTCAACATCCATCGATGAGCACTATGAACTGGCCGCCTATCATCGCCAGCAACAGCAACAGCTGCAACAACAGCAGCAACAACAGCAACAAGCAATGCAGCAACATGTTGCACTTAGCCAGCACGAGCAACAGATTGCCAGCTACGCGCTTCACGCAGCCGCACAGCAGCAATTGCATGAATTTGGACGCAAATATGGCGTTGAGCGGGAGACAATTGTCAAAATGGAATAATGCAAGCCGATTCTGAGCAGATCGAACCAAAGATATTGATGTTATACATAAATCTTACAGCTCCCAAAGAAATTGAAATCCATTTTAAAATTAGACATTCGAATTGCGTATACCAAAAGTTCTTTAAGAACTTGCAACAGCACAACATAACAAAAAAAAAAACAAACACACACAAGCACACACACTCTCGTTTTGTATATAAATTTAAGCAAATTGATGTGACATTTCCATAAGCTATAGAAAGGCCCCAACTACTCGAGTTTTGTTATTGTAAAATTTAGTTTAATTTTTTTAGAGAAATGTCGTTAGCAGCATTTAATTAATTGTTGTTGGATTTTTGTTGTTATACACCCCCAATACTATTTTCTATTATGAATATGAATAACACTTGAGATTTCTTACCATCAAATTCCAAATAGTTTTTTAAGTTATTTTTATGCATCAGCAACAACGAAAAATATCAAAAATATAATCTCATGCAATTTTAGTTAATAATTATATACATTTTACATACAATATATATATATATATATATATATATATATATATATATATATATTCATTTATTTAATGCCAAATTAAGTTTTAGTTTCGTTTAACTTTTTACTTCTTTTTGCAATATTAATATTATTATTTTTGAACAAATAAACGACAAGTATCCAAAACAAAAAGAACATTTTTCGTTTCAAATATATCAATATAAACATAGGTTCTATCTATAAAAAGGTTTTTAAAGTAACTATTTACAACAAATAAATGATTAAATACAAAGTCAATTCATGTTTCAAATTTTAAACAGCCGTTAAATTATTGCAAAATGTTAAATGTAAGACACAATATATCGAAATACATGTTATCGACCAGCCGCCATGTGCATGAAGAACGCAATAAAGAGCTAACGCAATTTGAGACTCATGTTGTTGCAGTAAAATGTAATTTATAAAATGTGTTGCATACTCTTGGGCTGTTCGAAACTGAAGATTGACTTTGAAGTGTCTCTAATTGGATTTAAAATTTAGTCCTATTAGACTGATTTACATCTGCTCGATTTATTAACATATATTTTTATGATAGTATTTAACCCTGAATACATTGCTAAATTTAATCTTTTTATTTATTAAAGTTGGAATCATAATAATTATTAAAAAGTTCATTTTCTTAATATAAGCCACCATATCTTTCTAATAGAAAATAGATTACATGCTTTAGAATATAAAATCGACTTTAGGGAACAAGGCTAATATTTAATATTAGAGTTAAAAAGTTTTAGGGGAGGCTGACCAACAAAACTAATCATGGAAACAAATAACATGGCCCCCAGCACTCAGATACCTGAGTAACTTATAATCAAGATTTATATATTTATTAATATTAGTAAGAAATTATTAACAACGTAATAATGACATGAATTATTTTAAAAGTGAAAAGTTTCTTCCAATTTTATATATTATATTTGTTGACTGATTTATAAATTATTTAAAATGTTAATATTGACTGAAATAAAAAATGTAATTGTATAAAGGGATGGGCTAACTTTGGCCATGCCGAAATTTGGTAGTACCCTTGCAATACTAAAGGATATAGATATAGTTTTCTCGGATTTGCCACGCCCCAACAAGTGGATATATATCATTTTCGGTCAAACAGTAAACTATATATCTAATTTTAAAGCTGTAACTATAAAAATTTAGAAGACCTAGTTTTCTCCGATATTTTTGTCAATTTTTGGGACTCTAATGGGCGTATATATAAATGCTATATTCTTTTTTTCTATGGATGGTTGATATAAATATATTTTTTAAGTTTCAAGTCTCTGGTTCTAAAAGAGTCCAAACAGGCAGACAGGCGGACGGAAGGATAGACGGACATGGCTATATCAACTCAGCTCGTCGTGCTGATCAAGAATATATATACTTTATATAGTCGGAGATGCTTCTTTCAATGGGTTGCAAACTTCTGACCAAAATAATATACCCTTTTTGCAAGGGTACAAAAAGAAACAAAAACAATATCGTTTGAAAAAGAAGGCAGGCTTTGAATTGCTTATATCAAAAATGTTTGTATCCAGTTGCCATTTCAGTTATGAGTTTTTTTCTCAATATATGGAAGTATAATATTTTATATACGCCACCATTTACGAAAGCGACATTTTTTTTCTGATAAGATAAGCTCTAGCATTCTCGCTTGCTGCTGTTCTCCCTCTCCCTGTCCCCCATTCTCTGTATCGCTCTCTATTTATATTTGATTTTTCCTCTATTTTTTGTGATTAAAGTTTGACTACATTTTGTTCATTTTTTTTTATTAGAGTCACGCGTTACAACAAAAACAGCAACATCAAAAAGTGCGATGTGGGCGAGAGTGAGAGGGAGAGGGGTATACAGAGAATGCTGATTACGTGACTGTACTAAAGTCGCGCATGGGGGAAACTTTGGGAGCTGTCAACGTTCAAGTGTGGGCTCTGAGAATGGAAATGGGAATGGGAGTGAGTTGCAGGCAGGCCATGCAGAGTTTGATTGATAGCTGATAAGGCCTCACCTGGCCCAACGCTCGAATGAGTTTCATTTATAAAGCATTAGAGGGATAAAGTCAACATTGGCATGGAAAATTTGATAAGCATATTGGCAGAGTTGATTCGAAAAACATATTAGTTTCAGACTATATCTTTTGATATTTTACGTATTTTAAATACAAATTCGATTCGAATACTCGAATTTCAGTCTGAAACGTTCACTGAAAACTGGGGCTGGGTCATGGCTGCTATCAATGTTTTTGCTCAGATAATGGGATGATAATGTCATATATGTGTATATGGAATGCAAGAAATCGTCTTACATGATATCATATGTGTATATAGGCACGATAAGATATAGTTTCAGTGCTTTGATTTTCGCTTGCCGTGTGATATTTATATTGCAAGCCAATTGCTAATGCTGCTTCTCTATATCTGTGGGTCTACGCTTTAGTAACTGTTTAGCTATGGGATCAGTTAGTTGGGCTGCCAGATCGGTGCAGTGTGAGCGGCACTCCAATGCATGTGGCAACACTTGAGAAGTTTCGCAACAAACGGGGACAGCGGGGGGAATACGCGTAATAAAGCAATACAATTTATAAGCGACAGCAACAACAACAACAACAGCAATACAAAGCGGCAGCGCTCCAAGTGCTGAACAGCTTTATCATTGTCGCCATCTTGATTTCAAAATGGCGGCGCAGCTGTTGTTGCCACACGCGCAAACGAAACGGGACAACAACAACAACAACATAGCAACGGGCGTTGAGAAATTGATATTGTGTGTGTATATGTATGCATGCTTGCATGTATGTATATATGTGTATGCGTAATGCACCGCAATGCTAACAATTGTTGCCTTTTGTTTAGCTGCTTCATAAAATGGAACAAGGGTGGGTCATACAAAGCCTTTAAAGCTTAAGCAAACACAGCTCACTTCTTTTTTTTTTTTTTTTTTTTAATAAAGATAAAAAATCCTTGTTGAATCATTTCTGTTAGCACTTAACTGTAGTAGCATGATTTTAAATCATAAAAAATAAAATTTAGCTTGCGTCAAAAATGGTTTAAGTATTTTTAAGTAATTGAATGCAGATCTAAAGCATGACATGAGAATCACATATAAAACGAATGAGATGAAGAAAATGACGAAAAGAATTGAGTTTGTTTTACAATTTAACTAGTTTTTATTTATTGAATTGTTGCACATATTTTAAGATTTTTAGGTACGCAAGTATTTTGACTAACTTCAAAGAAATTCTTTTAGTTTAGCAAATATGCGAAATTCAAATATTTTTTTTACATATTAATTTAGTTAGTAAAATTTTTTGAATTTCTGTTAAGAATAGTTTAATTTTGCTATTTACTCATATTACAAATTTTTTATGATTTATGTTTTGCTTTAGATATATAATTTAGATATGTAATGATATGTGAGACAGCTTTTTTTTCTACTTCTGTTTACAAGCTCGGAACAATCAGCTATTTTTCATTAAGTTTGAACATTTTTGCTGTCAGTTAAGTAAGTTTATTTTTGTGCACTCACTTAGGTACAGACACCGCAAATACTATATACATATATGTACCGAAAAACACACACTGTTCGTAATTTACGACGTTCAAGTTTTTATGGCACTGTTTATGCTTTATTTTTTTTTGCGTTTTATTAGAACCGGCCATTTTTCCTCAGACTTGCGGCTGGGTTGTCACTTTATAATGTTGTCGCACCCACACACGCACGCACACACACTTACACCTGTATATATTATTATAATAATAGTTATTTTATAATTATTATGATGTGGGTTAGAGAGCTGGACGGACGGACGCGACGGCGCGCGCTTAAATGGAAAGTGCAAAACTTACTGTGCGAGCAACGAAATAACCGCACGGTAAGATATTATTTTTTTACATGCCCATTGCCATAGATAGGCAATCTGTATCTGCGCGGCAACGATAATGCTTATAAATAAGATAATATGATTTGATAATGTTATTTACCATATGCAGAAAGTACAAGAAATGGGCATGCCTCATAAAAAGTGCAGGTACGTAAAAAAGTATCTGGACGAACACGGGAAAAGCGAGCTGGGTCTTCTAGTTTGTGGTGTGCCTAATTCAATGTTGACAACTGTTTGTTTTACTTCGTCTGGGATTCTTGGTAGTATTTGGCTGCCTGCATCTAGGCGGGGATCGTTCCGGGTCTTTGAATGGTTATGCAAACAGTTTGCATTTAGAGCAACATTTCATTGCTCTGATTGTTGTTGCTTTCGTTCTTGAGTTGCCTGTCTGATGTCTTTCTTGGCCTTATCGCCAACTGACGTTTGTACCTCAAATTGTGTACTTAAGATAATGAAATAAAGTAGAAGCAGTCGTAACAGCGAACGACTCTGTCGACGCAATGCCAGAGCGACGAGCTGACAGCAATAAGGGGCATGCGGCACGGGGGCAGAGGCGCACCAAACCTCATTGACTCAAATGAAAATATGTAGACACGCGGAGTTGTCATCAACAACGTCTTTGCGTCAATACCTTGGCAAAACTTGAACTTTGAAAACAGACTTTTGACATGAGCAACAAATTGTTACTTTAAGCACGGATTGCATTCATGTTTTATCTTTTACTCTTTTGACTAAAAAAAATGTATCGTCTTATTCTATTACCATGTGTATAAAAATTACCTTAAACTATATTATATAAATGCAGAAAGATGAATCTTCAAAGCTTTTGTCAAACAAATTCAATTTATGGAAATATCATTTTAATACAAGCTTTGATGATTGAGCTTTAGAAATATTAATATGAAAAGAAAAGAATCAAGGATGCCCATATAATATAAACATGCTATTTTTTAAAAAATTATTTCATATATGTTTCTGCAAGAAATCGGAATATCAAAAAAAAAAATTGAACGTTCCAAAGGAAAATCCGAGTTGTTAGATAGATAGATCGAAAATTACAGTTTTTGTATGAAAAACTTTTTATTTATCTCTATATACTTATATATTATATTATATTATACCGAGTACTAATATAATATAATATATAGGTATATAGAGATAAATAGAAAGTTTTTCATACAAAAACTGTAATTTTCGATCTATCTATCTAACAACTCGGTTGTTAATACCGACCAAGAAAACATATATATATCATCGACATATCTCTCGTATTACAAATTGTCTGACAAAATTAAGTTTCCCTTTATAAAAGTGTAAAATAGAAACAGTTTTGCATATTCTGTAAAAAGATTTTAGAGTAATATTTTAAAAACTTCTAAATGTTCAGTAAAAAATATTCTACTTATTCAAAGTGGCTTGAAAGTTGTCAGAAAAACGAATTGAATGCTTAAATATGTAAAACAATTTGAAATAAACTGAAAATATATTTTGGAAGTGGAATGTATTAATGGAAATTCGTATTGATTTTGTTTTTGGATACCAAACTATTGTATAATGCTCCAACAGAATTTATGATTGATGATAACTTTTTGATATGAATGTATTTAAATTATAGTTGAGACTCTCTTGTAGCAATATACATATATGTCATTTATTCTATGAACTTTATTTATATTAAATATGTTAATGTTATCAAATTTTATATTTTTAAATTTTTTTTATTTATCCTATGAAATTTATTTATATTAAATATGTAAGTGTTATCAAATTTTATATTTAATTATTTTTTATTTACTTTCAGCCATTTTTTCTTTTTGGTTTACGCCGTTTTGCACTTTGTACCAAACATTCTGGGCAAAGGTACTAAATTTAAATACTTCTAGGAAATTCTTTAAATTAATGCACGTTTTTATCTTATCGGCATGCCAAAATTGTTTATGTATTTCAACGGCTGCTTTTGCTTTCAAGTGCTACTTGAATATAATACATATACATTTACACATATACACATATACATTTTTTGGTTTGTCAGGAATTTTAACCTTTTAAGGCCAATTGCAAATTATGACCGGCCAATAAATATTAAGTACGAATTGAGCTTTGATCGTTTAAAACATCAATTAAAGGAGGACCGCTTAGATCTGAATCATTTCGTATTATAATGCAAATAAAATACTTTTATTTTAAGTATATTTATGATATTTCCGAAACTTCACTTTTCAATTTATAAACAACAAATTTTTCCATCCAATTTTTTTTTGAGCTGAAGCACTTTACGAAATTTATGTATTATATTAATTAGTTTGATATAAATCACTTTTTGTCATCGTTTTAATTGCATTCATACTGAAAGCAAATATATATATATATATATATATCAAATATATATGGATATGCTTTGTTTTTGTGTTCTATTTTAATATTGAGCGAGCGCGGTTCGAAAATAACAATGTTTCCATGTTGAAAATCCCAGTTACACTCACAAACTGTGATTAGATTCCATGGCGTTGGGCGTCCAAACTTAAGGAATTACTGAAAAATTCAAATTATTATCGCTTATTATCTTGGGACATTATCAGTTCAAACACTGATATACTGATACAGAGCAACAGGCGACAGAGACCAGAACCAGAACCAGCACCAGAAACCGAAACCGAAACCCAACCAAAACCAGAAGCACAGCCAGACCAAACCCAAAGCAATCAGAGGGCCAGGCACTGGGGAAACCTAACAAATACCCCCAAAAAATGAAAAAAAAAAAAAAAACTGATACCGATATCCTACTGCCAGAAGCAGCAACAACAACAACAACAACAAGACCAACTGCAGCGACAAATTGATAGCAAATCTTCATTATCTTATAAATACAGAGGCATATTATGTGCATGTGCTGGTATTTATATATATATATATTATATATAAGTATAAATATATTGCTGAAAAGCCAAGATTAGATACTTTTATCTAGCTGGGTCACCTCGGCAAGAAATTGGCAACGTCACGAGTCGCACGCATTATCGGTTAAGCAAATGAAGTGCGATTACAACTCACACCTGGTGGCCACCAGGTAAGCCCTAGATGTTGACACAGCCCAACCAGATATCGCTCGGACTGACTCCCATTGGAGTAGGTTAAGGAGCAGCTGTCTCTGAATGAACACCTCTCTGTCTCCCTCTCAATGGGTCTTACATGTTTGGGGGCCTGTTGTCGATGTCTCTCCGAGTGTGTGTGTATGTGTGTGTGTGGCTCGAAATCTCTGTTAAGATACGTTAACTTATCTAAGGCCACTATCTATTCTCAGATATTCGATATGTTTGTTATATATAAATATATATATATAGAGAGAGAGGTGTATTATATGCGACGACGATAGGAAAAATCACTTTGTTGATAGGAACAATCAGTTGTGCACAATATGCCATTGGGGGTAACGAGCAAAGTTAACAGACCCGTAAAACACTTCCTCAGGTTACGCAGAAAAGTGACACGGGCTTGCCGCATTGCTTACGGGGATCTTTCTTTAAGAAATTTATTGCCATCACAAAGCATTTTTGTTGTTGCTGTATTTTTACGCTCATTATCGGCCGCTGAAGTGGTACAATATCAAGTGCAAGTGAAGCTCTTATAAAAAATTCTATAAATTTAATCGGGTTACACATAACAAAGAAATATATATATGTACTTATGTACACATACAGATATATATCAATATTTTGTGATTTTTGTTTGGCTCATAAGTAATTAATAATGTTCATCATATCGGAGGGTCTGTCGGTGTCGACTTGTTTGGCTACCAAAACAACCAACCCGCAACAGAAGCCCCTTTCAACCCCAGAGCCAGTAGCCATGATTGTTAATGGCGTCGCTGTCGTTGTTGAACCTTCGCCGCAAAGGCCAACAACAATGACAGCAACAACAACAACAAAAACAACAACAACATCAGCAAAGACAACGGATTATTATGGATTGCCAGTTATTATGATGAGTCATGTCTGGTCATATTGGTAAACAAAGGTGCGTATAAAGAAGGCGAACGGCAATTGGCGTTGCCAAGCGGCAAAAAAAAGAAAGAGAAACAGCATTTTTTTCACTGGATGTTGTCATTGGGTACATAAAGGTTTTATATGTGCCTCAACAATATATATGTATATATATTTATATATATATAACTATATATATATATATATATATATATATATATTTAAGCGATTTTGATTTTATTTTTGTCATCATTATGATATTTATTGTTATTATGATTATTATAAATATTGTTTTTATTATTTTAGCATGACCTGTGGTAAATTTGTATAATCTATTATAATCTGTTACAGAGTTTTCTACTTTATATAAAAATCCAACATTGCGTATGAATTATAATTATTTTTTTATATTGTGGAATACTATTAGATAGCGATTATTACAATTTTTGTTCAAGTTTGTGATTCATGAAATTATAATATTTATATTGCCTTTATTATCAGAGACAAAGTTAATGAGATTCGTTGGTTAAGTTCAGTGTTGCCAAAAAAAAGCTCACTTTTCTAAACAATTTTTGTATGGTTTCTGCAAAACTTAAGTACAATTTATTGAATTTCAGAAATTTTCTGTCATATTTTCGTCAATTAGCAAAAAAAGAAAAAAATCTCTTAGTGGTTAAAAAGAAATTAGAATTGTTACTAGGATTTGAATAGTTCAACCGATAAAGTCATCACACAACCTTTTCTTTTAATTTCACAGAAATGTTAGCAATTCCTACTCGGTACTGAAAACCTTCTAAGTCAATTTTTAAAAAAGCTTTTTTTCTTACTTAGCTTTTAAAATTAACTGCAACCAGCCGAAGACAGAATATAATTTTTTTTAAACTGTAAAGCCTCTGGCTTCCAATGACTTGTTGAAATCTTATTGATTTGGATTACAAACCTGGTTGAACCCGAACAGAAACTCAATATATCCTAAAAAACTGCTGAACTTCATAACAAACCGAATTGATTTGAGGTAGATGCAGCTATAAATTGATTTATATCTAATTCTCTTCCTTGATTTGGCTTCAATTAAAATATAGATAGAAACCATTTGTTAAAAAAATAATAATTTCTAAAGAATAAATATTTTATTCGAACCCATGTCCTCGTTAAACAAATTGGCTTAAGTTCTGGTAACTTAGGCAACTCGTCTACCGTGGACAGCAACTATGTATATTAGTATTTGAAAAGTTGATTTAAAGCACTTAATTAAATAAAGGAGTTTAGAATTAGATATTTTTAAAAGAATTGCCACAAGATCAATGGAAATAACTAAGCAACTAGCTATCAAGGACCATAGCTATTAAAATAATTGCTTTTACAAACCAAATAGTAAATACGCTTATTTATTCTAATTAATATAGCTTTCTTTTCAAATAAGTTTTTCATAACAACATCTAATGTTGACCCAACTCTTCTATCATTTATTTGATATAGTAGTCCAATCTGGCAGATATATAAATACATATGATATATGGATGTATCCATTTACATATAGTTGTTACAGTTGAAGAATATGCCTTTCAAATTATTTCATTATTGTATTAAAAAACATAATGCGTAAACACTTTTATTTAAACTTATTTTAAATTTATAACTTCTGCGGATAGATAAAAGATCAGAATCGCCCAGACGCAGACTCTCTAAAATTTTGCAAAAAAATTAACAAGTAAACAGAATATAACCCCTAGTGATTGATTTTATTATACTCTTGCAAAAAGGGTATATTCATTTTGACTTGCAACGCACAGAAAGAAGTATCTCCGACTATATAAAGTATATATATTCTTGATCAGCAGGACGAGCTGAGTTGATATAGCTATGTGCAGTCGCACTGTCCGTCTGTCTGTCTGTTCGTCTGTCTGTATTTGTATGGACCGCCTTAAAAAAAAGATTAAGTATATATAGCTACGCCCATTAGGGGAGTGGCAAATCGGTAAAAACTGTATTTTTACAATTTTACAATTACTGTATTTTACAATTTTATTTATTTAAAATTGACAAATACGTTAAGCTTGATCGCTTCGACAAAAATATAAACAATTATATATATCCGCATCTTTGGGGAAAACACGGGCGTGGGAAATCGGATAAAGCTGTATCTTCTAAAAATTTACACCTATAGATACAGCATTTTTTAAATACGTCAATCTTTAACTCTGCATGGCAAACCGGAGAAAACTATATTGATGTCCTCTACAATTGCAAGGGTATTACCAAACTAGCCCATCCCTCTAGTTTCAGTTTAATACTGACAAAGCCAATAAGCTTAGCAAAGTTTTGTGTATTTTTCTGTTTGCTCAGTGAGATATCATGCCAGGCAGCTACTGGGAGATATATTTCAATAACTTATTTCCACATATTCAAGCTAAATGCAATCTGGATATCATTTGGTGCTTTAGATGATTAATGGCCACAGAGCCAAGCAGGTTAATAGAAATTACTTGAACTCAATTTGCTTTCACCAAGCCAAAGAGCGACAACGAAAACGCCATTACAAAATTTCCATTTTTATTTGATTGAACCACGCCACAAAGCCTTGGCCATTAAGGGTGGGTTGTTTCTCCTCGATGGTGGTTGGTTTTAATGAAAAAAAAAAACGAAATGAACATTTTGTTGCTGTTCCCAATTTTCGGTTATAAGTAAGTAATTAAAACTATGGCGCGCCTTTGTTGGCATTTTTGGCGTTTAATTTCCTTGGAGTTCTTTATCAGCCGACCAAATAACAACAACAAAACGAAATTAGAAACGAATGGTAAAAACAAGTCAACCAATTGCGTCTGGAATACACTTTATACAAATACATATATATATATATATACAATTTATAAATTAAGTTTCGTATAGTCAGTGCTTGAACTGATCGCCGATACTGTCAAAAATCGAAGGAGTGCTGATAACTGAGTTTTCGCTGAGCGCCGAGCACTCGAAACTGCATGGACAAGTTGAAGGGTGGCAAAGTATGATTCTAGGAAAGATACGAACCCCAGTCAATATATATATACTATATGTATGTAGACCATAGAGTTATGCGCCCGCCTTTGGGGCTATTGGTCAGCAAAACCCCACAAAAACTCCATGGTTTGAGGGCCATAAATTCCTTGGTTTGTGCCGCCAATAAGTCTTGCGTCTTATGGCCATAAATTTGGACTTCAATATTTTAAGCTAGGCGGCTTGTGTCATCAATGTTGGGGTATTAATTGCACGACTTACCAGTCGACTGAGTAGCCGGACTCTCTGATTCAGAGTATGGCAGTAGTCGTAGCTCCGCAGTTTTTTCCAGAGAGTTAATCGTAATGTTGAATTCATGTTGCGCCATTTGTAACCACATCAGAGCTGTTGGCGAGGGGAGCAAGGGGTGAAGGCTGTCAGCTTGTCAGCTTTTGAGTTACATTTTGCATTTGTTATTAATCACCGCGTTGATATTCTGCGACACGCTCCAGCCACATATCTTGAATGTGCCGCGAGTGTGGCTACTTTAAACAGGCAAACTATTAGATACTTTTGTTTTAGCTGTGCCTTTTAAGATTTGCCCCATGATTTATGTTTGCCTCGAGTCGGGACAATTAAATTTTATCAAGCACTGCCATTGTAGGCGATATAAGACTTATGCATTATACAAACAGAATCTCTATTGGGCATAAAGAAATTTGCAAGTAATTGAAGCGATATAAAAACTCAAAACTTGGCCAGCTAATTTTTCATCCAATTTAATTTATGTGTGTGCCCCACAATGGCTCCACCTTTCCTCGCTCCACTCTCTAGCGGGCATGTTTAAGACCGTCATATATCTGTTTGCTTTATGGCTGCAACTATAAACAATTTATGATATTGTCAAGACCCGGTTTCGGTAAATATACCCATACTATATGCGTAAATTTACTTTAACGTCAAGCATACAAAAGACCTTTTCAGATTTCACGATTCTATAAAGGCAACAACTGTATCAACATCAAACCTGCAACCCGGGTTGAAGCTGCGATTACAATTAAATCCGAGATGCACATCAAATATGGTTTATTTTAAAAAGTACGAATTTTTTGTGGCAGATCAAGCTAAAAAGTACAAATATACAATTTTAAAGTACAATTGTTATTAATCTAATCATATTTGCTAAATACAAATTTTAGTTATAAATCGAATATAGTATTAAAAATATTTCTAAAATATTTGCAATGGTTTCTGTACATAAATATTATCTAAAATTCTATATTCCACATTTGAAATAAAACAAAACCCAAGTTCGTAGTGTGTAAATCTGTGTTCATATAACGAATTTCAAGGCTTGGAGTTGATTCTTTCTTGACCCGAAACCAAGAGCATTAGTTAGCTCTCCATTAAGTCAATATTATTTTGTATTAGCTCAATTTATACCTATCAAAACTCTTATTTTCTTTGCTTTTGTTTTAATAATTAAAATTAATACGCAGATATGTAAACTTAAGTTTTTACACTTATTCTAGCTAGCTTGATACTCAACCACGTGTGTTTGTTGTGTGTGCTAAAGCACGAGCTTGAATATATAGTTAGTAGGTATATAAATGGTATCATGCAGTGCTCAGATACACGGCACACATTGCTTGTTGTTGTCAATTGTTTTTTGTTACAACACTTGAGACATTCATGAAGTGGAGCAGAGCTGCCCACAATTCTGCCTTCTCCCCCATACTGGACAACTGGCAAGCGCTAGACCAGCTTGTGGAGCCAAAAGTGTTGACTAACTTGGCGCACGGTTTATTAGTTTGCCAGAAAAGTGTTTTACGACTGCAATTAGAAAATGGGCCTGAATTGCACAATCGACCAACGGCTGACTGACTGACAGACGGACTGACTGACGCGGCGTGCACTCAAATCGAAATACGAAATTGGGGGAGGAGGAGCAGAAGTGGAGCTTATTGTATATGGAACTGGAGCTGTGTCCATAAAGTACTTACATATGGGTGCCTGGGCTGGCTTTTAATTTCGTTTGGCTGAGCACGCATGCGCAATTTGTATCTATAAGATACTTATCGCTCGTAACGCTGACGTTGTCGCCGTGGCCTGTTGTTGTTTGCTATACACACACACAGGCATTCACAGGTACACACACATACACTATTGCAGGCTTATCGCTGACTGATAAGATAAGCAATACCAGAGCACAAATACAACGATAGCTACAAGAGCATTGCAATAGTATAGAAATAAATCATAACTTACACACACACACACACACACAGAACCAAATATGTGCTATATGGTGTGTACAGCGCAGAGAAGCGCTGCAAACTGCGTCTGTGTGTGTTTTATAATTGGGCGCTGTGGTAAAGGTGCTAAACGGAGCAGCAGGCACCGCAATGCGTTGCGTCCACGTCGAAGTCGACATCGGTGTTGGTATCGGTGCTGTCGGTGTCGTTGTCGGTGTTGTCGTCGCCATCAGCCCGGGCTCGAGTTGGTCTCGAAAAAATAGCACTTATTATTATTATTAAATGCCGCGCGGGAAACAACGAAAAACGCTCTACGGATGCCGAAAGTCCGCACTTCTAATTTCGCCCACACAACAATTGCGCACAATTTTCAATAAAGAACAAAAATTCTGAATTGAATTTAACAATTGAAAGATATATTTTCCAAGCGCGCGCTTTTCTGGCTGCCTGATAAACAGGTGTTTCCGTAACATAGAAAGAAAAAAAGAACACTTACCCGTGTATGTGATAATTTTTTAAAAGCAAAAAATCAAGTGATAAAAAACGTAACTCAGATAAAACTAAACAACAATTGGGGAGAGAGCGAATAAAAAAACAAAGAACATTTTGATGGTTTGCAAAAGTGTTGATATAGTCGATATCAAGATGCAGCTGAAGGTTCGTATAGTTATAAAAATAAAAATAAATAATAAAAAAATCTTAAGAAAAAAGTTATTAAATAAAATTTCAGATAAAACATATACTTTATCCTTCTTTAATTAAGTCTCAAACTAGTTATATATATGAGATCTGATTTCCCGAAAAAAGTATACAAATTATATTTTTAATAGTCAATTTAGTTTCAGTTCTCAAATCAAGATTCGACTCGAATAAAATATAATTTTTAAAAAAAATCAGTTTCATTTGAAATCAGCTTACCTAAAATCTAAATGCATTAACAAGGCAGCAAATGAAGCGTCTAAAAACTTTAAAACAGCCATAAAAAGTTTCTCACATCGTCTCATTATATACATAGATAATCAAGAGATGAGCCGCAACATGAACTATAAACTTTTTATTATATTGTCATAAATAAATTCAATTGTGCTTTAAACCTAATGAGTTGAATATAGTTTGTGCTCTTTTCAAGTAGCTGTTGTATAAGTTTACAACAATTTATAAGAGTCGATGTGCTTAAAAACGATATGAATATTAATTGGATATCATTAATGATTAATTATACGATCAGCGTTTGTTTTTTTAAATCGACTTTAACCATTTTGCTTGGCTCAAAACAGCGGCAAGAACGGCAGCTAACAGATTTTTGTGTATTTTTTTGGCTTTTTTTTTGAGGGACAGACAGAGACAATTGTCAGTGAGATAACGCAAATTGATTTATAATGAATGACTCATCAAGCCGCTGCAGGCAGATCCAAAAATGCGACATTTGGTATACTTGTTCACAAAGCGAAGCGAGTATATTGGTTACGTGCACTGCTCATCTTACTACTATCTATTCAAAGGCAGACGTAGGTAGATAAATGTTTAAATATATATATTTATACCTTTGCTATTTTTTCTAGTTAAGAATAATAAGGTATAGACTTTTGAAAAATGAGCAGGTTGTCTGCTTAGCTGTTTCAAGAACCGCTCAGATTAATCATCAGTAAATGTTGCTCCGACTACTGCTCCTTGCTTGTTTTACCAAGCTGAAACCAGTTGGGAATTCTATTATTATAGATTTTGTAAAGAGAGGGAAAGCAAGTGAATGTAACTGGCTTTTGCTTTTGCTCTTCTGTCTCCTAACTCCTACCTACTTTTATACTCAATAAGTTAGTTCCTTTTAAGCTGTTACTGAACTGTGAGCGAGTATTGCGCAGTTGATTGCGCCCGACTCGAAGTTTTAACTAGTTTTTTTTGTGTTTCGAAATGCATTTAAAAAGTCAAATGTGGAAAGATGTCTTATCTTTATGAGCCCAAGAGCGAAATTGGCGTTAAAATACCTTAAAATATAAAACACGCACGCAACGAGAGAAGAAAGAGTGAGGTAGAGAGGTCCTAGCTACGAGTCTGGCACAGCACGCGCAATTGTTTCATTCATGAAAAAAGGTCAAATATATTTATATATATATAAATGTGTGTATTTTTTAGAGACCTAAACTAATGTGAATTTGATGTGAATCTTATCGCCTTGCATTGGGCCCGGAGCCACGCAAGGGATGAGACGATCATCAGATGTGGAAGTGAAATGCTTTATGAATGAAACAATTGCCAACCCTTAGTGCCCTAGTGGGGGTTGCCTCTAATCTGTAGCGGAAGTGCTGCACAGAACCAGCCAATCGCCATCGAGGAGCAGCTAACAGTTGGTCAATGGCGGCATCAACTTCATCGGCGGCTGCAATTGATTGCGATAGTCGATGGAGGGCAGGGTTAGATACTCGCAGTCAGATAGTTTTATTAGACACGCGTCGTCAGTTGACAGTTGACGTTGAGGTCTGATAAGCTCAAGGGTCAAAGCGGCTTAGGCCATTTAGTTGACGGCACTTTAATGGAGTTGTAAATGCAGCTGGCATCGGACATCTTATCGGCCGTACTATATAAAAAGACTTTATATTGAATTAGAAACAGGCATTGCAGAAGGGCTATTAATTTATATATATGTATATATATCCACGAGTATATATAGCTAACAAATTTGAACGTAGTGCCGAGTTCTTGACTCTTGCCACGCCTCTTCCAAATGAAAGCGAAAAGAGGTGCGACTATGCATAAAGCCAATATCTTCTGTTTACATAGATAAAGAGAAAAAAAAAGAAAAAGCATTGTAGGTGTGACTGCACAGATTTCATTCATAAACGCGTATCCGCACCCAAGACGAACTCTTTACGAAAGCCAAGCAAATACTCGGCAGCTCGCATGCCGCTCAAGTTATGTATCTCTGTCTGTCCATGTCTATCGATGACGTAGCCAATCAAGGCGAGCTGACCTCCGGGCTCCAACAACTCCAGCAGCAGCAGCAGCAGTTGGAACAGCTGATTGTGTATGCTGATAGCAGCAACGGATAAGATATTGTCGTTTGGTAGCAGTATCTTAACTAAACTTTCTGTTTCATATGTATGCACACACATTGTAGTACATAAGCACAAACATTGGCACGTGAATATAGCATATCGTATGCGGGTATCATATCGTACATCCTAGATTAAAAGCAATCACGTTTTCACTACATTATCTCTACTATATAAAATTCATTGAACTTTGCATTACGTTTACGCGCTCATCTGAAACTATTCTGAATCTGTTTTGAAAGACTTACTCTCTGATAGTCTACTTTATTTGATTTTGCTTTTAGTTTCCTTAATATTTAACATTGGCTTACAGCATTCATTTAATATTCTAAATATTTGACAATCAGACTTTGATTCCCTGAACTTTTTCATTTGACTTTCTATGAATCATGTTAAAAAGCAACTCTACTTAAATCGATCATTTCTGTCACAAAAAAAAACAGAATTTTTGTTTATTTTGTCGAGTTTTATAAATAAATTCGTTGAAATATGTTGACTGCATTTGATGACTACGTTTACCAAATGAGTCAAGTAGGCTTTAAATTTTTTTTAATCAAGTGAAGTCCATAAATAATTGATTTATATTAGATAAGAAATTATTTGATATATATTATATTTTTATTTTACTCTACTTTTTTAATATTTAGTTATTTATTTATTTATGTTATTTTATCATTACTTATTATATTTCATAGTTATTAGAAATAGAAACAAAATATCTATAAAAATATATAAATATATATATAAAATAACATAGTCATTATAATATATATATATTACTATAATATATATTAATTATCCCTGGAAAGATAACTATACC
The DNA here is from genome assembly GCA_035045545.1 of Drosophila gaucha. Lineage (NCBI taxonomy): Eukaryota > Metazoa > Arthropoda > Insecta > Diptera > Drosophilidae > Drosophila > Drosophila gaucha. The sequence goes on from JAWNOY010000342.1 coordinate 430,110, forward strand.
TTCAACTTGTATATTTATTTATACTATACGAAGTCAATTGGAGAATTATTAATTTATGAATTGCTAGATAATTCCCCTTTTATACCTTTGTGAAAAGGGTATATTAATTTTGGCTTGCAACGCACAGAAGGAAGCAAATCCGACTATATAAAGTATATTTTTGATCAGCCCGACAAGCTCAGTTGATAAGCCCATGTCTGTCTGTCTGTCTGTCTGTCTGTCTATCCGTCTGCCTGGATCAACGCAATATCCTCCAAGAGTATTAGAGCTACAGAGCTGAAATTTTGCACATAGGCTGGAATCTGCTGCAGGCATTGTATATCTCGGCATCATCCGGATCGGACGACTATATCTTATAGCTCTCATAGGACAGATCGGTTTTAAAAAATGTTTTGTTAAGGAAAAGCTTGTCGCTTTTGAAGTCTTAGACTGGAAATTTAAATATATACTCATGTATCCTACCCCTATTCGAAAATATATAGTATATAGACCTATGACAATTGGGGGAGTGACAAGTCTCGTAAAACTATATTTTATTCAGTTTAAGAGCTAGAACATCCAAATTTGGCAAATAAGCTGGTATTGATCCCTCCTCTCATATTCACGCCCACTAGGGGCGTGGCAAATCGGGTAGTCTATAGAGTGCTTAACATAAACCCTTTAATATTTAGTTAGCTATTAAAGCCAGAGTCTTGAAACTTAAAACATATATTTGTATGAATGACCTCCATACAAAAACACATAATATTTCTACATAGTTTCTCCGCTGTATCTTCTACAATTTTAAACCTAGAGACCTTAAGACAAAAATTAACAAATACGTTAAGCTCAACTGCTTCAATAAAATTTAAAAAAAAACTATATACATACATTCCCCCCTCTGTGGTCGTGGCAAATCGGAGAAAACTAAATCTTCCAAAATTTCACACCTGGAGCCCCAAATTTGGCATATAGGTTACTGTTGCTCTCTTCTTTAGATTGAGCAAAATAAATATATCCGTTTCTTTTCGGCGTGGCAAATCGGTAAAAATTTTATATTCTACAATTGTACACCTAGAGACCTAAAAATGATCAAATCTTTGTGGCAAATCAAAGAAAAATATAACTTTATCCTTTACAACCCTCTAGTTTCTTTTCTATAATAAAAGTAGACAGAAATATAGAAAAATAAAAATTGAATTAATTAAATTATTACTACTTATGTAATATTAGGTCGGAAATTTACCTAACTACCCTCGCTCGGATAGGCACAAAACATTAAAATAGTTACCCCAAAAAATTGTTAAATAAATATATACTTAAATAAGAATTTTCAATTACAAGTCTTATGTCAGCTAAATTTTCTGTGAAAGAGTTTACCTATTTTAAAGGTTGTTAAGGAACTCGAATATTTTTAACAGAGCTGAAGTAATGTAATAAAACATATATCATTATTTGCATAGTGACTATTTTTATTTGCATACCAAGTTTACGTGCAGACAGCCTTGAATTGTATATAAACATATGTATATGTATATGTATGTATGTACATACATACATATATAGTATTCTTAGTGTTCACTGTGCTTGGGACTTTCCCCGAAGTGACATAAAAACGCACCTAAAAGCTTTGCAATTTTATGGAACTCGTTAAGAGCGAGGAGTAAAGCACAGTTAGGCCCGCCAGAGCCGTCATGAATCAGGTGACAATGACGATCACCAAGTGTTGACACTCGGCTGCGCCACCCCCACAAAATGAGGTCATAAAGCAAGCGAACTGACGTACTTAAGATCAGAGCAACGAATTTTATTTTTATTTTTTTATAGTTTTCTTGTAATACTTGGTTTTTTTCTGAGTTAAGCTGACGCGAAATTGTTAAATTTTATTTCCGGCCAAGACCGAAAACGAAACTAAGTTCTGTGCGTAAACAAAACAAACAACTGAGCCACAGTTTGTTGCATTGTAATTGGAAAAAAGTGAAAAGTGTGTGTGTGGAATGTTTGGTGTGTTGTGTGTAGGCACAACACCGATGAGTAGGCAGAAAGCAAACAGAGAGGTTCAAGCGCTGGCCAGGAGAGTGCAAGTCGGGCCGCAGTTGTACTCGTATTTTGTGTTTTATGATTTGTAGGCGACAAATTGAGTTGTGAGCCGCGAGCTGAGCTGGGCGGCATCTTTAAACATTTGCCATTGTTTGCTTTGGGTCTGAGTTGCGGCTCTTGGGTTTTGCTTTTTTGCGCTTGTTTGACTTATTGTGGCGGAAATAGAGGCGGCCGGCCAAGTTCGCATTGTGTGGCCGGAACTGGAGCCACACTTTTGACATCAAGCTGTCAACAGGTTGTTCATTCATCATTTGCGCTTTGGTCATTGCAGATGGAAGCACAGTCGACGTCGCAGCAACAACAGCAACAGCAGCAGCAGCAACAACAACAGCAACATCTACAGCAACAAGTGCTGAGCAAACAACAGCTGCAATTGCTGGACAAAATCAAAATTGAGTCCAGCAACGGTAACGATCCACAGACGAACAGCGTGCTGGACGATCAACAGGAGCAGCAGCAACAGCCACCAACAACTGTTGGCGTTCTGGTGCAGTCGAGCAGCCAGCCCAGCGAGTCCGAAGATCCGCAGCAGCACCAGCAGCAGACGCAGTATGTCGTAGTGCCACGCTCACAGCAGCGGCGCATTCTCACCACAGCGGGCACACTGTAAGTAGATTCACTCTTCACATACCCTGTAAAACTGACATTTGTTTATGATTGCAGCGAGCTGAACGAGACACGCGAGAGCGAACACAGTGCCAACAACAGCAACAGCGGCAGCTCGGAAACCCACATTGAGTACCAGCGTGGCTCGCACCACTCACCACATTACATTCAAATGGCACCACGTAATGCAGCTGAGGTGGCTGAACAGGTGGCCAATGCGCCACCCGGCACGCTCTATGCTTATCCCTCGGGCCAGATCATATGCAGCAGCGACGATGTGGCGCCCATCAAAATAGAGACGATCGACAAGAGCGATGTGCCCGCGGAGCAGCAACTGCAGCAGCAGCAACAGCAACAGCAACACGCGCACCAACAGCAGCAGCAACAATGCCCCACTCCGAATGGCGTGACGTATGGCGATACCATAGTCGTTAGCGAGGCTGCACTGCAGCATCATCACCAGCAGCAACAGCAGCAGCAGCAACAGCAACAGCATCAGCAGCAGCAGCACCAGCAACAGCACCAACAGGCAGTAGCTGCTGCCGCAGCAGCAGCAGCAGCTGCTGTTGGCCACCCACACGTGCGCTATGTGACCGAGGACGGACGTTTCACCACCGCGAGTGGAGATGCAGAGGCGCCCGGAGGGAATCTGTATTACGATGCGGCTGTGGTGGATGCCAGCGTGCAGGCAAATGAATCCAAGACCTATGCGGATCTGGGCAACGCCTATGCCTTTCCGCCCAACTCGACGTTCAGCAACAACTATGCGGCCACACTGCAGCAGAGCAACACCATTTACAGTGTGCCGGGCACGGCTCAGTTTATAACCAAGGCCGATCCGAACCTGAATCCGTTGAGGCAAGCGGCTGCCGGGCCGTATCAAACGATATCCTTCTTGGATGGTACGAATGCCACAGACGCCGGCCTCTGGACAACTGCTGGCGCCGAATATCAGAATGTTTCCTTTGTAAGTATAGCCCCTTAGCAGCACGCCCTAATTCCAGCTTAACGTATTGGCCAACCTTCAGTCGAACTATCCTACGCAGGTCATTGACGACTACTCCACAGCCAACATGGCTGCCGGACATTGGCCGCCGCCTGGTAGCATTGGCAACTATGATCCCAGCCTGTCAGCAACTACTGCCACGCCCCCCGCCTCGCACGGCCTGCAGGAGATCAAGTGCGAGACCTGCCAGTCAGCGTTTGTGCGCAAGGGTTCGGACTGGCCCAACTGTCCAAATTGCACCAACTATGTCCGGGCGCAGGCGGGTCGCCATGTGCCGCAGCGCCAAAAGCCAAAGGCAGCCGCTGCGCCCAACAATCGTCGCAGCGGCGTCATCTGCGCCAACTGTCAAACCAATTCGACGACGCTCTGGCGGCGCAACAACGAGGGCAACCCCGTCTGCAATGCCTGCGGCCTCTATTTCAAGCTGCACAACATGAACCGCCCGCTCTCCATGAAGAAGGAGGGCATACAGAAGCGGAAGCGGAAACCAAAGAACAATGGAGGACCTCTTCCCCATCGGGCACTGCCGAGTGAGTAAAATTTGAATTGGCTAATCTGTTATGAGGTCTTGAACGATACTAGAGTATTCATTGTAGTTGAGCATGTCCGACTATCAGATTCTTGCTTGAACAACTGTTGGGTGCATCGTCCGATCATATTTAATTTTAAAATCGTTTTTGTACTCGTTTAAAAAGCGAAACTGAATATATTAGCTTCATACAAAGTCCGCCTTTCTGTCCACTCGCCAGCTCGCCTAGAGACTGAGAAACTGGAACATTTATTTGTATGTATCGCCCGTCTTATAAACTGTTAAAATGAATTTGGAAATATTATGTCCTTCACAGTTGTAGAGCTGGACAACTAATAGTGAAAAAAGGCATTTAAAGGTGCCCATATACATATGTATATAAGAGATGGGAGTCGGGATCGGGATTTTCAGGAATCTCGCGGATCTCGAAAAAGCTTTCGGGATCGGGCGGGATCGGAAAGATTCGAAAAAAGTCCGCGATGGTCGGGATATTTTACTTCTAGTAGAATTTTGTAAGAAAGTATTACTTTTAAATAAAAATGTTAATCTATCATAAGTGTTGAAAAAAAAAAATGCCGGAACCCGCGGGAAAAATGAAAATTTTTCGAGACTATTGGAACTATCGGATTTATTTCGGGACGGAATGGGTCAGGAAGCAATTTATTTCCCGATCCCATCTGTAACATATATACATCTATTTTTTAAACTATGAATTATAATGTTTATAAGTTTTGAAAGCAAATGGATACCGACATATTGTTTATCGAGCAAAAATAAAAATGAATATTTTTACATTCATTTTGCCAGGCATGTCACAGGGAGTTAACCTGATGGTGAATGGCGGCACACTCTACCCGTCCCAGGTGGGATTGCTGAGTAGCCAACATAACGCGAGTCCCGAGCTCCACGACATGTCCACAACGGGTCCCGCCGGCCGACCACATGTGGTGGCCATTGCGATACCCACAGTCCCAACATCCGATGGCACCTTGAATATGACCCGTCATCATGTGACTAGCGAGAGCCACTCGCCCTACAGCCAACAGCAACAGCAACAGCAGCAGCAACAGCAACAGCAACAGCAACAGCAACAGCAACAGCAGCAGCAACAGCAACAGCAGCAGCAACAGTCTCCTGCACAAAGCCAATCGCCGCATCTGCCAAATTCAAGCACATTGAACCGCCAGATCGCGCAGTCGTAAGTTATATTGATGCAAGTCCAGCCTGATTATTATTATAATTATAATTTACTCCACAGTGTTCCTCCAATCGAAAGTGCGCGCGGTGCAAATAGTGAGCTAACTCCAAGCGTCATAACGCGAACTGGTCTGCCGGAACGTTCATCGAATAACTAAGCTATGCGATTTAAGCTATAGTTAACTTAAACATATGTAAGCTTAATTAAGTCAATCCCAGTTAGAAAATGTTGCAAATGGTGGATTCAATTCGCGGAAAGAACAAGTTTCAGTTCCTATTTCTGGTCTTTTTCGGTTTCAGCATGAACATATTTTTGAGTAGTTCATTTAAAAATATTGTACATAAATTGTCTTAATCATTCTTGTAATATAAAGTATCAAGGGCTCGGTGTTTCCAGTTTCTTTTCAAGCTCATTTAAAAAAAATGAATTAGTTCTGCTATAATTTTTTAAAATAAATTAACTAGTTTCAATTTTCAATATGAGATCACTTGAATGAAAGTTTCATATTTTATTGCCAAATTTTTGAACTTATGAAACAATGATTTTTTTTTTCAAATCTATCGAACTAATTATGGTTCATTTTAGTTTCTGATTGAGTTGAATTAAGAAAAATGAATTGATTACTATAGTTATTTTCAGAAAGAACAAAAACTAGTTCCAGATTGCTTTTAGTATGGAAATATTTAGGTTTTCGATTTTTCCCAATTTTTGATTGAGAGACTAGTTTGAAAATAAAAGGAGCTTGTATTGGTTCAGTTTAGTTTGAGTGTGAGTTTGATTCATTGAAATATTAATGAGTTGTACTACATTTTAAAACGAGAAAAAGAACCAGTTCCAGTTTTTTCGAAAAATTTGTAATATGACAATTCATGAATAAAATGTTTTATATTTTATTCCAAATCTTATGGAACTTATGAAAACATGAAACTTTAGTTCCAGTGAATTATTTAATTTGTTGTTTTTCATTTAGTAGTGAAACGAAGCTTGTTATATTAATATGTTTCTTATTCGAATAATATCACCATTTGTAAGGCAGCTAGTTCTTTGTCTTCCCGAGCTTTAGTCAACTACTTGCTACAAATTATTCGAAATGATTTGTGCGCTTTACCTAGGTTCTATAATATACCAACTATATTATATTTGTATAATACGTATTTAAATGGATCTTAACAGTGTAGAGCTAATTTAGCACAAGACCATAAATATGATTACGATTTTGTATATATTTAAGAACTTCTTTTTACATAAATAAATAAGTTGTAAACGCAAGACACTCGAAGAGTTTGATGACTCTACTCTTCCCTGGATAGTCTCTTATATTTCATTGTCAACAATTTGGCAGCTAACCAAATTGATCCAAATTAATTTTAATGACCTCCGCAGAGCAGCACAGCAGACCATAAAATCTTAACAACTTAAAAAAGGCTTCGGAAAAAGCCCAGCAATGAGCCCTCGCCCATTCGAGAGCTCGAGCTCTCGGACTGTGTCTAAATAGCGATTTGGTGTCATCGCTTAAAAGCCTGTCCGCCGCGGAGTAACGCCACCGCCAAGTGGCGCTGCCTTTGAAGTGTCGTCGATGGTATGGCAAAAATTCCTGGCCGATTGCGAACCGAGCAAGCTTGGTATAATATTAACGCCTTGATCTGAACATGAGACTGTGAATCGTGGCCTCAGTTGCAGTTTCAGTTCCAGTTCCAGTCGTTGCCTTTGTCTGATTTTTCTTCGGCCTGTGGCTTCTTCGCTGCCTCCCCTCCACTCTGTACCCCTCTTATATACATACATACTTTTTTTTTTGGCGTACGCTCGATCAATTAGGCAAACTTGTTTTACGACCGCTTTTATTAGCGTTCGCTGGCCGGCGCTCCAAGTATCTTAAGCCCCGACTCTGGCTGCAGGGGCGAAGGCGACTGGGTGCGAATGCGAGTGCTTGAATGAGTAATGAGACGGTCGAGAGACCGCAATCCTCAATCCGCGAACCGCAGTAGCGGCACCAGCAGCGTCTCTTTTGGAATGTGTTTTCACAAATTATGCGCTTCGCCGAGTTGTGCAAGTGCAGTGGATTGGTATTGGTGGACTTGGATCTGAGAGAAGAAGCTATTTGTTGCCACTGAGTGGGAGTTGCGAAACATTTTGCCAAAACAGTCAAAGGGGCTTCTCTCTTAGCTTAGCCTAAGTGTATCTCTGATGTAACCAAGATAAGAATAATAACATGAAATACACACAAATGTTGTTGTATTCAAGATGAAAATAAATGAAAATTAATTGGCAGTCAGATGAGGCAGCTGGTTTGACAAGTACCTGACTAAGATCAGCTTAAGAAGAAATAACTTTTCTGAAAACATAACGAAATTGTAATACGAACCGATTGATTTTAAGAAGAGCTTATGCATATCTTAATAATATAACTAAGAGTTATAGTTATAGTCGGTTATCCTACCCCAAGCAAATAACTCATTTAATAATAAGAAAAAAGTTCGTTCTGCACAAGCATTTCCATTCAGTGCTCTATAGATACCACACCTGTTTAGCTACGATCCGCTCAGCTGCAACAAATTAAAACATTAGCGAGCTGCGTTGGTAATGCGGCTACTACTACGAGCGAACCAGTTCGGACTCTTGGCCAATTGCGATTCTAAAATTGCAAAAAACGACCAAGCCGACCATAAAATAATAATTCAATGTGACAAGCGACAAGATACGACTGCGGGGCGCCATTTTTCACACACCACCCAACCCTCCACCACAGCCACTGGCACAGCCGCAGCCCCAACTACATGGCTGTCAGATGCGGAGCACATGGCGCACTTGTGCCTTGTGACACTATCGGAGAAATTATGACAGACGTACAACTGTTATACTGCGAGACCAGACTACAGAGCGAGAGAGAGAGAGAGAGAGAGAGCGGACAGGGTGGCAACGCTGTGCTAATCTCCGTGCCTGTGCATGCATTTGAATTTTTATTAAGCTAATTGCACTGCATTTGCTCATGTACACACACACACACACACACACACACACACAATTTTATAATAATAATAAATAGCTGATGCGTTTGTTTATTGTTTAGATAGACATGAAGGAGATACTGGCTGTGCAGTGCATGCCCGCGATAAAAGCCAACATAAAGTGTCTAAACTGTCCGGCGAACTGCATTTAATTAGCCAGATGAAACATGTCCAGCGATCTGCTGTTTGACCACCAACCAAGGCGGCCTTTTGAACCCGCCACGAACTAAGCGGGCTTCCAGGCGCCACTTAGGCAACTTCAAAGCACCAAAGCCGCTGTCCAGTACTCAGAGAGAGAGAGAGAGAGAGAGAGAGAGAGAGAGCTTAGCTTGTTGGTGGTGCTGGTGGTTGGCTGGTTGGTTAGTTGGTTGCATCCCAGTTGCCATCATCGTTGCCCAGCATTACAAATCGACAAACGACACGAAAATGCGCTTTAACAACGCGCAGTTAAAATAGATAAAAGAAGATAGGCAGACGCCGCCGCCAGCGATCGAAGGTTTCCAGTTCAGAGCGGGACAGACCAATAGACAAAAAGAGAGAGAACAATGAGGGAAAGAGAAAGAGAGTGAGGATCATATGAAGCTTAACTTAAATTTATAGACAAAAGTTTTTTCAAACTTTAGGTTTATAGGGGCTGAGATCCCATTAAATACGAAGTACCTATTGCATGCTCAAGAAAAGATTCTTATATTCATTTACCTAAAATATTTATCTTTTTAAGCTATGAACTAAAAAACATCTTGCCAAAATATCTCTTAGTTGGCCATAAGATCGAATATCTAACATCTTAGTATCTCAATTTAGAGATATTTTTATATATTTTTATATTGTCAAAGATTATGATCCAATTTTTTGTTTGTTAATTTTAGAGGAGGGCAACAGTTTTTGGAATCCTAGCTATGTTTGCTTTATAACAAACCTTAAACCTTAGCCGAAGTGCCACATCCAAAGTGTTCGTAAATATTTTAGCTATATATGTTTATCTAGGTCTAATATCCTTAATTTATGTTTTGAATTCCGTTGTCTACCTCAAAATTGCATATAATAATATCGTTTGTTTTAATAGATTTAGTATTTTCCGATATGCTCCCAGTGGACGTATCCAAAAATTTTAATAGTCTCTAAAGCGAGTTTATTTTCCAAATTTCAAAACTTTGAAAAACATAGAGATACATATTTTTTTTACATATAAATTCATTTGTAATTTTTTATAAAACATATAAATATATATATATTATATACATGACAACGTATTAAAATAGCTTTTTAAATAGCATTGACTAGTTTGGATGAAGCTCCAAAGTTGTAGATAAAATACGCATATAAATAGCATATTTTCCAACATCTTAACTCAAATATTATTTTATAAACTAATAAAAACCGTTTCTTGCGATCAAACTTGAAACGATCTCTTATGAAGACTGTCAGATTTAATATGGCATAAGTGAGCTGATGTACAGCTTTCTACCTTAATAACACGCCCACTTAGTAAGTCTACAACTGCATGAATCCGATTCAAAGCCATGCCAACCTTTATGCCCAGATGACGTCACAAAAGCCAAGTCAACACACACACACGCAATCGTTTGGGTTCTAGGAAAAAATATCGAAATTCCAAGAATTCACACGAAATACAAAATGAGATTGGTCGGGGAACAGGGAAACGATGAGGCAAGGTATTCCCTTGTCTCTCTGCTGCTTATCACAACTCACGCGCGTCTCGTTCCATTTCTCGTTCTTGGGTCGAACCCAAAATCACATTATCTGCGTTGCCCAATACGAGACGGCGACGGCGACTCAACTAATGGATACTCTGCGGCGTAAAGCATATCACAGATGATGATGATGGGCTCTTTGGGCAACGAAATGCAGACGCCGCCAGAGCCGCCGTCGCAGAGGAAGATTGAAGATGCGGCGCTTATCGAAACAGAAACACAAGGCAACAACAAAAATACAAAGAGACAAACGAACCCGAAAAGAGTTCAGCTGGCTTGCAGGATAGCACTCGATCTGTGGAACTCTAAAGTCTGGAGTCTGCAGCACTCTGCGCATATTTCTGTGTCTCTGCTTATCGTCGGAGCTGCGGACTTTTTGTTTGCATCTTCGAAACGCACATGGGCAAAATGATCGCAGCTGAGAAAGGGTTCCATTCCACGTCCACAGCAGAAATGTGGCGCCAAAGGAAGCGTTGAAAATGGTACTTGATATTGATCGCGATGCCATGTGTGTGTTTATATATCTTTCCATCTGTGCGTGTGTATTTGGCTGGCACTGTAATTTAGACGGCGCCTCGATCCTTGTTTCACACTAATGCACTTGCAGCTTTTAAATGTTACCACAACTGCTGCGTGGTGCGGGGTGCGGGGTGCGGGGTGCGGGGTGCGGGGTGCGGGGTGCGGGGTGCGAGGTTAAGTGCAGGCGAGGGGACCAGCATCAGATCGGACAGCGGCCGGACTGGCCTGCTTGTCAGATATTGCCTCTAGGCCATTTGTGAGCTGCAAGTTTTATTTTGTTGCCGCAGATGGCAGAACATGCAAAGCGATTGTGTATCCAATTGGAATAATTAGCGGTATCTGTTTCAGGATTTGTTTATGTTCTCATGGCAGCACAAATCCCGAAATGGCCTACAACAAAAATGCAATACGTGATTTGCAAGAATATTGTAAGTTTAAAATGAGAAATGATAAATCTAAAAACTATTTACGGTGACTAAGATTGACAAAGAAGTTATGAGTAATAAAATATTAATAATTTTATTATGTTATAAATCAATAAGAAACATAAGCCTAATCTGTCTTTAAGTCTAAAATATAACTTTCGTTTTTTTGAGTTCTACTAAATTATACTATATACCTTGAATATTATAAACAAGGACGCTGCTGGGATTCTATCTTTCTTAGTTATACAGTATGAAAAGTGACTTGCTTCAAATCGGCAAGAGTTAAAGTTTTAAGCCAAAAAGTGTGATATACCTCTTTCCATTATTTAAAGCGAATAATATGAACAAGAGCGTTGCAGTCGGGAGCAACCGACTTCGTTATACTCTGTTCCTTTAAGTGAGTGAAAGATAACTTTATTACTTGAAACTGTCACGCCCCTAAGAGGCGTATGCCAATGGTGTTTAGTCAAGGCAACAGTAATTTATTTCTCAAAATTTTGTGGCTATAGCTGTAAAATTGTGTAAATATAGCTATACCGATTTTCCACGTCCCAAAAAGGCGTAGCTATACTTAAGATATCTATTTGTCTAGGGTTGTAGGGGTGAAATAAACGAGTATATATTCCAAATCCCAACTCTTAGACGGCAATATTGCTGAAAAACGCTGTTTTAGTAAAAGATATAGTAATTCCCGATTTGTCCTGCCCCAGTGGGCGTATCTACAAAATTTCGACCAGAACAGAATATTAAAACAAAATTAAACAACATATTTTGTTCAATAACAGTTAAATCAAAGCTTACGTGATCTGAAAGTCTTTCAGAATAAGAAAGAATTTACAAAAAAAAAATAATTAAAAAATATTTTGACATTTTCTCAGTTCATATATTCGTTTAGCAACATTTGGGACTGGGTGTAGCCCAGTGGCTATGCATTAGACCTAGTAAGTCAGCAGACACCCGGTTCGAATTCAGCACAGATACAGAGCTAAATTAAGTTTGAGTTAAGTTAAAATTTGAAGTGAAGGCTAAATTTGAAGTGATCTTTAAATTTGAAGCTTTTGTAAGTCGGTATAGTGCGCTTCGGGTTGGGATCACGAATATAAATATAAAAAAAAAACAAGTAAAAACCTTGCAGTCTGGAGCTATCGACTATCACGGTGAAAAGACGCCGTAATTTAATCAAACACAGGTGGACGGAATCAACAGTAATCTAATTGCAAAATTTGGTTACCCTAGCGTTAATGCTGTGGAAGATATAGTTTAAAACTGTAGAAGATACAGTTTTCCATGATTTGCCACACCTTAATGAGCGTAGTTATGTACCCCAATTCTCAGATGGCAATATTGGGGAAATAATAGCGTTTACGTTTGAAGAGATATAGTTATTCCCGATTTGCCACGCCCCAGTTGGCATGGCTACGTATATTTTTTGCTCGATAGAAGAAGACAACAGTAATCTTCTTGCCAAATTTAAATGTTTTAGCTCAAAAACTGTAAAAAAAAACGTTTTATCCGATTTGCCACGCCCCTTACGGGTGTACCATATCTTTTCCCATCTCTTGAACGGCAATATTGCCGAAAATAACAGTTTTAGTAAAAGATATAGTAATTCCCGATTTGCTACGCCCACGGGTGGGGATATATAACTTTATTGTAATTTTGAGAGAATGTCAATGTCGATTTGATACACCCCAAGGGGTGTAAATGTACACTATTTGTTTTTGTATGGGAGTGGCATTCGCGAGTATATAGTCCAAAATTTCAAGTCGCACTTTTCCCTGTTAAAACATTTCTTTAGCCCGAACTATGATAGCTTTAGGACATAGTGTTCCAATCCGAAAGATTCCGATATATGCAATACCTATATCAGAAAGAAGCCTGTGAGCAAAATTTCACCTCTGTAACTGTTGATCCAGACAGACAGATAGGCAGATAGACGGACATGGCTATATCAAGAATATATATACTTATATGTTTTCTTCTGACCAAAATTGATATACCCCTATTGCAAGGGTACGAATATTACAGTTTGGGTCTTACGCGTGCAGTTATATAGTTAACAAATTATTATTACTTAATATGTTAAAATTTTCAACAATCGCCACACAAATTTTCATGTTTCGTTGTGATTTTGCGTCATGCTTTTGTTTGGAACATTGGCATTTGCTAAAAATCAAAATTTTAAAATAAAGAGGAAATAGAAGACATTCTTTATTGTAATCCGAATCCTAAAATTTCCTAATTCAAAATATTGGGGATTCTTATTTTAGACTTATCTAATCTTATTTGGCTGATCAAGATGTGGCTCGATGATCAAATTTTTCGCTCCTTCTACACAAAAATGTAAATGTACAGTAAATGTAACAAAAACAAAGGATTAAAAAGCGTAATAGAGCCAGGTTTATCAAACCAATCTCAAGTGAGTTGCATCAATCCGTACAACTAATAGCTTACACCCCTGATGTCAATTTAATGATCATGCAAGTAGATCTATAATTTCCAGTTTGGAGCCCTGACAGAAGTGAGAAACGAACATATGATGTATACTTCACTGTCTTTCAGAGACTTTGAAAGCTAGAAGAATTCATTTTAATTTCTTTAGCTATATTTTATTACTTATTTCTTCAAAAATAGCTTTGACCACCAAATGGACTTTTGATAAGTGTTATGTGATCTACCGCTAAAAACAATTTAACAACTGCAATTTGTCAACAACAATTAAGGCTACAAAGTTGTTGAGCAGTTGATATCGATACTTTGTACGGCACCCACTTCATGTTTCAGATAACTCAGCTCTTTTCAAAGTGCCTGGACAAAATATAGAAGAGAAATCTATGACGGGGATGCTCTTCAATAAAGTGCTGAAGTATCTTGTTGGGCTTTTCATTAGTTTATCGACAGCATAAATTTTTCAAATGCTGCCGCGTCTACAAAGTTGTTAGACGAGTTATGGGTAGACTGCAGGACTTGTCGCTGGCCGTAATTAAAAGGTCTTTGGGGTATGGGAAGTGGCGCCGCATTAGGCAACTTTCGAAAGCCCTTAACGTGAGAAAATTCCATTGCAAATGATATACACAAAATGTCTTATCAACCGTCAGCATACCTGAACAAAAAGTATTTGCGTATGCTTGAGATAGCGCCAAACAAAAAGCGTAAATGTCAAAATGCCAAAATTAATTGCAATGGCAGTGCCATGGATAAAGCCTAAAAAACTGTCATGCCGCACTGGCCTATGGGTCAAGAAACGACAACCTCCGCGGGGATCGAGGAGGATGGGAGACGGGCTGACGGGCTTACCGAAGAGAACCAGTCAGTGCCCAGCCCAGCACAGCCCATTTTATTTTGAGCTTGGGCGCCATAAAGGCGACTTGCTTGCCACCACAGGGGGCATGTTCACAAAAGGCGTACTTTAAAATATTTTTAAGGGGATCAACATAATAACTGAAATCAAACCAAAGTGAGATTCATTTTTGCTATGCAGAGAAGATATAAGACGAGTTAAAAAGAGGAGTTTACCAGCTTACTTAAAGACCTGTTGCCTGTATTTAAATATATATATGAACATATTAAACAATTTTTTATAATTTTTCTTTTTTTTTATTAAATTATCTATTATTAAATCTATCTATTTTGATGTATGACATTTAAAAAATGTATACGTATATACATGAAATATTATATAAAAACGACTTTTGTGAATAGTGCAAAACATGGATTGTTATTTATTGATTTACTATTATTTTTTAAATTTAAATTATTAAAAATATGTTTAAATACGGTTTCAATAGAAAAATAGCCATTATTGTATATATGACTTTTTTAAGTTCTTACCAACCATTTTTAATAAAAAAAATTTATAAAAAAAAATTAAACCATTTTCTAAACTCGAATAAGAGAAGAGAGAATAACCAACTATTATATACATATAAAAAAGTATTGTTATTTAAAAAAATATGTTAAGAGATAAAAATATTTTCTATGGTGAGCAGATTTCTATTATATTTAACATTTATATTAATTATATAATATTCATCCCCTTCTTAAGTGCCGCCTCTGCTCTGCAATTGAATTCTGTGTTTGCTTGCCACACTGGCCACCATTACAAATTCTACCACTTTTGGCTCAGTTGCTTCTGCCGCCTCCTCTGCCTTATGGCTCACTCGCCCGATACCCAGTTCCTATTCCAGTTGTAGAGAAAGAGCCAGAGCCAGAGCCAGGAGCCGACCACAAGTTTGGTAACACGCGCTCGCGGCATTTATCGCGCCTGGCAATCAAGCAGGACGCCGCGACGTCCCTTCGTGGCATGGCCCTCGCCTGCTTGCCACACGAGAAACTTGTTTCGTACACTTCGTCCCGTTGCGTGTGCCGGGCAATCTTTCAGAGTCCCCATTTTGAGGTGGAGTCAAGCAACGCGACGCGTTCATTGGCCAGCCCAGTACATCAAACATGTGTCTGTGTGTGTGTACACATGTGTGTATTGGTATAAAACGTTGATGTCCGTTTGCGTTTCATTAAAGTTTCGCATAAATTTTGTTGCATGTTTGCGGCATTTTATGGACAGCCGCGTATCGCACACGCATTTCGAGTCCATTTCATTTGGAGCTTGTTAGGTTTTCCTATATATAGTTTTCCCATAAAATTATATAAATATATACACACAGTCGTGTCTGCGTCTCGAACAGGTAGCCGCATTTAGTTGTCGTGTGGCGTTTGTCTCTTTTATGAGGCAGTTTTTGGACATCTTGTTTCTTTTGTACTTGCCACATTCGTGGCGTCTCGCACTTTTGGCTGCGCCTATAAATAATTGGGTTTTATCGCCACTTGGTTTCTTTGCATTTAATAAATTTAATTTGTGGTAATTGAACTTGTTGTGGACACTGTCAACTGTGCCCAGTGATTTTCCTTATCGCCCCGCCACGTATTTATCAATCTGTTGTATATAAAATTCTACATTTAATTGCACACTTTTTTTTAGGCGCATAGAGCTATTAATTAAACAGAAAGCGTAATTTTTTGTTGTCAGGGTGTGTAAGATGCTTTTTCAGAGTGTTGTTTGTTAACTTGATTTAGAGACCGGCTGTGTACATTATTAGACAAACATTCACTCTCTGAAGGGAATAGCTAAGTATCTTGAAATTGTCATAAAATTATTATTATTTATAACCTTGCCTAATAATACAGCATATTTTTAATCAGTATATTCATAAAACATATTGTTTGATGAAAGTCTTATGAAGAAAGATGAAGATATTTTTTATCTCTTAACAGTAGCTCAACATTTCTATCTATTCTTTTTCGTAAATTATTAAGTTAATCTTACATAAAAGATTCGAGCCAAACTACAAAAATCTTCACAAATAGCATCATATATGCATTGTATTTGAAGGAAACCCTGTTATAAACATTAAATGTTGATATTTGTCACATTTATCGCGTTTTGTTTATTAAACAAAAGCTTTTCAAAATATAAAATTACAGCAGTCTTAAGAATAAATCTAGCTTAATGGATATGGCGATTCAGGTTTCCAAACATATTTTCAGAACAATTGCAAGTATATAGAAATAGTATAAACAAATATAAATCAAGCATATTCAAGCTGAGACATGATTGCTCAATTAAATATGATTGCAGTCTAGTTGGGTGTTAAATGTAAATTATTTCAAATGAATTGAATTATTTGTGTTTGTAATACATTTGATTGGGACTTTGCTTTAATATGCAACTGACAAGAAGGTGTGAGAATTATCAATTATACTTATATTAGTGTTATATATTCATAAGCTGCAATGACAACGATAAATTGAAAATTAAATGCCACTTAAAGTGCACATAAAATACCAACGCATTTTTATTCAAGAAATATGCTCAATTTACAGATTTCATTTTAATATTAATGATTTTGTGGTCACGAGTGTGCTATATGATAAATGATTATAATTATGGCGAGCGCACATAATTCAAAATGTTGCGCATACGCCACAAGAGCCAACAAAGACGGAGCATGAAAGTGGGCTGTCCCAAGAGAGCGATACTCACACACACATGCACACACAGACATTTACACTAATATCTAAACAGCAAATCAAGCAAACTTTAATATGGCTACAATTTGATTACGAGCGTCAGCCAGCCAGCGCGAGCGAGCGAGCGTGCGAGAAAAAGAGACCGAACGAACGCCACAAAGGCAACACCCACTGACATAGCGCGATAGCGTGCGTGTGTGTTCATGTGCGCTTGTGTGTGCGCGTGTGTGACGTTAAAGGAAAACTCGTTTGTTTGCCCACTGCGACAGCCACTGGCAGCCACAGAGCGACAGTCGCGCTCACAGCGTACGTCCAACCGGAAGCTCAACACAAGACCTCGTTCGTTCGTTCGTTCTCTCGCTCGCTCCATCTTGTTGCCCCGTGTGTGCTTCCCCATTCCAATCAGAAAACAACGATAACAACAAGAGCGCGCTGCAGTGCCAAAACTTTGGCAATTCGAGTCTTGAATTCAGTTGAATTTTGAACGTTTATACGCGAAAATGCAGAAATGCCGAGAGCGGCGTGAAATTGTGAATGCGTTGAAAAGCCGTCGCCAATTGTGAATCGTATTTCATTGAATTGAAAACATATTATAAAACCCAATCATATAATAACAACAATTTGCTAAGCATTCGCTGCAGTTATAGCTTATTGGTTAACTCTATTCAAAGCGATTTGCGTGTCGCCTTATCTGATGTGTTTCTATTGTTAATTATGTGTTTAATGTGCTTGTGTCTGTGTGTGTTATGCTAATTCATTTTTGTTTTCATCATTTTCGCCAGAGCTATGCAAATGTGTCTCTAAACTGTGCGGCGTATCTCCAAACAGACTTGTATCTGTATATGTATATGCAGCGGTATCTGTGGCCGCTATCTCTATCTGTTTCTGTATCTGTATCTGTGCATCTGTAAGTGTCGTGTCATTTATGTCATAGAGCACGCACTGTAAAACGGCATTTGCTTAAATTTATGTGCACTCGCATTTTAATTTCAATCGCATAGTTTAGCAAAACGAACAAAACGTTTGCTGTCGAACAATAAATGCGTTTTCAAAGCAATTAAAATTCGTATAACCAAAACACCAAAAAAGGCTATTAAGAATAATATCCCAGCTAATATACGTTTGCTTATTTGCATACATCATCATAACAAATCAACGACATCAATTTGAACGAATTTCGACATTAAGTAAGTGGACAATTTATTTATACATCTTTTTTATGACAGTCAGACCTTTGATTATATTTGGAATTTATGTAACCAGTCATATTCATTTAATTGATTTAGCACAAGACGATTTGAGCACATTTTGATAAGGATACATCAAAAGTATATCGTTTTTAATAGCTAGTAAGGAACATAGTACAGTACTAATTGGGAGATTGTCCTTGAATTAACCTGAATGAATTTACGAATATACTTCTGAGTATATATATATGCTATAAGCAAAGGCAGCTAGACATGTGAATTGCAGTCCTTGCATATGAGAGCGAAGATTCTAAAATTCTATGTTATGAAAATCACAATTGAAAGCTTGCCTTGAATATTTGAATAAAATTTTAATTTTAAAAATTTAGTTAAACATATAAAAATCATATAAATATTATAATTACAAACAATTTACTTATTTATTGGTGACAGTTGTCAAAAGCAATATAAGAGAAAACTATAAATATTTGTCATAACACTCAGTTAAGAATTAAATAATTGATATAATCGCACATTTGCAGTTAATCCGGTTTGCAACAGCGATTCGCAATTACAATTAACAATTGGGTAATGAAACCAACTAACAAAAATAAAACACTTCAACCGTGGCTCAAAATTATTGAATTAAGTTGTAATCTATAAACGGTGCAATATCAATTAAGTTTAATAAGCCAACTTTCGAATAGGCAACGCATAAATTCAAGCCTTTATATTTATAGATCAACTCAATTAGTGGTCAACTCAAGTCATGAGGCCTTACTTAATGTTTAATTCGCTTTTGACAAATGAGATAGAATAACTATGTTTGGAATGCCAAAGATTAAAAACAGTTATTCAAAAATAATTAGATATAATCTATTAAATAAATTATACAACATTTTGTCTGCAGATTCAGAAATATGATTTTGTAAACATCAGTATTCAAAGCTGATCTGAATATTATAAAAGCCAACAAATCTCGAAATACAACAAAGCTCAAGCCTGATTAACTCTTTCTTTCTCTCTACCATTAGTAAAATGATAATCTAGATGACAATTAAAAATCATTTACTTCACACATTTAGTGGTTAAATTAGAATGCCTTCTGTAAGAGTATATTGAAATGGAGTATATAAATATAAAATTAAAATCAATGAAAAGCAGCCATAAATAAATTGAAATTGTTGTCGAGAACAAAGCAAAACAAATTGGAGGCCTCCAAAAAATCTGCAGTTAAATCAATTTCAATTATGACTTGTACAACAAATTAATTTGGCTTTTTATGCGTTTTTTATTGAATTTCAATCGGAAATTTATGCAATTTGCTGGTTGTCTGCCATTGTATTTTGTACAAAGTATGGATAAAACAATACAATAAATTCCCAGGTGAATATTTGTAAGCAATGCCATAAATTTGTCAGCAGCTTTTCAACGACATTTCGCATAGGGATCTCGACTCGACGGTGAGTGTGCAGAGTGCAGAGCTAGTATCACCTGTGCAGCAAAGATAACAACAATTATATTATTCTCTTGCTGTTTTATGAGCAATTACTTGAGGACTGTGGCCAAGTGCGAAACAGCGTCAAACCGGAAAGTTGGCATGCAGGTTTCATCACATTACACTTAACAATTACACACAGTAGTTGGTCTACGTACATATACATATGTACTTATTCGCACAATTTCATTGCAGATAGTCGAGAGTCAGTCGAGCCACAAGCAAACAAAAGACTTAAGCTCAAAACTCGAAACGTATAGAAAGCGTTGATTGTATGATTATGCATCAAGCGAACATTAATGAAATGCACATAAATTAGAGCAATGTGTAAGCTGGTGATAAGCTCGAGCTGTTGTTAAATGCGCTTCATAAATTATTTAGAACTTATGCAGGTTAATTAGGTTTTATTATTACACAATTGTTATGTTACTCAGAAGGAAGAAGAGTTATATAAGAACTTGCCACTAGTTAAAATCGTTCAGCTGTAACCTTCAGCTGGTTGATTCCAACAATTGCACGCCTGCCTCTTAACTCTTGCTACACTTTCACTCTTGTCTAGGTCCCAAATCTCAGCAATAGGGCAATTAACTGCTGGCGCCACCAAGAACAGCAACAGACTGTCGACAACAATGCCGGCTCAATGGTAGCGTACTGTAGAACATTGCCATAAGCCAACAATGACACAACATGACAGCAGTTTCCACTTCAAGTGCATTGCAAAAATGGCCAATAAAGTCATTAGCTGGAAATATAAACGAGCTGGGCCAAGTGTGTCCGCCTGTGTTTTGACCATAAAAACGAACCAAAAGGCAGTGGAAACTGTGCCACCATAGCCCAAAAGAGAGCCCAAAACTCTGCGTGTGACCAGTGGCTCAGGTTGTATGTGTGTGTATGCGTAGTTAAGCGCCTTTTAATTTATGACACTTTTATGAGACCAAAAAGCAATAAAACTAAAATCGGTTTCTCGACGAAAAGGCAAAGCAAGCCAATAGGTTGCCTTTTTGGCAATTGCATAATAAATCTTAACCAAAATCGTTTAGCAAGGCAACTGGAAAGGTCATTGGGTTGTCCATAGGGCTGCCACCTGTATCATAAATAAATTAAATTGACTGTAATTTACAGTCTAATAGAAAATTTTGAATACAAGTTTTACTTTAGATTTTTGTTTTAACAAAAAAAAAATTATAATTCAACTAATAAAATGCTGGTACACATACCCTATGAATTGATAAAAATTAAAAAAAAAATCATAAAAAGACTACCAGTATATTGAAGGAACAGAAGAATTTTATTTTTATATGAGAATTTCGAAATAGTTTATTACCTTAAGATTAGGTGCGGCTATCCATAAATTTAAGTAGCCTTCTAACACTAATTCTGGATAAATAAACATAAAAAATAAAACATTTAATTTGCTATAAATCAAAATGTATATTTTAAATGCAATAGAAAATTTCAAATTACAATTTGGTTCTAGTCTTTCACTTTTAACATTTTCAAATATTTTTATAAAAATCACTAAGAATAAGACTACTACATACCCTCTAAATTGAAAAGGCACCAGGTGTCGCTTGAAAGCTACTTGGCAACCCTGTTCAGCTCAACCCTCAGCAAAGTGCAACAAACGTAATTATGCAATTTTTAACACTCGTTCGCTGCAAACCTACACACACACACACACACACGCACACACAACTAATGCAGGTAGCTCAACAAATATAAAATATGAAGCACGCAATTCGAAAATAACAAGCTGAACGTAACAGGCAATGATATATACATGTGCGAATTGCTTACTAAGCAGGTCAACGGGGCAAGAACATGGACTGCCAGCCCAATAGGAAGCCTAAAGAGGCCAAGACCCATTGACCCGATGAGGGCCAGGCGCGGGTCCAGAGGCAGGGGCAGACAGGAGTCATGTCGTGCGTTGTTTAATTGCACGAGACGTAGTTGGTTGACAGACAGGAACTCGACCTGGACACGGACCTCAAGCATTCAGCTAATTGAAATTGTTTGGCGTCAGAAGTCTGAGTGGCTTGCTGTGTGGCGGATTTTAGAGAGTCAAACGGCTTTTCCAGGGAAAACATTGCATAATAATTTTGATTATATGGTTCATGTATTAGTTTACATTAGAAAATATTCAGTTCAGGCATCAAATGCATTGAAAAAACCAAGTACAAGGATTTCATATTAATTGGACATACATATTCAAAGTTTCGATCTAATGCAACATTCTTAGCATTTTTTTATATTTCATATATAAATAATATGTATTCAATATCGGTTGCAATATTGCTTGCACTATACAAGCCCATATACTATACCATTTATCGGGCTTGCTGCGATAAGCTAGTGTTATTCATAGCGATTCCATTATATATCACTTATCAGGCAAACAATTCCGAGTGGAACCCAAAGGCACAAAACAAAATCAAACTATTTATCGTTAGTATAAAGGAAGCAGCTAGCCTATAAGCTTACCGATAAGCAAATGAGTAAGTCTTGAACTAAAGTTTCATAACGTCCAATAAAAATAGAATCCAGGAAGGCTAAGTTTTTATATTTATTACTTATCTGAGAATTCCCGATGCTTAATCCAGTTGCAGTATCGAATAACTGGCGCCAAAAGTTAGAAAAATCTAAATCGTCGAAGCCACGACTTTCAAAAGTTTGTTAGTAAATTATTACGACTGTAATTAATTAATTAAAGACAAGGGGAAATTAGGCGAGATCTTTTCACAGTCAGCGCCAAGCAATCAAATAAACGAATGTAGATTTTTCCACAGCTATTAATTGTTACCGGGTCGCCGGCAATGTCTGCGACAATGCTCTCACAAATGTAAATGTCACGAATGAAACGATGCCGAGAGACGAAGGAGAGACGGCATAAGCCGCGCCGACGCCAAGACACTTAAAAGCTTTGGGCATCGACAGGCAGACACACAGACAGACAGAGAGAGACATACATATACATAAACACATTTGAATTCCTGCTGCAGCGAAGGTATGGAGTTGGAATTTGTCTGCCCGCGTGCCGAAAACTTGTCACTGCTGCTGCCGGTGTGGTCGAACGGGTGAGAGGGAGAGAGGGGCGAGATGAGATAGCATCTGAGATCAATCGCATTGCCGGCGCAGATCAAGCGAAAGCGTTGCCTAATATAGACGCCAGCAGAAGGGTCAAATCGAAGTTTCAAGGGGTTTTTGTGTGCAGCATCTATGCCAGCTTATAGGGCTGGCTGCAAGGATATTAACATGAAGTTCGTTGCTTAAGTCTTTTGTTTCGCATGCCTTTCACACACGATGTACCAGCATAGAATTGGGCATTGTGACGACTCCCAATTAATTATAAAACAAAATGTATACAAATTAAAATATTATCAGCAATTTCTAAACACAAACCAACAACAACAACAATAACAATAGAGTACCATTTCCGCCATCATTTCAGCAGTTGATAAACAAAGTGCGCCCCTCCATACGAACAGTATACCAGTACGAAGTATTCGAGTATGAGCTATGAAATGGAATTATGGGCTGACACTGTTCTTCTCACAAAATCACCGATTGGAACAATCAGTTAAATGCTCAAGCATGCTTATATCACTCGTTTGTTGTTGTTGTTGGGGGAAGGCTCTTTGCTTATCACTTGAAATATTCAAATTGAGTTTTGTTTCAGTGTTGTTTACTGAATGTGTAAGTAGCCGCATTTCCATTGCGTTTTAGTTGTTGTCAAGTGCTTTTTGGATAGCGGCTCAACTCCGTTGCAAGTGTACGGAAGATAGCTTTAGTGCAGTCATGTGTCACGGCGATGAGTAATTGCTTCAGCTGGGTCGCACAGACAGAAGCCCTAATTGCATTGCGATAATCCATGCAGATACACACATATCCATATATGTAGAATCACCTATTTGCACTCAACTCTCATCAGGAAATTCTCTATTGGTGTTTCTTATCAGATACAGTTTGAAAATTAAAATCTATAGCTGGTTGTTATTTGCCACAATTTTCATGAAGTGGAAGGAGAGGCAAAAAATATAAAATTACTGTGATAAATATAAATATATTTTGTTAAAGGCTACCGAGTCAAAAAGCAACGGAAAATATAAATATTTTTATAGAGATATTTAACATTTACAGGTGGAGTTTGTTAAAGTAAAGGATATAATTTTTTAGCTATCTAGCCTGTGGCTTGTATGAAGTTAAAAATAAACCCATTATTTATTTCATAATTCTAGTATATGTACATCTTTAACACTATTCTGCAAAATAAAACTCTAAAATGCCCCAAAAGTGAAATAACATAATTCTGATAGGATTATTAACACTTTCACAATTCTAGAAATATATGACTTCAATAAGCCTATAGTCTTTATGTGTAAAGGTCCAAGATTTAATTTAGTTAAAATTATAGGAGCCTCAAAAAGAGATTTGGGAGGACTTTCTTGAAAAAAATTGTCAGATAACTAAAAATACGGTGTCATGGAGTCTACAGAAAAATCCTTTTCAAATCATATTCTATGATTTTGGTTTTTGAAAAATTGTTGTACATTGCGCAATACAGTTTTGACAGCGTTTCTTTCTTTCTCTACACACTTTGACAAATATATCCAGGCAATATTATCCGATCATCGTAGTTATTCTTAAAAAAAAATTTAGCTCTTAAAAAAGTTTAGGAGTTTAGAAAAAGCTAGCAAAGAGGCGTGGCAGACCCCAAAAAGTATATATTTTTGATCAGGACGACGAGCTGAGTCGATTTGGCCCTGTCCGTATGTTTGTCTGTCCGCCCGTATGAACCGTCCGTATGAGACGGTGTTTTAAGCAATCTAGCTTACATCTTTTATCTGTACATATTACCCTCTGCGCGTACACACACGTGCACATATATACATACACAAGCACGCGCTTGGGCTGCATTCTGGGCAGCATTATGAGAAATTAATTGTTAAATAACTTCGGTTCTAGATCTACTTTCTTAATAAAATTTTAAGTACAAAATATTGACAGCCAAAGGTGTATATATGGGAAATCCCAACTCCAAATCCCAAATTTCAAATCTCTAGCTTTTGTGGTTTACGAAATCACTGCGTTCATACGGACGGACAGACGGACAGACTGACTGACGGACGGACGGACAGACGACGGACATGGCTAGATCGACTCAGCTCGTCGTCCTGATCAAGAATATATATACTTTAAGGGATCTGCCACGCCTCCTTCTGCCTGTTACATACATTGTCACAAAACCATTATACCCTGAATTCCCATTTTCAATGGATTCAGGGTATAAAAAAATATATATATATATATTATAAGCAAAATAAATTTTTTTTTAAATTTTTTAAATAAATCCGTGTTTTCAATAAAATGAAAGAATTCAATGCTGAAAATGATATTAAAATCCGTTTAGTAACATAGAAGTTATTAAGCAAAACATTTTGTCAATCCGCAAAAACACGCGGCTGCGAGCGCCAATATGTGTGCAGTGCAGACTGTGCACACAGTCTACACATGTGCACACATACATTCATTATTCATGTGTATTATTCTTTGAATTTTATTTGTTAAATCGCAATTTCAGTTGCATTGTAATTCTCGCCGCAGATACTTTAGTGGTGTCTTTGTCACTGGGACCATTGCGAAGAGTGTGGTGTAATGGTTAGAGATGGCGGCTTGCAAGCGAGGAGTCGCAGGTTCGATTCCCGCTGCTGTGAATGTTTTTTGTTCAAAAACAAATTATTTTTTTGTTTTTGCATTCATATCTTTCTGTATGTATGTAAAAATGCATACTCGAACAAAGGTTCAGGGGATCTTGTAGTCGGGCAGTCCCGACTAGAGCGTTTTTAAGAAGTTTGGACAGAAGTTTGCACAGAAGGAAGCATCTCCGACTATTTCAAGTATATATGTTCTTGATCAGTACGACAAGCTAAGTTGATATAGCATTGGTCGTCTGTCATTCTGTCTATTTGGACAGATCAGTTTTAGGAAATGTTTTAATACTGAAAAGTTGGGCGCTATTAAAGTCTAAAACTTGAAATTTAGAATATATACTCATGAATTGTACCCTCCTATAAAAAGATATAGTATTCATAGCTGCGCCCATTGAAGCGTGGAAAATCGGGTAAACCTATATCTTCTACAGTTTAAGAGCTAGAACATCCAAATAGAAAGTAATGTACTGATAGATCAAAAAGTTATATCTACACGCCCACTAGGGGCGTGGCAAATTGAAAAAGTCTATATAGTGCTTAACATAAGTCCTCCAATATTTTAAACGCTGTTGGACCCAGAAAAATCTGTAAAAAGTGTATCTGGCTTCACCTAGAAACGCAAAATTTGACAAAATCGTTAAGCTTGCCCGCTTCTACATAATTATAAAAAATTATACATATTATCCACTTTTGGGCATGGCAAATTGTAGAAAACTATATCTTCCACTGTTTTATAGTTACAGCACCAAAACTTGACATATAGGTTACTATTAACCTCCTCCTCTATAGATTAACCAAAAATCATATATTTCCGACTCTTGGGCGAGTGGAAAATCGGGAAAAGCTCTGTCTTCAACAAATTTACACAAAGATATCAAAAATTTTCAAGTACGTCAATATTGATCTCTTCTTGGCGAATCAGAGAAAACTATATCTATATCATTTACAATTAAAAGGGTATTACCAAACTTCGGCATGACCGAAGTTAGCATATCCCTCTAGTTTGCTTCTGTTTTTTTTTTTTAATATTTTGCTCTTGATTTGCAACTGGCGTTTTAGGCCATGAAGCGAATTAATTGATAATTAATCGTATTATATACAATCTCAGTAGGGCTCGAACAGTATTTCTGGTAACCTGTAATGAAATCAATTTATGACTTAATTGTTAGTAGAGTTGATGCAACTGTTTAAGCTCTACGCTTTCAGTAAGTATTCGTATTCGCTTATACTGAAAATTGTAACTGTACAACAAATTAGGAAAAAAAAGAATACATATGAATATTAGAAATATAAATGTCAATTGAAGAGCTAAGCTAAGCTTTTTGGACTCACTCAGCTTAACACTTCATTCATCGACATGTGTTGCTCGCAATATGCAAACTAAATGCATGTAAGTCCCACAAATCGCTTGATACAGTCTTCGAATGCATTTGCTACATAAAAAGGCCATAATTACAACTCCAAACTGCCTAAAACACTCAAGAGAGCTACGAGTCTGCATCTGAAAAGATTCTCATAATTACGCATAAGAAGAAATAAACATACAAATTTGAATAAAATCGATATAACCACCAGACATGGGTCTGAGAGCGAAGTCGAGGTGAAGGTGGATGAGAGTTGCTGATGCTGATGCTGATGCTGCTGCTGTTGCTGTTGCTGCTGGCGTACTTTGCCATTAAGAATCGAACCACAAATCCACTTAAAATCACTACAAAAACCAATAAAGATTTCTTTCATCTTTGCCGAAGGAGCGCGCGAGATGGCAACAGCCAGTGAGAGAGAGTGAGAGCACATCGATCGAGAGACAATGAGAGCGCGACAATCATGAGACGATCAATAGACATTGTAATCAAATGCAATGCACCAGAGCGCTTAGGGACTTATGGAACACTTGGATTTGGAGGTTGGCGGTGACGCCACTTTGAAATTTTTGGTGACATTTTCCTAAATTTTGGGTAGGGCAGCCGAAAGGGTATGCAGGATTAGTGGAGCCAGAGCAATTATCATTTGTCTGGCTGTTATCAGTCAATAATATGCATATCAATGATTCCCAATTCGTTCCATACACACTTTTCTTTACTTTCATTCACCATTCGAAAATCGGAGAGTTTTCCATTGTGACTCGCTTCATTTTTAGTTCCAGGAAAGCGCGTGCCAAGTATTGTGGTCGTGGCCGTTCCTTCAGCGTATTCGCCTGATAAACGTCATAAAACTTAATCACCGCAGCAGCTTCAACTCCAGCTTCATATGGTGGCTGCGCCTCGTCAACAAGATCGTGTGGATGATCACATTAACGGGCCGGCGCATGATATATAAAGCTGTTCACAAATTAAGGTCCATTAGCGCAGCAGGATGTGTCAGCGTCGATTGAAATATGCGCTTGTCTGGCTTGCGGTTTTTTTGTTTTGACATCTTTCGGTCCTTCTGCTCCAACAGATTCTCCCTCTCTCTCGCTCTTTCTTTGATTTGACTCACTTTTCATTCACTCTGCTTGCTTTTTGCATTTTAATGGAAAGAATTTGTTCAGCATCCAGCTGGGGAGGAAGATTGCCAACAGCCAACGAACCTTTTTTGATGGGTGAATTATGTGATTCTCGCTGAGCAAAAACTAAACCAAATCGTTTGATTAATGATCCACACCATGGGTTTTAACAATATTGTGAGTGGTATTAGCCCACTTGTGGTTATCTGCTTAATTGATGAGTGTCAATGAATAATTGGCCAATAGAAGTCACTTGAATTGTTTTTTATATTGTTTATTTCCTTAAAAATAATTGAAAAATTCAGCTTAAAATATTTTACTGCATATTTGGTATCAGCTGAAACAAATGATAGTAGAATAAATTTAAAGCACTCAAATAGTAAATCATTTTAGCAAATCTTAACAATAGAAACGGACTAGTCAGGACTGCCCGACTACGAGATACCCTGAACCTTTGATCGAGTTTGCATTTTGCATAATAATATGAATTCAACAGTTTTGCTCTGTAGTTCGTTAAAATAAAATGGAGCACCTATTAATACAGTAAGGCTTATAGTTCTCGTAAAGAGATAATTATGGCTTCATATGATAAACAATTTAAACTATTTATTCCAATTGTAGGGTAAAAGCGTTTATGTTAAGTAATTAAGTAAGAGTGCATCCTCATGATAATAATAAAAAAAAGAAGGATGTATTGCTTAAGCTACTATGAAAATTCATTAAAATAAGGCTTAATCAAGTTAATTTAGATAGAGAATAGCTAAACTTAAACTTCCTCTTCAGTTAGCTGCAGACTATAAGAAAGCTATTATCGTTGGTATAAAAACTAATTTTCAGGGCATTAAAATGTGTGTACCAAACCGAATCATCACTTTTGAAAACTCTTTTTCCATTGAGGAAAGAAACAAAATATAAGAAAATTTACGTTTAGCTATCAGAGTTGCCGGCGGTTCCCGCTGGACATACAAACTCACGTAAATTGCATAAAAGTACTATGAATTTGATTCTTATGTTTTTATCAAGGCAATAGTTATCTGTCAAATGTGCCTCTTGCAATTTATATTAAATTTTCCCAAAAACCTTTAAACAAGTAGTTTCTGTTATGTTTTTCTTTAAGATATGGACATACATATTTCATTTTCCATGACGTTTTTCTGGAAAGTTAGCAAGAAATGTGTCGCCTTATTAACCCTTGGACCAACTCTTCTTTAATTCCCTTTGCACAATTAAAGGATCCTTATTAGGCGCAGAACAAACACATAGGCGTCAATTAATTAAACTATACCCCCAGATCTTTGTCATGGTCACTTTCTTTTAGGGTCAGTGTTTTGGGCACTTGCACACGCCCACGGCACGGTTTAATGAGCTGGTGACACAGCGGACTGTGAGCAGCAGGGTCAGCGGGATCAGCTCAGCTAAGCCCGGTCGGCTATCGATCAAGCGGATTACTTTCACGCAGGCTAATGCAGTTGAGTGCCTACCGTTCAGCTAGGAGTAAGTAGCTTGAGTATCGAACCTGTTTCGAGTCTCAAGTGCGGGGCAATATATATTTTTCAAGACTTACATCAAATTGACTAATTTTGCCGCAGCAGCGCAGTCGGCGTCGCACTAGCTGCATTTGAAATGCACCTACAAATTTTTACCTGTCACTCAGTCAGTTGCATCTCCATCTCGCTCTTGTGTCTGCCGTCTCGCTTGCCCGCGGCGTTTGTGTGAAGGCGACGCCTGCAAGTGACACTCAAAGGAAGGGACGAAGAGGACAGACGTACGGACGGACTGACTTGCATGCCCATTGATGAAATTGACTTTTTATGTTGTTGCCGTTGACTTCTCTTCGATTTTGCGTGGCGCTGCGCTCGGCCGCTGTCTCTGTCGCAGTTGACGTCGGCGTTGACTGAAACTGGATTTTTGGGATTAAGTTTTTGTTTACTTTGAGGCGTTTTTTAGTTTGTTTGCACGCCTCAAGGAAGTCGGTTCGTTGTGCTCGCGTTCCTTAACAACAATCCCAATAATCACAACAATAAACAAAACAAAAGCAACAATAAGTCAAATCGGTAAAAGTGCTCGCAACTGGATTAATACGAAAATTTATTGCTATATTTGCCGCATTAATCAAAAGGCTTTACAATAAAGCCCATTAAATGCTCAATCCAATTGATCGAGCCGAATAAATACTAATAACAAATGTAACCATATCGAGCAATTTGGAGTCTGTTGCAATTAATTTCGAATTTTTGCATCTCAGTGATACAGTTTGAACTTGAATTCCGCGTAGCCATAAATCAATCCTTAAACAAGCTGCCAAACAGAAAATCGCGCAAAAAATCAAATCAATAAATTATGGGCATTTTGCTAAGTGATGGCGATGTAAGTTTAGCTTTTTATATTATATATACACCACTCACATAATCCGATCTACGTTTTATTTCCCTGCCATTAATCATAATTTAATTAAACTTGTATTTAATTTTTCGAGCCAAATGAGATTTTATTCAGGTAGTTAAATTGGCAAAACGTAAAAGTCAAATTGTTAAAAATTAATGGCAGTTTGACTTGCACATGACTTGCTATAAGAGTTTTTTAGATCTAAGATTTGAGTGTCGTAGAAACATTTGAAGATAGTTCGACTGAAACTTTGTCTGCCAATCTTCAAGTTCATTTTTATACCCTCAACCCATTGAAAATGGGAAATCAGGGCATAATGGTTTTATTTAAAGTATGTAACAGGCAGAAGGAAGCGTGGAAGACCCCATAAAGTATATATTTATTTTTGATCAAGGCGACGACCAGAATCGATCAAGCCATGTCCGTCGTCTGCGCGTCTGTTCGTCCGTCCGTCTGTATGAACGCGTCGATCTTAGAACGTAGAAAAGTTAGAGAAATTTTGCATGAAGCTCCTATGTAGCGCGCAGATTAAGTTTGTTTCAAATAATCGATAACTGTTCTAGTTTCTTTCAAATCAAATAAAAATTATTTCGAGATTTAGTTTTTTTTTGCATATCTTTTACATCTTTTAAGTTAAAGTCACCAAATTTTGCATTTAGTTTCTCGTTTTTTATATAAATATATATATATATAATATATATCTTTCTTTCAAATCAAATAAAAATTATTTCGAGATTTAGTTTTTTTTGCATATCTTTTACATCTTTTAAGTTAAAGTCACCAAATTTTGCATTTAGTTTCTCGTTTTTTATATAAATATATATATATATATATATATATATATTAATATATATATAAAATATATATATATTTTAAATACGAGCTCAAGATTTTACTAAATCAACTTAATTGAAGTTCAGATGTTAACCTAGCCACAATTTAAGATTGCGACATTTTTAGGTAGTATCACATATTCAATAAAATAAAAAACCTTCAACGGAACTCATAGTCGGGCAGTCCCGACTGGAGTATTCTAACTTGTTTTATTTTTGACTTGTTCAGATTTTTTGTTTCTTAAATGCTGTAATAATCAAATAAAAAATCTAGATAAATGTCGACATATTCATCGATTTTCTTACAAGGAAATTGATTAAAAATGAAAAGTGAAGATAGGAGAACATAAGAATAAAGGTGGAAATACATTTTTAAGGGGAGATTGCTTTAATTTCTTAATTTGTTCTTATAAAAATTTTCAAATTTTTCATTTCATTCAAATGCATTAATTATTAGAATTTTGTATTATTTATATTTTCTTTTAAAAAAAGAAGAATTGTTTTCAATGGAGTCTAATTACTTAAGCAAATGTCATTATACAATGGCCCACCTTTTCGTACATAAATAGCATCAAACAAGCGTTTACAGGAAAACTAAACTCTATAATCTTCGCTTAACATCCGCTAGTTAGAGCTATGAAGAGGCAACGATCCATGAATGAGTCAAGTGCTTGCAGTTCAGCTAGGGGGGAAGAGAGAGAGAGGGGTAAGAGAAGTACCTAAAACAGGATCCTCTTGGCATAGACCAGGCTGGCGCTGACTTCAGTCGAGTGAGCACCCGGTTTCAGCTTAGCCTTAGCCGAGAGACTTATAAAAAACCACTTAAAGCGCCGCTTTAATCCTAAGTGTTCCCGAACCCCTCCTCTCTTTTGGCTTGTTTGTTTTTTTTCTTCGGGTTTTTTTTTTCGGTTTTATTCCTTCACTTGGCCATCGACGCTCAAGTGGTTTTCTCTGTTTGTTTTTATTCCTTCATTTGCAGTGACAAATTATTAACGTTCTACTCATCGTCCTCATCAGCATCGCGACCTGCTGATCCTCGATTTGTGCCTCATTTTTATTAAATTGATTTTTTATTGCTCTTTATTTGAATTCTCCCCACCTTCTTCTGCCTGGTCTTCTTCTTCTTAAGTTTTGTTTTTGTGCTCGCATTTTAATAAGCGCCTCTGCAGTCACTTCGAAGTGCCTGCGATCCCGCACCGATCCCATTCGGATCTCGATCCTTGCTGGACCCCCGCCCCACTATTCGAGGCTGCAACATGTTGACAATTTTTCGTGTGGTCGCCGCTCCTTTGATGAAGCACCGCTTCGTGCATCGGCAATGGACGGCGCTCTCTTTGATCGACTGATCTTCTAAAGGGAGCGACGTCATTATGCACGCGTGGTCAACTCTTTGATGGCTCGAATTGTTGTTGCTTTTGTTATGCTGTTTCTCTTTTCTCAAATGCGTTTGTGGACCGCTGCACATTTCGTTGGCATTTCGAGAATTGTGTTAAAATGTGAGCCAATTGATCTTGTGGCTAATGGGAGAATGTGTTGCAAACGGCTTTCTTTACCCATCTTTAATTATTTAGAAGTAATTAAATAATCATATACTGTTATACAAGTAGTCTGTACTATTCTTTGCTTTCTTCAAATAATTTCTTAAGATTTAGGAAATCAGAAATATATTTTTCCTCCATACAATTACTACTTTCATATTCAGCCCCAACTTTTGCGACCTGTTAGTCCGGAATACAATAAAATATTGTGTTTACAAACTTTAATATATTTATAAATTACTAACAGAAAACAATATGTAACTTTAATTTAAAAAGTTCTGTTCAGAATGTTTTGCCGCCGGCTATAAAAATGTCGATAAATGCTTCTATCAAAGAACATATGTTGCAGATATTTTAGATACTAAAATATAATACGATATGTTATATAAAAACATATTTAGATATTTCCTAAAAATTATTTAACATTTACTTCACAATGGTACCTAAGTCCTCCGACTACTCAGTTCAGCGGCCATCTGTATGTTTGATGTGTCGAATCAGCAGAGATTGAAAAGGCGAATTGAAATTTAAAATTTCATACATCATCGCATTTATTTTCTTGGATAAGATAAAGACGTCAAATGTTGTTTGTTACATATATAAGTATATATATATGAATATAAAATATACATATGCGAATGACCAAAATAAATTCAACAAATATATAAAATTGGCGCCTTAATTGATTTTGATGTGAAAAACAGATTTCAATATTTGTTTGCCTTTTCATTATTGAATCTTTTGTTAAAAATACTATAACAGCAACAAGAAAAGAAATGCGGAAAACGTATTGAAAATCAGCCAACGGCACTTGAAGGCTTTTCATGTGGTGCAAAAATGTTGAATGATTTTGTTTGTAGTGGAAAAAAAAACACACACTCAAACCTATAGATGTTTGAACAAAAATAATGGTACTGTAAATAGGCGGGCAGAACATATTTTGGTATGGCTTTCATATGTAAATAAAATATTTATAATTGATTTGTAACAATACGTAGGAATCATTTTTAAAATGAAGAAACAAATACTATTGTAAGAAAATATGACATTATTACGCAAGTAATAAAAAAACAATGTTTGAGTAACAGACACCTGCTTAAACATTTATGTCAATATATTTATTATTTGGACTCTGTTCTTCATTACCTTTTATGATCGCGAGATCCTGATAGAATTTATGCATTTTTGCAGTATAGATTACATTCACTTCACCCATGACTAACTTTTGTAAAAATTGTTTACCAATTGTTACTAGTTCGACGTTTTCTTTACTCTTTTGTTTACATAAGTCCTTAGACCTGTTAAATATGTACAATAATATGCTTAGGTGTAATAATAAACTTTTTAATAATGTTTATAGTAATATTCATAATTTGTTCTACTTACATCGAGTAAATCTTATAGACCTTAGTAGTATATCTATGAAGAAAATAATAACGAGACACACCTTAACAAGTTTGTCTAGCTATAAAATTATGATTAATATTATTGATAGTGTTTATAATGCATCCCATAAAATATTTAAGACCATAATTAAGAAAACTTCTTCCGAAGCCCACGTACACATATGTATTCATATTTATATTTATGTGTATGAAGAAAGAACTGTGGAGCCTACGCATGGCATCCATATGATGCTCCCTTGTAAGTGCTGCAAATGCACAAAGATACAGAGACGACTCACGAAAGATGCAGCGCGCCATTCATTTAAGATGAGATGGAACGAAAGGGCGCCGTTAAGAAAACGAGTTCTGAGAGGCAGAGAGAGCGTGTCTGTGTATGAGAGAGAGAGAGGGAGAGAGTGTGGTGTGTGTGTGTGGCGAGGGAGCCCAGCAGAGGCAAAGAACTGCAGCAAAAGGCAACAACCAAAATGGCTACTCGCAACGGGGTGTCGCCCAATGGCAGCTGCACCTGGGAGACAAAACACAGAAACGAGCGAGGGAGTGGCACTGAGATAGAGAAAAAGCCAGTTGCGTGACAGTAGAGGGAGAGAGTGGCAGTCAGAGAGAAAGAGAGAGCAGGAGAGAGACAAGTTGTTGCTTTGGTCTAATTTGTTGCATTTTTTGAATATCTGTTTTGCAGTCGACCTCGGATCAGCAGTCGACGCGTGATTATCCGCAGTTGAGCGGCGACTACTACAACGTGCAGCTGCAGGTGGCCGCCGTCGCTGCCAGCTCCAAGATGTATCACAGCAGCAGCGCCGCTGCGGCTGCCGCCTATACAGATTTGGCTGCTGGAGGGGCCGCCGGCGTCTCTGGTTATCATCATCAGCAGGCGGTCAATGCGCCCGTCTATGTGCCCTCCAATCGACAGTACAATCACGTGGCAGCGCATTTTGGCAGCGCAGCAGCGGCTCAGAATGCTTGGACAACGGATAGCTTTGGATCGGCGCATGCGCAGCTGCCGGCACAGTTCTATACGCAAAACGCAGCTGTCATGATGGCGCCCTGGCGCAGTGCCTACGACCCAACTGGCTTTCAACGCTCCTCCCCCTACGAGAGTGCCATGGACTTTCAGTTTGGCGAGGGACGCGAGTGCGTCAATTGTGGTGCCATCTCCACGCCGCTTTGGAGACGCGACGGCACCGGCCACTATCTCTGCAACGCTTGCGGCCTGTATCACAAGATGAACGGCATGAACCGGCCGTTGATAAAGCCCAGCAAGCGACTGGTGAGTGCAGTGAGTAGCCACAGCTCCATAGCCAATCAATATCAATATTAATCCCTGTTTGCTTCCCACAGACCGCTACACGCCGCCTGGGCCTGTGCTGCACGAACTGTGGCACACGCACCACCACACTTTGGAGGCGCAACAACGACGGGGAGCCAGTCTGCAATGCCTGTGGCCTCTACTTCAAGCTGCACGGCGTCAATCGGCCGCTGGCCATGCGGAAAGATGGCATTCAGACCCGCAAACGGAAACCCAAAAAAACAGGCAGCGGCTCCACAGCGGGAACTAATTCGGGATCGAGCTCAACCTTGGAGACCATCAAGGAGTGCAAGGAAGAGCATGGTAAGCAAAGCAAAATAAATTATTATATGTTGAACTATGCCAATGAAAATGAATCTGTATATTTATATATAAATATATACCAGTATGAAGAACCCTCCTCTGTCTATCTCACTAAACGTTTTTTCTACTAGTGTATTTCAAGTGATGAATAATTTTTCTATTCTACCAAGATCGAATAATATTCATATCGAATTTGCAAGTCAAAAAACCTTTGCCAGAAGAGATCAAGATTGGCATATATGATATTTTTTGGGTCTTTATGTGTAAAATTGTAGAAGATACAGCTTTTACCGATTTGATGCGCCCCTAATAAACGGATATATATAATTTTTGGTCAATATATTGAGTTGAGCAACAGAAACCTATATGTCAAATTTTTATGGCCTTAGCAATAAAACTTTGGAACGTACAGTTTTCGACGATTTGCAACGCCCCTAAAGAGGCGGATATGCATAGCTTTTGATAATTTTACGAATTATATATAATTCATAGATTTCTAGGTGTAAAATTTTAGAAGATGCAGTTGTTACTATTAGGCACAGCTATATACTATATCTTTTTTTCGAAGGATGGTTCACATAAATATTTGTTCTAGTTTTAAATGCTCTGGCTCTAACAGCGCCCAAAATATTAAAAGATTTATGTTAAACACTATATAGACATTCCCGATTTTCCACGCCCACGATTAATCACGTCAACAGTAGCCTACATACCAAATTAAGATGTTCTAGCTCGAAAGCTGTAAAGGATACAGTTTTACCCTATTTGAAATGCCCCCAAAGGGCGTAACTATATATACTATATCTTTTTGTATGGTGGTGGGACACACGAGTATATATTATAGTGCCGAACTTTTCCCTACTAAAACATTTCTTAAAGCAGATCTGTCCTATAGGATGTAGACATCCGATCGGGATGATTCCGAGATATACAATGCCTGCAGCAGAAAGAAGCCTGTGTTCAAAATTTCAGCTTTGTAGCTTAAATACTTTAGGAGGAGATATCGTCGATCCAAACAAACGGGCAGACAGACATACACACAAATGGACATGGCTATATCAACTCAGCAATATATATACTTTATATAGTCGGATGTGCTTCCTTCTGTGCGTGGTAAACTTCTGACCAAAAATATATAACTTTTATGCAAGGGTATACAAATCTTATTTGAAATACAAGGCTTGTTTCCAAAGCATGTTACTTGCTACTTATTGGATAACATTAAATACAGCCTTAAATAAATTTAAATCAGAGACTTACCATTACCTAATAAACCCTTAAACGAAAAACAATAGAGACCATAAAGTTCCTGAAGGTGTCGAATAACGAAGGGCTGTTAATACTTTGACGTAATTATCCTTTATATATAATATATTGTAATAATTTATAACAAATAATACGCCGACCCCATGAAATAGATACATTCTTGGATCGACAGCCTAGTCCATTAAGCCCTGTCCGTCCGTCTGATCCAAAGAATCTAGAGACATTAAAGTCCTTCTCCAACTCAAGAATGTTGCAAATAACTAATTATTGTAGTTGTAAATTTATGAGTTGCAGATTACTTGTAGAAAATTTCCAAAAACCCGAATTGTATAGACATTTATTAATAAGAAACGAAAATAATAAAATAAACTAGAGAGGAAGGGCTAAGTTCGACCATGCCTCAGTTAGGTAATACCCTTGCAATTGTAAAAGATATATATAGAATTTTTTCTGATTTGACCCGCCCCCAACAATTGGATATATATAATTTTTGAGCAACCTATTAAACAGGGCAACAGTAACCTGTTTATCATATTTTGAAGCTGTACCTATACAACTTTCGAAGATATAGTTTTCTCCAATTTGCCACGCTCGAAAGAGGTGGGTACATATAATTTTTCATAATTTTATCGAAGCAGTCAAGCTATTGTTTTTATATAGTTTTTTCCGATTTGCCACGCCCCTAATGGGCGTAGATATATATTCTTTATATTTTTCTCTAGGGGTAGTTGATACAAATATATGTTTTAAGTTTCAAGTCTCTGACTTTAACAGCATCCAAAATGTTGGAGGATTTATGTTAATATAGACGTTCCCGATTTACCACGCCCCAAGTAGGTGTGGATATATAACTTTTTGATCAATCTGAAGGGGAGGCTAAATGTATATTACTTTGCAAAATTTGGATGCTCTAGCTTTAAAACTGTAAAATGTACAGTTTTATCCGAATTGCCATGCCCCCAAAGGGCGTAGCTATATAATCTATTATTTTTTTGTATGGGGGTAAATTTCAGGAGTATATATTCCAAATTTCAAGTCTCTGAGTTTAATAACGTCGAAGTTATCCAACTAAAACATTTCTTAAAACCGATCTGTCCTATGGGAGTAATATAATAGTATAGTAATCCGATCCGGATGATTCCGAGATATACAATGCCTGCAGTAGATTGGAGCCTATGTGCAAAATTTCAGCTCTGTAGCTCTTATAGTCTCGGAGAAGATTGCGTTGATCCAGACAGACGGACAGACAGACAGACAGATACACGGACAGACGGACATGGCTATTTCAACTCAGCTCGTCTTGCTGATCAAGAATATATATACTTTATATAGTCGGAAATGCTTCCTTCTCTGCGTTGCAAACTACTGACCAAAATCAATATACCCTTTTTGCAAGGGTATAAAAACTAAAAATTAAAGCAGATCACATGCATACAAACAAAGGTAGCCTGAAAAATTTGTAAGATAAAAAATATATATATATTAATTAAAGTAAATTTTTTCCTATTTTTACATCGTTCATCTGAATTTATCTTTACGTTGAGATCATAGTTTTCAGACAATCCTTCTACAGAGATACTGATATTGAAGCACGCATAGATTTTTTAACATTATCTATATCTCTCTTTTTATCTGCTATAAATTTTAGAGTTTTTTCTCAATTTTTCTTTCTCTGTCTTTCAGATCTCAAGCCCACGCTTAGCCTGGAACGCCACAGTGTCAACAAGCTGCATACGGATTTGAAGAGCAGCAGCCTAATGGGACAGCACCACAGCCAGCAGCCGCAGCAGCAGCCGGTGCCGTCACATCAGCAATGCTTTCCTCACTACGCCCAGCAACAGCAGCAACAACAGCAGCAACAGCAGCAGCAGCAGCAACAGCAACACCAGCACCACCAGCTTAGCCACCAATCGCAACTGAGTGCCAGGCAGTTGCATGCAGCCAGCTCACAGCTGTACACGCCTGGCAGCAGCTCAGCCGCCTCCGCGTACACGACGCACAGCAGCAATGCTGCGGACACGCCCACTTTGAGTAATGGCACGCCCTCGCCACATTATCAACACCACCATTTGGCGAGTAGCTCGCACGGACACCATGCCACAGCAGCCCATCATCACCTACACGCTGCAGCAGCGGCAGCGGCATATGGCGTTAAGACGGAGGCAAGTGCCACCAATTACGACTATGTGAACAATTGTTACTTTGGCGCCTCGTTTGGGGCACTGGGCGGTGCTGCCTCCTCGGCAATGGCTGGCGGGGCAACCGGCGATCTGGCCGGCTATCATCATCAGCACAATGTCATCCAGGCTGCGAAGCTGATGGCCACATCCTGAGAGAAAGTAATCTCTGTGATCTCTTAGCCACACAGCGCACTGCAGACACCTTCGTTGGAGCTTCGTTGGAATCATAATGAAAAGACTTTGAATTAGTTTTAAATAAGTTGCAATTAGTTTCTTATGTAATGCCTGTAAATAACTGCACAAAAGTTTTGTACAAATATTTGTTTATCGCTTCGTTCCCTTTCATTTAAGTCCCCAGTTAGTCTAAGATCTAGCTTCTATGTATCAATTGTAAAGTGTTTGCATTAACCTCTTTCTCTACTAGCTTAAATATAGATAAATATAGAATAGAGCACATCCAATCACAGATCATTTAGCCATAGGATAAGTATATTACCAATAAGTCCATGCATATTACCATTTAAATAAAAGTTAACTTAAATTATACACTCTATAACAAAGACTTTTATTTTCATATATAACGAAATGATATAATTTGATTAACTGTTACTGCTTCGTATATTTCAACATGCGCCTAAAAATATGCTACACGAATGAGTTCATTACATGTTTGAACTCTTTAAAGTATGCTATCAATTTGGTTTAACGTTTGATAAAATGCGACTTTGCGGGTATTTCTTGTTCCAACTCATTTTGGTCAAATAATATT
This sequence comes from Drosophila gaucha, assembly GCA_035045545.1. Taxonomy (NCBI): domain Eukaryota; kingdom Metazoa; phylum Arthropoda; class Insecta; order Diptera; family Drosophilidae; genus Drosophila; species Drosophila gaucha. The sequence goes on from JAWNOY010000342.1 coordinate 470,074, forward strand.
TTTAATATTTTTAGTTCTTTTTAATCCATTAATCATAAGCAGATAAGACCAGTTTGCTTGAAGTTTGGTTATGGTTAGTGATAATAAACATAGATCTGGTCTAAGCGATATATACAGATTTCAAATGTTAAGTATAGACGAACAAACGGACAGATGGACGAACTGTTACTCAACGAAATAAAGTCAGATTTTCGAATCAAAAATCTTTTATGTCTCGTACGGCCCCTACTATTAATTTGCCCATACAAGACAGGTGTTACAACATCATATATTCTCATACAAATTTGATCGACTGCGACATCAGCCATTTAAATTTTAATTTGATTTACTTTTCCAAAATCTTTGTCTCGGATATATTTACTTGGATATTTGGTCAATTTATAGACCTGCTTCTCTCTTGTCAAATCTTGGGAATCTAACTTTAAAACTGTGGACATAACAGCTTTACCCAAATTGTGCTCCCTATGAGTTTAGCTATATAAACATAAGTATATTTTTAGCTTACGGACTGACGGACGGAGAGCAAGACATATACTGCACATAACCAATATACTCTTTTCTTTTCGGGAAGGAGTATAAAAACTTTATTTACCTTATAAATATGGATATATACGAAAAAACAGAAAATTTATTTTAAAAAGTTTTTCAATAGTATAATATTTTTTAAAACAATATTTTATTTCGACTAAAAACACATAATATTCATATAACAATATTATAAATCAAAATATATAAACAACACTCAGTCTTTCCTATAATCCTCAAAGTGTAGATTTTTATATCTAAACGATAAACGAAAAACCTGCTATCCATAACCTTATACAGAAAGCTATATCATAACATTTAATTTTGCTTAAAGAAACACATTTTGCGCTACAGTTTATGACTCTTTAATCGGTCAATGTCGACCATATAAATCGATGGTACTTTAGCTTACATTGCAGTCACATTCGTTGCATATAAATAACTAATTAAAGTGGAACCACAACTGAAGCTAATGAACCCAAGAAGGGCTACTCAATCAAACATGTGTTTTGGCTGAATTTACTTGGGTTTGTTTTTATTTGGCATATGAATACGTCAATTGGGTATTGCAAAAACAAGCGAAGCAAGTAGAAAAGTTGCGTCACTTATTAATTTTTTTTTAAACTTATATTCATGCAGCTGCAGGGTGCAAAACAATAGAAACGTAATAACAAAAATGATTTACAAAATAAATATTATAAATACTTTTAAAAATTCTTCAATCACATAATTTTGCAACCGGCTTAGCTTATTTATCAAAACATAATTGATTGATCAAAATTTTGGAACAACATCAAATTTTTTATATGTTTTTTCTTTTATAGACAAATTGTAGATAAAATTATGTGAAAAATTGAAACAGAAAGTAGAGGTAGATGCGTTCAAAATTTTGGAAAAGATCAAGCATTAAGATTCCTTATAGAAAAATTTCAGTTAAAAATATGTAGATATGAAGATATGTAGGTAGTTGTTCATATCAAAAATGATGTCAACGACATTTTTCTCGTCATGCTAAATATATAACAACAACAAACAACTTACATAATAAACGGGATAGCCTTTTCTATATTATATATGTCTGCCCCCGTGTCTTTAATGACATTTGATGGAGCAGTCGGCGATATTCGGACGGGCTGGACACAAACTGAAAATAAACTTAATAAATAATAATTTTTTTCTTTTCTTTTGTAAAAATGTTACAACAGCCGGCTAATTTGTTAATTTCCGCACGCAACGAGGCATTTAAAGAGCACAGAAGAGATGCTGATATAATGGTGAACGTTTGGGAATGAAATAAATAAAGTGGCCTCTCTATTGTCGCAATCACAACCTTGCCAGGGGGTCTGGGTCTGCACATGCAACAATATTTAATGAGTGGAAGAGAAAAAAGGCACACACTCACCATGCATATTAATGTTTTTTTAAACGCCAACATTTTATCTTAAGCATCGGCAAAGATAAAGTCAAGTGATCGGGCACAATGGTGATGTAGTGACTGCATAACAAAAGACTTGCAACCGGTCACAGAGGCAGCCGCAAAGGCAATGAAGCAGAGACACCCAAATGAGCCAAGCCAACAGCCATGACAGTGAAGCCCCCTTTGCGGCGCTGTCTGCGTAATACCAGAAGTAGTCAACAGGTGAACAACTTTACAACGTCAGTGAAGCTGCCCCCGAGCCAAGAGGGGCAGTTGCTGGAAAAGGGGGAAGCGTGTGGCGCAATGGTTACAAGAAAGAAAAAACAAGTTGGTGGCGTATACGCAATGAACGAAAGTGCAATCCAAAACAAAATAAAAATCCAAATATCAAACAACAAATGGTTGATTAAATGATTAAATTAAACTTTACTTGAGTACGCTACATTTTTATTTGAAGACAATTGAGCGTTGAAAATGAATTAAGACTGAAAGAGTCGCCAAGGCTGCAAATATACATTTTTATATTTTACCAAATGGAAAACTACTAATCTAAATTACAGAAAATAAAAATATATAAATTTTTATTCATCGCTTTTTCAATCAAACAAAAATTGCAGTAAAAATGATCGATTTAGAATATTCCAGATAGATATTTTATTTAATTTTGATTTATTACAATTATTTTATTTTAATTTTATTACAAATATGTATATATTGTAAAAAAAATTTAATTTGTCGATGCTGTTTTTGTGTATATATTGCCACCCAAACAATTGAAGTGTATAACAACAATTTTAGCGACATTTATTTCCATCGTCCATATTTTCAGCGGTCAGCTGGAAAGCGGGCGTTAACGGTTGTCGGCGGGTGTAAGGGGGAGTAAACAGGTGTTGAAGTTTGAATACGGGTTCGAGTCTTGGTCTCCACATTGGGCTGCTGCTGCAACAGCGGTTGGCGGAATCTTTTGAACAAGTGCAAATGTAAACAACAAGTGTACGAAAAGTTGTCGCACACACACACACACACACATGTAACTAATGTCATGGTTTCGTACAACATTTCACGTGGCTGAAGCAACAATTCGGTTTGAAACGTCGTCGGCAACGGACGCGAACATCGGACAATTTTTTGAAATCTCGATTTCACGGGTTCCCGCATAAAGGAAGCTAACTTAATAAGGATATTTTGTGGTTAAACATGTTTCACACAACTAGTTTGAGCTTATGTGTTATCATTTATCTAATACCAAGTGCAACTGCCTATACACGGGAAATCGTTAATGATAAGCCGCCGCTGCAGGAGAGACGTAAGTATCGGATAGTGAAAGAAATTGTAATAATCAGCTCTAAAGCGAAATCAAAATCAGATTTCAATTTTTTATATAGTGAAATTGGAGTTAAGCTTTGAAAAGCTAAAGACTTAAGCCAGAATTATAAAAAAGCCTGCGAGGCCGGAAGTAAGATATTCAAAAGTATTTTGGTTATATTAGTTATAAAAGCAGTGAAGCGTAAATAAGACAACAAAGAGAGAAACCGATTTGAGTGTATATGTAAATCAAAATCGGATGACGACTAACCAGTGATCAAAACACTGAGCGAGGATCACAGCTCTTATTCCAGTCGATGCTTGGATATGTATTATCTTACCCGAAAGCTTTTCCTGAAAAAAAGGGTATACTAATTTTTGTCAGAAGTTTGCAACGCACAGAAGGAAGAATCTCCGACCATACAAAGTATATTTGTTCTTGATCAGCGAGACGAGCTGAGTTGGTAAAGCACTATCCGTCTGTCCGTCGGTCCGTTTGTCTGGATCAACGCAATCTCCTCCTAGAGTATTAGAGCTACAGAGCTGAAATTTTACACACAGGTGTCTTTCTGCTGAAGGCATTGTATATCTCGGAATCATCCGGATTTGAAGTTTATACCCTATAGTTTCCATAGGACAGATCGCTTTAAGACATATTTTTGTAATTTCGACGCTATTAAAGTCAAAGACTTGAAATGTGGACCATATACTCGTGTATCCCACGCCCATACAAAAAAATAGCGTCTGTAGAGCTATGCCCATTGGGGGCGAGGAAAATCGCGTAAAACTATATATTCTACCGTTAAAGAGCTAGAACATAAAAATTTGGCCTTTCCTTAGGATCAATCAAAAAGTTATATATCCACGCTCCCTAGGGGCGCGGCAAATCGGAAAGTCTATTTAGTGTTTAACATAAGTCCTCTATTATTTTGGGCGCTGTTAAAGCTAGAGTCTTGAAACTTAAAACATATATTTGTATGAGCCACCTACATACAAAAACATATAGTATATATAGCTATGTTCATTAGGGGCGTGCCAAATCGGTAAAAGCTATCTTCTTTAATTTTACACCTGAAATGCAAAAATTAGCAAATACGTCAATCTTCATCTCTTCTTAGCAAATCAGAAAATGAATACTCTATCCATTGCAATTACAAGGATATTACCAATCTTGAGCGCGGTCGAACTAAGCCCATCCCTCTAGTTCTTTTATAACAACAAATAAAATAATAACAACAAAGAAAAAATTCTTAGTAAGCTAACAATATATAGAGAAAAACTATATGGTCTCTTCTAAAAAAAAAAAACAATTAATATAGTTATAAGTGAATTAGTATTATAAAAAATAACTATTTCAACAATATATTTTTTATTTATTTTTTATCATTACTTTTTTTTAAATAAAAATTTGTATATTTGATTTAAACAAGTTTTGTGCTTACTTAACTTACTCTAGTTTTAAAAGCACTTTCAAAAAATAATATTTCTTAGTCAATTGTGATACCCTTTGTTTTAGCGAAACGTATACATAAATACGTTTTTTTTAAATAAAAAAAAATAGGTTTTTAGCTGTTTTTTCTCCATTTAATAAATAATAATAAGTAAATACAAAAACTACTAAATAATTTTAAAAAAAATTGTATATGATTTTATATATTTTTTTTAAGAATCGGATACATTAGCAATCGATCAACATATTTAATTAAAGTTTGAGAGTTGATTTAATTTACTTGTTTAACAACCTTAAACACTTCTTGGATTTATATAGAAAAGTATTCAAAAGGAATCAAATTTTAATTCATTTTATCTAATGTTTTGCAAAGCGCCCTGGCTACAAACCTGTAAGCGATCCAACCCCAATGAAAACAAATGTTTCCGCCATCTGTTTGAGAGCTGCTTCCCAGCATTGGCCGCCGGCATACCAGAGATTGGAGTGAAGAGCTTCGAGCCGCTGAACATTGATCAGGTGTCAGTTTCGAAGGGCAGTGGAAATTTGGTTCTATCCGGTGGCTTTCAGAATCTAGTGATACGCGGACCATCCAATGCAACAGTACGACGTGCCAGGTAAATTAATGCAAACTCATATCCACATCCATATATCCAAAGCATATGCCTATTCTATTTAGTTTGGATCTAGCGCGACGTCAGCTAAATTTTGAGCTCGAGCTGCCACGACTGCGCATTAGAGCCAAATACAATCTGAAGGGTAATATATTGCTGCTGCCGTTGGTTGGCAGCGGAGATGTGGCCATGGCTTTGAAGAATGTGAACACAGCCGTTTACACGAAGATATCACTGCACAATGAGACCCTGACTGGGGACGAGATCATACGCATTGATGAGATGAAGGTGAGCTTTCAGGTGGGAGCCATGCGCATTCACCTGAAGAATCTCTTCAATGGCAACGAGATTTTGGCTGCGTCCATTAATGCGTTCCTCAACCAGAACGGTAACGAGGTGATAGCAGAGCTGCGTCCCGATCTAGAGCTGGGCTTAGCCGACATTTTCCATGGCCTGTGGAATAATGTGTTCTCGAAGATGCCCACCAAGCTGTGGCTGCTCTAAGAGCAGTTGCCGTTAAGTGCGTTTGATGGATTGTGTTATAAATATAATATATATACATATATATTTATGTATTTCATAATTAAATAATATATAATTTATTTTTTTAATTCATTTTTGTTACTGCTTGTAGTTGTATATGTTTTTACTGCCTACATACCTATGATTAAATCTATACTTTATTTAAATTTTAAATAATCCGTTCACATTTTCATTGGGGGCAGCAGGTCATCGTAGCTAAAAGCATCAAACAACTTGTCTATGGATGCGCGTACGATGTCCACTAATGCCTTGATCATCAGTGGACGCACTTCCTCCGACAGCGATCTCCAGTTTTCATTGAGGAATTCGTTCATTCGCTGGCCGAGCGCCTTGTCGCCATTGAAGAGATTATCCAGCTGTATGTGCACATCGGACAGGTCATATTTAACCTTTATGTCCTTGATCCTCAAATATGTGGCGCCATTCTTCGTATACTCCTCGCCTAACATTTCCGTGGCCATCGTTATATTTGCTAGTAAATGATCAACAGGGATTAGAAGTATAACTCCTCATCGGTGTTCGTTTTGACTTACTCAGCTCGACTCGACAATTTCCATCTCCGAGCATCGGCATCATCATGATCTTGCCTTTAATGCTGTATTGTGATTCCAGCTTTAGCGTGGGAAATGTCATTCCAAGCACGAACTTCAACTGGCTGGGAACGATGGACAGATTGTGTAGCGTATATTTCGATATGCCTGATATTTGAACGTTCTTGTACACCGAATGCAAATAAATGGCGCCAGAGTCCTGGTCCATTTTGATTTCGGGTACACGCAGCGGCTCCATGGGCGGTATATACAGCTCCGGAATGCCGTCCATCAAGCGCGGCTCCAGTGCTTCAAAGGATTCGCGAGCACACGTATTCAAGTCCGGCGAGTCGCGATAACAAATCTTGAGAAAGGCAGCTGCAGATGACTTAAATCACAGCGCAAACCATATTTCTAGACAGTAGATACTTACGCAATTTACTCGACTTTCCTTTGGGCTTGGCCATCGTCAGGATTACCAGGCACACCAGCAATAGGATGATGAATATGTTACGTTCCATTTGTCGACTGCCTTGATTGCTGTATGTGTACCTCTCACTGGTGCCGAGTTTGTTCTGTTGGTTTTCAGCGATTGCTCCATTGCTTTTATAGGTGAGAACAACTGGCCAGAAGCTGACGCATTCAATTCTGCCAGACTGCAATTTTCCGTGACATTGCAATCCTCAGCAAATTTGCAAAGTCGCACCAACACAGATGTTTTCCAAGCGAGTTGGTTTTATGTATTTATGAATAACGCTTAGCTTTTGATTATTTTTCACCAACTCCATTAACATAACATTACAAACATTTAACATTATAAAATAATCTAATAAATAATAAAACGATATTGAAAGTATTGATATTATATATGTTTCTGCAATTATTATTAGTATATTATTAGTATATATATATATATATATATATATAGAAAGAAGCAATATACAAATTAATTAAAGAACTTCTCGTATTAAATTACTTTTTTATAAAGAAAATCTCGATTTGCCGCCAGTTCTTTTCTGGAAAACTTCCGATGTATACAAATCAAACCAGACTTTCGACTTAATATGTAGAAATGTTCGTTTGTCAAGTGAAAAATATAATTATTTCGAGTATATCGAGTTTCATTAAAAATAAAAACAAATCAAAAAGTGATGTGATAGAATATATATTTTTAACAAAAATGATGAATCAAACACAATGTTCAAACAAATACTACGTGCATATCATTATAAAAAATAAACATAAGATAAAAAATTAACCTTGCTTTACAAAAGCAATTAAAAACATAATATAACGAATAGCGAATAAGTTAAAGCTTTAAAACAACTTTCAACTTATAATCATAAAATGTAACAAATTAAAAAATGAAGGCACAACATATTAATATTTTCACTTAATATCAAAGAGTAATCTGGAAAGCATATCATTTATGGGCATCTAACTGTGATCAATGTCCATTTGATGCTCCATTCTGAAAAATATATGTTCAGCATATTAGTCAATTTAAGCACAATCATTCGGTTTACACACAGTTGGCTGATGCTCATCGCCTGAGAAACAAGACTCTCGGTGGATAGACTATCGAAGGGATCCAAACTGGTTGTTGGTTGAACACTGGCAACATTTGTGATATCAAAGCTCAGTCGGCTCATTGCATTATTCAATTGAAATATGGGCGGCTGTGGTATCGGGAGAGAGCTTGGCAACATTTCCAGTTGCAGTTCCAGCAGCTGACCCTTAACAGCATTGAGATTTCCAACGGCGTTTCGAACAGCACTTGTTATTTTTTGAAAGCGTAAGTGCGTCATATTAGTGGTCATGCGTAATTTTTTAATGCTTTCATCTTCGATGAATGTATTACGAGCTTTAGCAAAATCCAAAACAAAATCCTGTAGATCAGATAATACTATGGTATCAGCACACAGATATTTTCTCCGGAAATCCTTGCTGCAAAGATAGTGAAAAATGTTTAGTGTTCTACTTATTTAAAATAATAAATTACAAATTCTACGTACATATGGTATATATCGCTCTTAAGCATGGTGTCATGGATCTCTTCGCTTGCCTTTATTGCATCCTTGCATACAACGCGCAATATGGATTCATAATGATGGACGATGCTCTCAACAGAACTAACAATTTCCGAATGCTTGCCGACATTCATCAATTTGGATTGCCATTCTTGGTTATCGGCCTACGAAATCATAAATATACATTATTTAAAATGATTGGAAAGTGAACATATTTTTTAGCTATTTACCAAATGAAATTTGTTCTGTTCTTTTGCAGCAGCAAGCACGGCATGAAACTGTTCTATGGCACCACAGCATTTGTCCTTTTCCCTTTCCAGATCTTTAATCATGGGCTGATACTCGAGAATTTCGTGCTCCAGAATGAGCGCGTACTCCTTAAATCCACAAAGCAGCATTTTAACGAGTGCGTGCTCTGTGCAAAGCATATGATGCATTTCCAACACCATGTGCTTAGAACAACCATTTTTGCAATTTAATATCACTTTTGCTTAAGAAATGCTGTATGACATCGGGAATATTTGGAGTGGGCGGATCAAATGTCAAGTTTTTCATTAAATTAAAAATGTAGACCATGACAGGTGGATTGCGCGACTCCTCACTGGTATCCCGCCAATTGTCTACAAAGAGATCCATTGGTGTGGTTTGTGATGTCAAACGCTTGTGTGGATGGCCCGTGGGCAGCACAAAGTAAATCGTATTAAATTCAAATTTGGTGTCTCGTTCAATTAACTTGACCAGTTGTTGCATTGTCATGTTAGGCGTCAATTCGTATTCCAAAAGTTTAAAGATGCTTGCAGCGTATACGGTCAACACTTTCATTTTCAGCATACTATCGAGCTGTGTGAAAATTGCAAGTCCTGCAACTTTGTCTTGTACTTCATCAGTTGCAGCTTGGGCGCCACGCTGTGAATAATTGTTGTCGAGTGCCAGAGGAAGCCACTTAATGAATTTTGCCAACCATGGTTGGCTCAGATGATGACCAATTGGAATATTGTTATGTTTGAGGAATCGATCCGAATTATTATAATCCTCTGTTATGGCAATACAATCGCGATTCTTTCCTTCAATATTCACATGAATATTGAACACAGTCTGGTGGGGTATAAAAGGCAGCACACCAGTCGCCACCTCATATCCAATCACGCCCATCGACCAGTAATCCACCGTCTCCTTGTACTTGCCGGTGTCCACCACCTCAGGTGCATAGTAATGTCTTGTGCCCACGACGCTTTGCTGAATCGTTTTCTCTGGCGAATTCCGTGCCAGACCAAAATCTGTGAGCTTGAACATTTTTCGACCATTGCCCGTTCGATGTATAACTATATTCTCTGGCTTCAGATCACGATGAAAGATTTTGCAGGTATTGTGCAAAAAGTCAATTGCTTGTCGAAGGGTACTCAAAATCTCGCGCACTTCAAACTCCAGCAGACCTAAAATTAATCAAATATTAATACTAAATACGCTGTTAAAGTGATATGATTCTGAAACCATTCTTACTGTACATATGGAAAACAGTGACTACAAGAACCGATAGAAGAGTTGAATGGATTTTCTTAAGTACACTCACCATTTGCATTTTGCGGTCTATCCAAAAGTTTGCGTACATCTCCTCCATTGCAATACTCAAGTATTATAACGGGTAGACTCCATATATGATTTTTATTTAAATACGCAATAAATGTCTTAGAATCGAGGCCTAATTCAATGCCGGCAACAATGAAGGGCTTATTAAACTTGCGTGACCATTCAAACTCCTGACGCCAGCGATTTATCATCGTATTCTGCTGATCAGCGCTTATTTTATCCTTTATGTCATCCTTTATGTGCTTTGTGGCTGTTGTAAGATAATCAAACAATTATTAATCGCCTCATAGCAAAAATAAATTGAAACGGAGATTCGATGCTGACTCAAGCAGCAGCACAGCAGTTTTTCAATTCGTAGGGTTTGGGCTAAAGACTTCTTCAGTCACTTATCAGCTCACATACACAGAGACAGATAGTTGAAGTAAACAAACAGATTTTTGAGTCAGCAAATTCTGGGAAATGCCAGGCAGTTGCATATATGCAAGTATGTGTGTGTTAGGCAAGCTCATACATACACAGTCTAGTGCATATATATACAAAAGTATACTATATAATTTTTGTACGAAGCACGTACTCATGTCTAAATTACTTACCTATTTCCTGGTTTGTTGTGCGGTTTCTCCAATGCAGCACTTCACCGAAGCCGCCTTGGCCCAGATGCCCCTTTAGCTCCCACTCATCGACACGCAACGAGTTAGGAGGCATGCCGATATTATTTTAATATAAAAGTTATTCAGAACTCAAAAATATTTCTACCAAACTTATTAATAGCGGCAGCCCGATCGCAACAGGTTAAGATCGATAGACGCATCGAACTGGACTAGCATTCCAAACATAAACCCGGTCATCGATTGCATCTAGAGAGGAGCAGTATTCAAATTGAAATGTTAAGGCGGTTAATCTAAAAACTGTGACTAATCTCAAATAACAAGTGGAAAATATACTTTGTAAATGTATGGGATTAGTCAAACATTTTTTACCGACAAAAATAAATAGCTTTTAATTGTTATTCTTCTGTCAATAATATTTGAAAACCATTTTCATAACTGTTATACCAAGTGAATCTAGAAAAGTTGTATGGCTTATTCTCAGTAAAATTATAAAAAAAAAAAACATTTAGCTATTTATGCTCTATGCTTCAAGGTATATTAAAAATGTTAATAATTACTTAACAAATTATAAGAAAATAAGAACAGATTATAAGAAAATATGATAAATCACCGTTTTAGCTACCTAAGGTAAACAAATTCCAATTCATTCGGGATGGTGTTTTTTTAAACTAAGTTTTTCACGAGGACTCCATTTCCAGTGACGACAACTAACTTTTTCTGTGTATTTTAATAAATATAAGCAATATTAAATTTCCGATAGCTCACTCGCTTCACGATTACGATAATCGTATAGCTTCGATACCACTTTGCGATGAATTTTTGGTAAATCTTGGTTTTAGCTACCGTAGGTAAAGAACGTCCGAATCACTTGGGGGTGCTGTTTTTTTCACTTAGTTTTTTACGAGGACTCCATTTCCGGCGGCGGTTAACTTTTTTGTGTATTTTATTAAATATTAGCAATTTAAAATTGCCGATAACTGACTGGCGGCACGATTACGAACAGTCGTGAAGCTTCGATACCACTTTACGATGATTTTTTGTTAGATATGGACTATCGTCAACTCTTCGAGATGAGCGAATAACAGATGTTCTTAATCGATGAAAATTATTCCGATTCCAGTATTTTTATTTGGCGCACTTGGTATATTTTCTTTAAAGGCAGCATAGCCACATAAACATAATTGCAATTTATCATATGCATATCTAATAATACAATATTATAATGAATATTTGTAAAATATTTATATGTACAAAAAGTTTATTTAGTATTAAGTTAAATTTTAAATATACTAAAATTTAAAAATTTTATATTATTCATGAGTTTGGGAGAACAAATATATCAGAATATTTATATTTCATACAGTCTAAACATCAAAGTGCATTGGCAAAATAAATTAAAAAAAGAATATATTTTTACAATTTATTTAAATAAAAATTAAGCTTGACAACACGGGTAAATGTTTATATGAATATGTAAGTAAACATGTACATACACTGCAGAATACTCATAAAAGTGTGCGTGGCAAAACTCACACTTACTAGTCTTACACATCTGTTTTACGCATACAGTTGAACATTATTTGCAAAGATAGTTTCCCAAGCAAATGTGAGAGTAAGCGCGCAAGTATGATATGATCGAACTACTCTCTCGCTACTGCACGTTACTTTAAAGAATGTGCACTTCCATGAATATTTGTATGGCTACATATAGCGGCTACAAGTTCTAATTTGACATCTATAACTATAATATCTAATGTTTTTCTTCATCCAAAAAGATATTGAGTATATAGCTACGGCCTTTGGGGGCGTGGCAAATCAGAGCAATCTATATCTACTATATCTTTTGCAATTGCAAGGGTATTACCAAACTTCAGCACGGCCGAAGTTAGCCCATCCCTCTAGTTTTTCATTAACTCTCTCTTAATAAATGTTAATTTTAATAGAAGTGCCGCACAAGAATTTTTTTATTATTATTAACTGAATTCTCTTCTTATACATTGTATGTATACATACATAAATGCAAATAATCTAGTCATTAGCTTGCTAGAATTGGTTGCAAAATTTGTACAACTAAATCAACCAACTTATGGCTAAATTATATCAATAAACTGCTAACCAAAACAATTTACTGCTTAGCAGCAGTATTGTGATAAGAATATTTTGTTAGAAATATAATTTCCATTTTCATTTAGTAAATTTTGCGAACTTACACACATAGCGCATACATAGTATGTATTACATACATTGTATATACATACATTACTTATTGGTTAAAATCTTGAGAAAAAGCATCCTATATATATGTGTATATATAAAATGTACACATTAGTTGTCTTCGGTTGATATACTGTTTGAGTGGCGAAAACTCTATCCGAATAGTCATATATATTAACAAATGTTTCCTGAGCTTAAAGTTGTTGGCCACTTCACATTTACTTATTGTCAGGTGACTATGAGACCTTTGATGCACGTACGCGGACGCCGACGATTGACCTCTTAACGCTTATCTTTGGACTTCTTTTTGTACTGCATCAAGACTTGCTTGTTGGTGTCTTTCTTTCAGGAACATGTGTTTTGTGTTTTAAAAAAAAACACGTAGAGTAATCAGACTACAGACTTTGTGTGCGTTGAAAGTGACCTTCTTGTTGGCGTTGGTCAAGTCGTACAAGTCGTACATTGGGACACACAGAGTCATCACATCTTCAACAGAAGACTATAAGTCTTATCTAAGATCTGTACTGCGGAATAAAAACAGAATGTTTAAGTTAGGCTATACTTAACTTACTTTATATAGATATATAGTTGTCACTTAGAAGGTTGATTTTTTAAATTTCTCCCAAGACACTTGTTGAAATAAACAGAAAATTTGTATTGACATCTTGCAACAGCTTTTGAAATTACGTGAAGGTAAAAGAACCATTGACTGTCATTTGGTAGGTCTTTCCGCAATAAAGGCAGACAAATGTAAGATATTAAAGACATTGATGTCAAATGTGTGCCTACTAAATGCGAACTTTACCACGCATACTGTTATGCGTATTCTGCGTTGCATGTACACGCTTACATACATACATACATATTTACATATATGCATTTACGAGTGTTGTTAAGCTTGATTTTTATAAATTATAAAATAAACTCATAATAATTTATTTTGCCAATGCACTTAGATTTTAAAACTGTATGAAATATAAATTTTCGAATATATTTGTTTTACCAAACTCATAAATAATATATAGTGTTTTATTTCAGTATATATAAAATTTAACTTAGTATTAAGTATTAAATAAATTATTATATAATATATTTTACATATATACATTATAATATTGTATTATAAAGTTGCATATAATAAATTGCAATTAAGTGTATTTTGCTATGATGTCTTTTAAATAAAATATACTAAATGCGATAAATAAAAATACTGGATTCTGAATTCCTTTCATCGATTAAAACATCTGTTATTCGCTCATCTCGAAGACCTGACGATAGTCCATATCTAACAAAAAATCATCGTAAAGTGGTATCGAAGCTGCACGACTGTTCGTAATCGTGCCGCCAGTCGGTTATCGGCAACTTAAATTGCTTATATTTAATAAAAATACACAAAAAAGTTAACCTGCGCCGCCGGAAATGGAGTCCTCGTAAAAAACTAAGTGAAAAAAACACCACCTCCAAGTGATTCGGACGTTCTTTACCTACGGTAGCTAAAACGAAGATTTACCGCTGCATCTAGGGTCTTCCTGTTTACAAAATATCGATTGTTTTTCAGCAGTACGGTCACTTTATAAAGTGGCCTCAAAAGCAGCAAAGCAAAGCATATAAATTTAATAAATAAAGAAAACATATCAGCATGATGGCATTGGTGGATTATGGCAGTAGCTCAAGCTCTGAAAACGAGGAAACACTGACTATAACACATGCTTCAGTCAGTCTGAAGAGGTAATATCACTTATAGTACTTGTATTCCATGTTGTCCTACATTTAAAATCCATTAGACCGGCTTTACCCACAGCAGCTTCCTTGCTAGGCGCAAAAATAATAAAGGCTGCTGACGATGATGAACAGGAGGATGATTTTGACAACCCTGCATTGCATGGTGGACGCATACGTAGCTTTAAGCACGAACGCGGCAATTGGGCTACATTTGTTTATGTGCCCGGCCTGACCTGTGCTGAACAGCTGGAAGATTTTCAATTGGAGGCGATTGAGAGACTCGAGTCACTTAAGCTGCAGGCCAATAAATCATTACATCTGAGCTTGAGCAAAACTGTAGTGCTACAATATCATCAAATTGATGAGTTTCAGCGATCGCTGCAGCACGCACTCCACAGTTGCGAAAGGTTTGTTAATGATCCCACCATTGTCCTAGCTACGTTTAAAAAAAATACATATTTCTGCAGGTTTAACAGCACACTTAATTTGGTATGTTATCATCGTGCAGCACATAGTTCATTTTTGAAGATGTAAAGTTTTTTTTATGTAGCTCCAAGTCTACACAAATGAAGAACGCACAAGGACCTTTCTAGCCGTGCAGCTGGATGCTGCATTTACGACCAAAATGTCGGGGCTTTTGCGTTGCGTGGATTTGGTTATGAGTGATTATCGTCTAGAGCAGTTCTATGAGCAGCCATCATTCCATGTTAGTTTGCTGTGGTGCGTAGGCGATCAGCAGGCTTTGCTGCAGGATAAACTTGAGGAGCTGCAGAAGCTGCTAGACGATCATGAGACTCTTAAACTGGCTGTACATGAACTACGCTGCAAATGCGGCAATAAGGATTTTATTTATAAGCTGAAATAGGAATGGAAACTAGATTCTTGTTTTTAAAGGCTTAATTCAAGCCTTTCTTTTTGTTGCCATTGCCCTGCTTGGCCTGCTGTGCCTGCTCCTCGAGTGCGCGCTCCTCTTCCAGTTCCAGAAAGCGTTGACGACGTCGACCCAATGGCGTTTTAGACCACCACGATTCGAATGCCTCCTCCTCCTCGCGATAGACAGGATCACGGGCGCTACAAGTAGAAAATGAGCATTAACTAATCATATCCTTATCGGAATATGTATTTAAACCCACCAAAGAACATTGATGAGCTCCGCGTTGGTTAGCGGCTGTGAACGCAGCTGGAGCTTGCGCTTGCAGCTCATCACCTCGCGCAGGCAGGCATCAACGGCCCCTATGGTATATCCATCCGATATTTTGGCCATGGCACTCGTATCCAAATTAGAGATGCCGCCAGAGTACTTGCTGAAAAACATTTGAATTATGGAGCAGCAAAACAGTTGAGCATTCAGAATACCCACTGCAAAAGCGTTTTCCAGGCATGCGACATGGCACCATAGTCCGGACGTGGAATGTATATAAAACGATTATAAACGGACTGCAGCAGTTTCTGATCCGCTTCCCAAGGCAAATTTGTGGTGCCAACAAAGATAACCCGATCCTCAGGTGCAATGTTCTTGATCATCTTTGGTAAGTCCTTTTTTAAGCGCTTGGGATCGGTGCGATCCGTTTTGGGTATTTTTTTCATAAACGGACGCTCTGCATCACCCATATAAATGACAGCCGGTTGCAGCAATCTGGACACCTTGAGCACTAGATGTATCAGCATGATTAGACCCGATTTACCTGGATATTTGCCCACAATGTTGGCTGGGGTTAGGTCAAAGAGGACGGCGCCTATTTCCGTGCAAATGGCATGTAGCAGCGCTTTCTTGCCGGATCCTCGCGGACCGGCCAGCAGCACGGACCGAATCAGTGGTGTACAATTATGTATGGCCTCCGAGCCGAGCGGCAGTATGCAGTACTCGGTGAGCACCTGGCGTATATCACCCGGCGAAGGATTAGTTCCGTTACGTGCGGTTAGCGCCTTGTCTCCCAGAAATTGATTCAATTTGATTTCTGGATATTTGCGTATGATGCCATTGGTAACCAGCTCCTCGTACAGGGATTCGATAGTGCGATCAGGCGTCAGATCCTTCTCCTTCTTCTTTTTGCTCTTCTTGCCGGACCGTCGGGTCTTCTTGTTGCTCTTCTTCACCTTTTTGCCTACCATCGTCTGCAGCAGCTCCAGCTCCTGTCTCATTACATCGTCGACGGCTCGTCGGAACTCCAGCTCCACTTCCTGATACTTTTCCGAGTAAATCATATCCTCGTAGGCAGCCTGGCTGAGCACACCCGCCTCATCCTTGTCGCGCCAGGTGTCATTGAAGCTGCGAATGAACAGTTAGTCAATTTAACAGTCAATCAATTAGGAACTCTTACAATTCGATTTCGGCGCGTATATCTGGCAAACAAGCCGATGCAGCCGGCTGAAAATTAATATCCTCTTCCTGATTGTCATTAGCATTTAAGTCTCCACTGCGTGCTGGAGATTTGGATTTATCCTTGGTCTTGCGCGATTCCTTGGAGGAACGGGCCGAGGAGCGACTGTGCTCGCTTTCGGTGCCTGGACGACTGAAGATGTGCAGCGAACCGCCCTGATCTTCCGAGGGAAAATCTGGTAGCTTGCCCGTCTTGTCATAACAATCCTTGATCCAGGCGCGTATCTCATCGGCAATGTCTTCCTTCATGGTGGCACCATGCTTTAGCTTGATCTCCTCCTGTATGGCCAACTGGCGTGCTTTGAACTGCTCCGCATAGCTCTGTTGTGCCACATGCCTTCGCCGTACATCCGTCTGGTTGTGCCGCTCCAGTTTTTCGGCGTGTTCCTTGAGCACTGCCGCTGGTGGCGGCACCATGCCAATCAATATCATCTCGTCCATCTTGCGACGTCGGGTAATGCGACGTGCTGTATGGCCGCGCCACATTTTCTGTATCTTCATGGCGGCCATTAGGCCAGAGTCGCTGCGCTCCTTGTCACTGCGTTCCTCCGATTTTCCCTTCTCCTTTCTGATCTCCTTCATAAAGTGCGCACGGAGGCGACCCTGCCGGGCACGCTCGTGCATCTGCAGTAGCCTTATGGCCTCGATCTCGGTGAGCGGCTCCTCCAGCGGGTGCTCCTCCAGCCAGCCCAGCTTGATCAGCAGATCGTGCATGGTGCGCTTGCGTAGCTCCAGCTCTTCCTCGCGCTCCCTCAGAAAGTAGCGAGGTATACGCAACTCCGTTTCCATGGGCGTCAGACGCAGACGCTCCACTACCTCATCGTTGTAGCTGAACTCCATTAGATCGATGTTGACCAGATCATGCTTCAACTCCACCACACGGCCTAGGCAGGCGTCCAAGAGCTTACGCACCAGCTCACGCTTCTGGGGCTGAATCATCTGCGGGGATGGGAGAAAGGGGTAATGGGAACTTCAAAGGTGATTTTTACGTTAAATATAGTTTTTAGGTCAGTAAACAAAAACAATTAGCTACACTAAGTTTCCCTTATACACAAATAAATCTAAAATCATTAAAGAGCTTCTTTTTAATTTAAATGATTAATATCATTGTCATCATAATATAACATAATAGCAGAACTTAGTTCTTAATTAAATTAAGTTAAATAAATATTTTATCAATAATATATGCATGTATATATAATAGAGATGGGCGTTGGGATCGGGATTTGCGGGAATCCCACTGGTGTCGAAAAAATTTCTGGATTAGTCGGGATAGCGATTGATCCCCAAAATTCCCGCGGGTCAAGATAAGAAAATAAATAGTCCACAAAATTACATGTACTTATTAAAAAACAGAAAAATTATATTGACAAGGAAATTAATTCTTATATAAATTATGTTAAGTTTAAGAAAAGCTCAAACATTTTAATATTTTTATATTTTGAATGCTTGCTAGGCAAGTACTTGATGTTCCAACATCTTCGGCACGAGTCAGAGGGTGTACTTCTAGTAGAATTTTGGAAGAAATGAGAGCGCGTCTTATCCGAGAAATTTGTAAGAAAATATAAGTTTTAAATAATACAAAAAATGGCAAGGATGGGTGAGAAACCAATTTCTTTTCCGATCCCATCTCTTATATATAATCACCAAGAATATCATTACCATTTTCAATATGATCATCAATATAATGATTATTATTTATATATGATTATAATGTAATCTTGATACATTTTATATATAATTTATTTACATATACAACCGTTTTTTATTTTTATATTATCATTCGAAGTTGAGTAAATTTTGCTGATACTTGCATTGTCGTAGACCTCCTCCAGTCGATTGCTCAGGCATATGTAGCGCAAGTAGAACTCATAGAGACTCGCCTGCAGCAGGGACTTCGATTCGGCTGCAGCTGCCACAGAGCTGGAAACAACGCCCGTAACTCCACTGATGGTGGCCACTGTGGTGTCCACATTCTGATGCTGCCGTTCGTAGTCGATGATAGCCAGTTGTTCGCATTCATGCTGCGCCTGATGCCAAATTTCGTTGAAATAGCTGCTGGACATGCTAAGTTTTATTTTCACAATAAATGTTTTTCCCCATCAGGTACATTGGATAACCGGTGTAACGGTTGTCAAGGAGCTGTTTCCAGCCATCTTCAAACTTAAACTTGAAGTTTTTAACAACCCTTATTATAATTGTTTTATGTAACATATATACATATATAATACAACTAAATGATTTACCCATATAGCAACTTTTTCGTTTTCGTTAGAATATTGTAAGACTTTTCAAAACATTTCGGATAATTAATTTTATTTTAATATTAGTATAGTCACGAGTTATATATTTATCAGTTTACGTATTTATTAAATTATGATACAGACACATGAATATTTTACATAACAATATATAATAAATGGTTTAAATTACACATAAATAGTTAACAATAGCAATTAGTATTATTTTGTTTGTAAATGGAATCAGCTCAAACTGGGAATCTTAAAGATTATCAGGGGAGCAATACTTAAGCATGGATTTGGTATGTTTGAATTGTGTGCCACTTGTGGCCGCCAGCACTTCGCTGATGAAGCTCTGAGAATTGTGTATGGTGGTGCCGCCAAGGATCACCCGGTAGCCCGCATTGTTCAGCTGATGCACGGCAAATGCCTCTTCGTAGGTGGCACCGCCAATGATAAAGACAACCACCTCTTGTGGAGGTCGTCGATATGGCACCAGCTCCGAATTGATGGCTGGATACATTGGATCCAGTTCGCGCCCTTTGAATACATCCTCCAGCGTTTCCTTTAGCAGCGGCGTATGCTGTGTGAACACATTCTCCACACCCTTGAGCCCTTTGATCAGTATTCTTGTCAACTTAACGGCATCCGTAATGCGCACCATATTAAATAAATCGCCCTGTCGCACATGCATGCCAGCATACTCAATTAACGCGGGTACAATCTGTGTGTTCCCACCGCGCGTCTTGATGATCTGCAGCAATCCGGATGTATCGCAATTAGCATGGCGCTCATAACGCAATGCATAGAGGGCCACCAGCTTGATGGCATCGTCGATGCTGACCCGCTCGTCGGCAATCAGTTTTTTAATACGCTGGAGCTGTGCTGAGTGCTCCGCCTTGCAGGCCATCTCTTGCTCCAGTTCGGAAACCTCGAATAGATTGCGCTTATTCGAAATGCTAGATAGTTCGCCCATAATGCATAAATGTTTTTGGACGGTGCCAGACATTTTCTTGAACTGAGGATACGATTCGATGAAGTTCTTCATATCGGCAATGCTCTCGACTTTTTTATGATCATTCGCCTTGCGCTGAAACTCTTCCATTAGCTGTTTAATGGTGGAGCCAATTTCACCATAGTTGGCATACATATTGCTGCCATAGAACTCATCCTGATCTCCAGAGAGCACCAGCTCCTTGAACTCCTTGGGCACATTGGGCCGGTCGGACAAGTCGACGCGATTGTTGCGTATATTCAGCAGCTCATGCACCATGGCCTGATAGGACCATTGATGCAGCAAGGGTGTCACTGGATCATCTCTGCGATCCAGTAGCAGGAGCAAAGGCGGTGCCGCGCCATCCACATTGCCGCGAAAATCGAATAGCGTGGATTCCTTGGTTGTCTGATCATAGATCAGCTTGGCCAGCAGCTGTGCCACTTGTGAGCCGGCACGATAGCGTATAACCGGATTCAATTTAAGCGACAGCAGAACGGCCGTAATCCCCTGCACGCTGCGGGTCAATGCATCAGGCAGCCAGTTAAGATTTGTCATACAGTTGGCCAGGTTAATGGAAAATAAATTTGGATTAACACACAAATAGTCCGCATACAATTCCTTAACCTCGCGCACCGACTCTGACTCATCGCATTCGGCCAGATATTTTATATCAGTGCGTGGTATAATGTTGCTAAAATCTGTTTTAAATGATTGATTTACATTCTGTTTAAAAAATCTTTGGTAACGATTGAACTTACATATAAAATAGGCGCTATATTTGGGATTGCGCAGCTCGTTGGCCAGCAGTTGGATATTTTGCTTTGTAGGGCGTATGAAAACAATGCACTTTAGATACTTTAAACGTTCATTGGAACGGCCAGAGTCCAGACGCTCAAAAAGATAGACCTCGCGTTGCAGCATATCTGATTGACTAAAGGCCATTGAAATTATGCTTGTCTAAAAATTAACAAATTGTTGGCAGTGAAGTACTTTCATTCTAATTGATAAATATTCCGGGGTATTACATACCGTCTCCTTGTCTAGCAAAATTATCTTCATGCCCGGTCCAGACTCTGTGCACATCTTTTCAATGTATAATTTAATACCACTTATTAAATTCATAATTAAAGCTTATTTTTTATCAAGCGAATTCAGCTGAAAATATTTTATTTGTGTGAACAGCTGTTGACAGCGATGTGAAGAATTTTTACCACCCACTCCATCTAAAGTACTCAGTCGTTATCGATACTTATCGGACGGTGCAAGCGCGCCTCAATTTAATTTTCAAAATCAATGACATTTTATTACTTTCTACAGTCTTGAGAATGTATTTATTTGGTTATATCTCTTGTTTTGTTGACAAAAATCACAAAAAAGTCTATTAATGCTACGTGTAATTAAAAATATACTTGAAGCCTCAAACATTTACAAACTTAAGCAGTACGAATCACGTTTTGTAAGGCAACAATTCACCACTAGAAAAAAATGGTCAGTCGCTTAAACTAAAACACAACATTATATAAAACGCAGTGCATCGATATGCGACAGACATTGTGCGCGTCCATTTCCAAGCATCAGCAACTGTGTGCAGTGGTTCATTGAGCTACAGCTGGCTTTTCATCTTCCTCCTTTTTTAGCTTTTCCTTCTGCATTTGGTAATTGTAGGCACGTCCCAGCTGCACCAATTGCGTCAACCCCACAAACAGATTGACAGCAAACAAACTGTAATTTTTGGGTATAATCACCAGCGAATAACGTGACCAGATAATACCCGTGGCAGCCAGTGCACCGCAACTCGCAACGGAAATTGTATCCGCCGGGCGGGCCAAATCACTAAGCCCAGCAACGACAAGACCCTATAAAAATGTTGATAAGAGCAATTAAAACGCAAGCATATTTATGCTAATTAAAATTCAATGTTATGATTACAGCGTCAAGCACTGTTATCCTTATTATAGCGTATGTAATATAAATAAATACTAGAAACTTATTAAAACAATTAAAATCTAAACGTGTTAATGTTAATAAACATTTAATTTTATGGTTACAGCTTTAGCTTCTGTTATCGTCACTATAGAGCTTGCAAAGCCAATAACAATTCACACACACGCACACTAATGGGACTTATCGCGCGCACTCTCCATATAGCAAGCTGCGTGGAACAACAACCCACTCAACAAGTTCTATTCTGACTGTATAAACAAATAATCATAAAAAGCAGTTCGTACACTCTCAGAGATTTTTGTATATTAATGTCATTCAGATTTTGTATATCAGCAGCAGACAGAGATAATGAAAATTAGCGAAGGTCATGCAGTCGTGATTATGTAACCGGCTGTCTGTCAATCTGTCTGATATTGTATGGAGGTGACTTACCCATTTGAAAATTGGAGCCCAGAAGAAAACCGTTTTTGGACCTAAAGAACGGGTTTATGTAAATACGAATTCGACACGTGTCACATTTTGTGAATATTTGTTTTTTTTTTTGTTATTTGTATTTTTCCCACCTGCGGCATGCATCCAAAGTGGCCGAAATTTAGCTGGCACAAATTTGTCACAAACGCCAATCATCCCATTGTAAATCTTTGTGTGAATGCCCTTTCCAGCTGCCGCAGCAGTAGCCGATGAAGGCGGTGGCGGTGGCGGAGCGGGTGCTGGTGCGGCTGTTGATGACATTTTGTTTGTGCGAAATTAACAGCGAATTAGCAGACAGAAAATAAATCCAATAAACCCAACTGCGAACTGCGACTAGTGTACGGACAGACAGTTTGAACCGTACTAAATTGATTCAGCGAGTGTGAACAACAAACGCGTTGACTTGATTTACATACATAGCATACCTCGGCGCTCTTACCTCTCTCTCTCTCTCACTTTGTGTGCTTGCGAGAGCGTGTGGGGGTGCGAGAGCGTAGACCTACATATACAAAACACAGCTGAGAGCTATTACATTCATTTTTCGACTTTCTAAAAATCTAATAACAAGAAAATGAAAAATCAAACTGGTTTTCGACCCACATTCAAACACTCCGATTCTCTCTCATTATGTGCTTACTGTCAATGCAAACGAAAAACGCAACGTCCTTGGCCTTGACAATCGTTAAATGTCAGCGCCAATTTCCGCGGCGAAATGTTGACGGAAGCACCCAAATACGCAATCGTATTATAAACACAAATACGTTTACATGATGCCAAAAATAGACAATCAAATGCAGGTTGTAACGTTTTATGCACTGAGTGCATCACGCGACATTGCTATGCCTACATACATATATCAAGAGACATACATACATATCTGTTTATATATGAGGGACATCTTAAAGATAACAAAAATCCTTACCTAAAATGTTTGTTTCCTTAAATATTGCATTCGAGCTCTAACTAATCGAATTTTACAGCCAAACGGGAGACTACACTAGGGATGTTAGGTAGGGTTTTAAGAAATTTAAAATAAAAAACATGGATAGCTCTTTTTCGACTGCACAAATACTTATTTCTTATTTGCAAAAGATAAACATTTTAATCCGGTGAATAAAGTAAATAATTATAAAAATACTTAATGCTAAGAAATGATTTAAAATGAACTGGAAAGTATTATATCGATCAATCGATATTATAATTCTTAATAACTATCGATAGATGTGTTTATTGGTAAATCGGCAGATTAATTAACTACCCAACACTGTTCATGACTAAATTACCCCTTAGGTTCACTCTAATAAAATGCTTATGTATGTATTGCACGTCCTCTATTAAATTTAAATATGTATACGTATCGTGTGATTCACAATACATGCAAAGCAAACAATCAACTCTCAGCACAGTGAGGCAAAATCAATAGATATTTAAATTTTAGAGCGTCTATTGCGCAGCACGCATAGCGTATGTATGTATGTACTTATTAAAATGTATATTTGTGTGTATATACAGCTGTAACTTGATAAAGAACAGGTAAACACAAGTGTTTTATTTTTCAGAATTTACAAATCAGATGTTTGTTTGGATTTTTCCTGCAATTGAAAATAAAACTAGAGTTTATGTACGTGATTTTGTTTTATCGTTTTTCATGTTAGAAATGTATATGTAATTTCAATTACAAATCAAAGGCGTACATGATATTAAAATTATTCATTACAAATCAAATAGTTCTACAATTTTTATCATTCCTGTGTGTTGTTTTTGTCGTTATTATTGTTTTTGCTTCTTGTTTAGCACATTTGTTGAAGATGGAATATTTCGTTTGCGCCTTTGCACCCCTTTTTTAAAAATATATTTACTTAAATTGAAGTGACATACCTTTGAAAACATATAAATAATATAAAAAGGATTTAACTATTGCAACATGCTTCAGACAAATTTCAAGAAATTATAATCCATTTTTTTGTGTGTTTTTTTTTGACATACATAACTTACGTATGTTTGTAAACACAAAAATGTATAAAAAATTGGTTTTCTGCAACGATTTTAGATTTTGTGTGTGTTATCAGGCTGTCGGATAGATTTGCATAGTTATTTTTCTTTCCTTTTTTTTGCTGTCAGAGTTGCTTTTGTTGTTGGTAAATGGGTACAGAGTATCGCTCGAAATCGAATTGCTATATGCTATATGCTATATATATATACATTTATATATATATATATATCAATTGAGTATACACCAACTTAGATGTGTGTTTGCGTGTATACGGGTCTGCTCAGCTATTGGTATTAAAAGTTGAAGGAGTTCATTGGTAGTTTTTCTGTATTGGCGTCAAAGTTGTATTCTGCGCCATCAGAAGTTGGAGCCAGATTAGATTGTTCGCCCTGCAAAATTTGAAGAAATATAATAAGATAAATATTTTCTATGGCAGTTTCAAGTTGATATAGTCCTACCTCTGTAAAGTATTTCTCGATAATTTCGTATGCCAGCTTGTAGATCTCAACGTTCTCATGATTTTGCAGACGCTCAATTTTGGCGAGTCCTTCGCATTCCTCAATCAAATTGGCAACCTCCTCCACATGTGATGCGGCCACTTTGAGCATGTTATTGAGACCATCCAGCACAACCTTTACAAGAAAAATAGAGTTAGTAAATGAAATGACTTCTAGCAGAGATTCAGGTGCACGAGCTTACATTGATCACTTGCGTGTCCTGACATGAGAGCAGATCGCAGAATGGAGGTATGACGCCCTCCTTGATTAATGTAAACACCTGCTCGGGCCTGCCGCTAATAGTTAGATTACTAATGGCCCAGGCTGCCTCCTTTTGTGTCTGGAATTCGCCCTTGCTCAGGTTGTCAATAATTTTCGGCAGCAGGCCAACATTAATGACAGCCTGCACTTGGGATTCGTTGCCGGCGGTGATGTTCGATAAAAACCAGACAGCTTCCTTGCGTATCTTTTCTTTTGGGTGCGACAACAGCGCTGGGAAGTACGATAATGCATCGAAATTGAGCACCACCTGTGTCTGTTCATCCGATCCAGTAACAATATTGCCCACCGCACGCAATGCAGCTGTCTGCACTTTCACCTCATTATTACCCAGCAATGGTATCAGTTTTGGCACCACGCCACTATCAATTACCATTTGGATTTGATCGTTGCCGCCATCGGTTAAATAGCTGATGGCCCAGACCGTATCGACCAGGATGTTTGTGTCAGTGTGATGGATCAGCACATTGAGTGCAGGCAGGATTTCGTGTATTGTGGCAGCTGGTGGCGGCGGATCCTTGTTTCGGCACAAATTCACAATCACCCAGGTGACATTACGCAAAAACGATATGGGTATATCTGGCTTAATAAACGACAGCAGCGGCTGCACCACGCCATGCTTAATAACAAAGTCACGCAACAAGGGACCATCGCCAATGATATTGCCCAGCGCCCAAACGGCTTGTTCGCAGACATTCGGAGCGGGTGAGTTCAGCAGTTGAAGGAAGAGCGGCACAGCACCGGCGGCAACTACCTGCAAAGCAAAAGGGAGAAAAACCAAATATATATTATACGGTTAATGATCTCTAATCATTTTGCTATAGATAAATGAATACAGAAAAATTTCTCTCTTTATTTCGTTTGCACCCGTTGCGAGTTGTTTAACCCACTGAAGATGACATATTTGACCCCATAAGCTATATATGTACTATACTGTACAATAGCTGACATGATATAGCTTTTATTTGCCCGACTGTTTCTATGCGAACTTTTCGCTCAGTTCTCTTAGTGAAGTCTCTCTACAAGACCATATTTTATAGCTGCCTTAAGAGCTCTTCATTGGGAAATTTGGATTTATTTTTCACCAAATATTTATTTTTTAAATATTAGTCGAAGTCTTTACAACATCCAACTATATTATAAATATTTAGTTTAAAAATATAGTTAGTAATCGCACACACTTAAGAAGAGTATAAACAAGAGTATTCGCCTTTGAATAAAAAAAAATTACCAATTCTGGTTTGTTGGTTGACTTTTATCGACAAATAATATGAACAAGTCTCACCTGATTGGTTTGATCGGAAGTTCCCGAGGCAATGTTGGTCAATGCCCATGCGGCCTCGAATTGGAGCATTGTGTGATTATGTTGCTTCAGGCATTCAACTAAAATAGGCAATATATCGCTGTTGATCAGATCATCGATGGGTGGATTCTTGTCCGATGAAAGCAGTTTGCGTGCCGCTTGAACGGCGGCTAACTGTTGCTCCGGCTTCGATGGATCGGAGGCGGCCTGACCGAGTTTCTTCAAATTTATCGAGTTCGGCAATTGCTCATCTTCATCTGTGTTCGAGTCGAGGTTAGGCACATTGCGACGCTTAAGAATTGTTTCATCGCGTTTATTTTTCCGCAGCTCCACGGTCACCTCATTTCGGCGACGGCGCATTTCCTGTTAATTAAAAAATTAAATTAATTAATAATTTAAATATTTATAAATATTTGTGTAACTCCTACATCTTGATCCTTTCCTTTGTTTTTAAAGTTTTGCAAGCGATTTTGATCCAGCGATGTCATTTTATTGTTTCTGTGTATGTGTTGCTAAATATATATATGTATGTAAATATATATATATATATAATATATATATATATATATATGTGTGTATAGGCGTCTACCAATAACCTCCAATGAAAACTGAAATGCTTAAGCTGTTAAATTTCCAAATACGTTCGCGTCTTATATATTTTTCGTTGTCCACTTCTGCTTTACTTATTTCAATTATACGCGCAATGAAAATTTACCCACATACACACAAATACCGACACAAACAAAAGGCCAGAGCACGGAGAGCAGCGTAGACAGACGTCCGTTCGTTAGTTCCGACAAAATCGACATCGAGAGAACCAACACAATTGCATGGCAGAGCAGCACGATGACAATGACAGTGGCAGAAGGGGAAAAGGAGAAGGGCAGAGCCACCAGGCGATGAAAAAAAGAGAAAAAAGAAATGGCGTTTAAAAAGGTTGCCAATTTGAGCCTAATGTACGAATTACAACTGAAAAAACACATGATGTATTTGACACTTACGTTTTCGATTTGACACCGTACAGACTTAAGAAATAGTGATTAAATCTTTTTTTTTTGATATAAAAATTGCAATTCGTGACAGCGACGTGACTAAAGTTGGCTGCGCTTCAATTTGTCAGGGCTGTCAACTAAAAATCTACATAGTTGCAATAAGAAATGTATCGTTATTGGATCACCACTATTAGGTATGGGCAATATTCTATTTGTAATATTTCGGCCAACAAATCTATCGATTGATATGATTTAGGCGTGCAAAAACTGAACAATTTGTGTATATATGTACATTAACACATTAAAAATATAGTCAAACTCTATGTGCATGGCTTTTAATACCCGCTGCCACATGACGCCAATGCGGAAATGACTGAAAAAACGGACAGTGCCAGCACGCTGGAGCAACAGCCACAGCAATCGAAGACCACAGCAGATGCACCATTGGCCGTGAGCGTGAAACGTGAGA
Organism: Drosophila gaucha; assembly: GCA_035045545.1. Lineage (NCBI taxonomy): Eukaryota > Metazoa > Arthropoda > Insecta > Diptera > Drosophilidae > Drosophila > Drosophila gaucha. Next base: position 498,184 of record JAWNOY010000342.1, read on the forward strand.
AGATTGACACAGAGATCGAGGCAAAGCTTGGCGCATTGAAGGCGAAGGTCAAAACAGAAAGTGCCACTCCGCCAACGGCATCGGGCACCGACAGTGATGCGAGTGACAGCAACGAATCGTCGCAAGACGACAAAAAACAAATAGCACCCGTTAAATCCTCCAATGAAATACTTGCCGAGCTGTTCGGCGTCTTCAATGCAGCGCCACCCGTAGAATTGCTGGACGATAAGAATCTGCTGAAGAAGCACAAGAGATCTAAAAAGGAAAAAAAGAAAAAGTCGCGTAACAAAGTAATCAAATCCGATGGCGAATGCAGCGATGCAGATACTGCCTTCGCTGAAGGAAAGTCCAAGCACAAGCATAAGCGAAAGAAGCACAAACACAAACACAAGGACAGCAAGGACAAAAACAAAGACAAGGATCGCGAAAAATCGAAGGAGAAGACAAACGTGACCACAGTTAAGATGGAGGAAAGGAGTGTAACACGCAAAAGACACGCTCTTTTGGATGCGGATGCACCAGCTGTGCCGGCCAAGAAAGAAGCAACAGGTCAGGAATATGGCGGCGAACGGGAGAGAGAGCGGGCACGTGAACGAGAGCGAGAAAAGGAATGGGAGCGCGACCGTGATCGTGATCGTGAACGTGTTCACAATAGTTTCTACAATGGCTACCAAAACAGGCAGGAGGAGAAGCATGCACGCGGCAAAGCTAATAACGATAAATCCTCTAAGATTAAGGTCGAGCGACGTCAGTCCGACGAGCTGTCGCTGTCCGATGAGGAGACGTTTCTGCGCGAGAAGGCCAACAACGGACGACGTCGTTTCTACGCAGATGTTAAACCGGAGCCCAGCGATAATAAGCGCCACACACGTCATCAGAGTAGTACGAGCGTAAGGCATCGCACCCGGTCTCACTCCCGCACGCGTTCGCGTTCAAGAGATTTGGGCATCGATAAAAAGCGTTTGCTGGAGATTGCGCGTCGCAATGCCATCAGCATGTTTAAGCGCGGCAACATGGCCGGTGTGGCCGAGATGACGCCGGAGGTGAAGGATAAGGTGCTGCTCAAGATGCGCTATGGTGGACGTAGCGTGCAGGATCTCACGGACTTCTGCAAGAAGATATCCAATGGAGAAATGCTGTCCGATCTCAGCTCAGACGAAGATTCGGATGTCGATAAGAATGGCAATGCAAAAGCGTTTCATCATCCCTTTCAGCTTAAGGAGCGCGAACCGATTGTCATGCACATACGCAACTCAACGCCCATTGTGCCGCCGTCCACGCGTCGCGATGAGCAGACCAAGGCCATAACTATGCAATTTCCGGTCTCCTCTGGTCAGGTGCATCGCATGTCCGAGGTCTGGGTGCCAGTGGATCCAAAGGACTCCCTAGCACCGCTGCCTACGTTGCCGCCGGCCAAACAGGCTACCAATATGTTCAAGGATGTGCAACGCAACGTGTTTGCCAAGACCATACCGCAGCAAGAGCAGCAGGAGCCCGCCTTCAAGCCCGCAACGCATCTGAACGAAGATTGCAATGGTCTCCTGCCGTTGCCTGTGCCTGTTGCTCTGCCATTGCCGGTGCCTGCTCCAGCTGCAGCTGCTCCTGCTCCTGCTCCACCTGTTTCTGCTCCTAATCCTGTACCTATTTCTGCTCCCGTTTCTGCTCCTTCTCATCCGTTAGCGTACTTTGTGCCAGAGGTGCCCATACCATCTACAGCGCCGCCTACATCAAGTGCTTCCATCTTTCCACAGGCAACGGCACCCAGAATGGATGTATCTAGCATAATTACCCAGCGTCTGAGCGCTATAAGACGGCTGCAGGTAAGCACTTGAACTATATACAATTACAATTAATAAATGCAACTTTCCGCAGGATAATCCCGCCGATTCTGAGGCCCTGAAAATGATGTACAATGCGCAGCGGGATATGTCGTCCTGGGCATGTTCGAAATTTCTGCCTGGCCAGTTTACGGGCAGCACCGGTGCTCAGGTGATGAAGGTGCATGAACTAAACAGTGGTCCCCAGTTGTGGGCTCGCCGGGATCAGTTGACCTGCAACAAGCCCGTCACAGGGGGCATGGGCATGGCTCTGCTGCAGAAAATGGGTTGGAAGCCAGGCGAAGGCTTGGGTCGCACCAAGACCGGATCACTGCAGCCGCTCCAGTTGACTGTAAAGCTGGACAAGCGTGGCCTCATCTCCCGCGAGGACATCAAACAGCAACCGGCACGTCCACAGGGCGCCCGTGCGCCGAAGAACACGAGTGCCACAAATATCGCACAGGCTGCGCTCACCGCTCAGGACAAGCATCCAGTTTGTGTGCTCAACGAGCTGACATCGAAAAACAAATGGACACCGCCGCAATATACGCTGCGGGACGATTCGGGTCCATCGCATAGCCGCATGTTTCTCTTCTCTGTAGAGATCAATGGACAGACATATACGCCCGCCCAGGGCTGTAACAACAAAAAGGAGGCCAAACTGAATGCGGCCAAGTTGTGTTTACGAGCTTTGGGTATATTGCCGCCCAGTTAATAAAGAGTCAAGCATCAGCTTACAGAAGTCTCTGTTATAAGTGTATAGTTAGATATATATATATATATACAGTGGCGAGCAAAAGTGAGTGCATGTTCACAAAACAGACTTTCATCGTCCATAAAAACAAAACAATACAAGAAAACCAAACAATTTTTTTTATTTTATTTAGATTGTTTTATTTGTAACAAATAAGACTAAAGAATTAATAAAAAATAAGATGAATTCAAAGAGTTAGAAAGAAAAAACTAAAAAAACCCACATAAACTCATTTTTGCACGTTTATGAATTGAACGAATTTTCGCTCTCCGGCTCCTCCGCTCACCCGCTCCTTCTTCTGTTTTCAGCAGAAATTTGTTAGGTCTACCGATATTTTTGTTCTTTGCATATTCTTGAAATTCGTAACGCAATTTAACACGTGTTTTCAGCAATTCAACAGTAAATTTGACTATTTCAATTGTTTTTAAAGAAAATTGTTTAATCTTTGGATCAAAATGAGAAAAATTTCGTCAGATTTAGAAAATAGTGTGTGCCTGACCGAGAAGGTCACACACGATTTCCGAAAAGCTTGGTATCAGCCAATCGGCGGTGATCGCAGCGCAAAAAAGACGAAAGGTGGCTCCCAAGCTCCAAGTCAAAGGGCGCAAAAAGCTGTTAACAAATTCAGATGTTCGACTAATGATGGCAGAAATGCGGAAAAACAAGCTGCTAACACCAAAATCTGCATCCCAGGCCATTAGCAAAAATGTTAGTGAGTGGACTGCAAGAAGAGCGCTCCATGACTGCGGATATGTCGCAACTATAAAAGTCAACAAACCTGCATTGTCCGATAAGAACGTTAAAGCTCGCTTAAAATTTGCAAGGGAGCACAAAAATTGGACCATTGATGATTGGAAACGTGTTATCTGGTCTGATGAGTCGAAATTTAATCGTTTCCAGTCAGATGGAAAGCAATACTGCTGGTGTAGACCCGGCGAGCGTCTTCAAAAACACCATGTGAAGAAAACTGTCAAGCATGGCGGAGGAAATATAATGGCTTGGGGATGCTTCACATGGTGGCATGTTGGCCCTCTTCACTTAGTCGATGGGATCATGCGTAAGGAGGATTATTAGAATATTTTACAAACCCATCTTCCAAATTTTATCGAGAGGTGTGCTTATCCCGAAAAAGATATTATTTTTCAACAAGACGGGGATCCCAAGCACACTGCGAAAATTGTGAAGGAATGGATTGGGAAACAGTATTTTCAATTAATGGAATGGCCAGCACAAAGTCCCGACCTCAATCCAATTGAAAACCTATGGTCAATTGTGAAAAGACGGCTCGGGCAGCACGAAGCAGCGCCAACAAACATGGGCAACCTGTGGGACCGTGTGACAGCGGAATGGAATCGAATTCCAAAAGATTTTCTTGAAAATTTAATAGAGAGCATGCCTATCCGCGTAAATCAAGTTATTGCTAATAAGGGTCTATGGACAAAATACTAAAATTAGATGAATTTTGTTATTTTTTTCAAACGTGCAAAAATGAGTTTATGTGGGTTTTTTTAGTTTTTTCTTTCTAACTCTTTGAATTCATCTTAGTTTTTATTAATTCTTTAGTCTTATTTGTTACAAATAAAACAATCTAAATAAAATAAAAAAAAAATTTTTGGTTTTCTTGTATTGTTTTGTTTTTATGGACGATGAAAGTCTGTTTTGTGAACATGCACTCACTTTTGCTCGCCACTGTATATGTATATGCTTCTGTATATAATAAATTATAATTAAGAAAGCAGCTTATGAGCATTCGTTGAGGGGACTATTGAGTTGAAGATTCAGATGGAAATTGTATAATATTTGTGTATTCAACAAAATCTTCATTTCTTACACATTTCGTTACCAAAAAACTTCACCACAAAAGCTACTGTGACCCAGTTATTGAATTAATATCGAGCGTTACATTCAAAAAGCTTGAACAAAGCACAGTAGTAAAGCAAAATACTTTACCGTATGTAAAATATGAAATAAATTTATAAATAAGTATATGAAATAAATTTAAATTAACACAATTCAAATCAAGAAAAAATTAAACTAGCTAAATTAAACAAAATAGAAAAGCTTTGGTATTCGTAGGGAGAAAAAGAATAAAAATCTTAATATTACCCCTTCCCAGCAAAAATCTTCTCTTGCTTGCCAAATTGCTGAAGCTTTTGCGAATTGGCCGTCTGGCTTTTGCGCAAGTACACAAACAAAGCAAGTCAGCTGAGCGGGGTCAAAAGCTGGGGTGGGCTAACACCGACACATGCGCCAGTTGCAATTCTGCCTGCGAGTATGTGTGTGCGTGTGGGTATATGTATGTATTGGAATTCAATCTCTACACGGGCTCGCTTAAGCACATATTGAAGGTCAGTTCAGGCGGGAGTGCGACACAGAAAACATCTCGCATTTAGTTAAGGATGTCGTTAAAGCATCCCGTTATTCGCTGCTCCCATTACTTGGTGTACAGGCACAAATATATTTGAAGTGCCCCAGGTTCACAGCATCCAAATGTTTAAGTTTGTAAATAGAACAGATGTTGACAGCCAATTCCAGCTGTGGCCAAGTACAATAGCTGCGCTCGTTCGGTTGTGTGCTTAAGAGTTATTTCTAAAGTTGCATAACTTTACATGGACAGGAAAACAAAGCCATAAATATATATACATACATATGTATATGTATACATACAGACATTCATACATATGTACATATATGCAAGCATTAAAAGTGTGCATGTTTGTATATCTGCTGACTGTTGCAATTTGGAACTGGGCGTCGAGGTTTGATGTTGACTGCTCAGTTTGTTTACTGCTGCAGCCATGGAAACGTGTCGCACCTGTGCAAGGTGCGATTTCGAAAATGGCAACAACTATTGGCTGGACATGTTTTATCCGACGCGTTGGCAGAACGAAATGGCTCAAATACGCGCAGAGTTTGTCAACTGGAAGTTACAGGTGAGCCTTCGATCAAGATGCAAAAAAACTAATACAAACCGCATTTACCTTTGTGAAAGTTTGTGCTGCATTTTAATTAAGCTTTTGATCGTTCAACGGTGCGTATGTGTTATCGATAAAAACAAATTAATCGGCATTTAGATAACAAGCAATTGTTATCAGTGCGGTCGATCGAGATGGTATTTATGCTGTATCGATTACACATAAATGGTTTGGTTTTTGGAAATATAACGTAAATTTAAAGAATGCAATAAGTAAATGTTTTTTTTAATGGTTTACATACCCTTTTTTTGACAGCCTCAAACAATTTAATGTAAATATTAACTTTAACTTTTTTTTTTTGATTTGCTTTTATTATATTCAGATCTCACCAAACGATGGACTGCCACAAAAAATATGCAGCGATTGCTTTACAAAATTCTGCTCTGTGTACACATTTCGCATGGCCTGCCAGGACGCACAATTGAAGTTGTCGAATATTTTTGATAAAATTGAATCGAATTTGCTCTATGATAAAAATGATGAAGACAATATTGAAAACGATTATGATAAATTAGAAGCATCTACAGAAATATGTACAGAAACTGCAACAAAAACAACTGAAAACACTGCCATTGCTGAGGCCACATCGCCAACATCTATAGAAATATTTGTGGAAACAATTAGCATCAACGAAACCGAATCTTTACAAGCAGAAGAAGAGAAAGCCGACTTAGCTTCAGATTACAATTCATTAAACATAAGCTATGCTTGCAAATTTTGTCACAAGCCACAAGAAAGCTATGAGCTACAGCACCTGTTACTAGAGCACATCAGTAGCTGCCACGATCCGGATCAGCCCTACAACTGTCCAGAATGCACCGAGTGCTTCCAAGATGCCGCATCGCGTACCGTTCACATGAAGAGTGTTCATGTGGTCAAGCACTTTACCTGCGAGGTGTGCGGCAAAAAGTATGGAGATCGCCATAATCTCCAGCATCACATCGAGAAATATCACTCGGAAACGGACTTCGAATGCAACATGTGCGAGAAGCGTTTCTTCACGCGCAAAAGCCTGCTCTATCACATGAACTGGCACAAGCCGGAACGTCAGCTCCGATGTCATCATAGCGGCTGCGATCGGCTGTTCATCAATCAGCGACATCTCAAATGTCACGAGGCAACCCACACGACGGGCTCCCGTAAAAGCGAGTATTGCGGCTTGTGTGGTAAAGGTGGGTGGCTGTTTGCATCTTTATGGACTAATAAATATAAATAGATAGCCAAAAATGCACAAATGCACATGTTAACACGGAGAAAGAATTTCATTAATTCTTGTAACTTAACGTGACTTAACAAAAATAAAATAAGTTCACAGCGAGCTAGACTATTTACGTATTTAATCAATGCCTGAATGTTTGTTAGCCTAGTTTAATTCAAGAGAGTCGCGAATGAATACTTGGTTTTGAAGCTTACTTATATATATGAATATAAAACTACAGTGAAAACTCGATATAACGAGCCTCGTTATAACAAAAATGCACTATGGGTATAACGCATAATTTCTGAGCCTGAAAGCCTTTATATAGCGAAGCAATTATTCAAACACCTCTATACAACGAAATCTCAAAAAAGCAAACTGAAATTTGTTGAAAGAATTTTAGCATTCTTTTAATGTTAACAGATGAAAAAATATTTATAAGGAATTTTGATCAGATTTAAAATTTTGTTATACCAAGGTTTTACTAATAAGTACCCATAGCGAATCAATAGATATAACGAAGAACCTCTGATTCCCCTCATATTCGTAATATCGAGGTTTCACTGTACCTGCAGGCTTACACACATGTATGTACGTATATTTATACATTCATATATGTATACGAACATGCATAGATCCATAGATACTATATATGTACATACATACATTCATACATATGTACATACATGCATAGATAGATGCACATCCATAAGTAAATACATACATCTATATATGTATACATACATACATAGGTACCCAGAGATTTATCACATTTCTTATCCTATTTTCCAACCGCTCATAATGAAGTCTTCCTCTTATGTAATCTCCCTCAGCTTTCATACATGTGAAAACCCTACGTTGGCATATCTATCGACAGCATGGCGGTGAGAAGCCCTTCAAATGCGCGATCTGCACAGAGGGTGAGTTGAATCTGGAAAGATGAGAAGCACAGGAGCTTATTTAGAATATCAATCAGTAGCTATGAAAGAGCTTCCTTAAAGATAATATGCAATGAGCGATTTCAGAAACAAACAAAGATATATTGCTTTACGACAATATTTTTTTTGTATTATTTTTGGAACTGCACATATTTGAAAGCTTTTAAGATAATTCTAAATAGTTAATAGTGCTAAAACTAAAGTTAAGCTCTTTCGTTCTGTGGGTTTCCAGTAATTGATTGATAGACTGATTGCTGATCAAATCACTGCCAAAATGCTACTCACAAGACGAAAGCTGCCGTTTTAAATATAAGAACTCATTAATAATAAATAAAAAACATCTGTCGCATCATCAAAATACTCATCGCAAACGCTTTAAAGATAAGCCCCAAAAACTCTGAAGGAGTCTAACTGCTGCTTTTTGTTGTGTGTTAGTCAAGTTAAGGGTAAACATGGCTCAGCTATTTTATTATAAACCTTTTAGCAAAAAATGAAGCATGCCAACAAAGTTCATACATAATAATAATTTATTGTTCAACTTTTTATGTAATATTACATTTTAACCAATTTTTCAAACAAAAAAAGTCACCTTGCATACGTAAAGAAGTAAGAATTTAGAAGTCGGACACACCCGACTACGTAATGCTCGTTCATAAATTATATCTAAAGCTTTACTGTTTATTCCGCTTTAAAGCTGTACAATCTTAGCAATTTATCATTGGTCAAAAGACTTTTGTATCCATATTTTACATTGGAAATACCAATCTTTTATTTTTTACCTATTTCAGTTCAGATCAAATTAGTTCAAATGTTTACAACTCAACTTCCTCCGTATTGAAATGGCAGAATTTAAACCAAAATATGAGATTCTTGTCAAAAATAAAACTAATATACCCTTTTTTCACATCGTGAACGAGTATAAAGTGTCCACACCCCCAACCCCTCTGGAGCGCCGCATGCAAGCCACTATTAACGAATTACTGTTACATGACACCCCCTAAACATTAGTGTTTAATCCCCAGATTCCCCTATTTTACTTGAACTCTTTTTTTCTCTTGATTGTCGTCCAAAAAGTTTTCGCCTCCTATGCGGAAAAGCGCATCCATATGCTTGAGCAGCACACGGAAAACCTGACCCATCAGGAGCGCAGCGAGTGCATGTTTCAGTCCTGTCGCCAGGAGTTCGACACCGAACAGGAGCTCATCCAACACATGTCCATGGAGCATATGCAGCGCGAATCCTCCTCCACACCGATCATTGCAAATAATAAGCGAGTGATCCAATGCAAAAGGGAGCGACAGTATACCGGTCTCTTCCAGTGCGGCAGCTGCCCCCAACGTTTCAACATGAAGTCTGCCTTGGAGCGTCACATGGCTGTCCACTCGGCGGATCGGCTGCATGCCTGCCCCCACTGCTCCAAGCGGTATAAACGTGCCCAGGATCTCAAGTGGCACATGAAGACCCACGTCAACGAAAAGCCCAATGTTTGCGATGTTTGTGGCAAAGCGTTTGCTTTGAAATATGTCCTAACGCAGCATATGCGCAGTCATGAGGGTAAGTGATTCCATATACATATCAATTCAATAGTTTGGATCTGTGTGTGAGTTCGAAGTCTCTAAAAAAGTTGAGTGTCTAACATATATTTATAATATTACATTATAAAATCTGAATTTTATCTTTCAGTTCTTGAGAAGAATTTCAAGTGTGAGACCTGTGGACGAGCGTATCTGTTCGAGAAATCGTTGCGTCTGCATCAACGCGTTCACACGGGCAATACCTACTACGAATGCGATCTGTGCCAAGAGCGTTTTGTTACTCACATCAAATTTAAAAGTATTTTAGATATACCTTGAAATCAAGCAAATTTTATATAAACTCCAATTTGCTTTCAGATCATATGAAAAAGGCACACGATGACAGCCAGTCGAATTCCAATGATACACTGGATGATTTGATCAATATTGTGATTTCCTAAATTGTACCAATGATATAGAATCCAAGTGGAACATAAGAAAGAAAACTATTATTCCATTAGCAAAGCATCAAAAGAAAAACTAAAATACTCGAAGGGTGAAAACGCTTTCAAAAAGCCATGCCCATTAAAGAATTTTTAAATCGTAGACCCTCCATTTAATCCTATCATAAGACTAAAGTAATTAATCATTCATATATGGATCATACACAGGATACGGATGTATGAAAGCTTTATACTCAGTAGGCAAACTTCATTGAACTAAGTATTTTTCTTATAAACCGCATTCCTCTTACACCCTGCAGCTTTAAGCTGTCATATAAAGTATTTTGTCCATCCAAAACTCTAATCTAGAATACCAATATACATATGTCTATGTCTCTCACATAAAGCACAATACTTGACCATTTGGTGACCATTTTAGTGATAGAAAAAATGTTATAAGAATGTATTTAAGCTAATGCTCAAAAAAGATATTGCATTTATTTAAAAGAAAAAAGTAATTCACATATTTACATTTACAGTTATGAAGAAAAACATATTTTAAGAGATATCAATACATATATTAACATCATGTGTATTAGTTGTGTAGTGCAATATATGTATATTTACCAAATTCGAGTTCCACATACATTCATACATTAAATTAAAATTGTTTTGTCTTTAACTTGTTAGGGACAAATTTTAATTTTAAATAATTAAAGCTCGATAGCTATCGCAAGCGTTTTAGTGAAAACGGGGTGTTTTTGTAACAGCCCTGTTCTCAATGGAGCTGCCAGAAGCTGATAATAATAGATGCCGCTAATATGTCTGGCAACGCCATTTCTTTGGCCTGCTGTAGCTCGCATAACACGTCAGTGTTTAGATTTTAAAGCAGCAAGTTCTACCAAATTAGGCAAACGTATTTGCAAAAGTGCACTAGCGAGTCGGTTACCGATCGAAATGGACACAAAGCCACAAGCTGCGTAGTACTATTTATGTGTATATATGTATACATATAAAACAAAGACACGATCAAGTTTATTGTATTCTTTGCTCCCAAAAACGGGCATAACTATATATCAAGCACGACAACAACAAACAGTGGCATCTAGTATTCAGGTGCAACGGTTCAGATTAGCAGCTGTGATTTACAGACAATCGGAAGAAGTGGAAGTAGACGCTCGTTGCCACGCTATAACGTGTGACGTGTGTGTCTCGCATTTAAATTTGAGAATTGGCCTCGTCTCAATCACAACTGGTTAAGACGCCTACAAATACGCCCACACCCACACACACACACACACAGCATAATGGCTTTGCCATTGAGCGATCTGCTGCTGTTTGGCAGCAGCGAAAAGAAGTTGGCCGCCTGTATCCTGCTGATGCTGCTTGAGCTCTTCATGGAAGGTAAGGCACAGTTTGGCAAAAGATGACAACGGATGTGTTCTTGAAATATCACCACAAATCAACGAAATTCGTTGCAGTTTGGGTTTTGTCGTGATAATGAATACCGTCACGCGTGCATCTCTAAAAAACTTTTTAATCGTTGAACCTGAAATATTGATAACATAAATATCTTAACTGCTTTGTTACACGTCACTCAATTCAGGCGCTGATGCGGCATCGCCAAGTCAGGCGGACATCGACAACCATTTGGAGCTGGGCAAAGACTTTCTGGCACGCGGTCAGCTGTCGGATGCTCTGACACATTATCATGCAGCAGTGGGTGAGTATAACATACAATTGCTTCATTTTATGCAGACATTATAGAATCAATCCATTTGCAGAGGGCGATCCCAATAATTATTTGACGCTCTTCAAGCGCGGTACAGTTTACCTTGCTCTAGGCAAGACGCGCTTTGCTATCCAGGACTTCAGTCGAGTGTTGGAGCTTAAGCCAGACTTTACAGCCGCGCGCAGCCAACGTGGCATTGTGCACATGAAGAGCGGGGACTATGACCATGCTCTACTAGACTTTGAGCATGTGCTCCGGGAGGAACCACAAAATGGTTTCGTGCACGAGCACTATGCAAGGGTGCGACCGGCCAAGGAGCAGTGGGAGCTAGTGCAGCATCTGCTAAGCAATAATGATGAACAGAATGCCATAGGCATGATTACTCAGCTGCTAGAGATCTCACCATGGTCTGTCACATTTAGACAGGCGCGCTCTGATGCCTACCTGAAGACCAATGATCCGCTCTCGGCTATTGCGGATTTGCGGCAAGTCAATCGATTGTCGCAGGACAGCACCGAGGGGCACTATAACATCGCACAGCTGTTATATACTATAGGACATGCTACCAATGCGCTAAAGGAAATACGTGAGTGCCTGAAATTCGATCCCGAGCACAAGCTTTGCTTTCCATTCTACAAGAAACTGCGCAAAGTGGAGAAACAGATGGTGGCCGCGGAAACAGCACGGGAGGATAAACAGGCAGCCGAATGCATAGTTGCCGGCGAAGCGGTACTTAAACACGAGCCGGAGGAGACGATGATACGGTATGAAGCGCACAAGGTTCTATGCTCTTGCTACACCACAGACGAGCAGTATGGCAAGGCACTGTCGCACTGCAAACATGCGCTGGACATTCTAAAGGATGCTCAAGTGTATTGCGATCGGGCTGAGGCACTGCTGGGCAGCGAGATGTATGACGATGCCATACATGATTATCAAGCGGCGCTCGAGATCGATGAGAATAATTCACGTGCCAAGGAGGGCATTCAGAAGGCCAAGAAACTGCAAAAGCAGGCAGAACGTCGTGATTATTATAAAATCCTTGGCGTGAAACGCAATGCCAGCAAACAGGAGATTGTGAAGGCGTATCGTAAGGCGGCACAAAAATGGCATCCGGACAACTTCAGGGATGAGGAGAAAAAGGTAGCCGAAAAGAAGTTCATTGATATTGCGGCGGCAAAGGAAGTGCTTACCGATCCGGAAAAGCGACGTCAGTTTGACAATGGTGAAGATCCCCTGGATCCAGAGAGCAATCAACATGGTTTCCGTGGCGCCGATCCATTTGCACACTTCCAGCACGGCTCGCCGTTCCAATTCAAGTTCCATTTCAATTAAATAGAACTTAAATAGAGCCGTCGTTGAGCCAGGGATTATTTGTATTTGTTCCCCCTCTTCTGAATAGTCACGTTATCCTCCACATCGGTCCATCCTTCCTCTGCCCGCCATCGTCCACGCCCAACAATTGCTGCATTTTCGTTTTTGCCTACTCCCCCTTCAAGCTTTACGATTTTACACTTGTTTGTGTTGCAACTCTTAAATAGCGTGTAAATATTAGCCTAAAGACAAAATCCGATAACTGAAACACACACAAATACAATACAAAACAAAATGAAGAAAAACAATTAAATTTAACTAGTTTATTTAATAAAATAATTGTAATGTAGTACATTTTTCTAATTATATATATAAATATAAAAAAACCGATAAAGCGAACGATGAAGAAAAAAATATAATTGTTCAAAATGGGCAAAGGAAACTAAGTTTCCCTAAAATTGGAAGAACGTATCCATGACAGATTTCTATTGAAACCACTTTGATTTTTGAATTTATTTCATATTAATTTGAGCAATGAACTTTTTGAGAATCGTGCAAAAACAAAAGGCTGCAAATTTTATTCTTCAGGATATTTATTAATTTAGTTTCAGATAGTCTTTATATACATACTATGTATCCATTTTGTAAAAGAAAAGTTTTTAGTTGTTTTTTTTTTTCATCTTTATTTAACATTCTTAAATCAACAATCTTGTTTTAATTTTATAAGCAGTTAAAATGCAAAATTTGTTACAATTAAAAAAAAAGATCAGACGAAAAAGATAAAAAGTAAGGAATATCGAATTTCATTTTCAGAATTTTTAGTTTGTAATTTATTATACAAAATGTGTCTAAAGTATGAGCTATTAAGATATTTCAGTTATTCCATATGACTGTCAGTCATACAAATTTAATTTCCATATAATCAGAAAGCGAATTTGAAGTCGAAACAATCATTGTATATATAGCAATTTTACATTAACAATGCCATTACAGATTAATACACTAAGTTAAGTCATTTTCATATATGTATATAGAGAACTTCCCAAATTTCTTCAGACAGCTGGTGTGAGTATGACATATATTAACGTGGCTAACATGACAGCCAGCGTTAGAAGGAAATAAAACTTGAGATGATATTGACGATTCAAGGACTCGACAAGTTCTCGAAATTGTAGCATGGGTGGATTCCGATCCTGTTTCTGTAGGGAGGCACGCATTTGTGGCCTGGCCAACGGGGAGGAACGTTTCCTTGTATCCAACTGCCGCGAAAAGTGGCTCAAGTAAGGCGAATCTGGGTTATCGACCGACGATCCCTTTTGCCGACGCTGGTACTGTTTCTGCTGGAGGTTCTCCGCATCCGATTCACCATCCGTGTCTGAGTCCATGGGCTCTACCGATGCGTTGTGCTGATCATAAAAGTCGTTCAGCTGTGGATACAGCGTGTTGTATGTGGGCTGGAGCAGGCGACCTCTGGCAAAGCCGCTTGCTCCATACGTCTGGCGTGGTCGCATCTGGGATGTGGCTGCACCACCCAAATTGAAAGGTGCCGGAGAGCCGCTGTACGTATTGCGTGAAGGCTGTTGCATGCGAGGCTTATTGTACTCATTGCCCTCAGGTGTTTCCGAATAACTGGTCGAGTTCAGCTGCGTTTTAGTCAAACTTTGCCGAGATAGTTCGGGGCGATAGCTGCGCTCAATGTGCGGCTCAAGGACTGGCAGCGTGTAGACAGGCGCAGCCGTTACCTGTGGCCGCTGATATGTATAGCTTTGTGGCTCTTCCTCTGGCTCTGACTTTTCCTCGTATTGCGGTTGCTGAACCTCACGCGTATATGAGGTGGTCAGCACACCAGATTTGCTTAATGAAACCGAGCGACGCTGACGCGGGTCATCACGTTGTTCGTTCATAAAGGCTTGGGGTTCATTTACTAGGTAGAAATCATCATCCTCCTCCGATTGTGAGCCCACATCGGACACGGTTGTTGTTGTTTCTACAGAGCGCACGGATGAGCTGCCTACTGGACTATATTCACGAGGCTTAGCAGCAATTGTTTGGCGACTGTTGTTGTTGCGATTTGGACTTTTACCTGCCACACGCTGCCCACTCGTGTTTGTCGCAGCTGCCCGTGTCACCTTACTGCTGTGTAAAGTTTCACGTCTCGGCGTCTTCTTTGTGGCTGCAGCCGTTTTGGTTGGTTCGCCCAAAATGGTAGCGCGCAAACGTCGCAAAATTACTTTGCGACTAGTATCGGTGACGGGTATATTGGGGAGGCCATATTCCAGGCATTTTTTGTGGAGTTCCTTATGTGAAATCGTTTCAAGATAGGATAGATCCGACATGCTTACGTCTGCTTGTGAAATTTGAAGCAAAAATAACGATGTCGTCACCGTTTGGAATGCAAATGTGTTTGACCTTTTATACGATACAAAACAACTTATTAATGTTTAAGTGAGCACAGTATTTATAATTGGCATATACAGACACGTTTATTTTTTTTTTATAAAATTGATATTTAAGACTTTTCAAAACAAAAGGATGCTCTCGTTTATATGTGACTGGCAGCCTAGCCTTTCAAACACATACTAATCGATGCGACAGTCACAATCGATAATCATCTGTTATTTCGTTGCTTATCAAAATAGTCTGCACCGACCTTCCATCCCTGGTTGCATATTTGCCTATCGACCAAAAATACCACAACAAAACAATTGTAAATTTTGTTTCTCGACAATTAATTTGTGCGCCGCAAACATGTCGGCAACAATGCGAATTTTTACACTCACGCGCAATGGTTAGTAGAAATACCGAAGTCTACAATAAATTAAACTAAATAAATATAATTTAAACTAATTTCACTGAATGAGGTTATGTAACCTTATGTCATAGTGAAAACAAATGTTCAATAGTGCAATATTTTGTACTAGAATCAAGTTTTAATATGTTTTCTACACAGGTCAGCGCATGTTTGGCACTAACGGCGCACGTATGCTGTCCGCCAAGAGAGCCGAGCCCAAGGATATCGTAGCCGTGCCCAAGGGCTATGTTTACGTTAACAACAAGGAGCTGAGCATGGAATTAGAGGATATCACAGATCGTGCTGCTTCCACAATGTTCTTTGGTGAGCTCTTTCGTGGCTTTGCCGTCACACTGGCGCACATCTTCAAGGAGCCGGCGACAATCAATTACCCGTTCGAGAAGGGGCCACTGAGTCCACGTTTCCGTGGTGAGCACGCCCTGCGCCGGTATCCAAGCGGCGAGGAGCGTTGCATTGCTTGCAAGCTGTGCGAAGCTATTTGCCCCGCCCAGGCAATTACCATTGAGGCCGAGGAGCGTGCAGATGGGAGTAGGCGCACTACTCGATACGATATTGACATGACCAAGTGCATATATTGCGGATTCTGTCAGGTAAGGCATCATCCATATAGATCATATTCACAGATGTGTTCACGGTGTGTTCCCATTGTAGGAGGCCTGTCCGGTTGATGCGATCGTTGAGGGCCCCAATTTTGAATTTTCGACGGAGACACACGAGGAGTTGCTCTACAACAAGGAGAAGCTTTTGTGCAATGGCGATAAATGGGAATCAGAGATAGCATCCAATCTGCAAGCTGATCATCTGTACCGCTAACTCCTGTCTGTACATATTAGAATTTTTGTTTAGAAATGTTTTTCCAATTAAAGAACGTCGTTGCACGGCTGACACTATAAACGTAAACACAGATGCGTGATTATTGTATTCGCAAAAAAAGAACAATCGATCATTACTACATAATACAATTCGATATTGGAATAAAAAACATTTCGATTTACTGTCCTGGACCGGCCAGGCTCTTCTCCATGAACTTCTTCTTGGCAAAGCAAGTCCACCATTTGTTTGGCTTGCCATCCTCTGTGTTAAATACCTTCTCCACCACACGATTGCCCGTCTCATGCCGCAGCTGTAGGAAATACTGCCGCATTAGATCGGCATCCTGTGCGGTCTGTGGCTTGGCATAAACCGCATTCAATGGAAAGCCCGCTTCGCCGGGTATATCGAACTTGGAAATGGCCAAGCTATACATATCTTGTTGACCCTGCGCCTTGCTCGTGCAACGTGACAGTCGTTTAAGACATTCGGTAATGTATAGTGTTATATAGATTAGCACTCGATCCACCTCCGACTGCGTACAACATATGAAATATATTAGTTTTACGTCATATTTATGTATATCGTCCAACACCCACCTTTACTTCATATGTGCGGAAGAATACATTAGCTTTGAAGAAATAAAGTGACTCATCAATAATATCACTCTCCACATTTGTGGATGGGGCTGGTCCACGTACCTGGGTACGCAATGGTAGGATGGCTATGTTGCCCACCTGTTGACGAAAGTCCTTGATTTGTGAGTGGTATGCCTAGGGAACAGGTAAACAATAGATAACAATTGTATGCAAAGCTTAGTGTGTGGTCTAGATTTTTCACATAATCTGCGCAGAGTTACCAATCATATTAATTACTTTATATTTGCTGGCCTAAGTCAACTTGGATAAATACTTACCGGCATTGTTAGAATTCAATTGTTTGTGGCTTTTATGTTAAATGATCTTCTTTTGTAAGATAATTGGGCAAACACACAATAAATAATTTTTAAAATGTGACCACGTGCAGCAAATACTAAAATTCCAAAAAAAAATATATTAATTAAAATACCACAAGCTTTTCATTCTTCAAAACTATCGACTTATCGATATATTAACATGAGCCTTGGGAGAATGCGTAATGTTTCAAATTTTTTCAAAGCAAGATGGCTGTGAATTTACTGTCATTGCTGTTGATATAGGTATTTTATAAAGCTTCATTATTTCACATTGATAAGTGAGCAACTAACAGCATTTACGATTTTAAGAGCATTTCTAAAATGGCAAAAAAGAATAAATCAAAAGCTGCTAAAAAGAAGGTAATTTATTTATTTAAAATTCATTCAGCTCAAATTCTAACCTTTTTTATTTCCAGTTAGCAATTAAGGCTGCCATTAAGAAGCAAGCCAAGGAGCAATCCAAGCATCCAAAGGCTGCTGCCGTTTCTCCAGTTGCCGTGCCAAAGATTGAGGAACATGTTGATAATGGAAATGATTCTGAGAATATTAAGTTAGATAATAATAAATCAGAAGATAATATTGATCCGCACAAGGAGCAGCTGGACTCTATTGCGACAATGTCAACGCGTGTTGACGACCATTTGATAAACATTACGGCGTTGCAAAAGCAGTTGTCCGAACTGCAACTGAAGCAATTGAAACTACTTGATGGATGCGTTAATTTCTTTCAGGAATTACATGGATTCCAGGCCAAAAACAAGGACGAAGAAAAACTTGTGCTTGAAACATTTTTAGAACTAAAAACTAAAGTCAAAATTGTGTTTAATCATTACTTGCCCTCACAGATAGATGTATTAGAGCGTGATATGAAGATCCTTCAATTAAATAACGAGAAACAATAAATAATTCAACATTATTTTATTATATTGATATATGTGTTTTCGATAATTATGTCATTCAGTTTAATTTGAATTCAAATCGAAAGTCGATATTTCAGTTATTGACATTCACTGATGTCGATTACAAATCAGACTTAAAAGAAACAGTAAAGCGCGAAATTTGTGCTCTAATCAATTTAGCATTTGTATTTGTTAAAAGAAACTAAATGAACCCACCCGCAGGTCGCGGAGGTTCGAGATTTGTGCGCGGCAGAGCACGTGGCGGTGGTGGCTATCGTCCTTATTTCTATTTTCGTCGTAATGGTCGCGTTATACCTGCTGGCGGCAATTGTCAACCAGGAGCAGAGCAAGATTCCGTTTCCAGAGGTGCTCCACGGCCACGTGGCTGGAATCGTGGCCGCTCCGATGGCGCGGAACATCGTAAACGCACCTCCAATGTTGCAATAGATTGCAGTTACTTGCGTCCGGAAAACTATGTTGCTCCCGAGGATGCATTGCTGGTGCGCAGTCTACTTGTGGACAATCCCCGAGCTTGTCCCGGCTGGCGTTTGTACTTTCTGCGTGAGGAGTATGTCGCGGATAGCGAGTTGGCCAAGCGCATTGTCGCTGTGGAAGCGCATTACCAGCGTAATCCGCAGAAATATGATGTGACACGCATACGCAATAGAGGATGCTTCCCATTCATAGCGGCAGACATCGTAGATGACGAGCAACTGAAGCTGGTATGGCCAACACTGGCAGATGATTTGCAGAGACAACCACTGCGCACACTCTCCACTGTAGCTGTGGCCATGCACACAGTTATCGTTAATAATTGCCTGGATGTGGCTGCGGATGAAGCGGCGGATAGCATCATGCCTGCACTGACCACGAAAGAAACATATGTGCCGCGCCCTGGTCGCACACGCAAGATATACGTACGTCCCGAAGACTTTGTGCCCCCAGAGCTGATCAGGAGCATAAGCCATGCTCGCGTGGACAGCATGTTCGCGGTGCGAGGCATTGTGAGCAGCGTGGGTGAACCAACTTGTGGGCTGGCGTGGCAGGCGTTTCGCTGCACACGCTGCCAGACGGAACAGTCGCATCGCCAGCGCGGGAACTACTCGCCGCGTCCGTATCACTGTATGAAGCCACTGTGCAGTGCTAAAGACAATTTTCTGGCGATGCGCAGCTCACCCTATACGCGTCTATCAGTGCGCCAGATCATACGGCTGGAGGAGACGAGCCTGTCGCTGCTAACGGACTATGACAACACGCTTCCTGGCGAA
The DNA here is from genome assembly GCA_035045545.1 of Drosophila gaucha. Lineage (NCBI taxonomy): Eukaryota > Metazoa > Arthropoda > Insecta > Diptera > Drosophilidae > Drosophila > Drosophila gaucha. The sequence goes on from JAWNOY010000342.1 coordinate 517,613, forward strand.
CTGGACATCGAGCTGCGTCACGATCTGGTGGATGTTGTGCAGGTAGGCCAAGAGATCATAGTGACGGGCGTCCTTAAGCTGCGCGAGCTGTGCGACAACAGCGAACAGCCATCGACTTCTGCTGCTGCTCAAGCTGGCGAGGACTTGCAAGCATATTTGCGTGCATGCAGCGTGCAACAGGCGCAGAATATAAAGGTTGAATTTAACGAGCGCGACTTGGAGTTCATCACGATGATCAGTTCGGAGCCCAATAGCTTTAGGCTGCTGGTGCAATCGCTGGCACCGGAGCTACACGGTCACGAGCTGGCCAAAGCCGGATGCTTGCTGTCGCTGCTCGGCGACAAAATTAATGTACTGTTGGTCGGTGACCCGGGCATTGGTAAATCGAAGCTGCTGCAGAACTGTGCACAGATCACCGAACGTGGCGCCTATGTTAGCGGCAAACGTAGCAGCCAAGCGGCCAATCAATTAGGCCTTAGCTTCAGTGGACGCAACAAGCGTGTCTTGGATGCAGGGGCACTCCTCACGGCCAGCACGGCAGGTAATTGCATGGTGGATGGCGTGGATAAGTTGGCCTCCAAGCAAACGCTGCTGCTGCAGTCCATGCAAGCCGGTCAACTCAATATGGTATTGCCTGGCGCGTTTGCCTCCTACGAGGTGCAACCCGGGATCATAGCCTGTGCCAATCCACAGCGTGGACAGTACGATCAGTCGCGATATTTGCTACAAAATATACGCATCACTGCGTCCTTGCTTAAGGAGTTTCATTTGGTCTACGTGCTGCTGGACAGGCCCTCGACCACGCGCGATATATCTCTCACTGAACATGTGCGTGCCCTGCACGCTGGCTCCAAGAAACGTGCCCAGATCGCTGCACGCTATGCTCTGAAGCCAAAGAAGAGCGATTCCATGTGTGAAGGCACGTTTCAAAATGTACCCGTAGAGCCGGCGGATGACGATGATGATAATGATAGTATTATGCAACACGATTACGATCTGGATAAGCGGTTGGAGCACAATGTCCTGGAGGATGGCGAACTAGATCTGTTGCCGCCTATTTTAATGAAGAAATACCTTGCCTATGTTCGTCAGCAAGTCAAACCGCTGCTCAACGATGCGGCTTCCGAAGCCATCATGCAATATTTTCTGGAGCTGCGTCGACGGAGTGAGATCGAATACGAGCAGAGCCAAATAGGAACGGGGTGAGTTTAGTAATTATAAGTATATTTTAAAAAACCCGTATATTCGTTTGAATATTTATCGATTAAATTCGATAATTATCGATTTAAAAATATTTAATTAAGTTGTACTGGGTATCTGCGACGAAGAATTAGTACCCTCAAACGTACATATATTACTGTAGCACTGAATACTTGTGTAACTATCGATAAATATCGATGTAACTCAACAGCAATGAGACACAGTTAATACTAAACTTTTGAAAACTTTTGAACCCATTTGACTCTGTTATCGATTAACGATCTATTAATATATAAATGACACTGGTCTTTATTTTGGTTAAGTTACTTATATTAAGGTTTCTTTCTATAAAAAATCTTTAGCATAAATTACAAATTGAGCGTACTTATGATTACACTTGCTGAAGTCATATTTAGACATACCTTCGTCAAATTGAATATTTAACAAACTGAAATTCTTAAAAGGTTTTGAAAGTCTTTAAGCTTTGCTTGATAAAGTTTGTCCATTGAAAATATACTTTCACCAAGTGTCATCACAATTGAAGTTTAACTTTGACTAGCGCAACAATTTAAGACACGATGATACGGGCAACTCCACAAATATGGCCAGAACAAAGGAGCTCAGATACGAGGCGCATAGGACGTAGAAGATATAAGCAAACTTTTGCGAAATAAAAAATATATAAAAAAAAAATAATATAAAAGTTATCTTTAACGAAACTCACCATAGTGCCAGTGCCAAAGTAGATAGGTTCACGCACCGTGGCGAGTGCCAACCGTGCAACCAAGAGGTGCACTATGAAAGCGCCATAGGTAAGTCGGCCCAATATCCGAAATATTGGCAAGCAGGCAAATTTGCGTATAATCCCTAAAGAGAAGATAAAATGTAATTATATTTATAAATAAATAATTATATTCATAAATACAGTTTGATTAATTTACAGTAATTGTCTAGGATTTGGAAATGCAATACTTTCATTGATATTATACAATTACAAAAAGTAATTACTGGTAATTAAATGTAAATACTTACATCCTACTTTGGCGGCCATGCCAACCACAAATATACCCAAGCCAAAGCCCCAAAGGTTGCGCTGTATGGTCGCATAGATGGCGCCCCAAAAGCGAGGCGTTTCCGTATAATAATGCTGATAAATAGGATGTGCCGTAAAGAGCCATAGAACACCAACTGGAATCAAAGAAAACCAGAGCAACTGAAAGCTACGCAGCTCACGCAATTTGTACTGCTTCAAGGACAACTGATCGTAGGCAATTGCAGCCAGGACGCCACAGAAATAAGCTCCGAAATTCATTTGAAACGATGTATAGAATTCAGTAAACTGACGATCGCCAATAAACGAGTCCTTCTGTGTTCTGTAAAGAAAAACAACAAATAAAAGTGAACTTAGTTGACGAACTATTTAATGACTTACTGTGGCGTGGGCAAAAAAATTGGATAGTAGTTCATGACATAGGTCAACACAGCGGGCAGCAGCATAAAGATGCCCAGTACGATGCCATAGAGCTGCTTGCTCCAGCGACTATAGCGATGTCCCAGCATCAGAACCAACAGGCTCAAGGCAAAGGATTGGGTATCCGCGGCCAAATACCAGCTCTGTAGCAGGCACTGCATATACACAGAGAAAAATAGTGATGTATTAAGTATACATATTAAACATAAAATCATCAAATAAGAGTATCAGTACTTAATATGCTGAGAACCAAAGCTAAAAAGTCAAATTTACTCTTTTATTTGTTCAGTGCATATGTGTGAACTGTTTAAACCAGCTGTTATTGTAGCTAAGGCCACTTCTACTCACCCTCTCATCAGTGCGCACAAAATTGTTGATGAAGAGCAAATTGGTCCACCAGTTCTTGCGGCAGGCGAGCTGTTCCCGCTGGTAAATGTGTCGCCAGAGCGGACCGCCGGCATTCTCAAAGTAAACCCCGCTCAGCAGCAGCACAAAGCCATAGGGCACAGTCAAGCGGATATAGCGAAACACATTAAACTTGACAAAGAGAGCAGCATACTTGGCCAGACTCCAGGTCTCGGGCTTGTGATCCGCCACGGCGCGAGTCACGGCCAGCCAGTTAATAGTTAGCAGCAGCCCACTAATCACAAAGAACGTGACTGTGATAAGGGAACCGGATATGAGCAGCGTGCCGGCAGCAGTATGCAGCATGCGTTCCGGATCCTGAGGATTGTTAATGGCGCCCTCGTATATCACCCAATTGGTGTGCGCAAAGATCACCAGGAACATGGCAAAGAACTTGAAGCAATCGAGAAAACGCAATTCACGTCCGATTTTGCCATTCGGCTCCTGATTCAATCGATACCAATTCCTGGCTATGGAGCACGTGACCAGCAGACGCGTGACCAGGCTACGAGGCGGTGTCTTGTAATGATCGCGCTCTTTCAACATTTTATCATGACGACGCCGCTTTAAATGCAAATCGATAAGGCTGCTCAGGCAGGACAACAGGATGAGGGCAAACACCAGCACATAGAAGCTCAAATTCCAAGGATCATCTATGAACACATAGTTACAAAGAGAAAGAAAGGAAGACAATGCAGATAGATAGATCGATAGATTGAATATTGAATTTGTATAGGCACAACTAGATGAAAGATCTGCTATAAAATCGATGGCAAACAAATATCACATGCTTTCTCCTTGCACTTACCTTCTTCGTTGACCTTGCCGGCTGTTGCTGCCGTATCACAATATTCCACCACACTTCTGGCCTGGACTTCAAAGTTGCGCTGCTGCAGGCGCCAGTTGAGGCAGGCGTTGGTCAGGTCGTTATAGCGCGCCCGATTTTCCGCCTCCATGGCGAACAGTTCCAGATACACGTTCACCTGCAGCACACAAAGAAGATAAACAAAAGATGCAGATGCCTCATCAAATTGCCATCAAATTGGCCATTAAATGTCACAGCCTTGGCCCTGAACAAAATGAAGCTGCTCCACATTTTTGTGGGCCCACATTTTAAAAATGGCCCACACGGCTTTTGTGTAACCCAAAAAAATGTAAAACTGCATTTCATTGGCTACTGCAGCAACTGACATCAGTCAATCAGTGGGTTTTCCTCGCTTGCATTGTTTAATTATGCAGCAGACCCACCTAAATGATGCCCAACTCTTGATAAGATCTTGAGTGAACCACTTGGACTTTGAAAGGGGACTTGCTGAAAAATCAAGAGACTTTAACTGAATTAACTTTATTTTAGGTGTATCATAAACTTTGCTTTAAGTATTTTCTATCCAATATATTATATTGTTATTTAGTGATTTAATATACATTTTGTATTTTAATTTTCAATTATTTACTTGGTATGTCAAGACAAAACAAGTAAGAAAGCTCTAGTCGGGTCTCAGCCCGACTACGAGATCCCCTGAACCAAGTCCGAGCTGTTGTTTTAAACAACTTAGCTTACATCTTTTATCTATACATATTACCTCTGCGCGCATATACACATGCACACATTTGTATACACAAGCACACATATACCATGCACACAGAAGCACGCGCGCCGATTACTGTGTAGTTCATTTGAATGTATGTGTGCACACGTACAGGCTGCTGCCGCGTGCTTTTACAATGTTTCCTTTCATAACTTCTGTATTACTTAACGGATTTGAATGCAATTTTCTGCATTGAGTGCTATTAATTTATTGAAAATACGGTTTTCACTTAAAAATTTGAATTTGAATTTGAAAAATTAAATTGTGGCTTTGATAATTTTTTTTTTTATAAATTTTTTTTGCGAAATGTGGAGCTGGTATCCAAAATATGAAAAAATAGAAAATGTATTTTATTTTCAAAAAGCTAAAAACAAAATTTGGTAGCTGTAGCTAAAAATATGTAGAAGATATGGTCAAACAACTGAATCTTGATAACGTTTTAAATCGATATCATTGAAACGGAAAAATTTATCGAATATCTAAAACAAACTCGATATGCGCGCTGTATACACAGACCATCATGCAAAATTTGAAGTCTCTAGCTCTTATATGTTCTGAGATCGACACGTTCATACATACGGACAGACGGACGGACGGACGGACGGACGGACGGACGGACGGACGGACGGACGGACGGACGGACAGACAGACGGACAGGGCCAAATCGACTCAGCTCGTCGCCCTGATCAAGAATATATATACTTTAAGGGGTCTGCCACGCCTCCTTCTGCCTGTTACATACTTTTTGCAAAACCATTATACCCTGATTTCCCATTTTCAATGGGTTCAGGGTATAAAAAAACTTAAAAACTTTTTTTATATGCCTAAACCATTTTTCTATCTAATTCTTATTACTTATTACGCAAAAATTTGTCGCTCATAAGTTTTTTATTTAAATACCGTTCTCTGTACCCATTTATAAATAGCAACTCAAAGCTAAATCTGGAAAACAAAGTATTTTTATTTATGTCTATCTGTGGTAGTTTATCAGTGGTAGTTTACGGGGCTTCAGTATGGACAGATATAGCCAAATGTCATATTAACCAGTTACAAATCAGTCAAAATAAGATCATAAAATTTATTCTAAATCTCCCCTGGCATCACTCTACGATTGACCTACATTGTCAAGATCAATTGTTAAGTATCAGTAAACCCTCATATAAATGATAAGTTGTTAATATAGTTTGTAAATCAAACATGGGTTTTGCATTATAGTTTTTCTCCCCAAAACCAAAAGTTATCTGTATATTTCATATGCTATTCTTGTGAATTAATATCTAAGTAGAAAAGGTATAGTTTTTACCCTATGTTCTTATTTTCTTTTAAGCTACTATGTACATAATATTATTAAGAGTGAAATAAAAATTGAATTGAATTAAAAATTTAATACTATTTGCTTTTAAAAAACACCTTTATCATCTTTTAAAAAATTTATTATATATTTACTTAATACATTTCCCATTCAATTTCATAATATATTGTTCTATAAGTAGGACTCCCCTTAGCTAACCCTCTGTTAAGCTCAAAATTGAGTTGAATAAAATGCTGGACATTTAATTTGCTTGTTATTATATCTCAAATAAAGGGTATATTGACTTTTTTATACAGTTTGTTACAACTTGAAGAAAGAAAATGTAAACTCTAAGCACAAGTTAGCGAATGTCGCACAAAGCAAAATGAATATTGTGATAATCGGGAGTCAGATGTAGCTAAATTAAAAGTGGTTTCAAACAACAATTTCAGCTGTCATATATAGAGTATAAACAATTCGTTGAATACATTTTGTTTGTTTTGCGTGTTTCTTGTACGCATTTGTCTGTGCTTTATTTTTATTGTTGCTAGTTTGAACATTTTTATTTTTCATTCAACACTTTATTTTCGTTCGTTTCGTTTTGTGTCTTGGTCTTGATCTTTGTTTTTGTTGTGTTTTTATGTTTTTTATTGGTAGCTGTGGGAGATTTTGTAATCTATGTTTTTCTTTGGTTGGGCAAAGGCGTTAAATTGAATTAAATTGCTTGCGATCTTAAAAACAAAATGAATTGAAAAGCGGTTTTCGTTTTTAAGGCCTATTGAATGTATTTTCATATGGATGTGTTAATTTAAGCTTTATGGCTGATAGAATATCATTCAACCAGCTAAATAGGCTGAAGCTGCTAATTCAATAATAATTATTGAAAAATTGTGGTTCAAGACAAACAACATTTGATTAACTTTTCTTGGAATATGCATAGTTTCTGCTCTGATCTATATACATTCTTTGATGGGTGCATATATATATTAACCTTGGCATTGTCCGTGAGTAGACCTGCTTGCAGCTTCTCTCTAGCATTTACATCCATTTCGGCCAGTTGTGCCTCGCATTTGTGCATGCAGAGTCCAAAGTAGAGTTGGCGATGATCAAAGTGGTGTCTGTCGTATTTGGAGATCTCTTGAATGGCATGCCAGGCGGCTGCTGTGCTATTCGGTTGCACCTCGGCGCGCACAAAGCAATAGGTGCCAGCTCCATACTCCTGCAGGCAGCGATCGTAGTCATCAAAGTCGTAAAGCTGCGGCATTTCGTAGTACTGCGTCACTGTGGAGGCAAAGCAAATGGAGGACAATCATTAAGGAAGTCAATCGCCTGAGTCAGCGAAGCGAAACTAGTTTCCTTGCATTTTATTGCCACAAATAACCCAAGAACAAGGCAGCCCTAACTAACTTAATCTACTTGCACGATCAGTCAAGTGAAAGGAAACTCGTTTTCCTGCCCCTTAGTCTTGTGTCTTAGTCGAAATGACTTAGGACATAAACTTGAAGTTGAATTCCAGGTGATTCACCTTTGCTGTCTTTACGCAAAAAAGAAATTTCTTGAACATGAACTTGAATTTAAACATCCTTAAAATAACGCTCGTATAATTTGCAATTGTTTACAAAAAGTGTTAAATAAAGTTATTATTTTTTTTTATTCCAAACCTAATTGAAGTCTTAGGACATGATAAATAAATTCTCATATACTGAATCAAGTTTATATTTTATATGTTTTGCACACACAAACATAAACGTTTTAGAACACAAACTTGAACTTACATTTGAAGTCCTTGACTTTTGCCGGATTTCACGCTCATTGCAAAGAAATGCCATAAATTTGTTTAAAAAATAAATCTTCTGCTATTTGAATTGCGTTGTTAAGATTAGTAAGCAAATGATGCAAAGTCATCTTGTTCCTGTCTCGAGTAGATAGAAACGTAAATCTTTTTCTTTTTATACACTTGCTCACAAAGTAAAAAGAGTATATTAGATTTTTCCCAATGAAAGTAAAATATATATTCGTGTATAGATTATTAAGATAAGATTGTATAGCATTATAGTATTATATGATCATGTGAGGTTTGTGTGAAGAATTTGAATTACGCTATTAATGATGAGCTCTTCTAAAAATCAATAAAAATTTATTTTGCATACGCCCACTTAGAGCTATTATTCGACTGTAAACGAGCATCACGCAGTGTTCTCTTACATGTTTTTTGATGATGAGTAGGGGAACTTTGCGAATATCTTCAACGGTGCGTGTCAAGCAAAAGAAGAAAAAAGCGTAAACAACGAGATGCTTTTGAGATGCGACAATTGATTAGTACTCCAAAATAAGAGATAAACAACGAAAAAAGGGGAAAAAAACACTTGCAAATGGAATCATTAGTGTTTATTTAGACCCCTTGTGACAATTAAAATCGCGAATCGCTTCCATATATCTAGTGCGTATTTGTCAAATCATCTGACGTTGATAAAAAATTAAATATCTGTGCAAAATCTTCCATTGTCACTGTCCATAATGCATTGGAGTGGGAGGCCTTCAAAATGATTTCCGATAATGCACCTTAGGGAACATTTATCAATTATATTGATTTTTTAATTGCATGTGAGCTTAATCTTTTTGATCACAGGATAAAGCTTAAAATGGATGAGGTGGGCAGAAATTGGCTAAAAATTATTTTCTGGTTATTGATGATTATGTCTTTATATCTTCATATATAGCTTTGTTCTCAAGTTCGTATTCAATTTTCAATTTAATTACTTTCAAGATTTATTAGCTAAAAACAAATTGATTTGCATTAAAACTGAAAATATTTTGCACATTATATCACTTAATGTGAGCAATTGCTAGGCATTACCCAAGCTGCCGTAAATCTAAGCATATCCAATTGTAATTAGAATCTTTTCATGGATTACATGCTAATGCGATGACCACGCCCATCAAACGTTGCGTGCGAATAAGTTTTATTTAGTGACAGCAAAAAAAATAATAGTCTTTACTAAAAACCCCACAATAATATTAAGCACTAATTTATATTTCGATGTAACGGATTACTTACTGTTCATCTCGAAGCATTGAGCGGCTGCCAGGAGCACACTATAGACGATGACAAGTTTTAGCGACCACATGATCGTGTTTATTTAAGCCACACTGCACTTCCAATTATGTTAACAACAACACCACCTACTTTATTGTATTTGCTGCACTTTTGAATATTTTTGTTTTGTGAGAAACTCTTTAGACTTGCGACACTCGACCGACAGAAAAAAAGTCTCTCGCCGCTGGGCAACACGAATTTCATCAACGAAAACCTGAGCATTAAACAAAAGCCGCTTCAATGCCAACTGTTAGGAAATTGCGCTATGCTTCCGATAGCTGAATTCGATGCGCTTTTCCACGAGCTCGAAACTATATTCGAAATTCGAAATTCGATATTAGAAGCTGCACCGGGCCGAACCGTGCGCGCCAACGTGCGAGCCGAGAATGAAAATACGAAATTGATAAATTCAAATGAAAGGTGCGTGCAGTGTTTGGGATCGCACCTGGGCGAACAGCCAACCAGCTAACCAGTTAGCCACATGTCCCATCTGTAGCACAAAAGCTGAGTGACGTTTCGAAAAAAGTCTTCCGTTAAATTGCGTTGGAACATGTTCGATGGGCGCCCACATGCAACTGATTTATAGACTATGTCGCTAACTCTATCAAACGAGTTTGAGCCCTTAACTGATTAATTTGCCATATATAGAGTATGGCAGATGTTCTGTACCAAATAGGAGATATATAGATTACAAGTTGCCAAATATTTATAATTAACACGCATCTAGCCTAAGACAGGTTTGATGTCACATTTGAGTCGTAATAACAGAAAATTTTTAATGACTAAGCGAATATTTCAGAATCATAATTAATCATAATCAACATGAAAACGAAGAAGCAACAGAACCTCTAAGGGCAAAAAAATCAGTGTGCAACAAAATGGATTAAGCCAAAACGAAAGACTTAAGAAACAAACTTTTTTTTTTAATTCTCTTAAATTTTTCTCTTTTGCAGGCAACTGTTGGGCTTGATTAACCTCTCGCTGGCACGTGCTCGTCTGGATCTGTCCAGCACTGTTACGCCGCTCCACGTGAGAGATGTGATCGCTGTGCTGACTGAGAGCATGGCGCAGACACGCCTCGGCGGCACATCTGCTGCTCAAGCATTAGTGCCAAGCAGTTCCGGCAAAAGTTCACAGCTACAGAGCTTTTTGCGTATGTTGCACTTGCGCTCCGCTGCTCTGGGCCGGCGCATCTTCGAGTTCGAGGAGCTGAAGGAGATGGGCACGCGAGCGGGCATTATGACGGGCATCACAAAATTGGTGGAGATCGCGAACATGGGCGGCTATTTGCTTAAGAAGGGCCCAAACATGTACGAAGTGGTGCCCGAGTAAGCGAAATGTCTAAGTAAATATCTTAACAGTGTTTGCTGTTAAACTAATGTGTTCATTAAGTTTTAAGTTTTGTTGAGTCTGGAACACTGTCTAGCTAAAATACAACTTTGTATTAGTTTCCCATTTAACTTCGATTGGTAAACAAATAAAATGTTTACCTAATCTTTACTTTAGCAACAAATGATTTTGATTTTGTAGCGTATTTCATAATTTTTCCAAATATTTTATAAAAAGCTAAGCGAATTGTGCTTTTAGTTCTTAGCAGCAAGATACGTAAATTTCTTTCGAAATCCCTTTCTTCTTCTTTAACTTAAAGATGGTAATTTATATTTAATAGAAAAGACAAAAATTGTCTAAGAATTGCGAACCCTTGAAATTCCAGTAGTTACGCCATCTAGCGATAAGCAGTAAAACCACATTGACAAACTAAATACTTGCATACTTTTGCGCAATACTATTTATAATTCACGTCAAATTAAATGAACCACCTGGTTTGACATATCAAATTTAAATTTAACGATCGTTGTTTTAAATATCGTTAATTATTTCTTAATAATGAAGTTAGTTTGTTTTTTATATTATCTACTCTAGAAGTTAATAATGTGTATCCAATCATATAATTCAGCTAAGGAAAACGAACCATTCACTAATTCCATTGGTTTCAATTAATACTTTATTCATTTTGTATTCATTAAATTACATTGAATCAAATATATAATATATGTTATAAATCCAACTAAAAATGTTTTTGTCTTTGCTGAGTTTTTGTCTCTTCAGTGTATTATGTATTCTACGTCTTTTTTCTTTGTTTTGATTCGTTTGAATGCTTCTTGTTTTCGGTAAATTTGGGGATTTGCATTTATGTATTTTGTTTGATTAGTAACTATGGTATATAATTTGTATGCATTTTATATCAAAGATTTGTTTACGTTTATAAAGTACAGCACTACAGGTAATGGGGCTTAGCCTAAATGGATTAGTTTCGTTTTAACGTTAGATCTATCTTTTACCGTGCCTTTTAGAACTATATACAAGAAAGAACCTAACGAGCGAACAGGCGTCTTAAGATAATTATTGGGTATAAATGTACTTCAATATTTGGCATAACTTTTTTTTTGCTATCCAACGTCCGTTAAAAATCTTATGCTAATTCCAAGTGTCGTCCTTTAATTGAGATATATATGTCAATAATGGTTAATGCCATCAATTCGCTAAATAAGCATAGATAAATATGTTTTTCATCTTCATTTTGTCATTTTGCGTATATTTTAAGCTAATCAGTCTAAATAAATTAAATAAAAGGCAACAAAAAGTCAATATTTGTGGCTAAAATGGAACAAATTGACGCTAATACGCGGGCTAAATATTTGTTGCTAAATATTTATATGCTATATAAGTATTATATTTAAGCTCTACTAATTTTAGCTAAGACCTAACAGACAATAATTATAAACAACAGACAAAATTATATCAATTTTCAATTCGAATAAATTTAGATATTGCCTGTTAGCCTCAAATTAGGTAAATCATACATACTAAATCATGTTTAGTTGACTAATTTGATCAAACCATTATATAGATAAACACAGTAAGAATAGTATAAGATAATATCTGTTGGTGTTTAGCTAGTCAAATCAAATAAATGAAGAAATGAAATATATCTTTATAAATTATTAACTGTTTTAAGTTAGCTAGGATTTCTCTCCTTATAAAACATATTGCACAAAGTGTGGACCGTACATTATAGAATTTTATGGAGCTTGCATAATTTGCATGACAGTTGCTTAAACGGAATGCTAATGGGCAGTGAAATGGTCTATTGCATATAGATTCACATAGGTAGTTTTGGTATATGATAACTATGCTCTGGGCTTTGTACTTTAAAATCTGTGAGACGCGGAGAAAAGAGAACGCTGTGTAAATAAAGCTACATAACATGGACTTGTCCGTACTTAAGAACTAAAAATACAAATCAAGGTCTTAACTAAATATCAAAGAAATACAATAAATATTTTCAATTTTGTTACACTTGAGATAGAACTTAAAGGCTACACTAGCTGCTGCGGGGCTTACAGTGCCCCCCGAAAGGTGAGATTAAAGGTGCGCAGCTCCATGGGTTCCAGAGTGATCTGTGCCAGAGAGCGTAACGTCTGCGGTTGCAAATGCTTGGGCAAGCCTGTTAAGCTAGTTGCCTCAATGTTTTGTAGACGCAAATCACCGAAGCGTACCGCGCCTAGTCCATTGCCTGTCAGCGGGCACAGGCTGCTCATGTCCAGATGCTGTGAGCTGACGCTGCAGTCGTAGCCCTGACGATGCAGCACCATCAGTGCTGAGGCGGACGGAAAAAGCGGCAGTTGTGGCTCAGAGAGCGTTCGCAACGTGGTTAAATGGATATCGCAGGGTAGCGCTCCATGCGGCAGCATACGTACAAGTGGCTGCAATGCCGCTTGCGGTTGTTCGAAGTTGCTCAAAAAGTAGAGATTCGGCGGGTAGCGCAGTCCGTTGGCTAATTGTTGAGCCTGCAAGCTCAGCACCTTATAACTGGGCGGCTTATCCACATGCTGACTTGACGGCATGTCCTCCACCAGAAGCCAGAACTTGTGACGCGTCAGGCGACTGTCGACTACGCCCTCGCCCATGCCGCGATAATCATCGTAAAGTGTGCGACGATCCAACATGACCTCCAGCTGGCCTGGTTCATAGCTGGCGGCGCCCTGGGCGTGCGTTGTAAGCAGTGTGAGTCGCAGGCGCGCATCCTGCAGAAATGCGCCCGAGGTAATGGGAAAATAGTTGCCTTCAATGCCAATCGCAGGCACCTTGATGCGTCTGTTGAGAAAGTATAGTTAAGTATGTGCCTAATCCCTTATATATAAAAAGTAATAGTTACTGATGATATTGGAAACCATTCTGATCGCTATAGAATACTGGTAGTTCGGGTATGCTCGTCTCTGTTGGCTCCTTAAGAGGATCCCGTTGAAGCGGCGCTGGAGCAATGTTATCAATGTTCGTGACCAACCGCATGAACAGTTCCGTTTCTCGATTCTTTGGCGGCGGCTCAAAGTCGATGTCATTCTCAATATACATGGCGGCATCCAAGTGGGTGCGTGTATTGAAAATACGCACAGTGTGCGCCAGAAATGGTCCATAGATGACCGTTACATCGCTGGCAATTGGGCCGGAGGTGATTATGATGCGCACATCCTCATACTGATCCAGCACATCCTTCTCGGCCTCGCTCTGCTCTGGATCCGTTTTGAACAGATACGCACCCGAATGGAACTGCGCACTACGATACGCGGCAAATTTAATGGCGCACTGCATCGGATGCAGCAGCTGCTGTTGCTTGTTCTTTCGGGTGATGGTCTTGAGGAAGCCGCTCTTCTCATCGAACAGCAAACGCATGTGGGCATTCTCCAGCTGGATGTCACCTGAATGGAATTGAAATCATTAAAATAATTAGTATCGTGAAAGCAAGTAAGTTCTAGTTGAAAGCTATATCTATCAAGATCTAGATCACATAAATTTAGTTCAGGCTATTTTCAAGTTGCGAACAAATCTTATATTTGCTTACCAGCTGGCTTAGCCTTTGCCTCAAACTCCACAAGATTGGGCTTGCCCGGCGTTGTATTTCCAGGCTCGGCTGCGGTCGCCTTCTCCGTGCAGTCATCGCAGTAGATGGTGGCAATGTTTCGCTTGTAGTTAAACTCATCGACCTGAACGCGATAGGTAGTCAACGAGAGCGGCTCCAATTCGGCCACAAACATGACCTCATATTGACGTGTGGAAGTGCGAATGCGTGCGCCGCTGTTCGTCTGAGGCATTGCATTGAAACCCTGCTGCTCGTAGGCATCCGTGATGTTCCACACGGGATTGATTTGGATGTGCTTGAGCTCTACGCCCTGCTCATTATAGACACGCACATTGGGCTGCTGGACGCGCAAAGTTACAATTTCGATACGCCGCTGGGTGAGCGCATTGAACACCACAAAGCTGGCCTCGGCGTTTTTGGCCAGCGGCACAGATGATTCCGCATCCCCAGCGTCCACCTCGCTGCCTGTGTTTGTAATGCTGCTGCTGGCAGCCTCATCGCTGCCTGAGGCACTCGGATTCATCAGCTGGATAGGCATCTTCCTCGGCAGCTTACTAAAGTTATCCCGCTCGAATTCGCTGAGCAGAAAACCGTGCTGATGCGAGCTGCTATTCTGGAGCAACAGCTCCACACACGCCTCCTGCATCTTAACCATGTTCTGGGTGCTATCGAACAGTCGCATTGCATAGTCGCGCATCACCGCCGCCTTGGAGGTGCCCGTGATGGCATCGTGATGCTGGAACAGGCCCAGATTTCGCCTCGCATGTATAATTTGCTCATAGTTCTTCTCATAGATCTTGATGGCATCATCATGATGCGATTGCCGTGCCGTATTGTATGCAATCGTAAAAAGAATCTCGGCGGCGCGCAAATTATGCTCTAGTTCAGCGCTCAAGAGCTTGTAGTAGGGCCGCGTCGTAAAGTAACCCGACCAGTAGGCGGGCCTGCCCTCTGAGAAGATATCCGAGTAGACAAAGAAATCACCCTTGAAGCTGGGGAACGCCTTCTCCGAGCCCATGCGCTGCCGTATGGCTGCAAAGTAATCGCTGGGCGTTCCAAATTTAATGTCCACGTTGTACAGTCGCTTGTTAGCCATGATGTGGCTGATGAGCTTCTTGTAGTTGCGATACTGTTGATCCACTTCGCGTTCCTTGTTGTAACGGAAATCATCACCGACGGGTATTAGGGCTACATTGTGTGGAAACAAGGAGGCGGTACGTGCATATTGCTCCAAAAGTAGCTCCGCTTTCTCCTCTAGATTCTCATCGGTAATATATTGCGCCTTAAGCGAGTATTCCGTATATTCACCGGGAATCTTGCGGAAATCAAAGTTCAGGCAGATGGAGGGATGTGGGCCACAGGATCCCTTAATAGAGTATATGTCGAAGGGCATATTGTGAGTAAGTAGTTTGCCCTGATCATTGGCCGATCGCCAGTAAGGTGTCCAGATGAAATCTCCACTCTGCTGGCGTGCAAACCATTCCTTCCAAGCGTAGTGGATACGTTGAATAATCGCGCCCTCGAATTGCGCACCGGATAACAAATATGGAACTGTGCTGCCATGTCCAAAGGGATCAATGGACCACCCCACTTTGGGAGTCACATTCAAATTGTTCTTGAGCCACTGATGACCTTCGATGAGTTGATCGAGCATGGGATAAATGTGGACATTGGCCTCATCCGTCATAACCCAACCGCCGGTGGTAATTTCAATGCGACCAGAGTTGACAAGACGCTTGAGGGCACGCTGCTTGGTGGGATGTGCCTGATCCCACCACAGTTGCAAAAAACTAATCTCTGACCAGATGAAGGTCATGTCCTTGTACTCTTGCATCTTGGTAACCAGCAGGTTTAAAATTTGGCGCGAGTCCGATTGGAAGTAGTTGAAGAAGGTCTTCAGCCAGCCGGGATCATTGTGGGAATGCGGCACCACGATGACCTTTAAAGGCGGACGCTGCTTATCCTTTTTCTGCGCCTCGTAACGCTCCTCAAAACCGCGATCCCAATACTCCTTGGAGCGCATCCATTCGGGCTGTGAATAGAAAATAGGAAAACCTTTAAAACATTGATTGATAAACTAAGTATTCAAGTTGACAATGCGTGAACTACTCATGTATCGGTCATTTTATTCACTAATTGATTATTAAGGATCGTTCATAATCGATTACACCATATCGTTCATTAATCAATCATAATCAATCAATCATTAATCATAAAAGTGTTCAGTAGTTTGTTTTAAAATCATATTCAATCGAACGAATGTTGAGCTTAAAGTTTTTTTTTCTCAAAAGAAAGGAAAATAAAAAAGAGAAAACCATTTGAGCCGTGTAAAGCCTGGTTATATGCACTAATGTAATATAAAAGCAAGCAATGAAGCACGCATTCTTACCTGAAAATCAAATCTGCTATGCTCCTCCGACGCAGTTATGTTTGTCTTGCTCTGGAACAGCACGTAGCACTTGTCGCCCCAATGTACATTCCGCTGCGTCTCCTCGTCCAGATTCTCGTGTTGTTGCGTACTGGGATAGTGTTTGCTGTTTTGTTGTTGCTTCTGCAGCAACTGTTGCTGCTGCTGCTGCTGTTGTTGCTGTTGTTGCTGCTGTTGCTGCTGATGCTGCAACAGTTGATGCTGCTCAATGCTGAAGCTGTTAAGCGCCACCGCCTGGGCACGATTCATGCCCGCCGTATTGGCATCTGTAATGTGCGCTGGGCTGGGCTGGCCAATGGAGAAGTAGTAGAGGAACAGCAAAATTGTCACAAATGCCGACAGGAGGCCAATGCAGCGCGCCGAGCCGCGTCGAAAGGGCTTAAAGGACATGTTGCACAAGGGGATCTGGAGTCCAGATTAGCCCAGTTGTCGCTCCAAAAGCTCTGTTCTGCTTTGCTTTTGTGTCGCTCGAAGATTATCTTTGTACATCTGCAATGGCAAAAATCCACAAAGCGAATAACATTAGCAACGTCATCGTCATTAGTCAAATGGGCAATGAAAGCCAAAGGATCTAAATGTGAATTTCAACAGGATTTTGCATCTGACAGGCAGACGCTGTCTGAGTTGCATAGTCTAGTGAATACCCTACATTGTAATATTTAAGTTTAATTAATTATTATTTAGTTAGCCTTCAAACAAAAGCAAAAAGATTTAGCTTTGAATTACAAAAGGATTATGTATTTGACAGGTGAACAGCAAGTTGAGTTGCATGAACTACAAAATGCCTCTTAGAAAAGAATTTTATACAAAACTTATATAAACTAACTTAAACATCATTATTTAACTTATGAAATATTTAAATTTGCTTTTGAAAAAAGGTTAGATATGTGTTACACGAAGGTTTCTCAACACTTGCGACCTGCACTGTCCCCCCTAATCGTAATAAATACACAGGGTATTTATCGTTGCAGTAAACCCCAATACAATAAAATCATTGCATAATCCTTGACGAACAAAGGGCAACGTCTGTATTCCAGTTGTTCATAAATTTAAGATGTGCCCGTTTCTTGCCATCGAGTCCACTTTGCCTCAATTCGAGAGCAAGTGCTGTAATATTTCACATCACATTGAATATTTCATGCTGGCTGAGGCTACAGACTGGGAGGTGCAGGACAGTCAAAGACATCACTGACGCCTGCGAAAATTTAATTAAGGCACAACCCAAAAATGTTTCGCATGTCTGCGACGAATATACATATACATATATATATATATATATATATATATCTATATATTTATGTATGTGGAATAGTTTTTGGTAAGAGGAATATGCGGCAGGTCGCTTTACAGGTCCTGCGCATTTGTGGCATAAGTAAATTTACCAATTAGTAAATTCCATACATTGATGCTGAACACAATTTTCATTTAATAAACTAAAAATAGTTAGTGGGTAAATTTGAGTAATTTCGTAATTATTAGAAAATTTAATTTCATGAAATTTGCTAATAACACTTGGAAAGGAGGACGAGGGGAAGGTGGGCCTAACGGGATTGATGAGCGCTTTAATTTTGCATGCCAATGTTGACATTCATGAAATGTGTTGCACTGTTATGCATACATTTGGTCTATTACTACGACAAATTCTTTGGAGAATTTTTAACTCGCGATGATGAGTTTATTCTTAATAGCTTTACTTATTATATAGAACTCAAGGCTGGTATTTATCTATTTGCATTATTTATTTATACGGAAATGTAAATGTTTTATAGAAATTTTAAAAACTATAATAAAGTTACAGATTGAAACAAAAGTGACGATAAAAATCCGAGCCTCAAGAAAATGTTTACTAAAACAAAAGGTCATTTAATTACCGTTTTTGAAACTTAGAATTATTTACATAAATAAATTCATGGAAAAACTTTTTTCCATATAAAAAATCTTTATTCCACAGTTTTTCCCCATGCCATACAAAAAGTGCAGCAAACTTAAGGGAGAAGTCAGAAAGTCAAGGCAGCAAATTACTTTGCCCTCGACGAACCTAACGAACCAAAAATACCAGAAATAGAGGAGCTAGCATATATTCAAAACTCAATCAAAAACTATTCGCACACACACATAAAGTTGGTGAAAACTTTACCTAGTTTGACCCCAAAATGTGCAGATTGTGCGGCGGCACACAGTGCGTTTGTGTAATGCGAACATAGAATGCATCACGCATACGCCATGTAAAACAATTTTCAAATTATAATTTAATAGAAAGAGGGAGATGCAAATTTATAGCAGCTAAATTTGAATTGCATTAAATGTAATCTAAGCTGAAGAGCTTTACTAGACAGCATATTCAAGAGCTAGTGTCAGCAGTTGCGCCTGGAACCCCCTTAACCAATGTTTCAATTAGCCACACACACATCAAACAAACACACACACACACACACACAATATAATATACAGACACAGAGGCAGCCCCTCGCATGCTAATCAGCGGCCATTAAGTGACGTTTGCTATGCGAATACCCGCATCCCGTCCAGTAACCGAAAGCACCTGTCAGTGACTACATGCAAATGTGTGTGTTTTCCTCTCGACACGTTCAGCAGCTAAGTTAAACGTTGGACCCTTTCCACATTCACCTCCGCACCTTTCCAACTGCATGACAAAATATGGCGTGTGTATAAAAATCAAGTAAGAATGTTGCAGTCGAACACAGCCGACTGCGTAATACTCGTTCACGGTTTAAAAAACATCAATTTCAGTGATCAGCAATGATATGTTCTATCAAGCTGTTCAGCTGTCCATGAATGATTTGTTCAAGTGAGCTTCTCAGCTGCCGATGACCAATACAAATCGTTTATGTCCGACTAAATAGTATACTTCGTTCCTAAACTTCTGAACTGAGTGATCTAAGGAATCAAACCGACTTAGTTTACATGAAAAATTGAACTTATTCATCAAATTGAACTAGCTCAACACAAGAGTATACACGAGAATATATGCAGCAATTCTTAAAGTTCAATATAACCTTCATTTTACTTCGTGAGCGAGTATGAAAAGTGTATAACTCTTTCTTAAGCTCATTAGAAGTGCAGCGGAGGGGCTGTTCGGGGCTTAACTGAACTAAAAAGAACTGGAACTAAACACTGCGCGTGCTACACTTCAGTTGCAGATCTTTTTCTTTCCTTTCTCACTTTTTTCTTGTCTCATCTTTGTTCAGAGCCCCATTGGCAGTTTAAAAAATATAATAAAAGAAAAGTAAGCATTTATCAAGTGGCTTTCAAGTCCCTCTTTCAATTGACATTGAAAAATATGATTCGCATCGCTGTCATAACTTTTCTCAACTTGGGGGAAAAACTGTGGAATTATTTAAGTTGTTTTTCTTTTTAAGAGAGGAGTTCAAGCTAAAGTTGAAGTATGCGCTTGTCAGCAATTCTGTTGGGATTTGCATTTTAAGTGGGAATTTTCTCATCAATTGACATTTAATTTTATTCCCTGATTATACAGCTTTCTCTATTTACTTCATATGTTCGTTTACAATATATGTAAAAAATTATAAATATTTGGCAGTCTATTAAAATCATTTACTTATTGACTATAAAATAATGTTTATCTATGTATGTATAAGTGTGTACTGTGTACTTACCCAAAAATTCACAAATACACGAAAGGCTTTTTGGCTGCCATCTATTAGTGGGAGGGACTCATATTCTTTAATATATATCTATATATATGGAGTTCACTAAAGTAACAAATGAAGAGACCAAATTAGATTAGTTTAAAGAAAGAAACGGGACTTAAATAAGAGAGAAACAGTTAAATATCTACAGGTATATATTGTACTTTAATTAATCAATGCATCTTGGCTTACATAAGTTTATGAAAATCGCATCGAAGGGCAATATTTAAGATTAAGGTTTGATAAAAGTCTGTTAAATGATGCAATCAACGTCAAGTCGCATATTTACATAATTCATATTTGTTTAATTGTTCGCATTCTTAGTTTAGACCATTTAATGATTCGGTTCGGAAAGCTTTTATCAATCTAGAAAATATTGTTGATAGGCTATATGATTTTCCTTAATCACAAATACTCTGAACTTCTATAAATGTGGCAGATATTTGAATGTAAATAGCTAAATAATAAAGAAAAGTTTCGTTTTAAATTAACTGTCTGAAAGTTTGCAAATCGAATCGCCTGATGGAACATTCCGACTTATTAGTTGCTCGAGAGAGCAAAAACTTTTTGGCAAATTTGATTTCATCGTAAATTGTTCGACCATAGCCAAGGGACAGACAGGATGAGGCTTTCAGTAACCCGTCCGGTTAAGGTCCTTTTGACGTCCTTTTGACTTTCTGACATGCTTGCCTGTTGCCACTGCCATTGCCATTGCTCGTTTTTGGTTTGTCGCCCGTTCTTCTGCACAATATGCGAGTCATTCCAGCTGAAAATTGTTTCGGTTCGTTTTTTATACCCTGCTAGCATAAAGAATGTGACGTATGATGCTAATCTGACATAGTATGTAACAGGTTCATTTACATTACATTTACAACTTGAATTTATATTCACCATGGAATTTAAACTAACATAAACTACAAATACGTTAGTGTGGGAAAAATAATTTTAGTGTTTTGACTATAAATGCTTATAAGAAATTGTATATACAATTTTGTTTCCTTAAATATCGGGCTACCTCTTAAATGCATGTTAAAGAACATTCTAAGAATTTGAGTTGATTTATTATTAATATTGAAAAATAATTTGGTTTCCATTCAGTTTTTGGTTGAAGTCATAAAAATATAGAGTCATGGGCAGATTGGTATTAGGCAACAGGGCATCTCCCAGTCGAGTATTCAAATCTCAGATATTCTTTCCTGTTATTTTTGTGCTGCAAACAGTTTTGCATGCTCCCACAACAACAACTTAACAACGACAACCAGAAACCCAAGTCAAAACGCAAAAGTCGTGAAGTTTTCCTCGCTTGGCATGCAGCTGACTTTTTCCTTTGTTTTCCCTTTGTTTTTTCCAGCCACAAAGTCAACGCATTGCAGTTCAGATTTCCCATTTCAAGTTCTTGTTGCTAAAATGCATTGATTGCCTTCATTGTGTTGTTGTTGTTGCTGCCAAACCAAAAAAAAGTACGAATTTTGTTTTCTGTATATTTTTTTGTAGTTTTCAATTTATTTTTTGGGTTTACCCGAACTTTGTGAGAGCTCTCGAATTCAATTTTTAACTTTGTTTATCAGAGTTCACTGCGTGTTATGCACTCTAAATTGATCTTGTTGTTCGTTGTTTTGTACATTTTTTGGTAATAATTTGAAATTGCATTGGATTTGGCCAGCAGGAAATTGAAAGAGTTGGGTAACATGAATAGAAATAGATAGGTGGTTCCTTTGGCAATTACTGTGTATATGAAAGCCATATTCAAACTAAACTTCATCGTTTATGAATAGCTAATATGATTTCATCCAATTTTATTCTCTTTTAACCGGGTAAACTATGTATATTACATATAAAAAGTGATATAGAGAAGCATAGATAAGTTGTGTCTAAACGGCAATTCAATATTTCTATCAATAACTGAACGTAAGTAACAATTTAATCTTAAATAAAGTTTAGATATAAATATAAATCCCAATTATCCAAGTTTCAAAGAGAAAAGTAACTTTGAATAAAGAGAAACTTAGTAAATGTGAAATTTTCGTAAACAATAACAACATTTTGGTATTAATCAATAGCAACTGCAGTTGAAAGCCAAATTGAGAATTTCTCGAAAGTTTCCGCCGGAAAACGCAGTTGCCAAAGCTTCAAAATCTGCTTTTGTGTGTGTGTGTGTGTGTGTGTGTGTGTGTGAAGGGCTCTGCAGTTGACACTAACACAAAAGCAATCTGAAACTCGGTGGAAAGTTGAAGATTTTAATTAAACAAAGCAGCCAAGTACTGAAAATCAACGGTGAGTTAGACACAGCGGAACCGGTAATAGAGCTTGTGATAGTTAATCTTAATCTTCCGCTCCCAACTAACTATGATGATGTTTTAGTTAAGTGTGTGGGCACGACATGTGCGCAAAATAAAACATAACCGAAAAAGGCCCATTAGCATAGCCAACGACCCAACAAACAAGGTAAACGCAACTCGAGCGGGCATTTGTATATGTACTTATATGTATGAATATATAAATATATATATATGTCTATATATATATATATATCTATATATGTACAAATGTAACTATAACTATACACAACGAATAAACATAGAAGTATATTATTTAAAAAGTTTCTTATCTATTTTGTATTTTTCCAAAAGCCCTGCATACTCTATATGATGAATGCAGACTATTAAAGATAATCTCAGCCGACTCTTTGGTGCCCACCCACTGCCAACATTAAACTCTGAAACAAAAACAACAACTTCAACAATAACACACAAATTGCTTTTTGTCGATGTCAGTTGCAATTGAGCCAAAAGCAGCTTAAACGAACTCAACAGCAACATTGCCAAGGGGCCGTTAGACATGCACAAACACAGATATACATAGATACGCATATATATTATTATATATATAGATACACGTCGAAATATGCGTACACCAATAACAGACATTGAACAACAATAAAGTCACAACTGAACCGTAGACCAGTTAGTCATTTTTACAACGTCGCCTTCTGACATATGGACAACAACAACAACGAAATCATGAGTAGGAAGAACAACATTAAAAGGGTCGCCAACTGACCCATCAAAAGTTATGCACAGCCAGAAAAAAGTTTTACCGAAATATTCAATTATATATTACATTTAACCTGACAGTTTTTGCAGGCGTTCATTTAGTTATACCCATTAGATGATAAGTCAATATGAGTGTAATAGATTTGTGAGTGTGTATGTGACATATATGTAGTAGAAGGTCTTAATGATGCTGTAGGAGATATATTCATCACAGCAACTATACAAACTACGGACAAAATTCAATCAAGCAATTTATACAAAATTTATAGCTATATATCTCCAAAGATTATATAACTTTTAAAATATATATTGCGATTTTGAATAATTGTCTATAGTTTAAAAACCTCTAAAACATAAATGTATTTTCAATATAACATAATGAATATGTATTAATATATAGAGAGTGTTGATAATTTAATAATAACAATACATTTTTATGTAATTTTTAACTGCGTGCTATTATACTAGTAATAATAATATATATGATACATGAAATAGCCAGATAAACAATAAATAACTGATGTTAGCATAAAACTCATTGTAAAATGATATTAAAATTTTTTTGCATAAGATCACTTACATTGTCGTTGAAAAAATCAAAAAAAAATAAGCTGCGATCGGAAAAATCGGTAATCAAAACGAATCTCATGTTTCGCTGCAAGCGCTGCTGTGCCAGTTGAAGATTTGATATTTTCTAGAGTCCATCTGCCTTAGCCTTGGGAACTGCTGAGCTGTAAATCGTGCATATATCTTATATTGAAAGCCCCACTCTAAAGTTTTTTGCCTGCCTGTCATATTATTATTTAAAATATTTTGCAGCTGTATCTGTTCCGTTTTTGAGATCTGTTTTCTTAATTGTAAATTATGATTATGATTTTCAGTATCCCTTTATGCAGTAAAAGCCCTGTTTAAGAATATTTATGAAACTTTATAGCTGCAACAAGCATACCCAAGGCAATAATTTTTTAATTCCCAAACGGTTAAAGCGCAAACTTGTTGACATGATTCGATTTAAAGGTTCTTAGTTAAGAGTAAGATAAATGGATATAAGTGTGGATTAGATAACATAAAAAATATAAATAATATTACGCAACCATTGAAACTGTATTCACATAATGTCGTTGCCATATTAGCATATCAAATTTCTTGACAAAAATTCACAGAATGAATTTTCTTTCTTTCTCTGAATTTGATGTCGCAAGCCCACTTTCGAAAAGGGCAAAGTACTTGGGTTGGGCTTGGGTGACAAGACGATTACTTAATGGCCATTTTGCTTGTTTTTCTTTAGTTTTCAGAACCATAAAATCGACTCGTTTTAGTCGCCGGCCAAGTTGTTACGGCCATAACCCGGTTCTGGCCAGCGACATTTGCTAATGGCTGCAAAATGGTCTGTGAAAGTGGCTCGCCAACATTTGCGTAAAGACTTCCTTGGTAAACAACGAATCATAAATAAATTATTCATGTCATTTAATTATAGAAATTTTGCAATTTAAGTGCAGAAAACTACAATTGATTAAATAGAAAGTCAACGGATCTTAAAACAGATAATTTGAATAGGTGTATTGGAAATTGAATTAAATCATAATTATCATAATTAACATATTAACTCAGTCGCTAAAGAGAAAATGAACTCAAGAAATGCTAAAGAAAAATAATTAACAACTATAAAAAGAATTCCTAAATGTATTAATAGTTATAGAATGAATAAAAGACATATTATCTTAAACTCTCTTTTTAAACCCATTTTACTATATAAAGACAAGTGAAGACAATATGAACTTAACTTCAGCCAGTTCAACTACTACTTTTCATTCATTAGCATAATAGCACTTTGCAACACTGCCACCTATTTAAGAGCCGACTACATCTGTGTATTGTATGCTAATAGAAGGTGAACTCATTTCGCCGACTTCTTGTAATTTCGTAGTTTTAAACGACTAACAATTAGTGTTTCATGAATTAGCCATCAAATAAACGGCAACAAAGTGAATTCCAGATGCTGTAGAAGCACTTAACTACTTGCATTTAAGCATTTGGCAAGAAATGTTGATCTGCTGGCTTTAAACCAGAGCAACGAGTGCTGCAAAGCGCTGATAAAGCACAAAAGTGCCTGGTCATAATATTTGAAACGTGAGAGTTTTACGTTGTGGACCACTCCACGAAGGGGCGTGAAGATTTTTGTTCACTTCTCTTCCTTATTTTTTTCTGTGAAAAAGCATACGCTGAGGAATGGCTAAAGAAAATTTATTCCTGTTTTTTTCTCGTAATATATATGTATATACCCTTTCAGATGCCATGACGGAATTGTAGGGAGCTTAATCGACGGCATAGATTATAAGCTATATTTTAATGTATTGACATATAGCTCTTCCTGATTTAATATTAATTTTCTTTTGTCTTTGTTTCGACCTCAATGACTACACATTTTAAGTGAAATTCATTGCAACGTATTAAAGGGTACCTCCTTGTCGCCTAACTATAGTAAGTTCTTTTCTGTTTTTGCTTGTGGCGTTAAAACAAAAACAAAAGACCTGAAAGCGACGAGCACAAACAATAGAGCCGTTTATTGCATTGATTATGAAATTTTTCGTTTTATTATTATTTTATTTTGTCCCCCATTTTCATGCAGTTTAAATGCTGGGAAATTACACACACATTGTTGCAGTACACATACATATGTACAAATATGTATAACAGGTTTACAGTTACATATCATGTAATTGTATATAGAAAGATGTGTGTGAGTTAACCAGACGCAACTCTGTGGGAACTGAAAAGTATTTGACTTGTCTCAAATTGTTACCTCTTTTTTTGTGTGTATCTAATTACGTTGAGTATTTGATTTAATTTTAAGATTAAAGTAGGATCTTGATTTCAATGTAAACTCATTAATAATTGAATCAATTGTATCACAGCAGGGAAAAAAGTCGGAGACTTTGCACTTGTTGTAATATTCAAAGTACCTAAAGTACTCTCTTGGATCATGAGTAAATAAGTGGACACTAATTAATAATTGAGTAAATGAATGACATCAACCTCAAGGTATGTGGTTCTACACTAGTTAGAATAGGTATACGTATTTGTTAACTGTGGCTGCAGTCAGTTAACTGTAACTAAATGTTCATTTTGCTAGATCCGATATGATGCATGAAACCGTAACAAATAAACAAATCGGCATACGTGTACGAAACCTATTTGGCCAACTCATGATCCCACACAGAGACCCTTAGTTACGCATCATTAGCAAAATAGCTGAAAGAGTTGTTGCCAGGGGCTAACCATCGGCTTCTATTTTGCGAGAGCGTGACAAAAAACTGAAGCCAAAGCCGTCCGCTGATATAATGATTATATTGCGCGCTGCTGTTTATATGGTAAAACGATATGATTGCATGATGACATGACATGACATATAATAAAGTCTATTGAAGAGCCACACACAGCCACACAGCCATAGAAACTCAGCTGCCACACAATGCCCGAGTAAAAGACAATATTTCAATTAGAGATGGGCGTGCCCTAAGAAAATAATCACGAACCCTTCAAAACTTTTTCACTCTATTTATCTAGTGTGTGGTGTAAACTAATAATAAACTAGTTTGCTCATAACATAAAAATGGAAAAGAAAATAAGTTATGCTATGAATTTTATATAGGAAACCTTAAATGTGTATTACTTGTCTCACGACACGCACGCATCTCTCATGTCAACTTTAGCCGCATAAAAAAAAGAGACGCCAGCGGAAAATTGACAGCACGCCAACAACAAAAACCCATACGAGCCCAACACGCGGGGGAGTTGTGAAAGGGAAACCAAAATCCAAGTAGTATGAAGTAATGGAATAAATGGAACACAGCATGCAGCGAGTGCTCCTTGTGGGGGGGTCTAGCAACTAATTTTAGTGACACAAGTTATTAGCTGCAAGTGTGTGAGCATATGTATGTGTGTGTGTGAGTATATGAACGATAAAACTCAGGGACTAAGCTAAATAATGTGATATGGGTAATCGATAGGCCTCTATTGAGGCCAGGCAAATTAGAAGAGTTAACGAGAGAAACTCAAAATAAAGTTAGTTAAATAACAGAATAACTGTAACTACTATATAAAAAAAAGTTAGGCTATTAAGAAATGTAATATTCCTAGAAGTTTATATCAAGAAAAGTATAACACAAATATATTTAATGTGATAAAATAAACTCGTTTTAAAGGAAGAATGAAATGGAATTGAAAAGAAATAAATCATTTGCCAAAGGAGCAAAGCTTAGTTACAGGAAACTGTTGCAATGAGGAAGAAACACAACAGAGCAGGAAAAAATTAATGTGCAAAGGAAATTAAATAAACAAACAAAAAAGTATGCTGTGCGAGAAGCAAACGGAAGCAGCTAAATGAATAGCACATCATATCTTGCCTGTAGATCACAATGTATGTGCCACTGTGCTCTCTAGAGGGTGCTACCAACCCCCTGCATCTCCCCTTTCCATATTTAAATGCACATGTTATAAATGCCAACTTACAGCAAAAAATCAGAAAAGTTGTGCTGCAACTTTTAATGCCTTGCCACCGAGTCCTGGACAAGGACAACAAAAAAACACTAACATAAATCAAGACTAACACATACACACACGCACACACACACACAGTGAATACCTGGTATAAGGAATTAAAGAACAATGCGGCACTTTAAATGGCTTTCCAGGAAACTGATTCGCGCTACTTAATGCTCCAGCAACTGGGCGTTAAAATTGTTGTTTTGCGAATAATTAAAAGCACGGCACAAAGCACTGCAAGGCGTTAACTCATTTATTTTCCTTTCAATTTCGGTCTAAATTGTAATGTACGTCCTGGCCGAAGGGCTAAGATAAGCAACAACTAACGGTAAACGAGCGATAAGAACTCTGCACATCTGCACAACCGCCAACGATGCCGCACAAAACGCAACTGACTGAGCGAAGCGAACGAGCAAATTTACAGACTTGAACAACTTCAACTGCGACTTCGAAACTTCGCTCGTTGGCTCGGCTCCAAAAAAGAAAAAAGAAAACAACAACAACAACAAGAGTAACAATAGAAACAGCAACAGCTGCTCTGCTTTCGGCTTGCGGCCCGACAGCGTGCACTTGCCTCGGCTAAGAGCAGCAATGCGTTGGTTCTAGTCTTTGTTCCAGTCGTGCAACGCTCGTGTATTTTCAACTGTTACTTTTCAAGTCATGATTTAAATTGTTTGGTTTGATGACTTGTCTAGAAGTGCACAAGTCAACGAGCATTCGAATTCGAATCATGGGATAGAATTTGAGTCTAGTATTGTAATAACTGTGGGACATACTAACTAATGTAACTTGCAAGTTTTTTTTTTATATTTAATACAAATTCCACGAAATTAAGGAAATTTATCCCCTACTTATACTATAGTAAAGTTGTTGTAAAGTTCTTGAACCTTGTTGCCTTTGAGCCATCAAACTTGGTTAAGTACTCGTACGGCAACAACGTGGAAATCTTTACCATGGCATTAATCTGCGAACTGCTCAGCGCTGTGAGTAAATGCCTTCTGGTAGATTGGCAAGACTCAAGGGTGCACCAGGTTCGCTTAAAAGGGGGCTTAGCTGGTCTCAGTTGAGTGCAGCAATTAACTGTAAGGGAATGCCTGCAAAAAAAGAAAACCGCAAGGGGTAGGGAATTCGACAGAGAGAGAGAGAGAGAGAGACAGCTCAAGTGTCCCTAAAAGCAGAAACAACCAGATAGCTTAAGAAACAAAGAATCAAGTAACTTTTAAGTGGAGAAGGTCGCCGTTTATTGATTGCGGGCGACGCGGACGAAGACGATGGTGAAAGCAAAAGCAAATGCAACAGCAACAGCAAGAGCTAAAGCAGAAACCAAAACAGACAACAAGAAAAACGCCCGCAACCGGGAATTGGCACAGGCCCTTGAAAAATCCATTGAGCCCACGCAAAATGCGACGCAACTCGACGTGAAGATGACGACCAAGTGCAAGTGGAATTAACTGAGAGGATGGCGATGGCTAAAAGACGCACATCCGAATGCTCTATATTCTGTAGATTTTGACATTGTAGTTACATACACTGACAAGAAGAAGAAATCGGTAGTTAAATCATGTGAAAGTGTAGTCTAAATGTGAAAAATTTTGTGATTATTTTGCTCTTGATTTGCAACTGTCGTATTTCGACATCAAGCGAATTAGTTGAATTGATCGTGTTATATAAGAACTCAGTAGAGTTCGAACCCTATTTCTGATAACTTATGTGCCTACGCATGCCCCACTGGTCTACGTAGGCTACTGTTACAACACCGGAAATCTAACATTTTTTTTAGCTTAAATCTATATTTGTATAATCCCTGGGTCTTTAATAATAAACCTGAAATTGTAATTTAGAAATACTTTTTCTATAAATTTGCCTAAGTTTCCAAAAACGAAGGCAATTCGTTTGACGAGGACCCGGGTTCGAATCCTAGGCAGGGATGGTTGTATTGTGTTTGTCTTTAGTAGCTTAGATCTTAGAACATAAGAAACCCAAAACACCTAAGCGTTGTAGTCAGTAAGGCAACTTAGCCATCCTAAAAAGTCAAGGTTTAATTAGACATGCTCTATAGAGTCAAATGACAAGGTGCAATAAAAAAACAAGTAAGAACGCTCTAGTCGGGTCTGCCCGACTACGAGATCCCCTGAACCAAGTCCGAGGCGGTGTTTTAAACAATCTAGCTTATATCTTTTACCGGTACATATTACCCTCTGCGTGCACACACACACGCACACATATACATACACAAGCACGCGCGCCGCTTACTGCGTAGATGATATAGCGGCTGCGCTTGGGCTGCATTCTGGGCAGCATTATGAGAAATTCATTGTTGAATAACTTCGGTTCTAGATCTACTTTCTTAATGAAATTTTCAGGACATAATATTGACATCTAGAGGTGTATATATACGAAATCCCAACTCCCTAGTATTTGAAATACGTTTTTTCCACTTATGGGGCTAATGGGGGGAGGTATCCAAAATTTAAAAAGTTTTTTATCTGTATTTGCATCACAGCAACCTACATAGTCAATTTGGTGTCTCTAGGTATTATGGTCTAAAAGTTATAGCTTAAAAACAAAGTCAAAATATCGA
This sequence comes from Drosophila gaucha, assembly GCA_035045545.1. Taxonomy (NCBI): domain Eukaryota; kingdom Metazoa; phylum Arthropoda; class Insecta; order Diptera; family Drosophilidae; genus Drosophila; species Drosophila gaucha. Next base: position 547,862 of record JAWNOY010000342.1, read on the forward strand.
TTGTTATCGATAATAAGGAACTAGGATGAGTTATCGAAAAAAAAAAATAAACTTGTACTGCGTATGGTATACAAGAATATATATCTAAAATCTCAAATCTCTAGCTTTTGTGGTTTACGAGATCACTGCGTTCATACGGACGGACAGACGGACGGACGGACAGACGGACGGACGGACAGACGGACAGACGGACAGACGGACAGACGGACATGGCTAGATCGACTCAGCTCGTCGTCCTGATCAAGAATATATATACTTTATGGGGTCTGCCACGCCTCCTTCTGCCTGTTACATACATTGTCACAAAACCATTATACCCTGAATTCCCATTTTCAATGGGTTCAGGGTATAACAAGTAAGAAAGCTCTAGTCGGGTCTGCCCGACTACGAGATCCCCTGAACCAAGTCCGAGGCAGTGTTTTAAACAATCTAGCTTATATCTTTTACCGGTACATATTACCCTCTGCGTGCACCCACACACGCACACATATACATACACAAGCACGCGCGCCGCTTACTGCGTAGATGATTTAGCGGCTACGCTTGGGCTGCATTCTATGCAGCATTATGAGAAATTCATTGTTAAATAACTTCGGTTCTAGATCTACTTTCTTAATGAAATTTTCAGGACATAATATTGACATCTAGAGGTGTATATATACGAAATCCCAACTCCCTAGTATTTGAAATACGTTTTTTCCACTTATGGGGCTAATGGGGAGAGGTATCCAAAATTTAATAAGTTTATTATCTGTATTTACATCACAGCAACCTACATAGGTATTATGGTCTAAAAGTTATAGCTTAAAAACAAAGTCAAAATATCGATTGTTATCGATAATAAGGAAATAGGATGAGTTATCGAAAAAAAAAAATAAACTTGTACTGCGTATGGTATACAAGAATATATATCTAAAATCTCAAATCTCTAGCTTTTGTGGTTTACGAGATCACTGCGTTCATACGGACGGACAGACGGACAGACGGACAGACGGACAGACGGACAGACGGACGGACGGACAGACGGACAGACGGACATGGCTAGATCGACTCAGCTCGTCGTCCTGATCAAGAATATATATACTTTATGGGGTCTGCCACGCCTCCTTCTGCCTGTTACATACATTGTCACAAAACCATTATACCCTGAATTCCCATTTTCAATGGGTTCAGGGTATAATAAATAAAATATATACATATCTGTTTAGCTTATACCTTTCGCTAGCCTAGCCTTAACTTTAGAGATATGATCATACAATATGACCCCATTGATGACTAGATTTTTAAAGTGCAACAAATCAGCCAAGTCTATGGCCGACAAATGATAGCAGTTCAAGAGCTTTTTTAATGTTTCGAGGCAAAAATGTGTTTTTGAACAGCTGTCGGCTTAGATGTGCCCCCAAATGCTGGCGACTCATTGAACCAAGTGGCACACACACATAAGAAATGAAAGAAGTAAACACATTGCAATCGGTTGTTATCGACTGCACAAAACTCTGTTAGCTATATAAAACTGAAGTCACTGCCAAACAAATAGTTCAGATTTTCTGAACAGGGTATATTATTGGTCAATTATTAATTTGCAGGATATTTCTCTTTATTTGCAAGTCAATAGCACTGCACTTAAGAGTCGACAATCAGTCACGTTATCAAAACCAATATAGCCTTTGTCAATAGGTGAACAGCGTATAATAATCGCCAACTTTGCTGTGCCAGGACATTTCTCTTGATTTGCAGGTCAATTGCGCTGCAGTCGAGACTCGAGAGTCGACAGTCGGTCACTGTCCTCGTTCATGTTTAGGTTTCCGTTCACATTTATGTCCCCAGTCCCCAGCAATACACTCCGGGCCAGTTGCGAAGTACCAGTCGAGCTGCACTCAACTAAAACGTAACGGTAGAAAAGAGCCAGTCAGTCGACCGTCAGTCAGGCAGTCAGTTAGTCAGTGAGCACTCGAAGTGCGTGCAACGTTTGTCAAATTGCAGCGATTGCCACTTTCTGTTCCCATAGCCAACAAGGGGAGTCCCTTTCACCCCACCCCTACCTCTGGCATGGCCCATACCAATTCCCAATATAGCCGCAACCGGTAGCCGCATCGCCAGCAGTTGACAAAACCCAACCAAGCAGCCAACAACAACAACAACAACAGCGACCGCAGCATTTGTAATGGAAATGAAAATTCCTGCATTGAAATCTCGTTTTATTTGCCTTGTTGAAGTTTTTTTGCGGTTTGTTATTGTTATATACCCTAACAATCAGATATAATTATTCAGAGACAACCTGAGAAAATTTTAAAGCAACAGAACTCTCACTCAACCCAACCAACCAATAGAAAATAAAGCTTTCAAAAATATGAAAATAGAAATTTTTTTCTATATGCCCGAAAGGGTATTGCGTAAGTCTAATCAGAACAATGTCTAAAATCATTGGACTTATTTACCATATTACCTAGATTACATTGTAAATAGTAATAGCAATAGCAATGTCTCGAAAATATTCTATATTTCTATAAGGGTATTTGGTCTTCGGCTTGCCACAGATAATAAGCAGTTCCTTCTTGTCCGACTGCCAGTGACATTGCTCATCAGTCGTTGTCATTGTCATCGTTGTTGTTTTTATTGTTATTTTAACTGTTGCACTTTTGTTCGCATTCCAAGTTTTTGACTGCATTGTGGCCATTAAATAGCTTTAGCTTCTTCTTCATTCCAGTCACGATAAATGTAATACCACCCAAAAGCGAAACTCAATTACAGTAAGGAAATGATTTTAATCAACATTTTATAAAACCTAATGCTAAGAGGGAATTTTTAGTAGAGTTTCTGCTGATTCATACAAAAATAAAAAATTAATAAATGAGCGTTAGAGTAATAGATGCGATAAAGTAAACACTATTTTTTCTATAATTATTTTTTTTGTCCGTTACGTATTTATTTCCGTTATCCAACTTATCAATTTGACTTTATCAGGCACTCTGCAACATTCTCGTCGTATGTTTTTGTCAACAACCTACAAAATCTATGAGCTTGAAACATTTTTTAAAGGATTTATGGGTGTGACAAAAGAGTTCCGGACAAGCTAAAGAACTCTACGAATTTGTCAACTCGTCCAAAACAATGCCGTAAGAAAAATAACAAACATTTTAAGAGTCAACAAAAAAGAATAAAAATGAAAATATTTTAAAAAGATCTAGATTCCTTTGTGTTTTAAATATTTTAAAATTTCTTTTTTAAAATTTTTGCTTCTACTCAACAAGTTTTAGTTTTTTTTTACTTTCACTTATGCAACATGTTGATCCCTATAAATAATTTTCTCGGTAACCAGTTGTTTTTAGCTTATCTCAAGCGTGCTTAACCATTATTGCCATAAGCCAGGTTGGCGTGTTAGCATGCAACTGTTCCAAATCATTAATTCACATATCGCTAATAACAAAAAAATGTTTAAACTATTTTAATAGCATTTTTAGCGTGTCATTGGCAAAAGTTGTTAAATGTAGCTCAATTATTAAACGCAGTGCCCATTAAATCAGTAAAACAAGGTATATATTAGTTTTATATTTATAAATATTATATCAGAAATATACATACAAACATATCAGATCAATCATTTTAATTAATCATAATATATTAGAAAATGAATACAATTCGAAATTGAGCAGAGGGTATCGGCTAGCCGGGCAAACTCCAACTACAACTCTTAATTGTTTTGAAGAATGGCCATTAAAATGAACAACAATTTAATTATAATTTTGTAGTTTAGTTGCAGTCTATATTATATGTATATTAAAGGTACTAAAATTCGAATTCTTGAGATAACAAATTGAACAATAAAATAACATGTTAATTGTTTAAAACTGATAACGATTTAAGAAATTCTCACGCAAGATTGTGTAACTAATTGTTATTTATTGCCAAGATAAATTTACTTATCTTTAAGTTTAGCCAACAAGCAAAGCTTACAGAAATATTCTGATATATGTACATATGTCTGTTTACGTACATAGGCTTATATACCAATTAGAACAAAAACATCAAACGAGCGACCAGCAAAAGGCAACCACAACAACAACAACAATAGCCCAAAGCGAGATTAGAAATGGGCAACGAGGTTCAAGAGCACAAATAACTGTGTTGTTGTTAATGGAGCCACTAGGGGGAGCGGCGACGCCGACGGCGGAAGCGGCAGTGGCATTCGCCGCGGTGTTGCCAATAGTGTGTGAAAAAGGGTCAAAGAAAGCAAAGAAAAGGGAATGTATTTGTATGTGTAAGAATGTAAGACAAAGGGGAAAGTACAAAGCACTGCAAAAATAAAAAAATAAATAAAAAGCAGCAGAAGAAAATCAATTTAAATTGAATTATACAATAAAGCAATAAACGAATTGCATGCAAAGAATTGTTGAGAATTAAAGTAAAGCATAAGAAAACTGAATGAATGAATGCGAATACGAATGAGTAAGCAATAAAGCTAAATAAAGATGAGCTGTCGCGACGGCAGCGGCTGCTGCATAAATTAAAGCTGCGGCAATTTTGTAACAATTTGTAAGAGCACCAGCAGCAGCACCAACAGCAACAAAAAGGAGATGCAAATATTGTGGTGTGGCCAGACTGTCTGGGGTTTTTTTTATTTTTATTTTTTCGCTAAATAGCAATTGCTGATAGTGGCAGTGGTGGAGGGAAAGTGATAGACAACCTTGACGCACAGCGTCAGGTGCGTTGTAACGGTAATTGAACGCAAACACACATACACATACAAAGACAAGTTGAGACAGACTCTCACAGCATGCAGCAATTTTGATAATTTGATTTAAGTCAAGCAAAAATACAAATTTAGTTGTCTCTCGTCTGGTGAGTTTATGTTGCCGCTCAACTAAACTTGAATCCGGTTTCTTATAATTTTTTGTTGGGATTATAAACAGAGGGTTGAATTTGAATGTGTGTGTTTTCGACTGTGTGAGTGTATTATTGTGTCTGTGTTGTTAGGATGAAAATACTATTGATTGTTATGACCTGCCCATTATACTCACATTTTTGTATATCCTTGCACTTGTTTCATTCACTTTTTGTTAATAAACTCAATACATTTTGTTTCTTTCTAACACGCACACGCACACATGAACACATACAGAGCGTCGCGTAATCCTTAAACCAACACAAACACCAACTAGACTTAAAAACTTTTCAATTTTTAGTGCACATTTGAATGTTTACTTGAGGAGACCGTTAAAGTAGCGGGTTAACTAGACTGTTTATGGTTATTTAAATGTAAACATTACGCTTAATCAATTACAAACGCGCAGCGTGCCCATCACAGACATCACTGTTGGGCAAGACTAAGCGCGACACTGCTGGTCTGTGTGACCGCACAGCGTAATCAGCAAAACGAGCAACCAATTTGTGGGAGATGTGAAAACTATCGATTGTCATTTGCTTATCGATGCTTTGGAACAGCTGAGAAATAATTAATCGAGTATTTTGACGGTTTCATTTAAAATGTTAAGTTGAAACAATAAATATGCAAATAAATTAACTTATGAACTACAAATGAAATTTTTAATTTTACGCTAATGTTGTTAATACATTTTTTGATGTTTATAAAAATGTTGCAGATGATATGAAATTACTACAAAAAGGTCAATAAATTTGAGAATTACGAAGATGTACCAAAATTAATTGGGATTTTGTCATACTGGGGGATTTTCAGAATAACTGTAAAGGAAGTTCAATGCCGCCGTTGCTAAACAAAAAAAATCACAAAAAAAAAAAAAACAATAAAACCTAAACAACGCACCTATGTTATTGTTAATTATAGTCTAGCTGAAACAAAGTACAAGAGCTGAGATAACAGAGAGTATTGATAAAGTGCAACTCCCCAAGACGGTTTGATCAACATTTTTTTGCTGCCTAGCAAACAGCTGGCAATTCAGTTACGTTGAGTCAGCAAAGCCATGCGGAACCTTGCTCCACTTCTAACGCTGATATTTGCGATCTCTTGGAAGATCTGTGAGGCAGCTGCGCCCCGTCGACCGGATGGACGAATTGTTAACGGAAGGGAGGCAAACGAAGGCGACTTTCCTTATCAGCTATCGCTGCGTCGCCTCACCGTACACATCTGCGGCGCCTCTATCTTGGACGGCAGCTGGGCCATCACTGCCGCCCATTGCATCGATGGCCATGAGAAGCAGCCTCAGGAGTTCACCTTGCGACTGGGCAGCGTGAGGCGCTCAAGTGGAGGCAGCCTGATGAACGTTCGAACGATCTACAAGCATCCTTCGTACGATGCCAAGGACATGAACTTCGATGTCGCTCTGCTGCGCACACAACTCGGCGCCCTAACCCAGGACCCAAATGTCTCACCCATCTCGCTGCCCGAAGCTGGGGCAGCGATTGAGGAGAATCTGTATGCCGTTGTATCCGGTTGGGGGTATATGAGCAGCAGCGAATCGGTGCTATCCTCTGTGTTAAAGTACACAACAGTGCGAACGGTTAATCAGGAGAAGTGTCACAACGATTTGAGATATCACGGCGGTGTTACCGAGGCGTAAGTAAAGCGAGAGAGAGATACGCTTCTCCCAATATCCAATTAATATCGTTTTGTATCTCTTGTTCTGGCAGCATGTTCTGCGCCTCGGCACGTAACACGGATGCCTGTCAGGGTGAGTAATTGATTTGAACAGCTTTTCGAAAAATAATTGTGTGATAACAATTTTGATTTTGTTGCTGAATAGGCGACAGTGGTGGTCCACTTACAGCTCAAGGCAGGCTAATCGGCATCGTGTCGTGGGGCGTGGGCTGTGCAGGTGGGTATAAATTTAATTATATTTTAAAATTTATACTTACTATATTGCTTTCAGATCCGTACTATCCTGGTGTTTACACGCGCTTGTCGCATCCGTCGATCAGAGGTTGGGTACGTTTGCTGACCAAATTGTGAATTGAAATGTATTTTGACTGCTAATTAAATAAAATAATAGTTCAGAAGTATTAAATTTCTTGCAATTGCAAACGTTTTCTTGATTAAGCTTAAGTACTCCGTTTCAAAATGCGCGCTCAACACTCTGCGCTGTTATCGATAGTCGATAGTTGTGTGCTACGCTTGCTAACATTTGGCACATCGCTAGACCCACTTCTTATTGGAAAATTTGTGCACACATCGTTTTGGCTACGCTTGTGATTAACCGACGGTTTAATTTAGAGTTAATTAATTAATTAAATTACTACTAAAAGTGCATTTGAAACAAACGACTTGTGCAGACAATCAAAATCAATCAACAACGAAAACGTCCGGCACAAACGAAAAGCAGCAGAGTGGGAGTGGCAAGTGGGACGTTGGTTGGCGGCGCGCATTTCTTATTGGGGTAAATGCAAACTAACAAAAAAGGTGTTTATAAATAAACCAAAACAACAACAATTCGTGTGCTTAGCAGAAGTCTTGTGGTGAATGTGGTGGCGCTGGTGCTGGCTGTGCCTGAAAATGATCTACAAGTTATTCTGCTGCACTATCAGCCTCGTCTTCTTCTGCTTTAACGTGCTTTGGTTCTTCTGCAATTTGGCAATTCCTTGGTGCACTCTTACTCTGGTGGCAATTTGTGTGGCATCGAAGTTTGTAAAGCTGCAGCGCAGCCCAAACGAGAAACGTTTGCTTAGCCTGCTCAATACGCCGAACGATTGGCCTAATTACTGGCCCATTGCGAATCGAGGCGCCGGCTACGATGCGCCCGAGAACTCGCAGGCAGCTGTCAAAAAGGTGAGTGAGTGTCTGTTTGTGACGTCATCGGCAGCAGCAGACGGTGGTTGTTTTCTTTCGGCAATCAAAAATCAATACTTAACCAACCCTATTTGCTTCTATAGTGCCTCGCACGTGGCTATCGTAATGTCCTGCTGGATGCCGGCATTACGGCCTGCAGCGAAATTGTTATTGCCAATCGATTGACTGTGGAACGAGCCGGCCTAACGGGCAACCTGTCACATCACACGCTCCATGAACTGCAGCAGCTGAGTATTACGGAGCAGCACCCAATGGGGTACACTATAAAAAATTGTCATGTATATACCATGCTGAAGATCTTCCTTTTCAGCTCGCAGTATGATAGGGAATCGGTGGCCACGCTTAAGCAATTAGCCGACTTTTTGGAGGAGCAGAACACACCACCTACATTATTCCTGCATCTGCAGGATACCAGCGCGCTTATGATCGATCAACTGCAGAAGTTTATGGCTGCCAATGAGACATTTACACAGCACACCGTTGTGGTCAGTCGATCTCCCTTGGCCATATATCAGGTGTGCGAAACATAGCCACAGTGCAGCTTCAATACAGTGAACACTAATGCAAAAACAGAATGTTGTGCAGTAGTTAAGACTTTCTAAACTGCCTCATTATATCAATTTTTTATAATTCTCAAATATTTCTTTACTATTTATTATATTTGCTTACTGTTTTCTAGCTGCGCAAATTAAGGCCTGAAATTATTTGCGGTCTGTGGCATGAGAGCTATTTATCGCTGTCTATACTCAAATCGTCAACGCTAATTACCTCAATATATGGTGCAATTTTGCGCAATATAATTGCACCTGTAATTGGCATTAGTGTTGTGTTTCTCAACAAGGAGGAGTTCAATTTGTAAGTTATTAAACCAAAAACCAAATCTGATTTGCTCTTGCTCAACGAACCGTTAACATATAGCTTTAAAATATTTGTCAATGCCCCAAAAACTGAGTAACGATAGTTTTTGCAAAGCTCATCTTTGTTTTGTTAACAAGATGGCAGCACACCAGCTCGATCAGGCGCAAATGTAACCGTTACATGAGCAAGTAAAATTAAATTTTGTACATAACAGAAGGAAACGCACATTCGTATGCAGATATTTATATATACATATATTTCTTAACATTTACATTCGTTGCAGGCACATCGGCGACCTCTGGCGCAATGTGGGCGTGCGTCCAATTGCTTACATGGTTAATTCGCCCAACGAGAAGCGCTATTTTCAGAAGACGATGAAAACGCAATACCTCACGGACTCTTTGCGCTCCGAACCACATCTCTTGATGAAAGCCTAAAAAACGAAACAAACCAAATTTAAAGTTAAAAGCAAAAAACATGCGCGCACACATACACACACAAATCATTTGCATTTAGAATTATTTTTAGACAGTCTATGCACAGTTTGTTTTTAAAGTTATTTAATTGCTTAATTTGTAGTGCGTCGATTCATAATTGAAGTTGTTTTTTTATTGCTTGAAAGCTTTGGAAAGTATTATCCAGTGAAATTGAAGCTATATCTTACTTTATGTTTTTTATACATACATACAATTTTTTGCTAAGTTTATTGTGCTTTATTTGACGTAGATGCTATTTATGATAAGATTTCTACACGTCCTTCATTACAATATTATTTTATTATTATATGTAGTATTTATTTATCGCGCTTTTTCTTGTTATATATGTTTTTATATTTTTATACTATATCTACATTTCCTATGCTTTCTCGATTGGCACAAATTTTATGAACATAAGAAAACCCAAAACCAATGTTACAAAATGTTCTCAAGCGAAGGTGTTTTGCAATTTATGTACTAATTAAACAACATATATATGAATACCTTTTAAGAGCAGCTTTTATACTCAATTATACTAATATTTTGCAGTCCCTTGTTACTTAGAACCCAAACAAAAACTGCTTGTATTGAAGACACAATGAGAAATATTGAATTGATGAAATTTTGATGTCTGAACGAATTAGTTATACGATTATACCAAAAAGCAAAACTATTTTATAACGATACAATGGATCTATTATGTATTTGTGTGAAGAATACTTTTATAAATCAAATAAACGAAAGTTAAATCATTTGTTCTTATTTTTTATCTCAGGCTTAGCAAATTTTCAATAATTATATATTTTCAGGAAAAACTATGTTAACCACAAATGGACTACATACATGGCGGTAATCTGAAAAAAAAACTTATTGCGAAGATACAAATATGAAAATAAAACTATATATATATTTTCGTTCGCTATCCAGAAGCTCGTATTTAAGCAAACCCAGTTTACTTATAAGAGACTAAAAGGAATCGATCTGTAAACTTGTCCGTTCGAAAACTTCAGTTAACGATATATGTAGTTTTTATACATCCAAATATTTCATAAATAAATATGTAAGGTATTTTTAAATTTTCTTTATTAGTTATTTGATTTTCGTGATAATTCTTACAAGATAAGCTATGTATTTATTTAATATATATATGTATATTCGTATGAATTCTAAAATTATGTATATTCAGAAGTTAAGATTTTGTTAAGGTATGTACTCATTATGTATGTATGCTTGAGCTCCAATTCTCCAACTCTCTCTCTCTCTCTCTGTTTTCTGTTGCCAGTTTTCCTCTTCCTTCTTTTTTGTTTTTTGTGTTTTAACTTAAAAATTAACAATACGTAGCTATATTACCATGCTGTAAACCTTTTTTTTGTACACAGGAGGCATAAACAATAAACATAAAAAAACTTTAGACTTTAAGAAGTTATTGTTAATGGGATTTATTTGCGACGAGAGCGTGTAGCACGTTTGGGCTCTTCTATCTGTTCGGAGTGCGATGCTGTTGCATTTGTTGCCTCCTCCAGTGCCTCGAAGTGCACCTTGCGACCGCGTCCGGCGCGTGTTCCAGCCGCCGTCTCTGGCGCAATTTCCACATTGTCCTCCACGGTTTTGACGGCCCGTAGGGCACGTCCACGTGGAACGGGCGCTCGCTTGATGGCCGGCTCTTCCGTTATCGCCAACTCCACATGGGTCACAATGATTGGTGTCTTGCCACGCGCCTTTTTGACAGGCGGCTGCTCATCTGTAACCTCCTCTTCAACTGCAGCTGCCTTGCCTTTGCCGCGTGCATTCCGTTTTGCTGTTTGCTTGGGCTCAGGCAACGGCTCCTGTCCCACATCTTCTTGCTCTTCGTGGTGACTACTTGTGGCACTCGCCTTCCGCCCGCGCGCCACGCGTTTGTTAACTGGCAGGGCAACACTTATAATTTCTGTCACGTCAACCGCTTGAACTGCTGCCTTGCGACGAGCTCCACCACGTGGTTTGGTGGTCACCACGGGCGATAGCTCCTCCGTTGCAAGCTTCTTTTCTGGAGGTTGGTCACTGTCGTCTTTGGCCTTGCGCCGCCTGGGCGTTGCAGGACGTTGCACTGCTGCTGCGGTATCTACTAGGAGTTCCAGGGCCTTGGCCGTTGGCTGTCGAACACGACGGCCACGTGACGTGCCTGGCTTATCATCGTCCGATGCCTCATTATAGTTTTTGCGCGGCACGTTGCGTCCTTCGCGTCGCGGCGAGCTTGTTGTCTCTGGTAGTGGCAAAGGTAATCCAGGCGGCGTACAAGGCGCTACAAGATCAGCAGTAGCCTCGATGATTACCTTCTGCTTAGGGTGGAGGGTTGGCGTCGTTGGCTTTGGCATGGACGGTGTCTCGGTTTCAGGAGCTTTACTGACCGCTTTACTAGCTGCTGGTTTGCGTGCTCGACGAGACGACGACGTGGAGCCCTGTTTATCCTCATCCGATGTTTCATCATAGTTCTTGCGCGGCAAATTACGTCCTTCGCGACGTCGTGGGGTCAGCTCATCCTCTGAGCTTGGCGGCTGTGGTCTTGGCGATGCAGCCACTATAACAGCAGCAGATTCAGGGAGCTCCTTGGTCAGCTCTAGCTGCTCCTCAACCACTGAGGCTTTGCGTCCACGTCGCGAAATTGTTTTCTTGGTCACTGTTGGGGGTTCCTGTACAGGTGTATCTATATTAACTGAAGCCTTGCGATTGCGTCGCGTCGTCTTTTTCTCCACTGCAGGCTCTGCTGCTTCGGAAACTTGATGTTCCACATCAACGCTGAGATTGCGACTTGGCTTAGCTGCATTCTCTGCGGACTCCGTGTCATCCGAATGAGTTTCATCGGCAGATGCCTTGTGACCACGTCGCCTTGTCTTCAGCTCAGCGGGCTCACCTGGCGTCTCTGAATCGGTTGTGGCTTTACGTCCACGTCGCGATCCCGATGCCACAACTAAATCCTGTGGCTGCACATCCTCTACAGCAACAGATTGCCGGCGACCACGTCTCCTGACTGTGGGCGTCACGTCCACTGAAGCTGGCTCTTCGATTCGCAGAAACTTTGGCAACGGTTCGGCTGCTTCTTCAATTATATCCAGATGGTCTCTGGCTGGCGTTTGTTGCTCCACAGTTTCCGCCGTAGCTTTGCGTGTATTGCGCACAAGTTTGCGCTCAGGCAGCTCTGGTGTTTGCTCTGCAGATGCTTTGCGACCGCGCCGTTTGGGTTTCTCTATGATTGGCTCCTCAATGGGCTTTACGGGCTCAAAGACTTCAGCTGCAACAACTTCAACGGATGGCTTGCGCCCACGTCGCTTTGGTTTGTCCGTGTCGGTTGTTGTCTTCTCCACTGTTTCGTCAACATCCGTTGTGGGTCTTCGTCCTCGTTTGATGGGTTTATCCAAGTCGCTTGATTCTTCAACGAGTTTGTCCTGTGTTAGCGTCGCCGTTGTTTCAACATCCGTTGTCGTGTGTTTCTGTCCCCGTCTCGTCCTTGGTTTATGCAAGTCTGTTGTTGACGATATATTTTCATCTTCCGGTTTCTTCTCTGCATGCTCTTTAGTTTCATCTGCTGTTGCTTTTCTTCCACGACGTTTTATTTTAGTCTGATCTTGTGTTTCCCTTTCTTCACTTACAATTTCTTCTACTTTCTTCTCTGTCGGGGCTTGATCTATTTCGACAGTTGCTTTCCTTAGCCGACGTTGAAGATTATGTCGTTCGCTTGGTTCTTCCGACTTCTCTTCTATACGTCCTACAGTGTCCTCTGCGATTGTGTTCTGTTTGTGTTGCTCTGCATCAACTGATTTTCTACCACGCTTTATTTTATCTTTATCGGTTATTTCTGCGGACTTGATTTTAGTATGTGTCGCAGTCTCTTCCGCTGATGACTCTTCTTTTTTCATCTCAATAACTGCAGCAGTTTTCACTGTGGCTTTCCTTCCACGGCGCTTTTGTTTGTGTAAATCGGTTTGTTCATCAGACTTTATTTCTGTTTCCTCTACAGTTTCTTCTGCAATTGTGTCCTGCACTTTGTTTTCCTCCGCATCAACAGATTTTCTTGCACGACGTGTTGTTCTAGTTGGATGGGTTGATTCTACTGACTTCTGTTTCACTTCACTTTCATCATCGATTAGGTTTACCACGTTCTTCTGCGAGTCGGATTCTTTTTCATTTGTCTCAACTGGTGTTTTTCTTCCACGACGTGTTGCTTTGGGCATGTTTTCGGGTTTCTCTATATGTGTGACAGTTGCTTTATCGTTTGCTTCTTCAAACTTCTTCTCATCTAATGCTTCTGTTTCCACTGTTGCTTTCCTTCCACGACGTTTTGATGTATGTCGGTCGCTTGGTTCTTTCGACTTCACTTCTATATGCTCAACAGTTACTGCTTTGTTTTCCTCTGCATCGAGCGATTTTTCATCTACAGGCTCTTGACTTTCAGCAATATCCAATGCAGCTTTACGTCGTCGACTGTTCGTTTCTTCTTCGCCCATTTTCTCTTGTAGCTGTTCATTTTCAGCAACTTCAGAAGAGTTACGCCGATGTCGCTTAGGCTTTTCCAAGCCAAGAGTCTCCACAGGTTTATCATTTGTTTCTGGTCCAATCGTAACTTTTCCAACGACATCTTCCACGCGATCGTTTTTCACCTGTGCTTCATTATTTTCAGACTCTTCCATTTCGTCAAAAACATCTGTAGACACACGACTGCACGTCTTAGCCTTATTTTCCTCAATAGTAGGCGTGGCGTTTCTTAGCTCAGTAGATCTTGCTTCATTTTCAGCACGTTGAACTTTCTTTGGGTCCTCCGCCATTTTATTCTCCAAATTTTCAGTGTCCATTGGCTGAACTTCAGTAGGTACTAAATTAACTAAATTAACATGCCGGTCAGCGACGTCGATTACTTGATTGCCAATAATCGTCTGAACGACAGCTTCTTCTGTTGGCGTTCTCTTTTCTATTGCGGAACTCGAAGTGCTTTCTTCCGAAAGTTCGACTGTTACCTGCATTAGGGGTTCATCAAGCGGTAATACACTCGCATTTGTGTCTTCACTTTGTTTATCTGCCATCGAGGTGGAATCTGTTGTGGAATCGTTCAGCTCAATCACTACATCCTCCTCAATTCGACATTTATGATCGGCAACCGAGCTCGAATCTGCTGTAGAATCATCCAGTTCAATCACCGCTCCTTCTTCAATAGAAGGAACTTCGGAAGAGGTAGGATCAGTTATAGAATTTGAGTCAATCGTAGAATCATCTAATTCAATAATTTCTTCGCTAAGCACTTTTTCAGCTTCATTCTCATCTCTTTCATCTTGTCTTTCCTCTTCTCTAGTTTCCTCAGGATTCTTATTTTCAGCTTCTTCATTTTCTGTTTTTTCAGTTTCTTGTTCATTTTCCGTTTTATCAGGTCTTGATGCATGTTGTACTTCCTCTTCTGCTTCAGTTACAGATTCTTCGACACCAGCTAACAGATCTTTCGTCTGCTCTTGGGATTCCGTTAGCAAGCTTTTATCTTTTTGATCATATTCAGCTGTACATCTGGTATCCAAATCAATAAATGCTGGAACATGTTTTTCTGGGTCTTCGACAGATTTTTCTGTTTCTTCAATGGGCTCCTCAATTTGATCGTCTTCAGCTTCCACAGTCGACTCATTAGCTATTGTAGCGTCAATTTGCGTTTTAGCTTCAAGACGGCGTCCAGTTTGAGCACCTGGTTCTTTTTTAGACAACGTTTCAACTCTGCCTTCGGTAGATTTTGCTTCACTTGGGGTAGGTTCGATAACGTCGACATTTGGCATCACAGTCTGTACTATAGACTCTGAGACAAGGCTTGACATTGTATCTTGGACTTGTTTTTCTTCTACAAGATCAGCCGTAACATCCAAGTGTTTAGTCGCCACTTCAGTCTGTACTGTTGGTATAGGGCTAGATTTTGCGACACGGCTTGATCTTGCATCAATTTTTTCGTTTTCTTCAGTTTTGCATGAAACATTTAATTCAATCACATCCTCGCCAATTTTTATTGGTTGGACATGAGCCGACGTTTCAATTTTAGGTGTTGTTATTGCATTCACGACATCATCTAGTTTATCAAGACCCGACTGATTAGCTATCGAAGCATCCAAAATGGTATCTATTGGTTCTTCTTTGTCTTCAGTTGTTGCTGAGGAATCTTCGATAGCTGGTATTTCCTCTTTCGGCACACAACCTTGATTGCCATTGGTCGATTCTTCCTCTTTCGCCTGCTCTTCATTTACGGATATATCAACGTATTCCTGGCTTTCCGTCTGAGAATTTACCGAGGCAACACCTTTGCTCATGACTTCTCCATTATTCGATGATTCTTTTGTAGCTAGGGAAATTTCAGTATCTGCTATAACTGAATCATCTAATTTAACAACAGGTTCATTTACAGATTTATCAGTGACTTGAGTTTTGTTTGTGTCAATAGTGTCGATTGGAACTATTTCATGCTGTTCGTCTACATTATTTGTTTCAACCACAACTGATGTATCCAGTTCAATCAAAGAATCATCTACTTCCATAACTTCACTTCTTGTTTCGACTTCAGTTTTAGATGTGTCCTTTTCTACAATCGATTTTTCACATGCTATCATTACAGTACCATCTAAAGTTTTCTCATCTACTGCTACAAGTGATGCATTTAATTCGACAAAAGACTCAGCCACATTACTGACTTCTCCATCATTTTGATTGGTATTTTCTCCATTATCACAAATTGATTTATTAGGTGATATTGATACGATTTCAGCAGCTTGTTCATTGCCAAGTTGGTTTTTCTTATGGCTTTCGCTTACCGCAGATGCTTTATTTAGAGACGAATCCACATTAGCAGCAGGAGCTTCATTCGTGTCGGCTGAGGATTCTGACTGAATTCTAACACCTTGTTCAATCAGTGACGCATCTTCATTGGCATTAGCATTTTCATTTGTGTCGGCTGAGGATTCTTCTGAAGATCTGGGCAGGATATCATCCGACGATGCATTCAATTGATTTTTGTTGTCATTGTCGAGCTTTACTAGCGATTTATTCAGATTTGTGGTATTAACTTCAAGGGTAGCTCGAGAAGCCGATTTCTCTGAGGGAATTGTAGAATCGGATAAATCTTTGTCAATCGGTGGTTTTTGATCCTGGTCAGTACTCCTGGATACTTCAAGGCCAAGCACGGATTCAATTTGTTGTTCTGCATACTCGGGAATATCTTCTTGTTTGTTTTCTTCACCATCAACAGTGGATGTTAAGGTATTTATATTTAGAACCTGTTCATCTTCTGCAATTACGCCCAATGAGTTTGTCTCGTCTTTTGGTTCACTTTCAACCATAGCTGAGGAATTGCTTACTATCAATGAATTATTTAGTGAAGCAGTTCCTGCCTCAGCTTCATTTGTGTCTTGTACCTCAGTAGGTGACGTTCTTTTCATTTCTAGAAGGTGCTCCCCGAGTTGTTTTTTCTTAATTTCATCTTCAGCTGTTGCAGTTTTCTTTATGGCGTTTTTAGCAGGCGAGGTTGGTTGATCCTCTTTAACCTCAGCTGTTAAAGTTTCCCCAATTTCGTTTTCCGTTGGCGACGTTTTTATGAATTCTGGTAGTTGTTCACTTAATTGATCCTCTAACACATCAGATTCTTCAAGCATAGAGGCATCCAGTTCAATAACTGACTCGTGTACATTAGTTTCCTCACTGGGATTTTCAGTTGGCGTTGCTTTTATGATTTCTGGAAGATGTTCCCCTAGTTGATCCTCTTTAAGTATGTCCTCAGCTGTTGAAGTTTCCCCAATTTCGTTTTCAGTTGGCGAGGTTTTTATGATTTCTGGTAGTTGTTCACTTAATTGATCCTCTAACACATCAGATTCTTCAAGCACAGAGGCATCCAGTTCGATTACTGACTCGTGTAGATTGGTTTCCTCAATGGGATTTTCAGTTGGCGTTGCTTTTATGATTTCTGGAAGATGTTCCCCTAGTTGATCCTCTTTAAGTATGTCCTCAGCTGTTGAAGTTTCCCCAATTTCGTTTTCAGTTGGCGAGGTTTTTATGATTTCTGGTAGTTGTTCACTTAATTGATCCTCTAACACATCAGATTCTTCAAGCACAGAGGCATCCAGTTCGATTACTGACTCGCGTAGATTGGTTTCCTTAATTGGGTTTTCAGTTAGCGTTGCTTTTATGATTTCTGGAAGATGTTCCCCTAGTTGATCCTCTTTAAGTATGTCCTCAGCTGTTGAAGTTTCCCCAATTTCGTTTTCAGTTGGCGAGGTTTTTATGATTTCTGGTAGTTGTTCACTTAATTGATCCTCTAACACATTAGATACTTCAAGCACAGAGGCATCCAGTTCGATTACTGACTCGCGTAAATTGATATCCTGTTCTTTAACTTTGTCCTCAGCAGTTGAAGTTTCCACAATTGCGTTTTTAGTTGGCGACGTTTTTATGATTTTTGGAAGTTGTTCTAATTGATCTTCAACCATATCAGTTTCTGCAACCACAGAGTCATCCAATTCAATTACTGACTCGTCTAAATTGATATCCTGCTCTTTAACTGTGCTTTGAGTTGAAGTTTCCTCAATAGGGTTTTCAGTTGCCGATGTTTTTGGAATTTCTGTATGTTGTTCCTCTAATTGTTGCTCTCCCACATCAGCTTCTGCATCTAGTTCAATTATTGAGTCGTCTAGGTTGCTATCATTGCCTTGAACTGTGTCTCCAGATGTTACGGTTTTCTTAATTTTGTTTTCATCTCCAGACTTTCTGATTTCCTTCACTTGTGCTTCAATATTTTCCTTATCTGAGGTGTTTATTGTAGACTCGCTGAAGTCTATTACTTCAAGCTGGGAAGTCGTTGCTTGTAGAACGTTATCTTCCTCATTTGTGATATCTTTGTGACCTTTGTCCAATATTTCAGTTATATTTCTTTCTTTTACTAAGCCATCTGCTAAAGATGTTTTGATTGCATTTGATCTTGTTTCTGAATTTTGCTCTTGCTCAAACTCTTTGTTGGATATTTCACAGTCGAGAACTTTAATTTCATTTAATGAAATTGGTTCCATTTCTTTATCTAGTTGCTCAAGATTTTGAGATTTATTGATCTGTTTACCGTTATTTTTATCTGTTAGTGTTGTATTGTCCGCAGCTTTATTTAAACTATCTTTTTTATTCATCGAAACTTCTTCATCTACGTCGAGAACTTTACTTATATTTTGACTTGAAGATTCTTCGCCTGCTTTAAGTTCAATTGCGGACTCATCTTGCATATTACTTAGATCGTTCAGTAAAGATTCTTCAGCAGATTTCAACTTCTCGTTATGATCAAATTGGCTAGCATTGATAGCATAAATCGTAGATCTTCTTTTATCAATAGATGCATCCAACATTGCATCTACGTTAGTTGCCTCTAAGTCAATCTGGGATATAGTTCGATTTGAAATTTTAAGTTCAATTGAGCCTTCAGTTTCCTGACCATTATTCTGCGAATTATCTAAAAATGATTTGTCTTCGATTGGGTCTTGGTCATTGACAGATGAGTTCTCAGCTAAACCTTGCTCTGGTACATTGATAGATTGCTTATGGATTTGCTCCTGTTGAAGTTGAGCTTTTTCTACTTTAACTTCAGATGCACTGACATTTGACTTCTCTAATTGCGCACTGGTCTCTGGTACCAATTCCACCACATCTTCATCGTCGCTCAGTACTAGAGGTTCAGCTAACCCCATCATCGAATCCGTATCAGAACCCTCCTCCAGGGTGCCCTTCCTTGGTGTACGCGCCTTTGTTTCCTCCAATGTGACGTCGCATGAGTCCACGCCGGTGACAATCAATGGCTCCGAGAACATAGAATCCGATGTCTGGTCGAGAAGCTGAATGCCACTCACTTCGCACATGTTTGGAGATTTGGGCATAAGCGAATTACGATCATTATGATCAGTTTGAGCGCCAGGTTTAAATGCTGTGCTAGTAAGAGGATCTCGATAGCTGCCCTCCATATCTCCAATTGTCATCAGAGCCTCAGAGTTGACTGTGTCACTCGGTCCCAAAGACGATGCTACAGATGTGGTTAAGGGATCGGTTGCGGTCACGTTGGCTGTGCTAACTGCAGTCACATTTATCTCGACTTCTGATCCATCGATGGGATTTGTTGCATCCGCAGTGAGCACATCATCAAAGATTTTGTCCAAATGCAGCGTTGCATTTGTCGCATTCAAATCGTATTCCGTGGTGGTAGCCACAGATTCCTCACGCGATTTTAGCACAGCGCTAGCCGGGTCATTTGGAATCATTAGATCCTTGCCACGCGGCGTCTTGAAGTATAAGTCCTGGGCTTCGGCTTGGTTCAGCTCCAGGCTCACTCGGCTTACGGTTACATGCCGTTTGGGCGTGCCAGCAGGGTCATTTGAATTTTCTTCCAGCAACTCGTCAATGTGGTCCAGCATGGGTGATGCTGGCACCTTGGGCGTTCGCATCATCTCTCGCAGTCCCTTGAAACGCGGCGTGCTGCAACTCTTGGGCGTCTTTAACAGCTCCCGCATGCCATGGTAATCAATTCGATCCGGTTCATCAATTACATCAGCTGGCAACTCATTGCCGTAATCCTCATCCGCTGTCAATTTATTAACTGTGAAACCATTTATAAAATATAAAAGTAAATAAAAAGTTACTGGTTGCATTAAGCTGCTCACCTTCCAACTGCACCGCATCCTCCTCTTCTACTATGACGCCCATGTCGCCCACGGATTCATCCACTAGCGCTGCACGTTTTGGTGTATTGCTCAGAACACGCAGCGATTTGCGGGTAGGCGTGGACAGCTCCTCAGTGAGGCGACGCTTACGTTTGGGCGTATTAGTTGCATTCACTTCACTCTCTAAGGCCGCGGAGCA
This sequence comes from Drosophila gaucha, assembly GCA_035045545.1. Classification (NCBI taxonomy): domain Eukaryota; kingdom Metazoa; phylum Arthropoda; class Insecta; order Diptera; family Drosophilidae; genus Drosophila; species Drosophila gaucha. Next base: position 567,830 of record JAWNOY010000342.1, read on the forward strand.
AGAGGCACGACGTGTTGGCCTAGTGTATTGCTCCTCCAGCTTGTTGCTGGCCTCTATGGAAGCGCGCCGTACGCTGCGTCTGGGCGTTAAGGCGACTGCGCTTGGTTCCAATGAAGAATATCGAGTGCTGCGCCTTGTTGAGGGCGTTTGACTGAGCTGAGCTGTTTGATCCACATCATCTTCGGTTAAATCTGTACGAACGATAATTATAAATATTTTAATTATAAAATCTAACTTCATTAAATAAAGTTGTTTGAAATATTACTTTTTTTCATTATACTTGTTAATTTTAAAGAAATCTGACTTGTTTGAGAGATGTGTGAGTATCTATAACGATCCTGCATTATATTGTTAGTTTTTAAAGAAGTTCTTACCATTAGCTTTGGGGTTTTCTTGAGGACTGATAGACACCTCCTCACAAATGGGATCGTCGGCTAGTTTTTTATCGTCCCCAGCTAAAATTACTTATAGTTATTTAGTGAGATAACTAAATATTTAGATATACAATCTTACCTGCTTGGTGGTGGTGCGTGTCTGTTGTGTCTGTTGTCACCACCTCCTCGCAGATGTTATCCTCTATAACATCTATTACAGTTGAGTGCCTTGCTAATTCTGAAGTAATTTCCTGTTGATCAACTTTGTCCTTAATATCTGCTGCTTCTTCAACATTCTCATTATTATCCAAAGCCTCATCTGTTGTCATTTGATACTGAGATGTCTTCAGGGATTCATTATCCTTACGATCATTCAGTTCATAAGAAACATTCGCTTCAAAGGTACTGTCCAGTGTTTGCTTTTCATTGCCTTCTTGGCTTGCACTGATATCATCAGCTTTAGAGTCGGCAGTAGGGTCAATTTTTTTACTGCTTGCATTCAGTTCTATTTGAGCATCCTTGCCATTGGATTCACTTTCATTCAAAGATGAGTTTAACTGTTTGGTGCGATGAAGGAAAGCCTTTTCATCGTCTTCGTCGTTTACTAAGGCAGCCACTGCTTCCAGAGCTGCAGCTGAAGATACGTTGCCATCATCATCTATACTGAACGTGCGACTTAGCTCACACGACGAATTCTGTCCAAGATCAGGTTCGCTGGGCCCTTCCTGTGCCCTGTCCACTTTGGGCGAGGCAATGCGCTGCGGAGAATTCTGCTTGGGTGAGTTGAGAGCACGCCGTGCTTTGGCCACTAATTTGTTGCTCATGCCCACGCTCGGGCTCACCTTGGCGGCAGCCGCCAGCGATTTACGCAGCTGCGAAATTTTGTTATCCCGCGGACTGCTCAAGCAGACGGTCGACGCCCGTTTCCGAGGCGTTGTCAGCGGAGCCTTGACAGGCACGGCGGGCAGCTGACGGCGGCCAGGTGTGCGCCATTGTGGCTGCGGATGAAAGGGTAGGCGCCGGGGCGCAGTCAAGCACTGTCTACGTGCATCTAGCAGCGACTGCCGGGCAGGCGTCGTTTGCTTGCTGTTACTTGCGTTATGCAACTGTTTCTTGGCACTGGTCAGCAGAGCACGTTTCATCAGCGATTGTGGCGTTCGCTTGGGCGTTGAACTGGCCGCCAGCTGCTGTTCCTTCGGCGTTTTGGCTATCAGACGGGACTGTTGTTGTTTTTTAGTTGGCGTTCCTGATGATGTTGAGGGAGTGGACAAGTGTGTTATGTCTATGACCACCGGCGAGTCATCAGACGATACATCTGTGGAGGCGACGCTAATGATACCCGCACTGGCAGGTGTTTGCTTGGGCGTAGCGGACAATGTAGGCCGCAATCGTTGCGGCGTTGTCAAATCAATTAAAAACATCGAAGATTGCCGTTTGCCTGCCAGAGCCTTTTTCGATGTGGATGGCGTACTGTATTCCAGTAAATCGCGACTGCAGCTATCTTCGTTCTGCTCGGAGAGCACACTTTTCGGCGTATTGTAAACGCTTTTCGGCGTAGTTGTCGCCGACAGCAGTCCGGCTCCGAGTCCTGTGCTGGGCTTGATGACGCACGTGAAGGACTTTTCAATCTTGACGCCCGTTTCACGTGGTGAAAAGGAAGTGATGACGACGTCGGAGCGTTCACACAACTCTAGAATTACTTTGTTGCAGGGTGTGCTAGTGTTCTCCTTGTTCTGGGTCGCCTCCACCAAATCAACTTTCGGCATAGTCTCGTCCACTTCTTTGGCTGGCGGTGTTATGCAGCGTTCCGACTCTACCTCATCTGTTGGCTCTGCTCCTGCATTGCTGCTTGTGCTGAGCTCCAGTTGGCGCGATTCGACCGATGTATTGCCCTCATCGTCCGAATTGATTGAATATCGAAAGCTGCAAGCAACAGCATTTAAGTCAAACACATTTTAAAAGCAAATATTTCTTTAACTATTTCACTGAAATCTGCTTTTCGTAATGTCTGTGTCATTTTATCTATTTATGTATATAATGTTAATAGCTTATTTTAGCGAGGCTATACCTTAAGTTAAACTATTCTGTTATAGTGTATATAGTAAAAAGGATTCTGCTCAAAGTTTTCGAAAACTATATAATATGAATCAAAACAAATTATCAGGTAAAGAAAGCGTAATATACTTAATCTCTAAAGTAATTAGAGATAATTATAAAAAACAGTTTCATGTCAGACTGCTAGACTGTACATCTTTAAAATTCATAAATCTGCGAATTGTTCGCTTTGAATATACATCAAATTATACGTAAAAGATATATATTTTAATTATATAACTTATGTAAATAGTATGAATAGTAAAGTATTGAACATTATATAGAAAACATATAAAAGCCTCAGTTTGTAAGATTTAAAATTGAAAGAGAAATAAACACAATCAACTTGTTGTTCAACACCATATGTATAGTTTCTATATTACTACAATTATAACAAAGTTATGATTAATAATAGATTTTTATTGCCTGTTGTCTGCCATATTTTTGTATAATATGTATATGTACAATTTATTTTGTACTTTAAGAATACTATAAAATTTTTCTGTATTACACAGGTACTAAAGATCTGTATACATATATCCATCACATTATATTATATTATTATTATCTACTACAGAACTAATATCTATTTCTGTATATTATAATAATATCACATTTATTGGTTGCTCAATATTTCTTGATTGTGTCTTAAGTTCTCGATTTCTGTTCAGAGCATATGTCCGCGCGTTTGGGGGTTAAATGTGTTTTTGTCCTTTTTTCTGACTACCTGGATCGCTTGCTGCCTGCTTGCTTCAAGCTGTTTGCTTTTACTTACTTGTGCACGGTAAGGCGATTGTCGAATTGACAACGCTGTCGGTGAGCCTGTAAAATGCGCCAAACCGAAATTGTTAAGCATCTATAACTATACCAAGACAATCATGCTGTACTTACTTTCAAAAAACTTGGCGACGAATTGGGTGTCTGCTCGGGTAGCGGTCGATCCGGTGTGTTGGGCGACTCTTCAAGTTTAGGAAATTGCCAGATATACAATTCATTCAATATTTTAATGCGTGCGCCATGCTGCAATGGACGCTTGGATGCCGCATGCACAACTTCATCGTTCAGCTGAATGGGGTCTTTGGTCGAGTGATTGTAGATGGTTACCTAGATATAAGAATTTTAAATATTGTGATTGTATTGTAGATGGCTACCCAGATATAAGAATTATAAATATTGTGTATATTCAATGCAATGGCAAATCGATACGCGCGCATTTAATTTACACACACACGCACATATGTTATATACTAACCCTCCCGAAGGCGTCGCATTGTATCACACAGTGAACGCGTTCTGCAGCGGGCAGCACCAAATCGGATCCCAAAAAGGAGCCTACATTAAACTTGCGTCCTTTGGCTGGGTGTGCCTCTGAAATGCCAGCTGCATTCACGTGATTTAATTGCGCGCCATCCAGCGACATTATACATTTAGCATTCAATTAATAGCAAATGCAGCTGCCAAAGAAATTTTCTATGCTTGTGGGCGGCAGTGTGAGCGTCGTCGTTGACGTCGGCGGCGGCTGCAACTTTCGCTCGGTGCAGAAGTAAAAGACAGAAAAAAGGAAGCCAGAAGCGAAAAGTTAAGCTAGACTTCTGCAGCACATATATAAACACAGCAAACACTTGTACGTATGCATGCACACAACAAATTGAATACGTTTTCACTTAAACAAATGTTTTACGCACTTTATTTTGTGTTTTTTTTTACGCACAAACAGCCCGGTTTTCTGTACAGGAATTCTTTTTGCAAGGGACGCGCGGTTTGGACATGCCAATCTAACTAAAACTGCTGTTAAATTCAAATACACGAAATTACTTGTGAATGCCCTGCTAACCTGCTTGTTAACACTTGCATGTAGTTGGCCATGATAATTAACAAACATTTACAAGTTTTATAAGGATGCCAATTTGTTTATCATATTTAATACTTCAATAGGTTTTATATCCTAGGTATTTTTAAAGCATATTTATAAAAATTCTTTTTAATATCGAAAAACCTTATCGTCAGCGACATATCGATAATAGCCTAATGACTACCCAGCCCTGGGCTTGGTTGGCCTGGCGCTGGAAGCTGTTTTTATAATTTAGTATTTTAATATAACTAATCAAAACACTTAAGTGTATTTATTTAGGTATATTTATTAAAGACACACCATGTCGACTAACATAATGAGCCAACTGACACACCCACAGCGCGTGCGTTTGCTGTACAAAACTATATTGCGGCTTCATCGAGGTGAGTGAAACACAACAAACCATAAACGAATGAACAACTCTTGACTTTACTTGTAAACTATTTGAAATTCAAGGTTTACCCACAGAGTTGCGCGCCTTAGGCGATAACTATGTGCGCGATGAGTTCAGGCGGCATCTCAAATGCAATCCAATGGAGGCTCAACTTTTCATGACCGAATGGGCTGTAAGAGATTTACGTAAGCGGGCTAGACTTTTTTTATTGCCACGCTCCTGCCTCTTTCTAGCGCTACGCCTCCACCATAACAAAGCAGATAGGACTGCGTGGCAAGCCGAAAGGTGAACTGGGCGAACAACTGGATACCCAGTCAGTGGAAATGCTCAAAGACGATCAAGTGGTGCAGCTATACGAGCTAATGCTGGCCGCCAAGGCGCTTCATGGTGATACGATAACAGCAGATGATGTGAGAGGCAGCAACAAATAAAGCTTTATTGTTTTATTACATGTTATTGTTTTTCCAATATCTTGTACTCGAACTTAATGCAGTTCTCTTCCTGCACGCCATGGGGAATACCCTCATCGAGTTCTACCTCATGAAAGCTCAACGGTATTTCGGGAAAGAATGTGTCGCATTCGAATTCATTTTCAATTTTGGTAATATACAGGCGATGGCAATGCGGCGACTCCATTGTTTCCGCAAAGACCCTGCTTCCGCCAATGATCCAAATGTTCTCCACCTCATCGCACCACGGCTCGCTCTCCAAAGTTTGCATGGCCTCCTCCATGCTGCGGCACAGCAAAACATCTTTCGGTACTTCTTCCTCCGACATCGTTGTGCTTAATACGACGTTCAGGCGACCTGGCAGAGGACGCGTTGGTATACTCAAATAGGTATTCTTGCCCATTATCAAAGCATTACGCTTGGTGGGATCGCAAATGCGTCTCGTCATGCGACTGAAATACTTAAGTTCGGATCTTTGTAAAGGCAAGTGTTAATAATATAAAATAAGTCTAGCAATGCGCAGGGTTTTAAAGCTTACTTTAGACTCCACGGCAGTTCGCCCTTGAAACCAATGCCAAAGTTTTTGCATACAGCAACAATTAAATTGTACTTGCGCATCGTGTCTGCCTAACGCAACTAATGGAAATTTTGTTTAAGATAAGTCATAAGATATCTTAATGTCATAAAAATCAAACACAAAGTGAAGGAATGAAGCAGATCTGTTATCGACGTTGTTTCCTTGACAGGTCTATCGGCGATAATTGTGTCAGTGATACTTGTATTAATCGGTCTATCGAGATATCGTTCATTTTGAGTATTCAAACTCTTTATTAATGTCAAATGTTTACAAACTTCACTTTTGTACTACATACATATACATATTTTCAGTGACTTGCAAAGTTAATAAGTACATTATTATTCTGGTCCCTCGAGCAGCCAATAAGTTTCCATATCACCCTTACCCTTGACTTTCACAAAGCCACGCGCCTCCACTTTGTAGCCCACCTCTTGAACCTTCATGGCCGTATAGTTGGACAATTGTATCTTCCAAGGATCGCAGCTGCTCTCCATACGTGAGGCTGTGTTCACAGTATCGCCGAAGAGGCAGTATCTTGGCACTTTCATGCCCACCACACCTGCCACCACCGGACCAGAGTTGATGCCCACTCGAATGGCCACATCTGGCAGATTGTGCGACTTCACCTTCTTGATGACTCGTAGGGCCATGTCGCAGGCGTGCTCGGCATGCAGAGGGTTGATATCGGGTGCTCCGGACACGGCCATATAGACCATACCTACAGTTTCCACCTTATAGACGAAGGGTGATATGATCTCCTCGTCCAACGCAGAAAATACTTTGTTTAAAGTGTTAACCGCCTGCATAGCTTCTTGTACGTTGGTTGATCCGCTATCGTAGATATTCATCACTTCAATGAAAATTACAGAGACCTCCTCAAAGCTTTGGCAGACGTGCTCCTGGCCCATGCGCATGCGCTCTGCAATGGGCCGCGGAATCATGGAGTAGAGAAGTTCGTCTCCCTGTCTCTTCCAGGAGTCGGCCAACTCTAATGACTTTTCCAACTCATCGGATCGCTGTTCTTCTTTCTCAAACATCATCTCCAGCTTGGAGCAATGTTGCCAGCCCGCCATGACAAGCTCGCGGCTCAGGCCATGTGGATTAAGATCATTTAGATACAAACCAATACCATGCAGCTCATCCAGATTTTCTATCAGGGGGCTACACAGGAAGATCAACGAGTCCACATCCTTGATATAGAACATCTGACCCTTGAGCAGAATAGAACGCAGACCTACTGACGGCCTGCGCTGTCCTGTGGCTGGGTCGATCTCCGCCTTGGTCGCTGCCGCTTCTTCTTGTTCCTTTTCTTGCTCCTTCTCAAACTCCTCGGCCTTGGCTAGTGCCATGGTCTGTGCCTCGTTTAAGCTGACTTCGTCGTAGTTCTCGTAGTCTTTAGTCAGGGCCGCGTCGTAGGCAGCCCGACTGTGGCCAGTGCGAATCAGCTCCATCTCGAAGAGAACCGTTCGCATCTGTAAAATGGTGGTCCATTCGATTTTGGTGTCCTTTGGTCGTCGGCATTTGAATACATCCATGACATGGGTGCCAATAAAGCTCTTTGGATTAACGCCCGGATTATGCAGTATCCAAGTCTCGATTATCTTCTCGCCAGCTAAAGTTATTTTCATGTCATGATTCAAGACAATCGTGAAGGGAAACAGTTCCAAGAACACATTTAAGTCCACAGGAGGCATCTTAACTTGGGTGGGATGAGCCACAATGTTAACACGCTTGGCCATATAGTCGCGGTTATCAAAGTCCAGACGGTACCGGACTATAACCGTTAGAGGACCATCTGTCAGCTTGATCGGTCCTGCCGTACCGCCGCATATATCATTTTGACTCTCTATTACATATGCTGTCATTTCCAGGCCATAGAACTCTCTTGCAACCTCCGTCATCTGGCCGATGAGATACTTGGACATGCCTGTGCGTCCACTGCGATATAGTATAACGGCTCCATTGTCATCCATATTGGTCAGCTGCATGCTGGGCGACTTCATCTTCGGATATGTGAATCTCATCTGCAGGTGGATATTATCGATAGACTGCAGGAAATCGCAAAAGTACCGACCCGTGGAGCGGATCATCTTGTCATAGCCAAAATTACTAAAGAAGCGCACGAAGCATTTGCCGAAGAAATTCATGCAAAAGTCAAAGGACTCGCCCGTACAGGCGGATAGGGCTGCCGCAATGTCCGGCATCAGCTTGTCCGGATATATCTGATGGGTCTTAAAACTGTTGTGCTTACAGTCAACTATCTGGCATATCTTCTTCCACGTCTCCATGCCGTACTCCTCCTGTATATAGTGCTGCACGCTCTCATATAGCATGCCGTACATGTTGTCGGCAGTGGCACCCCTTAGGGAGGGGGCAGGGACGGACTTGATGGGTGGCTCGGTGGCTGGATGGTTCGGTTGGTTCAGGTGGGCTTGTGCGTTTAAATTGTTTGCGTCAAGTTTATCTGCAACGAGGGAAAGTTTGTAAGCGCATAATTAGGGAAGCCTATTACAAAGTTTTTCCATTATTCAGACCACAAATAACTTAGTCAATTTGCCAGAGATTATCAAAGGTCAAGTGTTGGATTGAGATTAAAGTAGGTCCTTTATAAAAATGTAGTTGTCTTCTTTTTTTATATACTTTGCTTTCGATATAAGTTATGATTAGGCAAGAGGTTTATATTAAATTTCTGATACCAGAATCCGCTGATTTATTTTTTAGTATGACCAAAACGAAAAAAAAATTTAATCAAAAAGATGATATTGATCACTAAACAGTTTTATCTATATAGTCATGTTATTTAAACCATCTTAAATTGTTTTAGTGATTGATAAGGGTTCCAATATATATTTCAAATTATTTAAGTAAATTTAAAAAAAAGTCATCCATCAAATACATACAACTGATTCATAGGGAAGCGATTGATGGACGAATTAGCTTATCATTTCAACAATTTACGCAGGAGTGCTCAACCCGTTGGGATCCTGCTGTCAAGCATAAAATTGAGTTACGAATTTGACAAATGTCACATATGCATGGCAGCCTCCATACTTGACGACCTTCAGAAAAGAAGCCAAGTATATCTTTCGCAGCACATGCTCACACAGTTAAGAGGTTTCGTAACAAAAACAAAAATATCTTTTGATTTATTGCTCTGGCAGTTTAATTTGGTTTTACTTTCACGCGCGCCTGCTTCCGAGGGCTTGCTCCTGGCTTTCCTTCTTTTCCCTTCTTCTAGGAGCCATGTCCTTTCGCTTGTCACGTTCGCAAAATAACAGCAGCTCGTTGTGTTCTTAACTTAATTCCTTTTCTTGTGCTCTTTTATTTTTCAATTTGCCCTTGTAAACCATTCGTCAAACTAACTGAGAAGCCATAAATTTTGCGCGAATTTAATATGGCGGGCATAATAAATTTCAAACGTTACCGACTAACCGAAAGCTCATTAAGTTTTCCAACAATTTGATATGGCGTGGATAATTCAAAAAATTTGATTAATAAATTGTTTCATAATAATAAAGTAAATAAATACTTAACTGAGGAAACCCCATATTATATCAATAGAAAGTTTCAATATCAAGTTATATATCTTTTAATTGGGAAACCTAAATACATGATTACTAATACCTTCAGCTCACGGTACGCGGATAGAATACCCGCCCACTCTAACCAACCAGAAGACTGAAAAGACTATATCCATTAGATCTCAGAACTTAATCCAAACAATTTAGCGTTGTAATAACAAAGACAAATTAGCTATCCTATTCAAAGTTTTCATAAACATTCGTTATAGGGTATAGAAATGAGATAAAAAATGACTAATAAATTAAATTTAATTTAAAATCTATCAATTTTTGTTTAGTTTTATTTTTTTTTTACCAATTGATTTATAAAGAAGGAAAGCGAAAAAGTTTTTTTTTTTATGAGTTCCCTGACAAGGATTTGAACCTTGGATCTTCAAAAACTTGTGGGCCAACGCTTAGTCTACTGCTGTATATATAACTTCTAAATCATGCTGTTCTTTAAATAAATCTCATTCAAGATTTGATTTAAAAAAATTAATAATTTGCGGTAAAACGAGTTTGAATTTTTATGACCAATATATTAAATTGTATTCCTTTCTGGCTTGGCTTATCTTACTGTGTAATATAAAAACTCTAAAAAGGATAGCTTTATGGAATTAAGATTATTAATCCTAAATTAACTTGACGATATCACGCCAATGTCATCCTGCCAGTGACTTACCGGAACACACAATTTGTGATTTTTTAAAGCCTCAGATAGGACCGCTAGCTACTTAACATGTAAATTAGCATATTTATTGCCTGTTTATTTAAAAAAGTTGCTTACATTATGCGCCAAAATCCTTAAATTATATGCTCATATATTTTTTTGTGCTTTGCGGCTGTTCAAGCATTTCAATCACTCGATTCACTTTTGTTTTAATTTTATCAATGGCCAACTATGCGCATTGTTTATTTATAATTTAGAGTTAGCTGAATAAAGCATATGCTTTATACACACACACACAGAGCGGCGTGCACACAGATTTGCCCGGATTTCTCGCAGTTTCCCGTTGTTTTACACTGCGCTTCAGCTGTTGACACACCGTCAGTCGCTGTCGGCTGCTGTTTTTGAACTAATTTGTTGTTGTTGCCTCGCCGTATTTAACGGCGATGCTTCGACTTATGCTTCATACGGAACGCCTTGCCTTGTAAAGTTCGTTGGCAAATGCCTCGTGTGTTGCTTCGGACAGCGTTCGCAGCGTTCGCCCTGCCTCGTGCGACTGGAGTGTGTTTCGTTGGCGTCCAGCTCTTTTATAGCCGACTCCACATTTCCGTTCACTTTACGCCTTTTTCGCATTTGTGTGTTGTCTGTGACTTACAGTCACTCTCTTCCCCCTTCCATCTCTCTCTCACTCTCTGCGTAGACACGCACGGCACCGCTCCCGCCTCCATCATCATCGTTAGTGTTTCATTTCATGTCAATGCTCGATGCCCCTCTCACTCCCTCCCCCGGCACAGTTCCCTGTGGGGCTTGATGCCAATTGACGCTCGCTTTTCGATAAAGCATCAAATGAAAGCGAGTTTACTCTTCCGTCCTTTACCATTACGTGCTTACGCGCTCCTGGCATTTTCCAGGAAATATTGTCCTTTGGCTCTTGTTCCGTTACATTTAAGTGTTACAATAGGGATGGAGAGACGCCGTAGTGTTGAGGAAATCATATTATAGTAACTTAATAGTTGAGAGAGCAGGAAATTGATTTATGTTTACCGTTAAGTATTTTTTATATTCAAATGATATTACAGGAATTTCTTGCCTTTAAAATATTTATGTTATTTTTAAGGAGGGACAATATACGTTGAAAGTTACCTATTTTGCTTGACTTTTATATAAACTTTAAGTCCTTGCTTTATAAGGTCTTTTAATACAAACTCCAGTTCCAGTTAAGTTTGCAGCCCTGGGATATTTGTCTGTTTTCTCACAGTTCATGAAATGTATCATTTTTGTAGCCTTTGCCTTTACCCTGAGTCCTTGGGGTCCTGCTGCTGCAGCTGTATTTAATGCTCCCACATTTTCACGCATACCTATAAAATACAGAAAAATGTTTGTCTGCGTGTGTGGGGTATGTCCTTACCCATTTCATGTTGTGTTTTAAAGCAATTTAATGCGGATTTTTGGATTTTTGGAAATGGAAGGATTTAAGGGCGTGTGACAGATTTATAGCCAAAGCGATGTTTCTGATAAGTATAGATGAGACCTTAAGCGATTCAAGCAATTCGGTATATTTAAGTTAATAAAAAAGGGATGAGCTAACGGAATTATGTCCATTTGAGAACATTTAAAAGCTACTCAAAATGCCATTAGCGAAGCCAACAATGAATTATGTTAAAATACAATTTCCTCATAAAGAATGTTATGATATACACGCAAAGAACGTAGTTGGGAACATTTGAAACTCGAAACTAATTGACTCAACTAAGCTCGAGTATTACGTACATCATTTAGGTCCCCTTGTGGTCACGCAAAACGTCTTAATTTAATTGTAGGGGTAGGCAGGGAGGGCTGCTGGCAATTGCCACTTAAATTCGCCAAAAAGTATGCTATAGAAAAGTATGGGTTTCATAGGATGGGTTTCAGGGGCCGTGTCTGTGCGCGCGCTTTGACACGCGAACAGCTCATAAAAGTTATTAAAAACGAGTATGGAACTTGCAGCCAGATGCTACCGACTGTCTTATACTCGCTCAAGGCTAAAAAGCAGATTACTTTATCAAGAGAACAGCAGCACACATTTAACATTTTGAGTGAACCTGACATACAGTCATTAAACAAAACCAATATACCCTTCTTATACTTGGTGAACGAGTGCTTAGGTAATTTTTCTGGATGGGAATAGCATGTCACAGAGTACGGATAAGCGACAGTACGTTGCGGCCACGTTATGGAAACGGACGTCAGGGCATTATGTTTTATGGCACATAACGATAACAATCGACTTCATCAAAGCATCACAAGCAAGTTGTGCGGAAGGATGAGAGCCAGTTGATTCTATAAAAAGGACATTTATGGAAGCTTGTATTACGTATGTATTTCCTTGAGATTCATATCTAATTAAGCTTGCCTTTTATGGGAACAAGGTGAAAAGATACTTTAAATAAAAGATACAGAGAGGGGTAGAGAGAGAAAAAGAAAGAAAGAGAGTGGGTCAGTGAAAGAGAGAGAGAGAGAGAGAGAGAGAGAGAGAAAGACAAGAAGAGAGAGAGAGAGAGATACATAACGACAAAAATTAAGAGAGAGAGAGAGAGAGATATAGAGAGAGAGAGAGAGAGAGAAAAGAGAAATCAAAAAATTATATAGAGAAAGAGGAGATAAGATAGAGAGACAAACGCTCTAGCCACCTTATAGTCTTTCAACATTTTAATATCCTACATTAAAGAGAAAGAGAGAGAGAGGAACGTTCAGGATATCTTAAAGTCGTTTATTACTACAATAGCCAAAAGCTCCTAGGCCTTGTATAGATGTTTGAATGAAAGTAGCTACATATATCTTAGGCAAAGGCCATAATAGACATCCTGTTTCTAAAGTATTTTCCCATTAAAACACAGTCGACAGAGGAGATTATTTAGTTTTAATGCAAACAAGAGAATTTGGATAAATGTAGTGCAGAGTGCTAAATATATATATATATATATATATATGTATGTATACGGATTTCATATCATATGTTTGAAGAATTTCGACTAGAAAACAATAGCATATTTAATATCATTAATCTTCGGGTCCTTCCACTAGCCAGTATGTTTCCATTTCACCTTTGCCCTTGACATTAACTGTGCCGCGTGGCTCCACTTTGTAGCCGACGTCTCGCACCTTCTCCGCAGTATAAGTGGACAATTGTATCTTCCAAGGGTCGCAGCTGCTCTCCATACGTGAGGCCGTGTTCACAGTATCGCCGAAGAGGCAGTATCTTGGCACCTTCATGCCCACCACACCTGCCACCACTGGTCCAGAGTTGATGCCCACTCGAATGGCCACATCTGGTAGATTGTGGGACTTCACCTTCTGGATGACTCGCAGCGCCAGGTCGCATGCGTGCTGCGCATGCAGAGGATTAATATCTGGTGCTCCGGACACAGCCATATAGACCATGCCCACAGTTTCCACCTTGTAGACGAAGGGTGATATGATCTCTTCGTCCAGCGCGGAGAACACCTGGTTTAAGGTGTTTACCGCCTGCATGGCTTCCTGTACGTTGGTTGAGCCACTATCGTAGATGTTCATCACTTCAATGAAAATAACTGAGACTTCCTCGAAGCTCTGGCAGACGTGTTCATTGCTCACGCGCATCTGTTCAGCAATTGGGCGCGGTATCATCGAGTAGAGAAGTTCGTCTCCCTGCTTCTTCCAGGAGTCGGCCAACTCTAAAGATTTTTCCAGCTCATCGGATCGTTGTTCTTCCTTCTCGAACATTATTTCTAACTTTGAGCAATGCTGCCAGCCCGCCATGACCAGCTCACGGCTCAGGCCATGCGGATTCAGATCATTCAGGTACAGGCCTATGCTATGCAGCTCATCCAGATTTTCTATCAGGGGGCTGCACAGGAAGATCAATGAGTCTACATCCTTGATATAGAACATCTGTCCCTTGAGCAAAATAGAACGTAGGCCCTGGGAAGCGCGGCGTTGTCCTGTTGCCGGATCGATTTCATCTTCGGTGGGCTCTTTATCCAAATCATCCGCATGCTTCTCGCTGAACTCCTTAGCCTTTTCCAGTGCCATTGTCTGCGCCTCGTTGAGGAGCATGTCATCGTAGTTCTCAAAGTCCATGTTGAGCACAGCATCATAAGCAGCTCGATTGTGTCCGGTGCGGATTAGCTCGAACTCAAAGAGGACCGTACGCATCTGTATCAAAGTGTCCCAGTCGATGGTGGTGTCCTTTGGCCGGCGACAGTAAAAGAGATTCATGACGTGGGCGCCTATAAAAGCCTTAGGATTGGCGCCCGGATTATGCATTATCCATGTCTCGACTACTTTCTCGCCCGCATGCGTAATTTTCATATCATGATTGAGCACAAAAGTGAACGGAAACAGCTCCAAGAACACATTCAGATCGACAGAAGGCATCTTAATCTGTGACGGATGCGCTACAGTATTTACTCGCTTCGCCATGTACTCGGTATTATCAAAGTCTAGTCTATACTTGACAATCACCGTTAGAGGACCTTCTGTCAGCTTAATGGGCCCCGCAGTGCCGCCGGTTATATCATTTTGGCTATCGATCACGTAGGCTTTGATCTCCAATCCATAGAACTCCCTTGCCACCTCCGTCATCTGGCCGATGAGGTACTTGGACATGCCCGTTCGCCCACTTCGATAGAGGATAACCGCACCACTGTCGTCCATGCTTGTCAGCTGCATGCTGGGCGACTTCATCTTCGGATATGTGAAGCGCATGATGAGATGAATATTATCGATGGACTGTAGGAAGTCGCAAAAGTACCGACCCGTGGAGCGGATCATCTTGTCATAGCCAAAATTACTAAAGAAGCGCACGAAGCATTTGCCGAAGAAATTCATGCAAAAGTCAAAGGACTGGCCCGTACAGGCGGATAGGGCTGCCGCAATGTCCGGCATCAGCTTGTCCGGATATATCTGATGGGTCTTGAAGCTGTTGTGCTTGCAGTCGACAGTGCGGCAAACCTTTTCCCATACATCCTTGCCGTATTCCTCCTGCACATAGTGCTGGACACTCTCATACAACATTCCATACATGATTCAGAAGATTTTTGAAGTAGCTTAAAAAAATGATATGAGGGCGTTTAAATTATTAACTTATAATAGAAATTATGATAAAAAATGAAAATAATTTAATACATATATATATATATATATATATATATATATATATAGCTGGGTTTTCTTTTATACAAACTAAACTATAGCTCTTTTAAAATAAATATTTCTTTTCATTTCCAGGAATTATGGAAGAATAAATAAATGCATATTATTATATTTAATTTTTTGCTATCTGTACTTTTCAATCGAATTATTTAAAGCTTCAGTTATTATATACTTTGTAGTTTTTTCTCCTTTTAAGAAACAAAAATAAAAATTCTAAGTAGATTTCCGGGAAGACTGAAAAATATATATATTAAGCTTTACTTTATGTCGATTTCAGCTCTTCTCTTTAAAAGCTTAAACGCCTTTGAAATAAATATTTTTCAGTTTCTCTAATACTTTTAGACTTTAAATTAATATTTCACTGTTTTTTACACCTCTAATTCATAATTTATTTATCACGCTATTCAAGTACTTAAAATATATTTGAATATTATATTTTTTATTATAAATTTTTTTTTAATTTTTATACCTTTTCACTCACTTTCTGTTCTCTTCTACTTTAAATGAGCAACAGGTTTGGTTTTTTTTAATTAAATTAAAATTCTGATCCCTTTTCACTTTTCAACTGTTAGTAGCTTTCCACGCATTTCCCAGTGGCATTTATTTATTCATGGGATGAAAAGCATGTAATTTGCTAAAGCACAGGAAAATTCTTAGTGTAATTTTGTTGCAGGCTTTGCCTTTTGTAGCCCGAGGTTGTTTTCGTTTTTGCTTGTGTGATTTTATTTTCTGCTTTTATTTTATATTTATTTATATATATATATATAAATATATGTAATTGTGTGTTCGTACTCCGTGTGTTTGCGTCCAGCGAATGAAGCGCGTGCATTTGCTGGCACCGACTTTTATAGCCAGCTGCCCGTTTCGAGCTATTCGGAAACCCTTTCGGGCCCCCGCTCAGCTGTCAGCAGCGGACCCATTCCCTCTGGCTGGACTGCTCGTTGACAATGTTTCATTAGATGTCATTGCTCCTTGCTGATGCCAATTGACGCTTGCTAAGTCGATAAAGTAGCCACAATGAAGTATCCTTTTCCCTGTTTTTATTGCTTTAACAACAATAACTCACACGCACAAAATGCGTTCTTTGCATTTTTATCTCCATAATATTTTGAGTTAGGGGTTAAGGACCGCTGGTTGGGGTTTCCATTTAGCATTTAGACCTCAAATACGTACATACATACATACAGACAGCAAAAATAGATCATAATGAGTAAAACTTAAAAAAAATTTGGATATAGCTGTATTTCAATTTTAATAATAAAAGAAATAAAATCTCTTTAAGATGCTTAATTTTAAATATAATAATAACAAATTGTAATGAAATTTACAGATTTCCATTTATTCTATGATATAAATTGACCAACATTATTATGAATTGCTTTTTTTAATTTTGTATTCTTGTTTTTTTTTTTAAAGTTAGATTCGCTTACTGATTTCGATATGATGCAGCGACATTTTCTATGGTTGGTTCTACTTGTTCTATATTTTTATACCCTGAACCCATTGAAAATGGGAAATCAGGGTATAATGGTTTTGCAAAAAGTATGTAACAGGCAGAAGGAGGCGTGGCAGACCCCACAAAGTATATATATTCTTGATCAGGGTGACGAGCTGAGTCGATTTAGCCCTGTCCGTCTGTCTGTCCGTCCGTCCGTCCGTCTGTCCGTCTGTCCGTCTGTCCGTCTGTCCGTCTGTCCGTATGTATGAACGCGTCGATCTCAGAACCTATAAGAGCTAGAGACTTCAAATTTTGCATGATGGTCTGTGTATACAGCGAAAATATCGAGTTTGTTTTAGATATTCGATAAATTTTTCCGTTTCAATGTTATCGATTTAAAACGTTATCAAGATTCAGTTTTTTGACCATATCTTTTACATATTTTTAGCTACAGCTACCAAATTTTTTTTTTAGCTTTTTATAAATAATAATAATAATAATAATAATAATAATAATAATAATACATTTTCTATTTTTTTCATATTTTGGATACCGGCTCCACATTTTACAAAAAAAATTTATTAAAAAAAAAATTATCAAAGCCACAATTTAATTTTTCAAATTTTTTAGTGAAAACCGTATTTTCAATAAATTAATAGCATTCAATGCAGAAAATTGCATTCAAATCCGTTAAGTAATACAGAAGTTATTAAAGGAAACATTGGGAAAGCACGCTGCAGCAGCCTGTACGTGTGCACACATACATTCAAATCAACTACGCAGTAATCTGCGCGCGTTTCTGTGTGCATGGTATGTATATGTGTGCATGTGTATACAAATGTGTGCATGTGTATATGTGTGCATGTGTGTATGTGTGCATGTGTGCATGTGTATATGCGCGCAGAGGTAATATGTATAGATGAAATATGTAATATGTAAGGTTGTTTAAAGCATCAGCTCGGACTTGGTTCAGGGGATCTCGTAGTCGGGCAGACCCGACTAGAGCTTTCTTACTTGTTTCCAGTTAGATTACTTCCAATCTCTAATTGGAAATTGGTTCCCGATCTATCCCGTCCCGAAATTAATTTTGATTTACCCGCCTGATTCCCCGACATCTAGAACTCTTAAGACTAAAATTTTTATTTAAGATATAATGTTTACTCCTATAGGAAGTAGAAAACATCAACTCACTCGTTGCCCATTATTTCCTTAATGAGAGTCACCTTTTTAGTCAATTAAATTACTAATCCATCGTTTACAACAAAAATATACAGTATGTAAATATGTACATATTGCATATATATATATATATAACGATATCTTTGTGGAGATATATATATATATATATATATATTATTAGCAGACGAAATACTGAATTGTCAATATGTAAGGATAATCTTAAAATGTAATTACCAGCCCTGAAAAAGGGCTTGAATCGTTAAAATCAGCTTAAACAAAATATAAGGTAATATAAATAAATAAATGCGTTTACAAGCACTAAAAACGAATAATGGTTTGAATCAGTTAAGCCAATTCTTTGGCTGTTTTCTTATTAGACACACTCAAATGTTAACTTAGCCATGGAAAGCCACGTGCTTTGAAATTTTACAAAATTTTTGCTTTACAAGTGAAATATATGTTTGCTGGTTATAAATTCTCAGTTTAAAGTACCACAAAAATAAATCTCACTCACAAATGTTTGCGACTGGAGCACACAACGAAATGTTGACAGTTGATGATAACGGTTAAGGATGTTATTTATATTAGCTGCCTGGCATTTAGCACACACAGGCACACACACTCACACATAACATGCGTGGGTAGTTTAACAAATTGGCTACCTAACTAAATATATACACATGTATTTTAATTAAAATAAATTAATTTATAATCTATTGCAATCTTCTCTTTTATTTTCACTTTAAGGTCGACTATTTTTTAGACTACCTTCGTATATGTATATATATCTTATACATATATTTGGGTGATATGCCGTGACAGCGCACTTAATTAAAGCCCCAACCCTTAGCACACCTCGCTTCAACCCCTTGCTTGGCATCGATTGTGCAAACAAGTGGGAATAACAACACTTAAATAACAAGTATGATTGATGTGACAAACAAGGCAGCATTTAACATGGAAAATGCAACCGAGTTGCGATGTTTATATAATTATGAATACAAAATGTTCTTTAGCTTAGCTTTCAGTGCAACTTATTTGCCCAGGCCCACTTTGTTGAAGAGTTTGTCCTTGACAATTTGAGCCATCAGCCCGTGGATCAACTCGATCGTGGAGCGGCTGCAGTCGCGCGTAGCCTTGGATAGCTTGTCCTCGGATCTCTTCTCATTGACATCGGTGCCTGAGAGTAAAGCGAAATATGAATTATAAAAGACGAGCCTCGAACTTATTAAATAAATAAAGCACACGTACCTCGACCTAAGAAGTTTTCACTTTGCTCCAGCTTCTCGGACAGGTCCATAATCTGGCCGGTGGTGTATTCCGTATTGGTTAGCAGGCCGGAGCTGCCCAGCGTATTCACCCAGTACTTGTTCCACAACGAGTCTAGCAGCTTACGATCCAAGTCCGATTTGAAATAGCTTATCTCCAGCGGATAGTATTGCTTGCAGTGCACGCCAAAGTCCTCAATCTTATTCAGCGGTATCGTTTGATACTCCGATGGTTCCTCATTGGGTGGCTTGTAGCCCTTGGGATATGTGCGAAAAGCACCAAGGCATACCTTGCCAGCAGACACAGTGCGCACCGGATCCACTACAATAGCCACGAATGGCTCCTGGTAGGTCTGATTGAGCATCTGGGTGGACACATCGATGCCTGACAGCCAGCAGCCATATCCTGGATGACTGTGATACCAGCCGACAGCATGTTCCAACCGTCCCACCTCTTTGGCTGCCTCCATATAGGCGGTCATATACTCATAGGCCTGAGCTTGAGCATTAACCCTCGTCTCAGTTCCTTCCACGGGCAGAGCAAATGCATCCATCACAATCTGTAATTTATTTTTTATAATCACCAGAATTGTAGTGGTTTTTCATTCAGCTTACCATTGTGTTATCCTCCACTTTGCCAAGCATTAGGCCCATCACCTCCAAGGTGCCGCCGGAACGAGCGTGCATGACCATCTTGAGCAGCGCCAGAGCCGAGATTTTAATATCTTTAAAGAAATGTGGATCCTTTTCCCAGGGCTTAGCGTCAATTATTTGGCGCTGTTGCTCGGCATCGTAACGAAAGATTTCATCGCAGCTGGGCAATGTTTGTATATTGTTCTCCAGTTCCCATTTCTTTTGTGCAGCATCAACATCCATTTTGTTGTTTAGTTATACTTTGATTTTAATTTTCCGGCTCGAAGTTTTTTTTAGTGATAGGCTGTTTTTGTCCTCAATAGGAACTGTAAATGGGACCACCGTGTAACAAAATCAAGTGGCAACGCTACGTGCCATAACAGCCTCCCACTGTTAAATGACTGCAGGTTACGCACAGATAGCGCCGTTACTTTTAATGTTAACTAACAGACCTCTTCTGACGTCACAAGTTCAGTTTGTGCACTGTTAACCTACATGCAGATTGGCGCGCACTTGGCCAGAGCGCTCGCAAGTGCTCTTAAATATTCAAAATTAGGTATATAGTGACTCAATCCAATAGTTTGGGTAGTACGAATTTTCAATCCATTATTAAAGCTTATTTTAAGCTCACAACTAAATAATTAATGGTTGGAGCTCTGTGGCATATCGGCAGCAACAATCATATGGCCAAGGTGGATAGTGTAAGAGAATGAATGCTTTATAGGCCGTATGCGTAATCCATATTCATGTTTGTATGTCCCAATACTTAAATATAATTTATATATATAAAATATAAAACCCAGCTGCAGTTAAAAAAATAACCTCGAAAATTGCAAAAAACATGTTCATTAATTAAAAAACCGAAGTCGGTGTACAATTTTTGGCTTTTTGCTCAAAGTCAATAGGATTCAGCCTCAGACAGTTCAAGAAATCTTAGCAAAAGTAACCAACATTGCACACAATCTGTAGCCATCAAATACAAGTTGAACAATTAAAACAAGTAAAAGTCATGCAGAACAAAAATAAAAGCTTTACAAGGATTGCATGATAGATAAGTGGATATAAGACAGTTTAAAATAAATGAACATTAGTGATATTTATTTTTATTAACTTTTGCGTTGACAGCTGCTGTAACTAACCATTAACAGTGATTATATTTAGTCAATATTTGATATTTTGCCTTAACAGCTGCTAAAAGTGATGCTAAGGGAACAACCTCATGCATGCGTTAAGAGTACGCATAATTGCGTTAGTGATCATCTTAACACTTTTATAATATATAAAATATATAAATTTATATAAAAGGTATAACAATGATATTTTCATAAGATACATGCAATTTATATCCAGGATACCTCCATATCCAACTAATTCCAGAAAATAATATATGTACATACATATATACATATGTACATACATATGCTATGTGCCGTTATACCGTTATACCGTGTCCTTGCAGATTAACTTGTAGAAGGTGACCTTTTGTTTTGCATGCCCAGCATAAAGGTGGCGCTCTCCATTTCCAGTTGCGGATTCCAGTGCACATCCATAATCAGCAAATTGTCGGCGCCGGATAAATTTAAACCATTTCCTGCCAATCTCAACGAAAGTAGCAAAATGCAAGGCTTAACGGAGTGGTTTAAGTCTTGTAGTATAGCTTTCCTATCTTTTTCAGGAGTCTTGCCAGTTAACATCATGATTTTCAGCTTCTTGTTTAAGCTATTTAAAAGATCGTTTAATATTTCTAGCAGAGCTGTCCATTGCGATAGTACAACAATTTTCTCTTTCTCTTGCAGCACGCATCGCTTGATTTTCTCAATAGTTTTCATGATTTTCGTTGAAGGATTGTTGCGATTAAAGATTGGATTCCTTAGGCTCAGTATATTTTTATCGGAGGTGTTGTGATTGAATTTTCTGTTGGTTTCATTTTGATCAATTATGTTCAGCTGAATTTAAAAAAAAATATTATATTTATGCATATAGCTTAGGTTAAGTTTATATCAGAGTTTACCGATCGGATTAGATATGGATGACCACAAAGCTGTTGAAGTGTCCGCACCAGGGTCAACTGCTTTGCGGAACTCCGCTCAAGTTGTCTATCCAAATTGTAGCGAACTTTTTCATACAATATTCTTTCGTTTTCATCAAGAGTTATTCGAATTTCCTCATGTTTTATCTTTGGAATATTAACAATCTGTTTAGTTTGCGGAAGATCCGCAATTGTGCGCCTTAGGCACAGCCGCCTATCTGTCATAAAAGGGCCTCCGTTTTGTAGGCTACCACATATGAATCTCAGCAGTGTCCTGAAAACTTGTACACTATTTTGCACTGGGGCTCCAGTTATGGCCCATCGAAACTTGCTGTCCAATTCGCTGGTCGCTTTCGTACATTGCGCTTTGGTATTTCGTATGGCCTGCGCCTCATCCAGAACGAGGACTCCTGGGTAGAACCTTTTTCTTGCGTGAAAAGTTGCACAGCTCGTCAATCAGTTCCTAAGCGTTCTAAATTGTTAGCAAAAAATCTTTTCAAATATAATTTTGAAAAACTTGCCTGGTTGGAGCCTATAAATAACGGTTCAAACACCAACCGAGGCATTTTGATTGTGATAAAAATTTGTAAAAATTGATGTTACAACAAAGAACCGGACATTAATTGTTGCTATTTCAGTGCAATGCAGCGTGTAGAAAAATACTAAGTTGGAATGTTCCAATCGAGCTTTGGCTCAAGAGTGTCGAAATATAAGAGAACTTGATTTGCGCTTAATATAAGAGGGCATATACACATTTGCCTATGTTAACTTACTGTTAGGTCAATTTTTTTGGAATAGTATGTTATGCAAAGTCGTCTGTTAACTTAACAGTATAATACTAAATATAGATGTTCTCTCACTTGTTTTAAAACTAAATAACCAAATTTTGCATGTAACTTTTCTTTATTTTATATTTGAAATGACGGTTCCAATTGCATTTTGTATGAAATTGATCATGTGCGCGCCGAAAGGCATATATTTTAACAGTACACAATCTGAACTTCTCATTAAAGGTCTGTTAGTTTTAGGTTAGGTCTGTTTATTATTATTATTTATTTCCAATGTGTCCTATTGGACAATCAGCAAGTTACATTATAAATACTTTAACATAGTAGAATGATCATTCCTTTTATAGCTTGGTTTTGTAATGGGGGAAGGTGGGAAAAGGGGAGGAGGAACTCAGTTCATGCAGAGAGGCAGGTCCAACGAGTGCTGTCTACCTAGTCGGCGGGTGGTGGAGTTATTGTCTAGCAGGTAAATAGCGAGGGGGTTGACGTGCCTATCCAATCCTGGCGATCTCGTCGTGTACCCAAGGGATCTCTAACTCGTTGTGGATATCCTTGTTTATGTGGTAGATATAAGCATTGGATATTGTTCTGAGGGCTTTGTTCTGAAACTTTTGGATACGGTTGCGGTTACCATAGCTAGCGGTAAAAGTAACGGAAATAGTCTTTGCGAAACGTAGTAGTCATTTAACAGTAGGCTAAAACCGCATGAGAATTATACAAAATTGTATATTTGTAAAAACATAATACAAACATTCATTTAATGCATGCATTATTGCAAAGAATTCTTTTTGAATTTATATTAATCAATAATTATAATTGCCGCCGATTTTTCCTTGATTTTAAGTTTAAATAAAAGACATAAGCCATAATATTACATTAAGTGGTTAAACAAAATGATGTCAAAATACTTATGCCACCTATTAAATTTAACTATTTTTAGATTTATTAAAAAAAATACAAATTCATAATTCAAAATTAAAAACTATTATATTTCTAGTTTTAAACATTACAACTCTATTAAAATAAGAAAAAAATGGAAAAGAAACTGATGCTTTGCCATGGAAAAATATACATATATGTCGACTAGTGTAGTGCGCATATCTGTGCGAGTGTGGACACTTTCGAGTTCAGTACTTTTGCTTGTTTAGAAAATGTAGTTTACAAAAACCTAAATGCAAAATTTGGTGACAGTAGCTTGTCTTTAAAGCTTAAGCTGACAATCATACAACATCTTTATTTTGTAACCGCTATTGAATTTCTAGGGTATTGTTGGCACGGCACCAGCTTTTATTATGTGTCTGTAAAGTACATTTAAATTAAGTACACTAATATATTGAAATTAATATGTATTACATTCCGATATAACATTTAACTTTTCCCATTACATATGCATAAATATATTAGATTTTTAAAACTTAAAATTTTGCCATCGAGCTTTGACTCAACAGCGTCTAAATATGTGTATAAGAGAACTTGGTTTGCGCTTAGTATAAGACGGCATATATTAGTTTATGTTAACTTACAGTTAATTGACTCGGTCGACAAATGCTGTTAACTATTATTATTTATTTATTTTATTTACTTGAAGAGTTGACAACTGTTTACAAAACTCGAGACAACATGTTAAAGCCATGGGCCTTCAGCGGCAAAGCAAATGGAACTGACATAAAACAAAAATGTTATAAGAAATAATTTAGTTTTGTGGTTTTATTTTGAAGCCACGCGTGGAATATCACATATTTCAAATGCTTCAAGCGCAACGTTGTAACTTTGATAATTGTTTATTTTAGTTCTCGGAGACAAATATGGTTACAATTTGGCCTAAAAAAATTGGTAAAGCTATGTAGTTTGGCAACAGGCTTCAATTTTCTTTGGTTGGAAAATAATATTTCGCAATCGTGATTAACTTTGATGTTTAGCATAAGTTAACAAGAAGGTGTATTAACTTTGATGTTTGACATATGTATGTTAACTAGTGAGCATTTTAACATTTTTGTACACTACTAAGAAATATAAGGTAATGCAAAGCTTCTGTTAACTTTACATTGGGATCGTGACAATGTTTTCTCTGTTAAGCTATTTAACTAAAGGAAAACTGAATGTTGTTAAATTAAAATCATTTAAAGTCAAAAAATTGTTGTGTTATTATTTTATTTATTATACCCTTGCAAAAAGGGTATATTAATTTTGGTCAGAAGTTTGCAACGCAGAGAAGGAAGCATCTCCGGCCATATAAAGTATATATATTCTTGATCAGCAAGACGAGCTGAGTTGATATAGCCATGTCCGTCTGTCCGTCTGTCTGTTTGTCCGTCTGTCTGGATCAACGTAATCTCCTCCGAGACTATAAGAGCTACAGAACTGAAATTTTGCACATAGGCTGGAATGTGCTGCAGGCATATATATCTCGGAATCATCCGGATCGGATGACTATATCCTATAGCTCCCATAGGAAAGATCGGTTTTAAGAAATGTTTTAGTGGGATAACTTCGACATTATTAAAGTCAGAGACTTGAAATTTGGAATATATACTCCTGAGTTGCACCCAAATACAAAAAGATATAGATTATATAGCTACGCCCTTTTTGGGAGTGGCAAATCGGATAAAACTATATCTTCTACAGTTTTGAAGCTGGAGCATCCAAATTTGAAAAGTAATATACTGTTGGCCTCCCCTTCAGATTGATCAAAAAGTTATATATCCACTAGAAAAAAAGATAAAGAATATATATCTACGCAATTTTACACCTAGAGTTCCAAAAATTGACACAGACTTATGCTTGACCGTTTCGACAAAATTATGAAATATTATATGTATCCGCCTCTTGGGGTCGTGGCAAATCGGAGAAAACTATATCTTCCAAAGTCTTATAGATTGCCCAATTGGCAAATCAAAAAAACTGTATCTATATTCTATATTCTTTGCAATTGCAAGGGTATTACCAAACTTCGGCATGGCCGAAGTTAGCCCATCCCTCTAGTTATAAATTGTTTTCTATCTTATTATTTTTAGGAAAACTCCGAGTTTTAATTTTTGCGCGGCATAACTTTTACTTGCTTTTCAAAAGCTTTCCTAAGCAAAACTAAAGTGATATGGATATAATTATCTTCTGAATCTGAAAGCCACAGATGATGTGCGATGTTGTTAAATTTTGGTAGGATTTCTTGAATTGACTGAATCAGATTATCCTTGACCACTACCCACAAGCTAAGTACATATCACACGCCGTCTAGGAAGATGGTGATGTATTTAAAATCAATTTGACTAGTCTTTGTATCCTGACTAATTATCTTGCGCTTTATTCCAGAAATATGTAAAGCTATATATTGTCATGCGTGTGCCCTTAAGTAGTTTATCGAAAATGTAGACAAATGTTTAGGACAAGATTGTGTTGATCCAGACAAACGGACAGACCGACATGGCTATATCAACTCAGCCCGTCGTGCTGATCAAGAATATATGTATATACCTTCTGTGCGCTGCAAATGTATAAAAACAGTTTTCTCTTGATTTTGTGGGTAATGAATAGGGCTAGAAAAATAAAAAATAGAAGTTTGAATTATGCTTAAAAAAGGACGAAATATTTGTTTAAAAAAAAACTTGAACTATTTGGTATACAAGAAAATATATTTAAAATTTCAAGTCTCTAGGTTTCATAGATCGACAAAACGCGCACAAAGGCAGCAGAGAGAGAGACGGTCGGACACACTGGCAGAGGAACAGGGCTAAATCTAATCGCCTGTTGAGCCTCTTCAAGAATACAAGTACTTTATAGAGCTGGTGAGGGCATTATATCCTGAAATTCGGGTTTGAATGGATGCTCTATTCACAGTACTTATAATAACTCAAATCCAAATTCATAAAAATCCTATGTACTCTTTTTCTTCTTTAGAGATTGTGGCATAACTCACCCACGTTAATTATTTAGTTGTGAGCTTAAAGTAAGTTTTAATAATGGATTGACCATTCGTACTACATAAACTATTGGATTGAGGCACTATATAACTAATTTTGAATATTTACGAGCACTTGCGAGTGCTCTGGCTAAGTGCGCGCCCAACTGAATATAGGTTAACAGCACTGTTAACTGTCACTCAATCGTGGGTTAACAGTGCACAATCTGAACTTGTGACGTTAAAAGAGGTCTGTTAGTTAACATTGACAGTAACGGAACTAGTCTTTGCATAACCTGTAGTCTGTTAACAGTGGCATAACCTGGAGTCTCTTAACAGTGATATATAAGTATGTTATACGATGTTAAGTATATAAGAGAAAATGGTTTTATAAGATGTCATTCAGATTTAGTAAGCATTGAATGATGTGCTAAAGAAATTCACAAAACGTTGACGATTTATCGTTAATATAGTATATTTTGAGCTCAAGATAAGAAAGGTACTTAAATACAGTACACAATAAAGAACAGTCGAGATTACAAGTTAATCTAGAAATATTTTAAGACATATATATACAAGTTTAATCAAATACTATTTGTCTAATGCCTCGACAATTAGTTTCAAAATATTTCGCTTTAGCTCATCAGCTATCTGTGGCTGAAGCTGGCACATTTGATCGGCTATAAAGTCACCAAAGATTTGCGCGGAATTGGGATTATGCTCTCGCGCTTTAACCGATATGTGTCGATCTTCGGTTGCTTTAACAGCAGAGGAGAACAAACTGGAGCAGGTGTCCAGATCTTCCATGAAATGCTGTGAAGGGGGGTGCTTGATAGAAACCTCATCATTCGATTCGAACTGCGACTGAAATCCGATTCATATTTAGTATAGTATTATATTTATATGTATCTAAATGAATGCTTATATGACTTACATAATTGCCTTTGGACTTGCGTTTCTCGCAGACCTGATGCAAAAATCTCAAGTGTTCGAAGTACTGCCATTTGATTTCCATATTTTGGCTAGCTTTCGCCTGATAACTTCTATATTGGGCACGCAGATTATCCCACTTGGCCTTGCAGTCGGCTAGTGTGCGATCCAGAGTGCTGGCTATCAAATGAAATGCTTCCTCACGTAATTTGCCATCCTTATGACTCGCTTTGCTCGGATCCCACAGTAAATCTTGCTGCTCCACGAGCCGAATGAGCAAACGAACATCGTTTGGCGTCCATTCCTGTTCAATTTTTCGACTTCTCCGACAACGTTTTTTAGCACTTATCTGTAAACATAGTGAATATTTATATTTATATATAGAGAGATAGATAATCCATTTAAATATAAGTAATTAATATGTTACCCAATCGCCGAAGTCTTTATTTCTCGACTCCATTGCTTATATGAAACCAGAGCTCTGGCACAGCGCTGCCAGACTTATTTAGAGACAGTTTTCTATGGCAAAATCTGGCTATGAGTTGCCAGATCTGTGCTGAGAATTTCAGATTTGCAATTGTATGACAACGTTTACTTTCACGGCGCTGCCAGACTAATTTGCAGACAATTTCTGTGCCTTTATCTGGCATCTAGTTGTTTGATCTGAGTTATATTTGATTGCTAATAAAATGGTTCGACAGAATTGTAGACGGAAGCTGAAAGACTTGTTGACATCTTGCAACATACAACGGAAAATAAAACAACAGATGTCGTCACTTACACATTAAAAGAAATTTTTAATTCCACATGTTTATTTTCTGTTTCGACAGAACAATATGCCCGACGCTGCCAGACATTGCCAGTTGTATTGACAACATATGACAGTCTACATATTTGAAAGTTAAATGAAACAACAGAGGGCGCCATACAACATATTTTTTAGTTCCACATTTGATTTTTAAATTATTGTATGTTTGTATACATAAAAATATTTATTTAATCACATGTGCTGAATCTACATAGAAATGGAAACTTAAGGCCAATTGCAAAAAATTGTACAATTGAGTATGGAACTCGAATCAAACAATAATAAATACATACACACACTTGATATAAACTTTGGCTAACTATTGCATGCCACTCGCTCTCTCTGTCGCTCTCCCAATTTGTAGCTAATCTTACCAAGCACCAAGTGAAAGATGGCGGAGGGTTCTTAATATTTAAGTCGTCTCGTCCACATGCTGTCTTTTTCTTTTTTGTAACAATTTAACAACATATACTGCATGCATGTTTGTTTGTTATTGAGCTGCTGCTGCTGCTGGTTGCTCTGCTGCCTCTGGAGCTTCATTGTGCTCGGCGTCTGGCTCTAGGGGCTGTCCCTCGCCGCCCCACAAGAAGCCACCGGGACGATCCTCGGCAGCTGCTTGATAATTGCGTTCAATATGCTCGTTGAAAAGTCTTTTGCTGCAAGAAAGATAAATATAAACAAATATGAACTTGGAATTGAAAATTATATATATATATATCCTACAGAAAATATGGCGTCTTGATCAGTCGGAAGCCGTTGGAGAGTTGGGGATAAACATCTTCGAGCACATAGTAGATGTGGCCAACGCCCATGCCAATGATGTCCACCCAAATGGTATTGCCCAATATCATGGAACAGCAGAGTAGCACCCAAGGTAGATAAGGCGCCTGCACAGAGAGTCAATTGCAAATTCAATGTGATTGCGATCAAAATCTAATTGGCTTTACCTGAAAGTTGAGTACACCGAAAAAGTTCATGGGCACCAAAGGATTTCGCCTGGACCACACATAGACCAGCATTAACGTGAACGCCTGGCCTAGGAACAGCAAATTTACAAAGATGCCAAAGAATGTCATCAGCACGCCGCCAAAGACGAACATCATCACAAAATCGGAGCTCCGGCCACGAAAGGAGCCATCCTCTAACATGCGACAGTAGCGATATGTGAATATCATATTAAAAAAGAAACTGATGCCAATGGTGCCAAAATATAGGAATGTTGTGGCCAAACGCCAAATTTGAAATTTCCGCACAATCAGTGTGGGATTAAAGTACAGCTGCAGCGGTGACACCAGATCCAAGTGCTAGAAAGAAAAGATAAAAGAAAAAATATAAGTCACGGTACACGTCAGCGCGCTTTGCAATCGAATTAATTGCAAATATAAAGGACTTACCACCGCCAGCGTTGTGAGCACGCAGACTGTGGTATACGCCCGTGTTACTATGGGTATGTCCATGTAGAACTGCCGCATCGCATTCATCCTGGAGCTTTGTGGCTGGGAAAGTCTTCAATGATTTTATTGAAATTTGGTTGGTTTTGTGCGTGTTGCGGTGGATGGGCGCTTTGGCAGCGCTTGCCTTCACATCTGCTGCGGCTCTACGGGTTTGGTGATTATAAGTTAGGAGCTGGACAACTTGTGGATATATGTTTTTCAATTAATAATATTGTTGCATTTATTTTATTTTGAGGTTTTTGACCGATATTAAATAAAATTGTTATCGCTTATCGTTATTCACATTTATCGGAAGCGTGTAACCGGTCGTCAGCTGGTCAGTTACTTTTGGAGTTATTTAGTATATTGTTTAATGCTTATTATAGAGATCTATACATTTTTCTTTCCATTATAAAATGTACAGCAATATGTGCATATTGCTCCTTTTTTGTGGGTATTTAGTTAAGATCTATCCACAGACCATATGCCTTAATTTAATTTTGTTGACAAAAATTAGTGTGAAATACAAAATTTTAAATATACATTTACAATGTGTTTAATAAAGTTTGCATATTGCCAACAAAAGTTAGTGCAATCAAAAAAAGTCATGAGCTAAACTATGGAATACCTCAACTAAATTAAAATCATACAAGTGTAGCAGTAATAAATATCGATAAGACTTACATCTCATGCACTATCAACCATCGATATAT
Organism: Drosophila gaucha; assembly: GCA_035045545.1. Classification (NCBI taxonomy): domain Eukaryota; kingdom Metazoa; phylum Arthropoda; class Insecta; order Diptera; family Drosophilidae; genus Drosophila; species Drosophila gaucha. The sequence continues at coordinate 598,083 of JAWNOY010000342.1, forward strand.
CAGCGCTTATAATTCTTATCGGCTGCAAAAGTGTTGGTCGCCATTATCGATTTGTGGCAAAAAAAGAAGAAAAAAAATAGAGAATTAAAGATCGCGTTACAGCGTTACGCACCGGCTAAAGAGCGCATTAAACGCGGCGTTAAATCAATTTGTGTATTAAATACTACTGATGAACAGTTTGTGGTGCGCAAGCTAGTCGTGTTTTATTTTCGTTAAGCATTTGCCACAACAACTAATCAATATCAATACGTCTCCCTGCCTCTGAGTGGCGTGTGTGTGTGTGTGCGTGTACTTGCCCGTCTCAAAGTGTGTGTGTATGTGTGTGTGTGCTTTTTGGTCCATTCTTTGGTGCACATAATCAAATTAGATTGGATATATAACTAGTGTTAATTAAGTGAAAATAACAACAACAAAAACAGCTTCATCATGACTATGGCTGGGCAAACAATCAACGACAGGCTGCTGGCTGCTCGTCACAGCCTTGCGGGCCAAGGACTTGCCAAATCTGTGTGCAAGGCCACAACTGAGGAATGCATCGGGCCTAAGAAGAAGCATTTGGATTGTAAGTGCAATGCAAAACGAATAAAGAAAAAATTCACAAAACTTTAACCAAATACATATGTATGTTAGCAAGAGGGAGCAAATTGGAAAAAATAACGGTTAGCAGAGATACACATATACACTGAAAAAAAAACAGTGTTGTCTTGTCAACATTTGCTACTCATTCAATTATACAAAGAAGCATTTCGCTCTCTTCTCTCCCGCTATAAGCACTTTTTTTTGTGTGAGATATAACTTTACATATGAATGTATGTGTGTCTTGGGGTACAGGGCTGCGTTTTCTTAAGTTTTATCTTGCCTGTATCGCAATTCCAATTACTGTAAACTGTTTATCAGTTTGTCCATATGTAACTGCGCTTAGTTATTCACCGAAAGAAAAGAAAACCACAGCATACGTCTCGTTTCTCCGCATTTAACGCCTACTTTTTATATATACAATTTTTTGCAATGCACCTGCCTCGACTCAGCTGCTGGTTGTGGTCTTTCCTTTTGACTGCTTCGTCATTCGCTCTTAGTGCTCTAGGCCTCTCTTTCTAATGTTACGTCACTTTCTCGCGGCTGCACGTGTGTATGATTTACAATGAGTGTTTGTGTGTGTAAGATTATTTGATATTATTTTTGTTGTTGTTGGAGTTTGTGCCGATTCAACGGTGTCATTGCCTTTTAAATGTATGCACAATCTGTGTTCAACAACAACGGGTGCAACAAAAATTAAGGCTCGTCTATGTTTTACATTTCTGATTGGGTTAACAAAGTGATCTTTTGTGTTGTCTTATTGGGTTCTGCTTGAAATTTTGCTGCTGCTGCTTTTTACATATGCTTCTGTGTGTGTGTGTTTGCTTTGACCTGTTTCTTATTTAAGTTTGCCGTTTCTTTGGCACGTTTGCAAGTTTGCCCAATAAGCGCGAAATGACTCATGAGAAATTTTTGTTAATACCTAGTACCGTAGGCATATACACACGTACTTACATACGTAGATTCACATGTGAGGGTGTTTGGAAATTACATGCATTTGTCACATAATGAGCATAAATTTTGTTTGTGTGCGTTAGCATTTTGACTAGAAATGACTGTGATGGTATTTGAATGTGTATGTGTAGTGGGTGTGTTTGTTTGTTGTTGTAATTAAGGAAATACAAATAAATCAAGTTGAAGCTTGCGGTCATTGCATATATGCGCAAAGGCTGTCCGCGTCATGCTTCAGTTCCAAACAAAAGATTATCCACATTGAACCAAAGAGAATTTTTTAGCCATCGAAGCGGAGTATAGAGATCCCAAAAAAAGTCTATCAAAAAAATCGATATTTAAAAAACTTGTTGCTATAAGGACTAAACTAGTTCGATAATCGTAATATTGCTTTGGATTTCAATTGGTATTTAAGTTGTTGCAAATGGAAATATACTAATAAGCTGGTCTGTCCATATAGAATTTTATTTGGTAAAAAAAATCAAGCATTATTCCTCTACAGTATTCTATTCTGAGCACCAAAATAAAAGTTTCTAATTAAAACTTAAGTCAATCAAAAGTTTGGCCATAAAAAAACGCACATCAAGCTACAATTTAGAAATTAAGAAAGATAGAGGGAAACCTGTTCTTCGGTTACACTTTGCTTATAGCAGGTAGAATGTTAAGACTACGATTCATTTCTCTCATTAACCCTTTCAACCGCTTTTTCTCCATTGCTAATAACTAAAAATAAAACAGTGAATGAAACCAGTTGGAAATTCGTAGAAGTATAGAACATGAAACAAGGGCTTCGAAGGAACTTTAGTTGACAACCTGTGCTGAAATACTAGTCTAATTGTTATTAAATCTCGGAAAAACCAGGTGATATATTCGTAAAGAATAAATGTGCTTGAAATTGGAAATAACCAAACAGCAAATGATTGAAGAAAGTAAATTTAAATATTATACAAATGCCTCTGAAAGGCATGGTCAATTTCTTTGGGTCAATATGCCGTGTATGACCTGTAACCAATATAAATGTGCATAATTGAGTATTCACTAAATGTCAAATTCTTAACTCAAATTCGATTTGAGTCAAAAGATTTATTCCCTATATACCCCAGCTCTTAGAAAACCAAGTTCGTAATTTAGGCTCTGTATAAATACATATATCACACGCTGAGCAAGTTTATTTAAATTCAATATATATATATATATATATATATATATTAGATAGGCTAGTGCCCTCGACTAAAGTTACTTTTGCAATAAAAAGAAGTTTCATTAAAACATTTTTACTTTTAAACTTGCTGAGCTCGGCTGTTACAGTTTTGACAAAATGTTCTTAAATTAAAAATACATAAAATAAGAAATGTAGAAATCTCATTGCTCGTTAGAAAAAGGGAACTAGTTTTAATTAGAGCTTTCGAAAAACAATCAATAACTCAGTTGGACGTTAATTTAAGGAATATACAAATATAAAAAAATTACCATATGGTTACATACATACTGTACATATATATACGAATATCAATTATTGAATTGATTCAAATGATTCATATTTGGTGTGTGTGTGTGTGTGTAAGCAATCAGCGAGTGCATTTGGAATTGAGTTTCTGAAGCATCTGCACATATGGATGTACATATGTAAAAAAAAACGCCCCTCTTTAAATGTCGATAACAAGCTGTTGTATATATCAATTATGTATATGTATCATATACATCATATACTATATGCCTTAGAGACAAAAGCTTATCACAATTTGAATGCATTGCGAGTTTTCGAGGCGGCATAAAATGTCGTCTGTTGCAGAAGTTGCGAACGATAAGAACAATTTAATGAACAATGGATAGGCCACATAAGTCGTATTCAACAAGATGATAACACCAAGCGAATTTATGTACAGCAAAAGCTGCCTTTAACGAACGCCCTATAAATAACGTTTAAGAATAACAATACATTTAATTTTTTAGTAACAATTTTCGTTAAGGAAAAGTTAACGAATAAAAATAGAGATGGGAAGTCGGCTGTTCGTCAGCTGAGTTCTTACTGTCCTTGTTGCAGTATTTACTAATCTTGAACAAAATAAAACATTTTAATTTAAATTTAAATTTAAATTTCTTTTGTTTCTCTTGCAGATTTGGTGCACTGCACAAACGAACCGAATGTCTCGATACCCCATTTGGCCAATTTACTTATCGAACGCTCGCAGAATGCCAACTGGGTGGTCGTCTATAAATCGTTGATAACCACACATCATTTGATGGCATATGGCAATGAGGTTCGTAACCGCACACTAAGTGACCCGCTATCTACATAGATATCAAGGGGGCGTCTCATATAATATATATAATGCTTGAAACTTTTACTTTTATTCTCCTCAGTTTTGCGGGCCTTTTTTTATACTATAAAAAGGTCACGTTCATTGTCGCTTTGTTTGTATTTAATTTGTTTTATTCGCTTTGTTTGTTATTGTTTGGTTTGCCTTATTTTTGCTTCGCGTGCTTTCTAGTTCTTATGTTATCTTGTACTTTTTTTTTTTTACTTAATTTTGTTTTGCGTGTTTCCTCTTTTTGGCGACAAATGTACAAAGCTTTCTTTGTTTCCGATTGTGTTTGTTTTTAATTGGAACTCCTCCCAGCTGTTGTTTAATACCTTTTAAAGCGAACACCACTTTAAACAATTTAATAATATGATATAATATAATTAATTTTAAATAAAGTTTTTAAATTCTTCACATACTCTTTCCAAGATTTAGACCCTGATATTATTTTACAATTTTAAATACGTTTTAAATAAATTGCTAATTAATAATTCTGCTCTTTTTCTTGCAGCGTTTCATGCAATATCTCGCATCGAGCAATTCAACATTCAATCTCAGCTCCTTTCTGGACAAAGGAACTGTGCAAGGTATAAACGAATAAAAGTTGTCAAATTCAAAAATCACAATCTATAAGGAATATTAAAATAATGAAAAAATGCGAAACATTTGATGCTTTCTAACATTTATTCATGCTATCAACAAACCAATAACAAAATATTTAACTATTTAACTATATTATATAAATTGAATATTACATGCTTTTCCCTCTGCTCTTCTCTTTCTCTTTTCACTCACATTTGAATGCTGCTGATTTGCGTTTGGCCTATTCATTTGTGTAATTCGTTCTAATGATAACATTTCAATAATATTATTGTGCATCGACTTCGAACTAAATTGCGCTGCTTACTCACACACACATGCAAAACCATATACATCTATTGAAAATCATTCTTAATATATATATTAAAAATAAATAATATATGCAATGCGAATTATGAACCTATACTACAGATGGTGGCATGAGCGCTCCAGGTGGCAGAATGGGTGAGTATTTCTTTGAAAAAAAAAGAGTTTTCATAATGGTTTACGGGTTATCCAACAACAACAACAACAAATTCATTTTGTTTACTAACTTTTGTGGACATGGCTGTAAACTAAAAATAAAAAACCATTTCCAACGAAAAGCGAGACAAATTTTTGACTAACTATTTTTAACAAAAAACTTAATCCAATTGTTATATTTTTCGTTCAAAATTGACTGTTTGACTGGTTTATACTTACTGTGTCTTATAAAAAACCAATTAACTGCATAATAATACCCAATTTTATCATATACTATAGGCTATGATATGTCGCCATTTATAAGACGCTACGCCAAATATTTGAATGAGAAATCGCTCTCCTATCGCGCCATGGCTTTTGATTTTTGCAAAGTAAAGCGCGGGTAAGTTAAACATTTATAATATAGAATTTATGTTTCTTATTAACTGAAATGTATTTATAAATAATTTTCCAGAAAAGAGGAGGGTTCGTTGCGTAACATGAACGCGGAGAAGCTCTTGAAAACGCTGCCAGTTTTGCAGGCTCAATTGGATGGACTTTTGGAGTTCGATTGTCAGTCCAATGATTTGACTAATGGTATGTTTAAGCAACTCTATCTTTTTTTTTTTTTTAAATTATATATATATGTCTGTATACCCTTTAACAGGCGTTATTAATATGAGCTTCATGCTACTGTTTCGTGACTTGATTCGTTTATTTGCCTGCTATAATGATGGCATTATCAACTTACTGGAGAAATACTTTGATATGAACAAGAAGCATGCACGCGATGCTCTAGATTTATACAAAAAGTTTTTGGTTCGCATGGACCGTGTGGGGGAATTCCTAAAGGTTGCCGAGGTTCGCACTATACATCATATAAAAATCATATGAATATTCAAACTAAATTGCTTGATAATTTTGCAGAATGTGGGCATTGATAAGGGTGATATACCCGATTTGACAAAGGCGCCCAGTTCTTTGCTGGATGCGTTGGAGCAGCATTTGGCCACGTTGGAGGGTCGTAAGGTCTCTGCGGCCAATACGCCTACACAATCGTCAAGGTGTGTGTTGTGTTTTTAGTTAGTTAAATAATTGCTTAAACTTCATTTATTAGCTTATTAGTTACTACGTATTTTAATCTATTTACATAAGTTAGTATTTTAATTTCCGTATTAAAATTTATTTGAGTTTCTTAAGTTAATTGACTTATAAATATATGTATAGAAATATGTAAATTTTTATGATTTATTGAATTGTTTAATTTATTTTGATTTTGTAATTTATTTCTGTTTTCTTTTATTCTGTTTCTTTTCTATGATTTCTTGCATTTGATTTGTTGACGCAGCTATCAACGCACAAATGTTAAATCCGCTGTCTCTGCACTCTCTTCGACTAGCTCGGCATTTGGGACTGCGGCCGCATCTAGTAAATTTGATACCACCAATGGCATTGATGAGCAGCTGAAGGCACAGGTGCTGGCCGAGGAGGAGGCCGCCATGAATCAGTACAAAGTGAGTCTACATTTGATTGAATTGAGCTTTCATTTATGGATACTTTAACAATTGCATTTTATTCATCAGTCGAAGTTATCGTCGCCCACTAGTAGCGGTGCTGCTGGCGCTAGCGCTGCACTAACAAATCCATTCCTATCGTCACCGCCAGCCGCTCAGGCTGGTCAGCCGATAGTTGATCTGTTTGGTGCCGCGTCGGCACAGCCCGCTGCTGCTGCAGCATCTGGCGCTTCACAGGCGCTTGCCACAAAGGCATCCGACGATTTGCTGCAGTTGGGCAATCCATTTGCTGACATGTTCGAGGCCAGTGGCAACAGTGTGGCAGCTGCCACAACCGGAGCAACAGGTGCTGCACTAAACGCCAATAATTTATGGATGCATAATAACGGTAGCATGCTATAATTTTCTTATTATTTAATTAATTAAGATTTTTAATTGATTTTAGTTAATTCATTTCAAGCTAGTTGCTTAAGTATTGCCTTATACTTTTTATTTCTATAATATAAGTCTATATCTATATATGTATATGTATTACCCATGTTGTCTCTGTAGCTGTCTCAGATCCAGACATTTAAAAGGCGCGCACTCCGTCCCAGATCTTTCTCGCGCTCTCTCTCTCTCTCTCTCTATCTATCTATGGCCGTCTTTAAGCACAAACTTTTGATGCACATATATTTCCTATCATAAATAACATAAAATCTTTATTATGTTTCTTTTGTATATTATGTATTCGATATAATTTTGTAAGTTATTATTTACTCATTTTTGAATTTCTTCGTCTAATGTATTGTTGCTCTTCATTTTCATCACTGGTTTTTTTCTCCACAACCCTAAAACAAACAACAAACAACTACTACAACAACAACAACATGACTCGATAACTATTCGATAAATCATACACACACAACTATGAAAAAACCCCCCCCATTAAAAAAACCATAAAATAGGTTTCAATGGCTCTACAGTTTCCTCCGCTGCTGCTACAAATGCATTCGTTTCCGATAGTAATTTTACGTCCGTTTTTGGTAATACGGAACCAGCAGGTAAGTGTTCCCATAGAGCAATAAAATCCAGTTAATTTCTTTCATTAATACATTTACAATCGCAATGCAACTTTATGTTAATATATACATATATATACATATATTAAACGCTTTAAACTAATCCAAAATTCTAATTTGGAGGGCGGCTACAAATTAGTTTATGTATTCCTCTTAATACTGCGGTGCTCTTAACAAATTTAAATGTTTTTTTTTATACTCATATTAATTACCGATATGTTTGGCATGTTTTACTAACCATTTAACTATTACATACTAAAACTTTCGTTTTTACATAACGTTAGCAGTACTCCCCCTCCCAAAAAGAGGCTAGGCCACAATCCATCTATCACATCTAGTTTTAAGTTTGCAAATACAAGATACTTTTTGCTGTATGCGTGAAACTCAATTCTACAAATTTTTTCGAACGATTCTTTTTGAATTTTGTGTGCGTAATTTTTGATTAAAAAGATTTAGTTTTACTTACACTTATAATTTAATTAATTTTTCTTATGGCTATCCCCAACAAAAATATCCTTGCGAATTTATATTTGTGTTGAATGATATAAGCGTCGACGTCAGCAGCGTTGCCAAATCCCTTTTTCGATGATATGCAACCCAAAGGCAATGTCTATGGCCATTATATGGAACCACAGCAGCAGCCACAACACCAGCAACAGCAACAAGCTGCATTGTTTTATATGCAACAACAACATCAGCAACAGCAGCTGCTGCAGCAGCAGCAACAACAACAACAACAGCAAGAGCTGGCCTTAATATCAACTTCCACGATGTCACAATTCCACACAGGTGAACTTTTGCGAACAAAATGAAAAGCAGAAAACAATTTTTACGTTGCGCGCTTTGTTTTTGTACAAAGCTTCAATTGTCCAATACCGGCCTCATTTTGTTGTGCTTGTAGTGCTGCGTATACACACATGTACACACACACACTCAGTCATTCACACCCAATCTTTTAAAGTCTGTCTTTACTAAATAGAGTCTTGCACAATGCATTCCCAAGTACTTACAAGCAGTTCTTATAAATGGTGCGAATGAAAAACAAAAAGTTTTAAATCATTTAAGCTAGAATACAGCAACAAATTTTTACTTGATTTATATTTGGAACATATATCAGTTTGCTTTTGATAATTAATTGAATCTTGCTTAATTGCATTCATTCCTAAACAACTACTTCCAAGTACTTACGAGTGATTTCAATGTATTTGCAAACAAATCAACGAAATGGTTATCAAGTTCAATAAATATTTCATTTATATTCGAAAGTTAACTCTGTTCACTGCAAATCAAATAATTTTTCAATTACCAGTTACAACTGTGGTACTTATATTTCATTTGCTTTAAATGTAAACTGTCAAGTATTTCCATCATTTGATAGTTTTAACAAGTGTTTCAAAACTTTATGAAAAATGTTTTTAATTTCTATTGCTTGCAAGTACTTCGTATTTGAAAAGGCATTCATTTCATTCGATCAAACAAATGTTTTGCTTTGAATTTGAAATGTATTCGTGGCAGACTCTTATGTATTTGTCACATGTGTGAAAACTCCTTACAATGATTCTAAGTCCCACCTCTATCCATATATACCTATATATTTCGTTCTCTACAAATCGTACATTTCTATTTGTTATCAGTTCAGTTTGATTTTGATGCTTTTGTAGATATTATTATCAATTTTTATGTTATTTTTCAAATGTCATTTTCATATTAAGAAAATTGCGTGATTGTGTCCTAAACTGTGTTGTGTGCTGTAAGTTAGATTTAGTTTTAAAAAAAGATGGAATTTAAAATAAAACTGGGCATTGTTTAGAGCTTGAAATAATTTGTTGTGCTATAATATCTTTCAAATGCTTATAGATAATATGGGTTTCTAATTTGTATGTGTTAGTTTCCAGGGTTTTCGCTGTGTATTCTCTGTTTGTATTTTAATCTTACATCTTTGAATGGCGTCAAGACTTTCGCTTCTAGTTGAACAATTCAAAATATATAATCATATGCACCTCAATTAATACTTGCTTGACAAACCGCTTAACTAATTATATATTTACTAACAAACCTCCATATAAAACCTGCTAGTAGTATAACAATTATATTAAATCAATTTTACATTAATTAAAAAATTCCAAAAATACACATATAACTTTAATATAGAAAAAAAAAACCATCAAAATCTTTATTCACAATATTTATTTTGTCAATGTATTTTTTCTCTTTTTCTCTTTTTTATGTTCTTATGTACGTAACATAAAAAAAAACAAAAATTAAAATAAATACTTGACACATTAACACACATTGTCTCATGTTTACAATACGTTAATGTTGGTGGCACAAATCCATAAAAAAAATCAATTTTTTTCTTATGCATATATTCATATATATATGTGTCTTCCCAAAACAACAACCAAAACGTTTTTAAAACCGGGCAAAAATCTTGCAAATCGAAAAATACGAAAATCTCATCAAACATTTGTTGTGGGCTTCCATTTGTATCATAAAAACAACAACAACAACTGTGTGTGTCTCTTTGTGTAAATGTCTGCCTATAACGGTGTGCTGGCTATATCTCACAACAACAACTGCAACATGTCATATATAAACACGATAAATAAAGGCTTCGATGCTTTGGGCGATGTTATGAAACCGGCCACAGCCAACAGCAACCACAGCAATCAAATGAATGTTGTCGCCGCAGGTGCCGCCTACCAGGGCTTCAATGCCAGCAGTCCAGCCCTAACACTACAACAACAACAGCTGAATGCACAACAACAGCAGCTACTACTACAGCAACAACAGCAGCAGCAGCAACAACAACAGCAACAACAACCAGCTGGCACTGGCAAGATCATAACGGGCGATCTGGATAGTTCGCTAATGTCCCTAGTTGATAATTTAAATATAAATAAAACAGCGAGTGCAAAGTGAGTAAAATCGACAAATCAATGTGTGTGTGTCTATGTGTGGTTGTGTTATAAGAATGAGAGAGTGATTGATACCTGAATGAATCCAGAAAATCATCTCAAAAATTCCCCATCACAAGACACAAACCCAAAAAAAATTCAGCCAATGAAAAAACTAACCCTAAAAATTTGTCATATCCTGAAATGGGCACTTCCAGTAAAAACACAACCATGATCATAATTTATGAGCAATCGTTTTCACTTGTACAAATAAAATAAAAATTAGAGTTACAAACCAAAATAAGAAGAAATCGAGCTAACTTTCCCTAAGTTCGGTTCATATATCTGGTTCGTTTTGGATGAGCTTAATATTTTTTGTAGCCGACTATCCGTCTTGTAGTAAACTTATCTTAAGTTTAGAGATGGGTTACATTTTTCATGGACATTTTATTTGTCTGAAGGTTCACTTACCTAAATTGTCAATACAATAAAAGGCCAACAAAACATTATAAATTTTTTTGATTGTTGTTCATGTGCTTGTCCCTGGAATTGCCCAGTGTCCCGTTCAACCATAAGCGCTTTCATATCCCAAATCATATGTATATAAATATTCATGTTCCTTTTGTGTACATAGCAAATTCCCCCTTCATTTCGAAATAATTCGAATAAACCTTTTAGAAACGTAATCGAAATTCAAAAACAAAAAAAATTTCATTGATTTCGTGTCTCTATATATCATTACTCTCTTACCCCATTATATATGTACCTCATAGACCCGTGCAATGGAACTCACCTAAAAATACAGCGAAACCAGGTGCTAATTGGACACCTCAACCAATGGCGGCTACAACTGGTGCTGGCTATCGTCCAATGGTGAGTTATGCCCACAACTAACTCTCTACTCTTTTTCTCTCTCAACTCAACTCAACTCAACCGAAACTCAACTCAACTAAACGAAACTCAAGTCAATCGAAACTCAACTCAATCAAAACTCAATCCAATACAACAAGAACAATAACAAAAACATGAGACAATATCAGATCTATGAGAGTTATATATGTATTTATATAATTTTATAAAGGTAGAGTTTTTGAGCCCTACAAGTAAAAGAGCAAGAAAATATGAGGAAAAATAAAATTAACCATGTTCTATCCCAAAGATTGTGTCACACAACACGCTAGGCTCACGATCCATGTAACATACAAGTTCTCTTATGATTATTTTCACTATAATTTTTTGCTTTTAGTTTACTTTTCATTTTTCAATATTATTTCTTTTAAGAATTGCACTTTGCTTGACAACAGCAGCTACTTGGTTTATTTATTTATAATGTCTTGATCTGTGTGGAAATTTATTTGATTTAACACAAAAATATTATCTAGATGTTGTGGCCATTTGATATATATATATTTTTTCACATAAATATTTCTCTTGAATTGGTATAAAGCTAATTAAGCACAAACCAAGTTGTTGCAAGCTGTATGTTTATTTTATTCCTTTCAATTATAATATATGATATATTGGTTAAGGTCTTTTCATATAAAACACTGCATTACACAGCAACAGCAGCAACAACTACACCTAGCACTAGGGCTAATTATTGTGGCACCTCTCGTAAGTGTAGGTACTGAGCAGCTACTTGAACCAGCTAACCTACACTAGCAGGCAAATTATTCACAAATCTGTCTAATACTCGTACTCGTACATACACATAACTGTATTTATTCCATTTTGATTTTATTTGTTTTATTTCTTTATTAATATAAACTTATATATATTATACTTATATATATTATATATACATAAATATATATAAACTATCACTTTCTTTTCTTTATTTTATGTTGCTTTATATATTTCAACTATCCAACGCATACCGCAATATCGAAACATATCCAAAAAATAATAATAAATTATAATCAAAAAAAATATAATAAAATTTAAACACCTAAACTATAAATTTAACTCACGATGCGCCTGTGTTAATGCTGTCTATATGTTTGTGTTATATATATACTCAAATATATATACACTCACACTGAATATAAATATATTTATATATATTATATACATATCTATTTATATATATAAATATATGTGTATACATAGGCACATGGCATGACTGTAAGTCCTGCGCCAATCACAATCAATCATCCGTATATACATGCTAGTTATCCTGTTATGCCAAATTATATGCAGGTAAGAATGATGCAAACGAACCGAAAAAAAAGAATAACCAATTATATAACAAATACAAAAAAAAACAAACCCAACGTACAACAAGAACAATTTTGAATAAAACATAATCAAATATAAAATAAATGTTTATACTTACTATACTTTTGAGTTGCCTTTATTTTAATTTATTTAAACAAAAAACAAATATATATTGTATGTATTTTTAATTTTTATTTTTGATTATGTTTGTATTTATCTAAGTTTTTATTTTATTTTTGATTTTTGGCTACCTTAAGTTAAGACTTCACTATCACTATCAAATCTACTTACGCTGACTTCTGCCCAACGCACAGAGCTTTCCGAACTGTTGCCCCGTGCTCTATTTTTATGGCTATGGTATTCACTATCTCAACCCTGTTTCTCTCTATATAGGTCTCTCTTGACGTATCACTCGAGACAATAAGAAACTAACTTTTTATTTTTTCTAAAATTCACCTTTATGTTTTATAAGGTTTTTAAAATTTTGAATTTTGATTATTATTATTTTGTAGCAAGAAGTTTTCTGAATTGAGTTTTTTTTTGTTGTATGCCCTATGTAGAGCTCACTAATCCCATGTTCTGCAAAACCGTATAGATATATATATATATATATATATATATAATATATATATATATATGTACATATATATAGTATATACTATATTTGTAGCTCACGAAGGCCAACTCTCTAACCAACAATTCTAGCAATCTAAAACCTCCCCCAACTTATGTCTATCTTTAGTCGTTCAAGTAATCCTCCAATTCCTTGCATGATTTGGAATTTTGATCAAACAAGAAAATTGAATATTTTTGTCAGTATGCTAATGAGATATTTTGATCATTGTAGGGAATGCCGGTGATGGGGCAGCAGCCGAATATGCTGGCACAGGCAGCCCCTTTGACTGGGGGGCAACCGACGATGATGGGCGTGGCGCACAGTAATGCGGCGGGGCCAACAGCGACAGGGATCATGCAGCCCACGCAGGCGACACAGAATGGAGGCAATAAAAACGTACCACTCGATCCATTTGGGGCGTTATAAACCGCCGTCACAGCATACAACCACACAAACACAAACACATTAAGCGCTATAACCTCATAGACAACATTACGAATACACACACACACGCAGTACATAATATATATAAATATATATTTGCAGATATTATAAAAAGATTAAAGAAAATGGAAATTCAACACAAAACTAAGAAATTATAAATGCTTACACTATGCTACATACGAAATGCTAAGAATTCTGTTATGATGTTGAGCAAACACACACACTACACACACAAATTGCTATATACATACACACACATAACCATAAAACAAAATGAGTTTGACTATTTATATGTATACAACAATTTATATAACTGTATGCAAGAATTTCCACAATTAGCTACAGTAAAACAAAAAAAAAACAAATATAATAATACGAAATATTAAAAAAGTAACCTATGTGAAATATACCTACATATGTGTATGTAAATCCTACGTAATAAGCAAAAACCTGTAGTTGTGTCCTGCGCCAATCACTAAACCTAAAGCTAAAAACAAAACACACGTTAAATGGAATCTGTTAAATACTGAAATTTATTGTACACTGTCGGAAATTATATATAAATATTTATCAAAATCAAGTCTTTGTAGACGCCATAAAGCTATAAACTATGTTATAATTATGCTTAAGTGAGAGCGTATCTGAGCCTCTTAACAGTTTGCAATATTTTTATCCGTCTATATACAAAAAAGATAAAAAACTACTAGTTTTCTATTGTTATCTGTAGTCTATTTTTCAAACGGTTTTTTTGTTTATTGTTAAAAGAAGTTATTCGTATTTGTAAAAGCATTCCAAGCTAGTTTCAATTTGGTCCCAAATTCAATTTGTATATGTTTAAGTATTATTTCAATTTGAGATGAGTTGCATTATTATAATTGTATATTTAAAACGAGTAGAAATCAACTATTATATATATGTATATATATATATATATATATATATAAATATATAGTTATATTTTTGTGTGTATATGTATTATGTTTTAAGGCATGCGTTGTATTAGCCATTTATTTAATTGCTTGATAAACAAACAAAAATCAAATCAAATCCAATATATATAAAATATATATCGATATATAGTACATTTATAAATTGTGTAAATAACATAAGGGGCGACAGTACGCTGGAACTATGTTTGAATAAAAATTCGCATATATAATACACGAGATAATATATTTGTTTTTTTATTGTTAATAATTTTTCGCTGCAGTTACTTAAAATGGTGTATTCCTTAAAACAAATTTTCTCATAAAAGGTTTCCGCAACATAAAAACAAAATAAATAACTTTTATGAGCCAAGTGCAAGTTGTGTTTACTTTTGAAATTGCGCTCTTTGATAATATGCTTATTATTTAATTTGTAAGATTTTGAAAATAAAAACCGTACCTAAAGCAGTTTTGAATAATTTGCGCTATGCCCAAAAGTAGGCACCACTTTCTTATAACCCGCGAGGCGTCGGAGAGTAGGCAACACACATATACCAATGCAATAATATTTAGAGGCAACAATCATGCATGGAATTTTCATGAAGCTATGGCTATAAGTAAAAACCGAACAAATCAATGTAAATTATAATTATACACCAATTATATTACTATATAAATGACAAACTAAAAGAAAAAAGAGTTTTATGACAATATTTCTACGCTGCTGTTTGAGCTAAACCTTAACCGAACACAAAACCTTTATCTAGGCCTATAAAAAACAATTCATACAAGTACTATCCATACGATCAAAGTACGTAGCTAACTCTATCTATACCTAAGAATTCTCAAATGACAGCGACCACTTGTTGATGTTTTCAGTATAAAAACAAAAAAAATTTAGCTTGCAAAAAAAAAATTGAATATTTACATAAAAACACAACGGAAACTCCAAAATATAAGCTTAGCATGTTGGCTATTCACATTGCGAGATA
Organism: Drosophila gaucha; assembly: GCA_035045545.1. NCBI lineage: Eukaryota > Metazoa > Arthropoda > Insecta > Diptera > Drosophilidae > Drosophila > Drosophila gaucha. Next base: position 613,621 of record JAWNOY010000342.1, read on the forward strand.
TACATACATAACTTGTAGATAAAATATAAGAAGTGCAATCGAGTTTATCGTTCACACTAAATACAGAAATAAACACTTTACTTTTAATAAAATTGTTGAATGTGTTTCTATTAGTTAATTTCTTGCCCAGCGAAAGCAAAAGAATATGTACACCAAAAATATTTTCACGAAAATATATAAAATTATTTTATGCAGACTATATAAGTAATATTACATACTCAAGTACAAGAATAACTAACTTCTCAACAGAACTAAGCAAATGAAATTCTATTGAAACATTTTACGAATTGTATAAGAATTTATGTTGGAAAAAATAAAAAAAGTAAAAAAAAACAAAAGAAATGTTAGTGCAAAATAAATGTGTAAAATAAATTATTGAAGTGTTTTCTTATATTTATAACATATTTTATCATTTAAATGAGAAGAGTGGAATAAAAAGTAAAGCGTTACTATAGCTGAGAAAGATTTGATGATTCGATCTAGCAATCCTGGGGAATAGTCTTCAACTTAAGGAACCTACTTCAAACGAAAATATTCACTACAACTATACGACTCACTCAAAACAGAACACAAGCACATAACACAATAACATATCTAAAAATAAGAATACACATATACTCACGATGCCCTGTTTTAAGCAAGAAAAAAGCCTTGAGTTTCGCTCTCGGCGGGATACCACAAATGATAGGGATCCGATGGCACCCAAGCCGGTTCGTCCTCGCGCCATTCGATATCATGGACTGTTTGGCATGTCCATTGCGGCCCAGCATCTCATCGTTGACCACCAATGGACGCCGAGCTCTGTCACTGAACTATATGCGAACATGACCGAGCTGCTAAGTAAGTGGGCCATCATGCCATTTTCAATGATATCCTGTTCTGATCTTATGCGAGTGCTTAGAGCGTCGCGTCACCTACAAACGGCACGAAACAAAGACCAAACGCGCCAACCTCCTGGTGGCGAACAAGCTCATCAAAACTCAGTGCGCAGATGGGCGTCTCAAATTGCAGAAAATAACGGTCGGCAACAATGCCCATCAGATTCGGAACTTTTTGAGCCAGCACAGGGATATGCAGCGTCTCTACCAGAGGATGCCCATACATCTGATTGCTGACAATATCAATCAGCGCACTTTTGTCATGCGGAAGGAGCGCGATCGTCTGGAAGCGCGTTTGCAGCAGCTGAAGCATAAGTATAAAAATTTATTGGTAATCTACTTTTCCGACAGCAATTGGATCAGCATAATGCTTACTTCACAATTCCACAGCTGGATAGATCCGAGGTGCATAACTTGATTAAGTACGCGAATGAGTATGTTCTGGAGGAGGAGCTGCAATCACGTATTCTGCTTAAGAAAATAGAAAACTCGAATGTGCGCTTGAATGCAATACGAACCATAAATACAACGTATAAGAAAATGCGACAAGTCCTGTTGCAGGATGAGATATTTTATGAGCCGATATTGCGTTCTCTCGATGGCGATATTGAGGATCAGGTGAACTTTATAAAGCATATACTCTATCTGGGCATGCCGGCGATTGCCAATTTTAAGGTGCTCAATCACGAGCTATTGCAACTGGAGGAGAAGGCACGCAAGGGTCTTCAATCCAAGATTCAAATCTTGAATTCACTGAAAAAGCCGACTGTCATTGGACCACCGCAAGTGAAGGTTAGAGAGATAATATCCGCTGATCCTAAGCGTTACGTTCGCCTTACAGAGAGCATGGCAATTCTGAAAAGTGAGCTACAGTCAATCGAGAATACGATCAAAAATTTAAGATTGACGGTGTTATGCTCGCAAGCAAAAGAAATTTATCCACGGTAAGTGCACCTTGAGTTTCTAATAGACTCTCTGATAGATATATACATCTTCCGACTATATAGAATTCGGCTACAAATGGATAACAATATAAAGCTTCAACGAGAAATCGTAAACTCCATACAGTGCAAAGATATGCTTGACAGGAAAATGAAGTGCTCCACTCTGCTGTCTGATGTATTAATAAATAATCTTTCCGAGGAGGAAGTCAAGTAAGCAGTTTTGACATTATTTGATTTATATATATTTATTTCTCTTTCTTTCTCTCTCTAATTTATCCGATAGTCGCATAGATCGCATTAGAGAACTGAAAATAATATTGGAGGGCGACAAGGAATTTGAGCACGATAATATTACTCACTTAAAGAATCGGGCCGATGCATATGTGTTAATGCGGTATATTTCTAACATATGTTTTCCCTACTCAATATAATCTCTCTCTCTCTCTCTCTGTATATCGCCACAGTCTGACTCTTTGGAATATGATTGATATGCTACGTCATGTAGATCGTAATCCCAAAACGTTCCGACAAACTTATAAGAGTCCTTTTTTGAAACTTCCACTTCTCAAATTCGAACTATTTCAAGCGCTAGCTTCGCCTCCAGAGCTATTCGAGGAAGACAGTTAAGAGCTCAATACTATAAAAAGGAATTTAATAACATGTTTTCCCTTTCTAAACAGTTGACGTAATTATGCATTTCCTCAAGCGCAAGGTGTACAAGCTGATGAAGGGTTTCAGTCCCGAAATGCAGGCGTCCATTCAGTCCTGTCGAGAGACTTATCATGCCACTTATTTGAAAGATGTAACAACGACCACCGTAGTCGATGACGACCAGCAGGATGCGGCAAGAATTGAAGACTTGCTACAGGACAAGACCTTGGCCTCTGTACCGAATCGCAAACAAATTAAGGCACAGAGTGCTCGACTACTGGAGGAGGTTGCCAAACGGGATGAATCGTAGCGTTTTGTTTTGGCTTAAAATGTCTTAAAATTTTGTACGTTTATACATTTTACATAAATACCAATATAAAGGCGAACTTAATATAAAATATTGGATTTTTTTATACTATTAGTTGAAATTCAGGCACTGAATATAATTGCTGCAGTAAAATGCGCCTAAGAATGGTATTTTGCCATAGATACGGCTTTCTTTTTTTGTTTGTATGTTGTTTTCTCTAGAACAAACTGGCTGTGCAGTTGCCTTCAAATTGATCGAATTCAAAACTAAAAAGGACATCGACTAAATAAAAACAAATCATTACAGTTGCGACGCACATAACAAAAACAATAGACTCTAAAACGCAAACAAATTCATATTCACATATATATCTATATAAATATATTCTTAGCAACTATATAAAATACATTAAAAATGCCGTGCAATATACGGAACAAGAATCTATCAAGCCGTCAAAAAGGACGAATAGGTGTTAATGCACTAAAGCCAGTGCGTCCTCGAGACCCCAATAGCCATGGACTCTTAAGCTATGCTCGCGCGGCCCAGCATCTCATTATTGACGACAAGTGGACGCCCAGCTCGATAACTGATCAATTTTCTCATATGAGCAGTCTGCTGAGTAAGTAATTATATGCAGATATATATCAACTGATTCCATAAGCATAAGCTATGCCCCAGCTGCTCGCGTTACCTACAATCAGCATGAGAAGCAGGCCACCACCAATCGTCTTCATCGCAATGCTGAGAAATTGAGACGAGAATGCATCGATGGCCGCATTAAACTGCAAAAGATATCGGCCGACAACAATGCCCATACGATACGCAACATGTTGAGCAATCACAGGAATAAGCAGCGTCTCTACCAAAGGATGCCCATTCATTTGGTCGCCGACAATATTAATCAGAGCACATTTGTCATGCGGAAGGAGAGAGATCGCCTTCAGTGTCGCTTAGAGCAGTTGAAGCGAAAATTGAAACAGTTACTGGTACGTACGAAGCACTGAAAATTAGTAATATACGCAATTGCAAATGCGCTCTTTAGTTGATAATCTAGTTTTATTAGTATAAGGAGTCTGACTATTCTACTCCCGTCAGCATTATCTCTGAATGCCAGCTATGCGCATATATTAAAACTAATTTACTAATTTTGAAATAGTTGGATCGCACCATTGTGGAAAATCGCATTGAATATGAGAATGAGTTCGTTTTAGAGGAGGAGATAAAGGTGCGCGAATTATTGAAGAAAATAGAATGTTCGAATGTGCGCTTCAACGCAATAAAAACGATCAATATAACATATAGGAAAATGATACAAGTCCTGTCTGACGACGAGATATATTACGAGCCCATTTTGCGATCCCTCGATGATGACATTAGGGATCAGTCGAATATGATCAAGTATATAATTCAACTGGGCTTACCTGTTATTGATAGGTTTAAGCAACTCAATAGCGACTTTCACCGGCTGGAGCAAAAATCGCGATCACAATTTCAGGCTAAGATGAAATTGGTTGCCCAGTTGCGAAAGCCGCGCAGTTTAATACCAATTCCGGCTAAAAATTTGAGGGAAACTGAAGCAAGTCAGGATTGTGATCACTATTTGCGGGAAACGGAAAGCATGATGGGACTTAAGAAGCAGTTGGCGACCATTGAGAAAACTATCAAAGAACTTAAATTCACTACACTTTGCTCACAAGCTAAAGAGATTTATTCACGGTTGGTTCACAAAAACTTTTCATTAGGCCAAAACTAAAAAACATTTTATATTGTAGTGCCAAAGGTGAAATGGAGAACAATAAACACCTCGCTCAGCAGATCGAATTCGGTCGTATGAATCGTGAAATGCTGAGATCCAAACTAAAATACTCGGGAGTGCTACAGAACGTTTTAATGAACAATCTTTCCGAGGAGGAAATAAGGTACGTATTATATCGTATCAAATCTTTTGAAATATCTTTTCAATTTCTATCTTCTGACAGTCGATTGGAATACATTCGATCATTGAAAGCCACTTTAGCTTCAGACAGGGCTTTCGAGAAGAATATTGTGGATCATATCAAAAACCGCGCGAATGCTTACGTAATGATACGGTAAGGCTTATTCATTCACCCTTGTAGCTCTTGTCACGTTTCCTTATAAATTCGAATTTTATCCAAAGCGTTTTCCTTTGGAATCTTGTTGAGATTCTGCGAAGCATTGATCGCAGTCCCTTTGCGGCTCGTCAAAAATATCCAAATACTTATTTGAGATTGCCGTTACTCAAATTTGATTTGTTAGAAATGTTCGCGTCCGTGCCAGTGCTCTACGAGGAAGACAGTAAGCTTGAGCTGCGTTTTATTTATTACTCATATATTTTTATTGTCATATTTTTTGCACAGTTGAAAAAATCATGTATTTGCTCAAGCGTAAGCTTTTCAAGTTACTGAAAGGTTATCAAAAGATTCCTCGGGGGGAGGAGACGAAGAAATTTGTCGATGAGTATCATAAGCGTTTTCTGTGTACGGGCGGATCGTATGTTGACACCAATGGAGGGGACATCGATATGATGGACTTCGATGATCATAAAGTTAATCTCAGCATTCCGTCACGCAAGCAGATTAAGTCTTCGAGTGCCAAAGTTGTAGAGGAGTTCAAAAAAGAGGATCGCTAGGATAAATATATATCATTTTTTTTTTATATTTTATCATCATAATATTAGATAAAACCGATATTTATTTGTTGAATGATGACATTAATGTTATATACTATTCAATTAAAATATAAACTAATCATAAACGAAACTGTTTGATGTTATTAATATAGGCATTCAATATATATTATACATTAACTTTTTGCATTCCTCAACTTTTTAGTAAATATCAGTTAATATATCAAGCGAACTTCGGCCATGCTGAAGTTTGGTAAAACCCTTGCACTCGTAAGAGTTGTAGCTATGATTTTCCCTGATTTGCCAAGAAGAGAGTAGATTAACGTATTTGCAAGTTTTAGGATCTCTAGGAGTAAAGCTGTTGAATATAGTTTTTTTCCGATTTGTCATGATTGATCTTAAGTACTATATAGACATTCCCGATTTGCCAATCCCCTACCGGACGTCGATATATAACTTTTTTAGCGATCTAAAGGCGGCGTCAACAGTAGTTTACTTTCCAAATTTGAATAGACATGGCTATGGTCGATGGCTTACACTACTAAGTTTAATACGTACTAATTTTGTTTAAGTTTCCTAATAACAAAATCTTTAGTCTTATAGATCCCAGTAATATCACTGACTACTTTTAGCTGTGATCTGGGGCATAGCTAGCCGGTCGGGCAAATAAAATTCCCCCAACGTGTCGGTGATATTATTAGGGTATTTGATGTAATTTGATATAGACTATCTTATCATTAGATAATATTTTTCTTATGTAAATTCATATATTTTTATTTTTTTGTTATCTTCTTTTGCACACGCTTAGTCAACATAAATAAATAAATAAATAAATAAAAAAAATATCAACTCAGAATATATATACTTTATATAGTCGAAGATGTTTCCTTCTGTGCGTTGCAAACGTCTGACCAAAATTAATATACGCTTTTTGCAGGGGTATAAATATATTTCTAAAAGAAATAAAGGCAAATAAATGCTTAAGTCTAGAAATTTCTTCAAGTATTAAATTAGTTTATATAGCAAGTCATGAACTGATGAGCAAGTAACTAAACATTTTTCTGTAGTACAAACAAAACTCGAACAGGTATACACTACACTAAATCTTATAAATAAATAAATTAGAAACCGTAAACACTATGCCTTGTTTCAAGCAAGAAAAGAGCCTCGAGTACTGCTTAGAGCACAAGAAAAATACTGGAAGAGGTGCATTGGTTCCTAAGGCGTTGCATGCTCATCCCATCGACTTTCACGGACTATTCAGCATGAGTAATGTCAGTCAGCATTTGATTTGGGATGAGAGATGGACCCCGCAGTCACTGACCGATCAACTCACTGGAATGACCAATCTGCTAAGTATATGATAAGTAATATACTCTATGTATCGGGAATAATAAGAAACTTTGCTTTAGGTCGTCACATCAGTTACAAGCAGCATGAGACGAAAGTTAATCGTTTGCGTCTTCTTGATCAGTGCAAGCGTTTGAAAAGCGAATGCATTGATGGACGCATCAAGCTGAAGAATATCTCATCTGCCGATAATTCGCATATGATACGCAATTATTTGAATAACCACGTCTAATCGCGGACAATATCAATCGGCGCACTTTTTTTTAGTACTGGAGGCCCGATTGGTGAAGCTAAATTATTATCTATAACTGAATCAACTAAATTGTTAAAAAGCATGCTTTACATAAAGTCAAGTCAAATTGAGAATCTGGCCCACGCCTATGTCCTAATACTATGAATTTCTTATATATGCGTTAGCGATAACGTCACCGGATAACTATTTGGAAATCGTAATCCAAAAATGTAATTACAACAAATTCAACATACTTCAAGCGTCTATAGAGCAGGACAATACCTAGGAGGAAGCTTCCAAACTGGATGAAACGTAGCGTTTTCATGTGTCGTTTAATGTTGTACGTCTTGACATTTAAAAAATATACTAAAAGAACGGGAATTTATAAAAAATATTTGATTTATTTTAAGTTATTAGCAAGAAAATTGGAGAAAATATAATACTAATAATAATATAATAATAATAATAATTGCTTCATCGTTTTTTCTCTTGATAATCTGATTTATTGATACTTTTTTTCACAAGGCGGAAAAGTAAGTGGGTTTAAGGCCTGTGGGCATTGATACAGTTTTCTGCCAAATGTTTTTTATTTTACAGTCAAAAACTGGCTATGCAATTGCCTTCAACTTGATTTAATTCAAAGCTGAAGTGAATGTTCAAATATATAAAAACAAATCATTACAATCGCGACTCACATAACAGAAACAATAAACTCTCAAACACAAATATATTTATATTCACATATATATGCTTACATATAAATATACATATATAAATATATATTCAACAATTATATAGAATACATACAAAATGCCGTGCTATAACCGGAATAAGACCCCGTCAAACCGGCAAGGGCGGAATAAGGGGAGAACGGACTTGAAGCCAGTGCGTCCTCGGGACCCCAATAGCCATGGACTCTTAAGCTATGCGCACGCGGCCCAGCATCTCATTGTTGACGACAAGTGGTCGCCCAGCTCTATAACTGAGCAATATACATTTATGAATAGTCTGCTGAGTGAGTAATCCGATATAATAATACATACTCCTCTGCTCAACTGATCGCCAGCATATGCTATGCTTCAGGCGCTCGATTAATCTACAATCTGCATGAGAAAGAGGCCACCACCAGTCGTTTCCATCGCAAGGCTGAGAAATTGCGAGGGGAATGCATTGATGGCCGCATTAAACTGCAAAAGATATCGGCCGGCAACAATGCCCATAAGATACGCAACATGTTGAGCAATCACAGGAATAAGCAGCGTCTCTACCAAAGGATGCCCATTCATTTGGTCGCCGACAATATTAATCAGAGCACATTTGTCATGCGGAAGGAGAGAGATCGTCTTCAGTGTCGCTTAGAACAGTTAAAGCGAAAATTAAATGACTTACTGGTACGTATGCATCGGCATCCATTCGTCCTGAGTTCGTCTCCTAAGTTCGCTTATTCTCATTTGTTGAAAAAGAAGTATAACTCTTAATTTTTTAAGAAAAACGTTTCATCTGTCCTTAAGCTGATATCACCTAGCACATTTATGTATTATAACATAGGACATATATGCGTAAAATTTAAGATCCACGCTTTTATTTTAGACTCATTGGAAATTGTTGACACTTTGGTTCAAAAACTTCCAAATCTGTTTATTTTTATATCCTCACAAAAACGACAAATTTTGATCTATTGGCAATGCACAGAAGGAAGCATCCCCGACTATATAAAGTATATATATTCTTGATCAGCACGACAAGCTGAGTAGATATAGCCACGAACGCCAGTCTTTCCGTCTGCCTGTCTGTCCGTCTGTCTATCTGTCTGGATCGATGCAATCTCCTTCGAGTCTATTTAAAGCTACAGAGCTAAATAATACGGTTCGGACGACTATATCCTATAGCTTCCATATATCGTATGGGATTGGTTTTATGAAAGTTTTTTTTATCAGGGAAAATTTCGGCGCTATTAAAGTCTTAGACTTGAAATTAGCATCAGGTATATAATAATAATAATAATAGTATATTTAGCTATGCTTTTCCGAGGGGTGGCAAATCAAGTGAAACTATATCTTCTACAAAAACATAGAGTATGTTTGGCTACTATAAAAAAGATGTAGTATAGAGCTACGCATCTTAGGGGTTTGGCAAATCGGAAAAACTGTATTTTCTACATGTTTACCCCAAAAATTTTACTTCAGCCTCAATTGCTTCGATAAAATATATCTCTTTGCAAATCAGTGAGCCATATCTTCTTTATAATTTCAAATTGAATTACCAAACTTTGGAATTACCGAAGTTATCGTTTCTCTCTTTATTCTTGGTGCAAAATGGTTGTAAGTAGAGTAAAATATAAAACAGTAAAAAGTTCGTGCCATTGTGGAGAATATTAGATTTGAAAATATGTATTTATACTCCTTTGAATGAGACTATTAAGTATAAGTAGAACATCTGCCTATGGTAAAAAAGCGCGGAATAGATCTTTGCCTAGTCTCTAGTATCAAGACCACCTTAGCTGAAGGTCATCTATTCTGTCTGATAATTTATGGAACCATAATCGTATATTTAAACAGTTAGAACGATCCATTGTTGAAAATCGCATCAAATATGAGAGCTCATATGTATTAGAGGAGGAATTACGAGCGCGTGTATTGCTCAAGAAAATCGAAAATTCGAATGTCCGCTTCAGAGCAATAAAAACGATAAATACAACATACAAGAAAATGGTTCAAGTCCTGTTGCAGGATGAGATATATTATGAGCCCATTTTGCACTCCCTCGATGATGACATTGAGGATCAGTTGAACATGATTAAGTATATAATTCAACTGGGCTTGCCTGCCATAAAAAGGTTTAAGCAGCTTAATCACCAGTTTCGCTGGTTGGAGGAAAAATCGCGATCACATTTTCAGGCCAAGATGAAATTGGTGGCCGACTTAAGAAAGCCTCGTAGTTTTATGCCAATTCCACCCAAGGATTTGCGGGAAACTGTTGGGAGTAAGGATTTTGATCACTATTTGCGAGAAACGGAAAGCATGTTGGAACTTAAAGTGGAATTGCAGACCATTGAGAAAACCATTAAAGAACTTAAATTCACGACACTTTGCTCGCAAGCTAAAGAAATTTATTCACGGTTGGTTCAGAAAAACTTTTCATTAAGCCAAAACTAAAGTATATTTTATCTTGTAGTGCCAAAGGTCAAATGGAGAACAATAAACACCTCACTCAGCAGATCGAATTCGATCGTATGAATCGTGAAATTCTCAGATCCAAACTAAGATACTCGGGAGTGCTGCAGGAAGTTTTAGTGAACAATTTATCCGAAGAGGAAGTAAAGTGTGTATTATATCATATCAAATGTTTTATATATTTTTGAAATATCTTTTTGATTTCTATTTTCCGACAGTCGAATTGAATACATTCGATCATTGAAAGCCACCTTAGCTTCAGATAGGGCTTTCGAGAAGAATATTGTGGATCATATCAAAAATCGATCAGATGCTTACGTAATGATACGGTAAACTTACAGAAATATCTTTGATAAAATATTAAGTACATTTTTTAATCGGTAGATGGAGCGTTTGGAGTCTTATTGAGGTTTTGAGACACATTGATCGCAGTCCGTATATTGTTAGACGTTCATATCCAAATTCTTATTTGAGATTGCCGTTGCTCAAATTCGAATTGTTCGATATGTTTGCATCGATGCCACCGCTTTACGAGGAAGATGGTTGAGTTGATTTATACTTTATTTATTATTTCCATATTTTTATGCATTATAACACACAGTTGATAAAATCATGCACTTGCTCAAGCGTAAGCTATACAAGCTGGTAAAAGGCTTCAATTTGATTCATCAGGAAGAGAAGGAGGGAGAACTGACAGTTACGGACTATTTCGATTTGTATCATAAACGTTTCCTGGCTACTCGCGGATCATATGTCGACGTTAATGCTGCTCAAAGCGATATGAAGGTGGTCGATTATGATGATGATAAAGTCAATCTCAGTATTCCGTCCCGAAAGCAGATTAAGGCGTTGAGTGCCAAAGTTGTAGAGGAATCCCGAAATGCGGAGATGGACTAAGATATAAATATTATTTTTACTTTTATTCCTCGAAATATTGGTTAGGTTAATGGGATTTTTATTTGTTGAAATATGTACATATATATATATATACTTTTCAATTTAAATATAAACGAATCTTACACGAAATTATTGGCTATTTTTATTATACCCTGAACCCTGAGCAAGCCCCATAAAGTATACATATTCTTGATCAGGACGACCAGCTGAGTCGATCAAGCTATGTCCGTCCGTCCGTCCGTATGAGCGCAGAGAGCTAGAGATTTGAAACTTTAATTATATATTCTTGTACCCCATACGCAGTACGAGTTTAGTTTTTTTTTCGATAATAATCGATATTTTGACTTTGTTTTTAAGCTATAACTTAAAAATCATAACAGCTGGACCCACCAAATGTACTATGTAGGTTTCTGTGATGAAAATGCAGATATTAAACATTTTAGACTTCGGATACCTCCCCCCATTAGCCCCTAAAGTGAAAAGTCTGTGTGCGCTCATCTTTTAATATGTATAGATAAAATATGTAAGCTAGATTGTTTAAAACACCACCTCGGACTTGGTTCAGGGCAGTCTAGTCAGTCCTAGTCGGTCAACCCGACAAGAGCGTTCTTACTTGTTTATTTTTATACTACACTTTATTTTATACATTTTTATACCCTGAACCCATTGAAAATGGATATAATGGTTTTGTGACAATGTATGTAACAGGCAGAAGGAGGCGTGGCAGACACCTTAAAGTATATATATTCTTGATCAGGACTACGAGCTGAGTCGATATAGCGATTTCCGTCTGTACGTCTGTCCGTCCGTCCGTCTGTCCGTATGAACGCACTGATCTCGTAAACCACAAAAGCTAGATATTTGAAATTTTAGATATATATTCATGTATACCATAATGCTGCCCAAGCGCAGCCGCTATGCGTGTGGGTGTGCACGCAGAGGGTAATATGTAAAGATAAAAAATGTAAGCTAGGTTGTTTAAAACACCACCTCGGACTTGGTTCAGGGGATCTCCTAGTCGGGCAGACCCGACTAGAGCGTTCTTACTTGTTTAATGCTAAAAGTTAGAAATTTATACTGTTATAAAATAATGAAAATAGCAAACCATGGAAATATGTTCGAATTCATGAGCATGTATTAATAGCAAAATACTCGTTTCTATACTTATATACTACAGACATTACACGAACTGTTAGGTACACTACAATAAAAAGCTAAACATAAATAAATATAAAATACTATAAATATAAATAATAATATATGAAAATATATAAAAAAATATAATAATATATAAAAAATAGAAAAAAAAATTACCAATTAAGTTACCACGATGCCCTGCTTCCAGCAAGAAAAGAGCCTCGAGTTCTGCTTAGAGCACAAAAAAAATAGTGGTAGAGATGCATTGGCTCCTAAGGCTTTGCGCGCTCGTCCCATTAAATTTCACGGACTATTTAGCATGAGTTTTGCCAGCCAACATTTGATTGTGGACGAGAGATGGACCCCGCAGTCACTGACCGATCAATTCACTGGCATGACCAATCTGCTAAGTAAGTGACAAGTGATACATATACTCTATATATCGGGTCTAATAAGAATTATTGATTAAGGTCGTCGCATCATCTACAAGCGGCATGAGACGAAAGCTAATCGTTTGCGTCTTCTTGATCAGAGCAAGCGTTTGAAAGCCGAATGCATGGATGGACGCATCAAGCTGAAGAATATCTCATCTGCCGATAATTCGCATATGATACGCAATTATTTGATAAACCACATTAACATGCAGCGTCTCTACCAGAGGATGCCCATACATCTGATCGCGGATAATATCAATCAACGCACTTTTGTGATGCGCAAGGAGAAGGATCGTCTTGAGTTTCGCTTGGGCCAGTTGAAGCGCAAATATAAAGATTTACTGGTTAGTGCCATGCTCTTATTATAATCTAAAATTAAAAATTTCCTTATAGCTGGATCGCTGCAAGCTTGAGAATCTGATCAAATATGTGAACTATTATGTGTTGGAGGAGGAGACAGCATCGCGTATATTGGTCAAGAAAATAGAGAATTCAAATGTCCGTCTGAAGGCCATACGGAATATAAATAATACATACAGGAAAATGATACAAATCCTGCTGCAGGATGAGATATTTTATGAGCCCATTTTGCGATCTCTCGATGATGATATGAGTGATCAGGTGGCTCTTATAAAGTACATACTCTATCTGGGCATGCCGGCCATAGCCAAGTACAAAGACCTTAATCGTGACTATCATTCTTTGGAGGAACTGTCAAGGAAGAATCTTCAAGGCAAGATACAGATGCTAGCCACGCTGAGGCCACTTTCAAAGAAACAGGAGATACAGCAAGTAGTGAAGGCTAAAGAGATTGCAACAGCAGATCCCAAGCGTTATTTGCGTGAAACGCAAAGCATGGTCACATTAAAGAGGGAACTTAATTCAATTGAAAAGACCATCAAGGAACTGAAGTTGGTGACTCTGTGCTCGCAGGCCAAGGAAATTTATTCACAGTAAAGTATTTGAAAAAGAGTCATTAAAACTTTTTCTAAATTTCATGTCTAGATATAAGGGCCAGGTTGAGAGCAATACGAGGCTGCATCGCAAGATTGAGCACGATTTGCAGACTCATAATGCGCTCAGGATGAAAATGAAGAGCGCCCAAGTACTGGAGGGTGTTTTGCTAAACAATCTATCAGAGGAGGAGATAAAGTAAGAATTACTGCAGCTAATTTTGACTTTTTGTTATATTTGAATTGTATTTCTTGAATAGTCGGCTGCAGTGCATTGACGATCTGAAAGCGACGTTGCAAGGTGACAAAGAATTGGAAGAGCTGGACATGGAATATACGATAAATCGCGCCCATGCATACGTTGTGTTCCGGTAAGAACTAACGATATATATCAGATCGAGTAAGCTTTTTGACTTGAACATAATATATTTTAGTGCAAACGTCTGGAATCTTATTGAAATTCTTCGGCACGTGGATCGTAATCCCAGAACCTTTCGTATGAACTATCCTAATTCGTATTTAAAGTTGCCCCTGCTCAAATTTGAGATGCTCACTATGCACTCCGCGGCTCCCGAATTATACGAAGAAGATGGTGAAGTTTATAGTTAAAATTAAATCAAAAAATTCATTGATATATATTTCTATATTTTGAACAGTCGAAAAAGTAATGAATGTGCTTAAGCGGAAAGTATACAAGCTGATGAAGGCATACAATTCAGAAAAGATGTCGCCTTCGCTGAAGAGCAGTATAGAAAAGTATCATGCCGACTTTTTGGAGACCGTGGAACAAAGGGACAACGACTTGCTGAACGATCAAAACGGTGCGAAAATTGGCGTCGATCTATTACAGGAGCAGAAGACCATGGCCAATGTGCCGAGCCGCAAACAGATAAAGGCGCAGAGTGCCAAACTTTTGGAAGAAGCTGTTAAGCGAGATACTACATAACTTTAATAAACTTTACACACTTTTCCATTACTGTGCAGCAGATTGTATTTAATTTTGAGGTTTTAACAATGAATTTAGTGGGCTTACCCAGAATATTTTAAAACTTACATTAATTCGTATCTACGATATTATATTAAGTTAATATAATATCGAATCTGAGAAAATATTGTAGTCCATGGGCTTGAAATACTGCATATTTATAAATTTTCAATATTTTGTATTTATGATATTATATACTATTTAATGTATATGTGTGTAATAGATATAATAGATTTCTTAGATTATGGTATGAAACCTAAGAAAATATAGTGGTAGATATGATAGAGATGACAGATATGATAGATATCATATATACAAAATCTAGAGGTCCATGGGCTTATACTCGTCTTGAAAGCCTGGATACTTTAAAATTTCCAATAAGTCGTATCTACGGTATTATATAATATTGTATCAGGATAGATGTGATATTATATTATGATGGAACATTTGAGAAAATTTAGTAGTCCATGGGCTTAGACTCAACTTGAAATCCAAATGGGCTTCCCAGACCTTGCCAGTTCATCCAATAGTTAGGTACACTTCATTACAACTGTTCCTCAAAAATACAAAAAAAAAATAATAACATTGTATAAAAGTAAAAAAAATAAATAAAAGAAAATAAAAAAAAACAATGTCTTGTTGCATACGTGAAAGGACTGGAGTAAAAAGTACAAGAGATGATTTGGCACCAAAGCCCGTGCATCCGCGTGCCATTAGGTTCCATGGCTTTTTCGGCCAAAATCTTGTGCGGCAGCATTTGATGGCCGACGATCGCTGGACCCCAGACTCGCTAAACAGTCAATTTGCGGGCATGTCCGATTTGCTAGGTGAGTGAACAATATATAAATTTAAGTCATGTTGGCTTAAGTCTACCTTACTCTATAGCCCGTAATGCGATATTCAAGCGACACGAGTCAAAGACCAACAGGTATCGCTGGGTCAAGGAACATAAGCGACTCAAACTGGAATGCCGCAATGGTTGGACAAAGCTTCGGAACATTGTCTCCCTAGATAATAAGGTGAGCGTTCGAAACCTGCTGATTGAACACAAGGACATGCAGCGCCTGTACCAAAGGATGCCGATAAATCTGGTCGTGGACAATATTAATCAGCGTACATTTGTCATGCGCAAGGAGCGAGATCGTTTGGAGTATCGACTGGATCAACTGAAGGATGTATATAGAGAAAAGCTGGTGAGTCCTGGGGTAGCCAAAAAATCTTGTATATTATATATTTTGGTATATATTTCATTACACATTTTCAAATTTATATTTTATTTGGTAGCTTCATCGTGCAATGTTACAGAACCGCATAAAGTATCAGAATGAGTTCGTGCTGGAAGAGGAGGTCAAGTCGCGTGGTTTTATGAAGAAGATTGAGAACTCTCAAGTGCGCGTGAAGGCCATCAAGGCAATTAATACAGCATATAAGAAGATGAAGCAAGTGCTGCTCTACGATGCAATTTTCTACGAGCCCATTCTACGCTCCCTTGACGGCGATATGGAGGATCAGGCGAACTTCATCAAGCACATACTCTATCTGGGCATGCCGGCCATAAGCAAATTCAAGGAACTCAACGATGAGTTTCGCCAGTTTGAGATTAAGTCACGGAAGAACCAACAGGCCAAGCAGCAAATGCTAGAATCGTTCCAGACGAAACCGCAACATGACTCTGTATTTTTGGCACGCAAAAGAAACACAAAACAGGCCAATGAGATGTCAAATCCAAAGCATTATTTGCGAGAGACGCACAGCATGGCGTTGCTTAAGAGAGTGGTGAAGGTCGTTGAGGGTGTCATCAAGGAGCTGAAATTTAACACACTGTGCTCCCAGGCCAAGGAGATATATCCGCGGTAAGGCTCCACAGCTACATATATAGCAGACTATTAAGAGCTGACCGACCAAACTTCTGGTTGCAGCATGAAGAGCGGAGTAGATCGCAATGAGAGGCTAAGACGAGTCGCTGAGTTCGAGGGGATGGCTAGATATACGCTCGAGGACAAAGTGACATACGCCTCGAAGATGGAGAGTATTTTAGCTAACAATCTGGGCGAGGAGGAAGTGCAGTACGTATATATATAAATATATATTTTTTCAGGGTATAATGGTTGTGAGACAATGTATGTAACAGGCAGAACGAGGCGTCGCAGACCCCATAAAGTATACATTTTCTTGATTAGGGCGGCGAGCTGAGTTGATCTAGCAATGTCCATCGGTTCGTCCGCATGAACGCAGCCTTCTCGTAAAGCACAAAACCTAGAGATGAAATTTTAAATATACATATATGTATTCTGGTATACCATAGGCACTACACAATTTTTTTTTCGATAACTCATCTTATTTCCCTATTGTCGATAAAAATCGATAGTTTGACTTCGCTTTTAAGTCATAAGAGCTGGACACACCAAATTATTGTTGTAATACAGGATGATACAGTTGAAAATACTGGATTTAATTATTTGTGTTTTTAATATTTTGGATACCACCTCCCCCATTACCCCAATGGAAAAAAACGTATATGACACATTTGGAAGTCAATATTATGTATTATAAATTTCATTAAGAAACTACATATAGAATCGAAGTTATTTAACACTTAATTGATCATATTTCTGCCCAGAATGCAGCCCAAGAGCAGTAAACTAAACAGTAATTTTCGCACGTTTTTGTGTGCGCGTCTGCATATGTGTGCGTATGTGTGCTCGTAGAGGTTAATATGAATAGATACAAGATATGAGATAGATTGCTTATAACATCGCACTTGGTTCAGGGGATCTCCTAGTCCGGCATACCCGACTAGAGCGTTCTGACTTGTTTTTTATTCTCATATAAAACTAAAAATTGGAATGTTTAATAGACGACTGCAAAAAATTAATCAATTGAAATCTGAATTGGCAGAGGCAAACAAATATGAGCAAAGTGTACTAGAATATATAAAATATCGCGCCGATGCGTTTAATATGTTCAGGTAAGTTTCAGATGTTGTTGCTTACATATATTTAGCTTATTATATTACAATAAATTCCTATATTTCAGGTGGAGAATTTGGAATTTTATTGCAATATTGTATCATGTAGACAAAAATCCTAAAGTATATCGCCTACATATTCCAAACTCGTATCTGGATTTGCCTTTACTTAAATTTGAAATGCAACCCATGCAAGCTGCTCCACCAGAGCTTTACGAAGTAGACAGTTAAGTCGAGGAAAGCACTTATAAAATGAGTTTACATTAACACCCTACTTTATTTAATAGTCGAAAAAGTTATGCATGTGCTCAAGCGCAAGGTATACAAACTGACAAACGCCTACAACTCGAATATGGAACCGCAAATACCGCTGAGTAAACAGAAGTATCATAATGAATATTTGGCAGCCCATGAGCAATTACAGTATGCGTCGGATGAACAGGAGATCGCACTGCCTGTTGACGAGATTGTAATAAACGATCAGAAGACACTTGGCAGTGTACCCAATCGCAATCAGATCAAGGTGCAGAGTACCAAGATTATTGATCAAGCCTTTAAAATATTGTATACCTAGTGTACGAATGTGAATCAATAATTAAATAATCAGCATAAAACTAAAGATAGGATTTATTAATTATTTATTTGACGGGTTGACATCAGATTACAAAATTCATGCCAACATTTTAAAGCCATAGCTACAAAGTCCTTCGGCTAAAAGAGGAATTAACTTTTTTTTTTTCTAAATTGAAATAAATATATAAAACTTTTCATAAAATTCTCCTCTTAAAGTATAATTTATTATTTATCTCATAGCCTCATTTTTTTTTTCATTTTATTACACTTATTATTGAATGTAATAAATATTTATTAACAAATATGTATGTTAAAGGTAGAAACAGGCGTGGCTGACCCCATAAAGTATATATACTATTGATCAGGATGACGATCTGAGTCGATATAGCTTTGTCCGTCCGCTGTCAGCTTTTCTATATGTATGAACGCGTCGGTCTAAGAACATATAAGAGCTAGACTACAAATTTTCCTCCTATATAGAACGCATATCAAGTTTCAGATAATCGATAAATTTGTCAATGTCCATGATATTGATTAAAATCGTTATCGAGATTCAGCTTTATCTTATATTTTTTACATCTTTTAAGATAAATTTTGCATACAGCTTTTGTATATAAAATGCAATTTCAATTTTTTTATTTTGGATACTGGCTTTTAATTTTACGAAGTCAATATCAATAGTATCAAAGGAAAATATAATCGAAATCCGTTAAGTAATAATTTATTTCAGAAAACATTTTGTCAATCGGCAAAAGCGCGCGGCAGTTAGCGCCAAGCGTAAGCATTTGCTCTGTACGTGTGCACACATACATTGAAATGCGCGCATTCTTTGGTAGAGACTTGCAAGCACGAGAAGTCCGAGGACATTTTTTTTATTTATTAGACATTTTTTTTTTTACATTTTTATCTCTTATGTTATTATATATGTGTGTAGTACGTATGAAAAGATGTTAGCTCGAACAAACGTTAGGGGATCGCGTAGTCGGGCAGTTCTTAGTTGTTTCAATTTAGGTAGCCAATGAAATTGCCCTCATTACATTCAATCAGACTAGTTATGTTAGTTTGTTCAGTTCTTACGTTTTAATTTCATATTTCATTTAATTTGTTGAAAAGTACATTATTTTCTGCTCATTTATATTAAAAAGAAAATAATACACTTGCAATGCCTTGTTTTAAGCGAGAGAATAGCCTTTCGCTTCGCCCGCGTCACGACAAGGCGAATGATCGAGATGTCCTGGCCCCCAAGGCCGTGCATCCGCGTGCCATACGCTTCCATGGACTCTTTGGCATGTCCTTTGTGCGTCAGCATGTGATGGTGGATGACCGTTGGACACCCAACTCTTTGACCGAGGAATTTAGTGGCATGTCCGATTTGCTAGGTAAGTGAACAATAAATATATTTATACTGTGTCCTAGTATAGCTTCTCCTATAGCGCGTCGTACGGTCTTCAAGAAACATGAGACTAAGGCAAATCGGCAGCGCTACTTTTTGGAAAGTAAACGTTTGAAATTACAGTGTCGCGATGGTCGGGTCAAGCTGCAGAACATCCTTGTCGGAGACAGTACCCACAAGATACGCAATTTAATAACTAACCACAAGGACATGCAGCGCCTATACCAAAGGATGCCCATACATCAGGTCGCGGACAACATAAATCAGCGCACATTTGTCATGCGCAAGGAACGAGACCGTCTGGAGTATCGACTGGATCAACTAAAGAAACGATACAAGGAAATGCTGGTACTCAATAATTTGGATTTAAGTAACATTGTGATGTGATATGACAAACATATCCTTATTTTTTAGATGAAACGTGCCATGCTACAAAATCGCATTAAATATCAGAATGAATATATGTTGGACGAGGAGGTGAAATCTAGGGAATTCATCAAAAAAATTGAGAACTCAAATGTGCGTCTAAAGGCCATCAAGGCTATCAATAGCACATATATGAAAATGATACAGGTGCTCCGGCACGATGCAATTTTCTACGAACCCATTTTACGCTCCCTCGACGGCGATATGGAGGATCAGGCGAATTTCATTAAGCACATACTCTATCTGGGCATGCCGGCCATAGCCAAGTTTAAGGATCTCAACTACGAGTTTCGTCAGATGGAGGATAAATCACGTAAGAACCTACAGGCCAAGCTGCAAATGTTAGCCTCGTTCAAGAGCATAAGGCCAGAGGCTTCTATGTTGGCAACGCGTGTCAAGCCCAAAGAGGAAATCCCTGCCAGTGCCGATCCCAAGCGTTATCTGCGAGAGACACGCAGCATGCTGGTGCTCAAGCTGGTGCTGAAGTCCGTCGAGAAGACCATCGAGGAGGTGAAGTTTGTGACGCTGTGCTCACAGGCCACCGAAATATATCCACGGTAATATCGCGCTGATAATTGTTAACAGCTGATGTTGAATCTTTCGATTGCAGCATGAAGAGCCAGGTGGACAACAATGAGAAGCTGCATCGCATCATCGAGTGCGATATGCTGGCCCACGAGATGCTCGAGACGAAGATGAAGTGCGCTAATGTGTTAAAGGGTGTGCTCCTGAACAATCTATCCGAGGAGGAAATCAAGTGAGAAAACCCACTTAAATGTGTTTTCCTATTTGCTTTAATCATTTTTCATAGTCGACTGGAGCGCATCAGCGACTTGCGAAAATTCCTCTCAGTCGAATCTGAATTGGAGAAGAATGCCTTAATCTATCTGAAGAATCGTGGCGCTGCGTTTGTCTTGTTACGGTAAGCGTAAATACATATATACACGTATTAAAATAAGATATCTAATTAAGAAATTAGACAGGATTTTATGATACTATTCATAACTATTGCTCCCTCTCCATTCTCTTAACTATACTTTTTGTAGCGTCAGCATTTGGAATTTGATTGAAATACTGCGACACGTGGATCGTCAGCCAAAATTGTTGCGTTCCCAATATCCTAACTCGTATTTGAAGCTGCCTCTTCTGAAGTTTGAAATGCTCAATATGCGCGCTGCAGCACCAGAGATTTACGAGGAAAGCAGTTGAGTAGATCACATGGACTCCTTTTGTAACCTGCGTATATATCATATTTAATTTCTGTCTGCACAGTTGATGTTGTAATGCACGTATTGAAGCGTAAATTGTATAAGCTGATGAAGGGCTATTTGATGGAAATGAAACCGGCTTTGATAGCTCGCAACAGGGAAGAGTATCATGCCGATTTCTTAGCCAGTCACTATTTGTTCGAGCAGGTGGATGAAGATGGGCAACAGATGGTAGCCCCGGACGAGGATCTGCTTGCCGAGCAAAAGCCGCTGGCCAATGTGCCGAGTCGCAAACATATTAAGATGCAGAGCACCAAATTCCTGGAGGAGCTGGCCAAGCGTGACGAATAGAGCTCACATATCTCTCGTGCTCTATTTTATGTTTAATCTAACAAAATTTTTAGGTTTCAAGCCCGATCGGACGGCAGTTGCCCAAAAAATTTTGAAGAGTAGTGTATTCCTATCTGACTCTAGTGTAATACAACGAATTTTGCTCATAATAAATAGGAACGAAAAAAATAGACAGGGGGGAGTAAAAAAATTGAAAAAATCGTGAGCTGCATTGGACAATCGGCAGCCAAACAATAGAGGCGCTGAAGCTATGATGATGTCTGCAGAAGTCGCTAGTTAACTTTATATAATTGATCCAAAATTGCTGCAAACAGTCGCCGGGGCTGGGATCTCGTCGCCTCAACTTTGGCTTTTGGCTGCAATGCGACGCCCTCCCGTTTGGCTTACGGTAGTCCCCACAATTGTGGCCAGAATTGCCACACAGCATAATTGTGTGGACAACCGAACGTCTTCCCGTTTTATTTATGAGCTGTGCACCTAGATAGCTATCTAGGTTCATCGTATTGGAATCTAGTTTTTATGATCTTCCAGTTCAATGACACTTGGCTACTAAATATTGAGACAATTTATTCATTTGGCTTTTATTATTTAATTGACCCTATTAATCATTTCCTCTGGCCTCAACAATGCAACTTCCTTTATATAGCAAAGAAAACCCCAAAATCTATTGTGAATAAGCGACAGTGTCATAAAATAAAAATTAAAGTAATATATATAAATTTAACAACTTTATCAAGACAAAATAAGGTAGCTGCCATCCAAATAATCACTTCCAACTAGAGACTCAATCGTAACGCAAATCTAAACAAACAAATAGGAATCGGGATTGTCCGACGAAGAAATACCCTGCCGCTTAACTGGCAAACCGTTGGGAGCTATAAATTAAGTTTTCTATTATATTATTATATTATAGATTCTTTTATGCAATGCAGAAAAATGGCCATTAAGTTAGAGATCATATATATATATATATATATATATATATATATATGTGGCAATTTTACATTTTGTCTCAAGATTTTATGATATCTACCAACAACTAAGAAGATGATGATCATAAATACTTTATAGCGTCATAGATACTTCCTCCTGTAACAAACACTCTCACAACTGTAATATACCCTGTTTAAATAGATTCAGAGCTCGACTCTTTGAGTAGCGCACGCTTTAACTTCAATCTCGTGTAATGCACTTGTTGGCGTATCTTTTTCTCCTCTTCTTATTTGTATCTGCGTACACGACATCACGCGAGCGGCACACATAAGGCTCACAAATGAGGTTATGTAAACCCGCTTAGACAATCAACGTGCCAACTTTTACAGCCAGGCCAATGTTTATTCATACACCCCGATCTCTCGTATTCAGCCAAAAATTGTATTTATTTCATACGCCCTTTATCACCGTTGTGGTTTTCAATTCAATGGACAAGGTGTGAGCGGGTGTATGCTTCCGAGCAGAGAAATTGGGCACAACAAGTGCTAAAAATTAGCTGATGATATTTTGCGGTTGCCCTTAAGAGTTAATGTTGCGGCCGGTGAATGAAAATAAGATATTAATACAAATTGTTTGCTCCGGTTCATTTCTTTTGTGAGTGCTCAAATTAGTTTGTTGTGTAAATATCACATGCAAACACGATGCGGGATATCTAAATAGGTGCAGTTGCTTGTTTTACAAATTTTTAATTGATGGAATATTCTGGCTGTGTTGCATTCATTTTATTTACATTTATATTATGTTCTTTAAAATTTGAAGCTACATTTTAAAAATAATTATGAAAAATGAGTGCGCAATTTACTTTCTTTAGCTTGTTTATTTAAATTTAAGTTTTTGTATATATATATTAGCTTTTATACTTTTCTATTTAAATGTCTGCAGGTGTACATAAAGTTAAATGAGGGCAACTGTCAGCTGTGAGTTGTGATTGACCTGCATGCAACAGACACACAGAAACATATTCACATACACACATACAGAGCTATCTATAGACATTAGTCGAAAAACTAATTTGTTATGGCTCGCCCCAAATATAGTTAAGTACACATACATAATTCAATTAAAAGTATATTTATCATTACCATAAGCTCAGACGCTTCATAATAAGTCAAATACATACGGAAGTATTGAGTAACAAAACCAGATCAATTTGGAATCACTTCTGAGGTAGGTCAACTCCCAATGTAATATGACCAAAATCCAAACAAAAAGAATCGAATATTTAAGTATTATAAATACACATTTCGATTGTCTGGCAGACCTATTTAACCCGATACTTTGCACTCTTGGCCCAAAGAGCAGCAGCAGTTGGCAGCTCCTATAGTTACATTTTGTCTGTTTGTTTTGTTACTTTTTTGTTGGCTTTTACCATTCGGACGGTTACAACATTTTTCAGAAGCCACAGCCCCACAAAGGCAGTAAGCGGCTAGGGGTATTGATAATTATGAACCTTCTTGAATGTTGGCGGCAGTTTGTGTTTGAAATAATTCGTGAAGGAGTCGCAGTTTCGTGGCTAAAACAATTGGTAGTCAGTCAACTTAACGCGAACTACGAAACTAGCCAATTTTATACTTTTCAACCAGCTGAGTCGTGGCCAGCTCTTTTTTTACTTCTTTCCTTTTCATACAAATTGTAAACTGAAGACGGACAATGGACATAAATAAATGGATTTAGTAAGAAGAACTGTAGATACTCTAAAAAGGCTTACGTATTCTTTAGTAAAACAATTGATACCTCTAAAAGTGAATCTTAAACTATCTAAAATACATGAAATTCCAGACAAATAAACTTTTAGAATATAATGGATAATTTGAGTATTTAAAAAAAAAATGTAGAAGGAGATTGTTAAGGCATTCGTTATATATTCTACTATATAAGAAATAAAGTAAATGTAATATTTCTTATCAATGTTTTAAAAAAATTAAAAAATTAACTGAAAAACTTAATTTACAACACTTAAAATAAATTATTTTTTCATCAGAATGAAAGCTTTTATATTTTCCGTTTGATTGAGTTTTTAGTTCATGTTACGAAAATGTTTCTATTGCGTTGTTGTCTTTGCTTGCAAAGAGTATTTAAATGGATTTACTGCGCGCTTGCAACTCCTAGGAAATTATCTTGTCAATGGCTGCGGTTCAATTGCGGTCCAGCCTATGCTTATGCTTGGGCTGGGCCCATGTGGAACCAATGTGCACACGAATAGGTGGCTGGGTGGTTAGGAGGGTTGGTGGGTAGGTGAGTGAAGGCAGCTACCAGCTTGAGCTTCCCTTTTGGCGAACTGTCTTCTTTTTGAGGTGTGTTCCTGCTGTGTGCATGCGATACTCGGATCCCATCGCATCGCAGCGTGTTCGTGCAATATTTCTTCTTCATTTGTTGGCATAATTTACATATGGTTATGTAAGCCGAAGCCAACTGCGGCATGTTTTATTTAATTGCCAAAAAAGCCAGCAAATGGCCAAATGGAGAAAGACTCGTCAATTGAGCACAGCAACATGTTAGCCTGATATCATTTTCAGCACTCCATGGAGTGGGTTTTCTTTTTTTTTTCTGCGGATAGGTGCGTAGCTGTTACCCAATTTGTTGGCAATTTCTCGGGCACAGCATGAGAGCAAAGCTACAATTGGCTAACAAGTTCTCAATTAAAATAAACGTAATGAACCATTCAGTTGAGTACTTTCCAATTATATTTGTGTTTTTAGAGAGATGGGTCATTGTTTTATTTTGTATGTTAGCACTAAAAGTTCTTTCGCTTTTGTTGTCGCACCCATTTCCCCAGCGAAACCGGCTTTTGGCACAAAACAAAACTTGACAAATTTCTGCTATAAATAAATCTGTGTCACCAACAATAGCCGGCCAACAAAAGCCCAAATGAATACATATTCGAGCCATTCATGATTATGCAATTTATAAAATTAAATGAGAATGTCAAACACGCAATCGGCGAGAACTGTTTTTTTCTTCTTTTCAATTCGATTTGCCCAATAAACATGCTTTGGTTCTAACTGTGATTGCAAAATACAAAAAAAACTTTCCCAGCATAAACAAATGACTCAGGCAACGAACTTGGACGCCAGTATTGGAAAATGTCATGCATAAATATAGTCATAATGTTGTTAACTCTGCCTAATTAAGTGAGCCTCATAAATATTCAAAATCATTGATCAAGAATTACAGCCGCAGCATCATGCGGCTGCACGTTCCATTTCGTGTTGGGACGCCATTAAAGAGCATCCGAATTTTATTCTTAGATGCCGCTGGATATTGCAAAATCACTCTCACAATCTTTTAAGCAGAATTATATAAGTAGGAATTGGCGGCTGTGCGAGCGCTATAACCACTTATTATTTTAATTAAATTTTATGATAAAAGACAAAGCCAAACAACCGCCCAGTTGTCAATGGCAAATGGTAAAACAAATGTGCTTGTTATACCCTGTATAGCAGATAGCTGCTGCAAAGGGTAACATAAAATGGGCTACACACAGACAAAGAATTAAGTCGATTCTTATATTTTCTAATCAGTTTCTGTTTTATATAATAATATATGTATTAGATTTGTATATCTATGATTTATATATAATAGAGACTAATTTTTTTATATGTCTAACATATGTCTAACAAAGAATTTAGAAATGTACTTAGGTCTATACAAATTTTTTCTAAGATTTATTCTACTATATTATTAGTTGATTCTCTGCCTGCTAAAGTATATTTTACAAAACATATATATTCTTCGTTCTTCCATTACAGGGTAGCTTTTAATCGAGTATATCTTGATTTTCTGGCTACAATTATGCAATTGTACAGCTTGGCCTGAGCTGGTACGCTTCTCGCGTTCTCGCCGTCAGCTGCTGTTGGATCTATGCAAATTTTACGTCTTTATGCCGAAGCGAAATAATTATACATACAGCTGTAGTTATCAGCAAATTGAAACAACAGCCGCAACGACTAGACCTTAGGACCCCCGAAAATCCATTGTCGATTGCAGCAACGCCCACGATTTTGGCCAAGTCAAATGCAAGGCAACAACAACAACGACAACAACGTTGTCTCTTGCCCTTCAACAACGGCGGCAGCTGCTTGGCATTGTTATTGCATTGGATTGCTGTTGCTGTTGTTGTTGTGCAGCATGATAATGCAAACATTATGCACTTCATTTCATTTGGATTGAAGATTAAAGTAGCTGTGTTGTTTCTTTTTTCAATACCTCAATTAACTCATTATGCGCATGCGCAACTTCTGTTTAACCAAAAATCTTGCAGCTTTGTTTGCTCAAGATGTCTATCAGACCAGAAGCTTACACGACCACTTTTTATCATCTGCGATTTCAGATAGTCTCTTAAACATCTCGTGAGTACTACGAGTTTAGGGATTGTCGCTTTTTTCTAGTTGAGAAATCGTGAGCTGTTGCCAAAAACAGTTCCGTTTTAGCTTTGTGCTTAAATTAATTGTGTCTGATATTGTTCTTCGTTATAACATAGAAAATGTAGGAAAATTTAAGCTACCAATATTTTGAACTTGAATCAAAGAAGCTTTCTGCGAGGCTAGATAATAATTTGGTTTTATCTGAGAATTTGTTTTTGTAAAAAAATTTTGTTGAAAAATTCAAACAAGCAGAAGGGGGAGTAAGCAGCTCCTTAATAAGTTTAACAGAAAGTGATGTATAAATTATTAGTAGAACTTAAGCAAATAAAATCATATTTTGAATGATCCTTTTATTTTGATTGACAATAAAGTTATTGAATTCAAATTTTGAATCACTTATGGTGAAAACGACAAGGACTCACATCACAAATTCAACAATTTCTTGACTTTTAAATAACTGTAACTTACTCAAATTATGACGTATTTAAAAAATGTATATTTTATTTCGAAGACTCCTTTATTAAAAATGTTGCCTTGTTTCCAAAATCACATATTCTGGTGGTTTTAAAATGCTTTATCTTAGCCAATAATTATTGATCCTGTAAAGCTACACCTCTTCGAGATCGTAGGAATTCCTTCAGTCTATTGGCATTAAAAAAATATAATTTACAATATTAAGTGTAATCTTAGATATGTCTAATTTTTATACCCTGAACCCATTGAAAATGGGAAATCAGGGTATAATGGTTTTGCAAAAAGTATGTAACAGGCAGAAAGAGACGTGGCAGACCCCATAAAGTATATATATTCTTGATCAGGGCGACGAGCTGAGTCGATTTGGCCCTGTCCTTCTGTCTATCCGTCTGTCCGTCTGTCCGCATCTATGAACGCGTCGATCTCAGAACATATAAGAGCTAGACACTTCAAATTTTGCACGATGGTCTATATATACAGCGCGCATATCGAGTTTGTTTTAGATATTCGATAAATTTTCCTGCTTCAATGATATCGATTTAATACGTTATCGAGATTCAGTTTTTTGAACATATCTTTTTCATCATTTTAGCTACAGTTATTAAATTAAATTAAATTAAATATTGCAATTAGCTTCTTATAAATAAAATACATTTTTTATATTTTTATATTTTGGATACCGACCACATTTTACAAAATGAAATTATTCAACAAAAAAAAATTATCAAATCCACAATTTAATTTTTTTTTAATTTTTTAGCTAAAACCATATTTTCTATAAAATAAAAGCATTAAATGTAGCAAATTGCATTTAAGTCCGTTAAGTAATACAGAAGGTATTAAAGAAAACATTTTGCCAATTGACAAAAGCATGCGCCAGCAGCATGTACGTGTGCACACATATATTCAAAGCAACTACGCAGTAATCGGCGAGCGTGCTTGTGTATGTGTGCATGTGTATAAGTGTGCATGTGTATATGCGCGCAGAGGGTAATATGTATAGATAAAATGTGTAAGCTAGGTTGTTTAAAACATCACCTCGGACCTGGTTCAGGGATCTCGTAGTCGGGCCGACCCGACTAGAGCGTTCTTACTTGTTCCATTAGGCGTAGCTATAAAAACTATTCATTTTACATAATGCAAAAATAATAATGCCGAAAATAATATAGCAATTCATGTTTCAGTTTATTTTTAAAATTTCAGGTTTTTTAGACTCAAAAACGTATCAACGGAAGGCAAGATATACATAACACAATATAAAGCATAACACCAATATACTCATTTCACATAATGAACGAACATAAAAATAGGGAATAAGTTTGTTAAACATATATGATTTATTGATCTTATTTAATAATTGAGGAAGATTTAAGCAAAATAAGTTTCTATTTCTCCATTTTACATTATCAAATTATTTTAATGGATCGATAATTATTTACTTACATTCTTATTATTATAAATGTTGCTTACAGCATTTGCATGCATCTTCTAGAGTATATACGACATTGTCAATGGTTATTTAGATTTTATATTTCTACATGTCAGTACATATAAAAGTTACAATTTTATTTAATATATGCGTTCGGATTGACAAGTAAGAAAATTTCATATGTGAACTGGAAAAAGGCAAAAATATATTTTTTCAGTATGAATTTCGATTAGCAGTCACGAAATCGGAAGGAAAAATATTGAACGCCGCATGTCAGAAATTATATTATATGACTAAAGCCATTTGAGAGTTGCTTGATGCTCGTCTCATAGTTTCGAAATGGGGATATGTCTAAATGCAAATGATGTTGGGAAGACATACGTAAAGTTGACCCGGGACAACAAAAGTATCAATCTTGACGAGAGATATTTGCCCGGTGGAATATGTATCATATACTTAAACTTATCAGGATAGACCCGACAGTTCGGCTATTTTTATCGACATTATTGTATCAGACTTAAATGAATCTTATTTTTTTTAACTTGAATGGCAAAAATTGGTAAAGAGCAATGCGCAATTTGATGGTTTGAAGAATATCTGAAAATGTAATCATATATTTACATAATACATTAATGAAAAAGAGTTTTTGAACCGAGACGAGTAGTCTGCTCAGATCGAGATCAAAATCTTACCCAAAATAAATTTATATCGTTTTCGCTAGCTTATTCGAAAGAAATCACTCACTCTAGATTGTCCAGAGCATTATCTATCTCCAGCTTCGAGTCATCTGTCGGCTTCAGTTGATCTGTGTTTGCAGGCTGATAATCCAGATGCTTTCTGCGCTTTGCTTGGCCAAGCATTGGTGTTGGCAACAGAGTTTCGGGAGTTCCCATTTGATTAATATGCTCGTCTGTTGAAGCCAGCCGTTTGAGTAGGTCTGCTTTTCTTTCGCAGTTATAGAGAAAGCGACACCATGCCGATGGTCAAGGACAATGACAGTGATGAGTCTTTTGTAGCTGGTCGCTGGCTTTCGAGTACAATTGCAAATGGGCGCGATAGTGTTGCATTTGCCTTAGCTTGGTTACATCCTCCATCGCTACAATGAGGGTGAAGATCATCAGCATACATAATGTACACAGTACAACAAGACAGAGAATATTCTGCAGCAGCGTCTCTAACGAATAGGCCAGCATTGATAGCATCCGAGCGCGTCTTGAAATCTCGTCTTCTGTTTTCGCCAACTCCATATTTCGAAAAGTAAAAACTTTTTACAATTTTGATAAGTAGATATAAAAAAATATATAAATTTTTTTTTTATAATTTCCTAAAACCTAAAACCAAACCTCGATGTAAACAAAATGAATAAAATGAAATACATACAATAACATTTTGCTTTATCGAAATGACAGCTGTCAAATTGTTTAAGCTTTCTCATGGTGTATATGATATATCATTTTCCATTTATATTACAGTATTGCCACCATGCAGTACATTGCACATCTGGTAGCTCTTTATAATACTCCCTAAAATGACAACTGAGTAAAAATATATTTTAGATTATTAGCATTGCCATCAGTCAATAATTTACGTATCTCCATTAGGAATGTAGCCACCTGACACTAAATCAAATCTAGTAATAAGTTCAACCGACTTACTGTAGAGACAATCTCCTCAGCGTTGCTAAAAATTTACCAGGTAGCAGAAGTTAGCCACACTTCTTGTATAAACCCATTTTAAAGAAAAGAAAGTTTTATATTGAAAAATTTATTAACATTATTTATAGGATGGGGATGTGTACATATATAACATGTTGACAGTGTTTATATTTTTTTTAAGGGGGTGGATTATAGTATATTGGAAGACATCTTTGGTAACGGATCGGGATGCAGCTGTTGGGTAGTTTATTTAAATTAATTTTAAGTCAAAAGTTATAGCTTACCTTTACTGCCACCGAAACAAATATGAAAAGCTGGGCGTCAGAACACATGTATTCATAATGCCATTTGAGAGTTGCGTGCTGCTCATCTCATAGTAGGGGTTTGCGTATTCTTATGTATTTTTTATTGCAAATATTTGAATATTGTTTATATTGACCCGGGACTATGTCTCAATCTTGACGAGAGACATTTGCCCGGTGGCATATGTATAATTTAACTTCAAACTTTATCAGGAGATACCCGACAGTTCGGAACTTATATAAGTGACGCCACAGTTGTGTAGGAAGATGCGCGATGTACTTAATGACACGTGAGGTGCACTTGATTAAACTGATGTTTCTATTTACAGTAGGTTATATATTATTGACTATAGTTACTATAGTTAATTGCCTGGAAATATAATGCATTAGGATTTTCCATATATATCAATGCAAGCGACTCACTCAAAAACGATGATATTTTAGATGCAATTTATGCCATTTGCCGATGATAGCTCACTCAAATAGTTGCTGTGGCTTCTTGTAAACGATGCGGCACCAATCCTTGGGCCACAAACATTTTTTGTTGGACTGCGCCCGTCTTTGCGCGACCCTCATGGTATAACCGTCGAATGCCGAAAAAACCAGAACGAAAACCAGCGCTGACATTGAAAAACATATCAGAAATACCAGCAGCTCCTGCAACAAAGTTTTGCAGAAGCCGGTAAATGTGGGAGGCTCCTCGGCGTCACTTGAATTTAGCTTCTCGTTTTTGAGTACTGCCATCAGAAAAAAACAAAAAAAATCAAAAAAAAAAAAAACAAAAAATACTTTACGAATAAATTTTGGTGTAAAATAATTTTGTGGCCGAAAAAAGGAAAAACAATTTCGTTAATGTGTCCAAAATATAAATAAACTTAAAAATGGCTCAAGTCCACACTTTAGGACATGATTTTTTTTGTATTAAAAAAAATTTAAAATTTTGTGGGTTGAACATAAAATTTA
Source organism: Drosophila gaucha (assembly GCA_035045545.1). Classification (NCBI taxonomy): domain Eukaryota; kingdom Metazoa; phylum Arthropoda; class Insecta; order Diptera; family Drosophilidae; genus Drosophila; species Drosophila gaucha. Next base: position 645,308 of record JAWNOY010000342.1, read on the forward strand.
ATAATTGTTTTAATTTTGAAGCCGAGAAGAGATGTTTGTAGCTCGACATAAGCCAGCACAATGATTATATTTCGATTCTCTGTTCAGTATGTGTTGTTCGTTGTTGTTGAAAAGCAGAGCCTACTGCCGTTTTAACTCGGGCATTTTCTCAACTTTCCCTAGATGCTGACCAAATTGGTGTAATTGAAGGCCTTTTAACGGCATTTTAGAGATCCATTAGACTGGCGTTTGATGTGATTGAATTATTGGACACTTAAATGGGCGTCCCGAACCCAACTTGCTGATGTCCAATGCGATATCCCCGCTGGCTTGGAAAAGCGTGAAAAGTGTTTTGCTTTTTGCCCATTTAGCAGCTCTCTCAACACTTCCGTCCCGCCTCCACATTCTCCTTAGTTCCAATGGGAAGCCTCACATATCGTATTATTGTTGCAAATGAAGATGTTGCCGAATCGGCCGCCAGGCCTGGCGTTTTATTAGTCCGGAAGTGTTATACTACATGTTGGGATCTGCGCATCTGAGACAGCTCAATCCAAGGGGAAAGAAAGGGACGATGAGTTACTTGGATGATGCATGTTAGAGGTAATTGGAATTTAATTTGATTAAAGCATTGCAGCTTATATAATGCCTGTTATTTAACAGTTATTTTAGAGGTGACTTTGAAGATACCACCGAGAAGCATGCGATAATGATACCCTGTAGTCATATAAACTTATATAAATGGGATATTAAATAGTCGATTGGCCGTTATAAATTATATGTATATAAGTAAATATATAGTATAAACTAAAATTGATCACTCAAAAACTCTTTTCATCTATTGGAACTCTGGCAGCTTCTTCTAAACATTTCATTTTTGCTTTTTCATATTTCAGTAATATATAGATTTATAAACTATCAATTCTACATTTAAGATATTGAAGTAAATGATGGGCATATTTATTATAGCATGTTAACAGCTGTTTTCATAATATCAATTATGGTAAGTATTTTGAATATTTTTCACCAGCAATTTGACCATGTCCATTTTCTCAACACAAATATATTTTTAATACATACAGAGCATATATCTAATCTAGCTATACATATAAAGGTTCTGTAAAAAAATTGATTATTCATGTATATTTGTAAAGCCGGAAATTATTTGTAATACAACGGAAACTTCAACAAAGATCATAAGTGTTGTAAGAATTATTAGGCAGTCGAATATTTTCGTTATTTTCGATCAAATTATTTTGTAAAATTTTTTCTTACCTTTTTAATGGCTGCTAGCATTCAATTACGCTGGTAGTTATATCACTCAGTGCACAGCCCGCGAGTGCAATTGTAAGTGCAAGCCCAGTGCTGATAAGCAGCAGCCCAGGCCCCAACAATGGCAGACAGGGAATCGTTGCACAATCAGCCCACAAAAGAGACTCAACGGAGACCCAAAGCCCGACTAACCCAAAAAAAAACGAAAAACGAAAAATTGTCGTAATACAGTTTACACAGCTCTGAGCTTCTAAAAAGTGTTGTATGTGTGTAAGTGTGTGTGTGGGAAACGACAAATAAATTACAACAATGCTTAAGGTCAAGTGATTTGTGCAGAAAATAAGGCATATAGAAAAACATTTTGTGTTGGGCTAGCCATGGCTGCTCTTTTTCGTTGTTTTATTGTTTTTATTTGATAACCAAAGAAATGAATAGGCCCGGCCCGCAAAGGAAACGTGGCTGACTCTCAAAGCGCTTGGGGGTCAAATGCCGTTAAGGTAACGAGCGAGCGACTTGCCGTTGGATCATCGCATTTCAACACCGTCCCAACACGTGGTTAACTCTTTTGGCTCAAAAGAAGAAGGTAAAAAAAGAAAAAAATTGATTGCCACTTTGGAAGGCCATTTGGCTGCCGTATGAATCAAGAATGTCTGGCAACTGCAGACAGCTTAAGCGCGAGTTCAGTTATTTGCAGCCCAAGTCAATTGCCTCTAACTTGACTGCCAGTAAATTGGGGCGTCAATTTGTACTTTGGCTGCTCCAGTAATTATATTCGCATTAGTTGCTAAATTATTGACTAGCAATAGGGTCGTTGTAAATGGTGAGAACTAGTTGAAGGATAATTTAATTCTTTCAATGTAAAAATTGCGAAATGAAGCAAATATCCTTGAAGGTTTCTAATTTAACGGTCTTTACCTTAAAAGCTTTTGCTAGTTTAGTTATGTATAATCAGTTGAATATTTTCAATTTTTTTTTTTTTTCTAAAAGAATCTAATTTTTTGTTGTTGTTTTATTAGGGAATAACTCAGTTTCTTTTCGCTCACAACACGTTTTTGCTTTTTGCATAATTGAAAAAGTTTTAACAACTGAAAATTTGTGTTAGTTTTTGTAATTTTGCTCGCGTGCACAATGTCTGTGTTTTTTTGTTGGGGATTTTTTGTACCGTTCCTTAAAAAATAAAGAAACACAAAAACATTATCACAAGCAACGTGATTTCCGGAAGTTAAAGCGCAACAAAGGCGCCTGCGCAAATGTCGTCGCTGTCGAATTGATTGTTGCTGTTGTAGGTACGAAGAAGCTAAAGAAGAAAGTCGTGCGGCAACAGCTGCCGCAGTTGCAGTTGCAGTTGCAACCGTAGCCCCAAGACCCAAGCCCCAAGTCCCACTGCCATCCTGTTTTCGTGCGAATAATGTCATTTGTGTTTGTTTTATAACCAAAATTACAACAACTTGCCAGAGCCATGCGGCAAGGGGTTCCAAAATAAACATGCAGCCAGCATAATTGTCGACTTGCTCAAATCAGCTAAAGGCGGGGGACGGTCAGTATTTGGAGAGGTTCACTTGTTGTGGTACTGAGCTGAGAATTTTGCATATATGGATAATTGATGACTTATCTACTTGAAGTGTGGGGCCAGTTCGTGTTTTGGCTATATACGGGTGCCACGTGGCAGCTGACAGCTCTTTTGGACTGCCAGCTGAGACTGAGATTGACAACAGACGACGGCTAGACCCCACGAAATTAGCTGACAACCAGGCAACAATTTAAAGACTTAAACTTTGCTTTAAGCAAACACCTGTCCTCCATTTAATGTGGGTCTGTGCAGTTCCTCTTTGGTATTGTTTTGATTACAAATTGCTTAGCTTTGTGGGTGGCAGGTGTGTCAGCTGTCAAAGAGTCCTAAAAATAAATAAAACATATATTTTTCATACAAATATATCTTTTAAACTTAGTTGCCAAATTTGGATATTCTAGCTGTTAAAGTGTTGAAGATATAGATTTACGCGATTTGCCACGCCTCCACTGTGCATAGCTCTATAACCTACATATGTATTTTTGTATGCAGGTGGAATACACGGGTATATAGTTGAAATTTCAAGCCTAAGACTTCAATAGCGTAGAGCTTTTCCTTACTAAAACATTTCTTAAAACATATTTGATTTATGGATGGTATAGGATATAGTCGTCCGATCCAGATGATTCCGAGATATTTAATGCCTGCTGCAGAAAGTCACCTATGTACACCTAAGTCTGTACAGAAATTGCATTTATATACATCAATAAATTTCTCTTTTTAGAATTTTTAAAACTCGCTTTTTACAGGGAAAGTTTTGAGCCTTTGAGGCATATGTAAATGATTTAGCTTTCTATTGTTTGCTCACAAATTTCCCCCAGACCATCAATCATTAAATATTAACTTCACAAAGTCTATTTGATTACATAAGCATAAGTCAAGGTCAAAAAGTTATTTAGGTAAAGAAAAGAAATACGAGTGATCTAATCGGGAGTGATCGACAAGGAAGTACCCTTGAAACATTATACTTTTATTTTAAACTTATAAAATAATAATGTCAAAACTGATCTGATAGATTGATTGTTCATTCAAATCTTATTCATATATGTTTTCGAATTTTTTAATTACTACAAATTTTCTTACAAATTTCACTTTAGGAATTGCATATATGACATCAAGAATATTTATCAATTTGACGATTGGCCTAGCTTTTATATTATACAGCTTTTAACCTTTTCAGGGTATATAAAGTGACTTCAGTCGCTGACGTACCTTTTAACTATTGTATTTGGCGAAGAGATTAATATCGTATTAAAATTTTGTTGCTTCCATAGAATTTCTTAAGAAATAAAGCTGTCATTGGCAAACATAAATTAGAATTAAAGAAAATAGAAATTAGAAATCCATTAAATTGAAAGTTATAGTCAGTTAATTAGCCGTTGAGGCCCAACCCAAATGGTTCTTTTGCCCTCTGGACCATTCTTTTTTTCGACCATTCTTTGATCATGGCTAATTTTATGCCACTCGCAGGTCTTTGAGTATTTGCTAAGTCGCAGCTATTTCGAAATTGGAACCTCAGAGTCTGCCATTTAATTAATGTTCTAACATTAATTTATGTTTTCGCAGCTCAAGCTGCGATTCTTTAAGAAATTATTTTCGGCTACCTGTCGTGACTTAATGACCTTTTAGAAGCTGATGCCTGGCATCAACTTAAGTATATTAATTATTATTGGCAGTCGCTTTACAAGACAGCCGACACGAAAATAATAAAATAACAAGTAACATTTTAGCAGTACCTTACTGCCAAATACACTGTTTTCTATATTATATTATAATTGCAAGTTGAAATGCTAAATTTATTTGTTAACTGATTTTTTTACAAAGGTTTCTGGATGCTTTTATGGCAATCATATTCTTTTTTTATTAAGTTTGGTTTAAGATAGAGAAATTGGCTGTTAATTCACACTCGCAATATACCCTTTTCCTTTCAAAAGCAGCGTATTTAAAAGAGTTTCAATGATTCGCAGCGTTAATTGTAGTTTAATTTTCTATGCACTTCAGTCGTCGGCATTTAATTATTTATAAGTCTAGTTCTTTAAATGCCCAAAAACCTGTACTGTCTATCCCGATTGTCTATCCACAGTTCACCGAAGGTCGTTTGGCATACCGGACAAATTGTCTGTCGAGACACATCCAACAATTGCCAATTAACGCAGCAGCGTCTTTGCGTTGCGACTAAGACACTCACTGCCTTGATGAAGTCTTCACAGCTTCCAGCTTCTTAACTTGGTCTTCATGCACTTCACAGTCGCTGCTCAACGCTTGACCTTTCAATTAATCATGGTTAATTTATTTGTGCATACATAAAACAAATTTTCCACTTTGAAGACGAAGAGAAGTCTTTTTTCTGACGCTGAACGGTAGCTGCTTGTCAGCTCGTCTAGTTTTTCATATTCAGCACAAGTTTTGATACGAGCGTCTTTTAATTTTCACACCAAGGGGCAGGTTTTGAAGTGAACCCCAAAGAGTTGTTATGCATATTTGAATAACTTAAGGTTTTTTTTTGTTGCTTTGGTTTTGGTTCGCATTTGAATAAAATGTAAATGAAACTAGCTTATATATGTTTGCATTTAGGGTATTTAAGAGTTCAATCAACCCTTTCTTTGGCACACAAAAAAATCTAATCTGAGCTATACGCATAATAATATTATGAAATTCTGAGTTTGATGCTAGAAAAATAGTATTGTATATTATGTAACTTTTTCTTTAAGAATTGTATTCGATTATCTGCTATATTTACTGTTTAAAGTGGGCTATTCACAGACTGCCTTCTTGATTAGGAGAAAACTGTGTTGTTGTTTATTTATGGCAAAGATAGAGCTTAGAAAACAATTGTTGCTTGCAAGTAGAATAAAGAAAACGGTTTTTTTTAAATTTCTGCTTTCATTTAAAAATGTTTTTTATTATATATCTATAAACAAATGTTTTGTTTTTGTTTAGGCCTAAATGGATAGCAATTCACAATTCCAACTACCTTAACATATAATTATCAATTGATTTGGTCAGCAATTATGCCTACCTTTCTATAGCTTATCTTTCTGAAAGTCCAACTCTTACAATTATATAACACTGAACAAAGGCAATTCATAATTCCGTAAGCTCCGGCTTCTATTTACAACACTTGCCCGGGGCGCATTCGCAGAGGTAGCGAAATTAGAGCAGATAAATAGTCGATATTATATACAACAATTGCAAAAATTGATTTCCAGAGAAGAAGAGCGGACAATAGAAATGTCGCATCATTGAAAAAAATATCAAAATGAAAATAATAAATGGAAACGATATGTGCAATGACACAATAAATAAATCGAGAAACAATTTTGGGTGGCAATTGTGTGAAATTTGAAATTATTCCTCTTGCAATTTCGAGCGTTATCAATGGAGATCAGTGGGTGAGTGGTATGAAATATAATATGGTACGGATATTGCTATTACCGCAGACACACACACAAACACACACATACAAAGGATGACATTTTGCATCGCAAATGGCCTATTAATGGTCAGTGGGCGCATAGGCCGGGCTCAGACAATGGGCTGCTGCTGCTTTAGCTGGCAGACGGAGCACTTTCTTTAAACAATCCAAAGCAAACAATCGGAATTTGTGGAACCACAAATCAAACACTATTAACAATGAGAAATCGCTCGCATTAGTCGCAATTGTTGCCACTTTTTATATTGTTGAACTGAAGGCGATTGAAACTGCATTTGGCCACACACAAAGTGAATGTGCTTGATATGCCCTGCCAAAAGGTATTATACGAAAGTCATTAAATTTATAATAATTTTTGGATTTCATTATGTAAATATGCAATACATGCTATGGAGTACTTACTTTTAATAATACAAAGAAGATTTTAGACAGAATAAAAACTTTTTTTGCTGTTAATATATTATTAAAGCTTTTTGTCGATTAACCTTGGCTAGGATTTGGGAACGTTTAGAACTTCTTGGAATTAAGTACATCTATCAAAAATTACAATTTTTTAAAAATATCTAATTATAATATTTTTATATTTTCAATATCTATTATATGCTTTCATTAGCGTTACAGCTGTAAGGGTATTAAGCTTTCATTTTCTTTCAACATAATTTAGTTACTTTTGCTTCCGGCAAGTCATCCGCAGTGGGAGTCTCTGGGAGCTGTGTGCACTAGGTCAATATATATGCGCTTATCAAACTGATCAGCGCAATTAGCTAAAATTGCATTTAAGTACTCCTAAGTGCAATTCAAAACAAAAAAAAAAAATTTAAAGAAGTGGAAAAAACTATTACAAATTCTCCTCGTTGCTGTTAAATTTCCGCTTGTCAGCAACTATGAAAACGGCTCCCAGTTGAAAGCAGACGTTTGGAAAAACGTGTGAAAATTATGAAATTGCATTTGCAATGGACTGCACTCCCGAAAAGCCAGCTGCAAGCCGCAAAGTGCGGTTAATTGTGCCTTTTGTTGGTCTTCTATGGCTGCTTGGGATTCATTTATCATCTCTGTAGATCGTCTGCGATCTGCCGAGATTTGTGTGTCCTCCTGCTGTCATAAAGCTCACTTTTGAACGTGCACATCCCTCCGCCTTTCGGCTAAAAACAAAACCCAAATAAATAATTTCTCGGACTTAATGTGTCTTTGTTTGTTTGCTGATGCGAATTCATTAATTCGCATTTATCATTTCATAATCGCAAAACGTGTCTACTAAAATATTGTTTTCTTGCCAAGCTTTTCCCTGATATCATTTTAACTGCAAGCTGCATTAGATTTTGCACATTTTTGTATTGTTTCATAGCCTTGTTAAAAAGCCTTTTGGATTGGCGTTAATTCATAACTTTTTATTTTTTATGAAATTTATTATTTTAGCCATTCTTATTTTTAGCTGTAGAATATAATGAAATATATGATTTTAAATAAATTCGTATTTCTTACGATTTTTATTATTTATTTTATTTTTTTATTTTAAGTATATGCAATCAATCGTTACAATATTTAACTGTAGGTAACTGATTGGGCTATCCTAAATTTGAGCTCGTATCACAGCGCTCAGACTTTCTCCAAACAAAATTAAATAATATTTAAATACACATACAATGGACGCGAAACTGAGCTAACAACAACAGCGAAAAAAGCCAAAAACTGAAATTGAATTAAGTTCAAGAGTTCAGGATGAGACCATGCTCCCCATGCCCCATTTGTGGCTAGCTGTTGCCAGAGCTGCTTCGACGGAAATGTCTTGACAAGCGAGTACTCGTAACACTCACTCACTCACACTCATAATGGTAATCCAGACTTATGCAACGATTCGCCCATACAAAAGCGACAATTTGGCGTGGTCGCGGGGATTGATGCCGCTCGCTGAATTCATCATCAAGAGCCACACATGTATTTCACACGCGCCCGCAATTAGTGCGTCAGCTGCTTGCCTTTGGTCTCTGGTAGAAAGAGACCCAATATGATGAATCCAATGCAGCAGACACCGGCCGACATGTACATGGTGGCTGCCAGGCCGGGGCCAAAGATCATCAGCGGATAGATCTTGAGCGAGACAAAGATGAAGGTGCTCAACGTGGCCATGCAAATGGAGGTGCCAAGGGAGCGTATCTATTGGAAAGTCGTACAAATTTATTAGTTCCCATTCGCTTTAGTCATCAGTTTCAATATTTACTCACCTTGGCGGGCAGCTGTTCGATAATAATGACAAATATCAGTGGTATAACTCCCAATGAGGCTATAAAAGCCACCGAGCACATTAGCAGCAGCGAAAGCCAATTAGCTCCGGCTAGAAACTCTTCAGATGCAAACTCCTTGAGCAGTGCAATGCCCAGCTCACCCAAGCCCATGCCGGCCATGGATGTCAGCAGCAGACGTCGACGTCCCACACGATCCACCAAGACGACGGCACATAGTATGCCCAGCACCTGGCTAGCACCCACTATAATGGTGCAGGTATTCGCTGCTATCTGGGTCTGCAGCTCGTTGAAGATGTGCGAGGTGTAGTTGAAGAGCGCGAAGCTACCCGACAGCTGATTGCAGATGAGCAGCGTAAAGTTTAAGGCGAAGATCTTTATGGTAGGCAGATTAACTGTAAGCATAAGGTATACGTAATGCAAAGTTATTAATAAAGCTGGCTCTTATCACAATCTTGCTTACAGAAATCTTTCCAGCCGACATCTTGTCGTACTCCGCCGCTGAGCACTTGTTGTTTGAATGTTTCAAACTCCTTTTTTGCTGCATCATCGTGGGGTGACTCATTATCAGGCCTAGGTATTGTCAGATTCTTATAAAAGTAATACGATTTCTTTGCCTGCTCATCTCGGCCCTTGCGCAGCAAGTGCTGCGGGGTCTCAGATAAACCAAAGATGGCCAGCAGATAAACGACTGGCAGCAATATAGCTATGCACGGCATTAGATAGTAGCTAAGATAGGAGGTGAGTATATAACCGATAATCATGCCAACGCTAACATACATCATGGCCATGGAAGATAGAGCGCCACGTATGCTAGAAAAGTCCAGGAAAGTAAAAACAATTACATCAAGAAAAGTCAAGATTAAACAGAAGTTAATCATATGGCAAGATATTTATATGTGGTATTATAAGTAGTGCTTGACAGCTATAAAAAATAGCGCTGTGATCAGATCTTCACTAAATTATGAGCTGCCTATAGCATAACATGTATAAGACAAACCTATATATAAACATTAGGTCACGGCGGGACTACTTATAGTTTGTAACGGTTATCTGTACTTCAATCTCCGCAACATAATATAACAAGTCCTCAAACAACTCCTATCTTAATTTATTTACCAATCAGCAATCTAAAATGAAGTATGTGCTTGACATTATCTATATGACACCCACTTACTTGTTATCGGAGATTTCAGCTACGAATATAGGTAATACCACATAACAGCCGCCGCCCGAGACGCCAGCAAGAAATCGACCTGCATACAGATACGTCACATCTTTTGCCGCAAATATAAGAATCCAATAGGTCTACATAGCGAAAATAGACTTGACTAAGCGAAGCCCAGCATATAGTTGCATCTACTTACCATATTAGGTATGGCCAGAAAATACATGCAGAGCTTGCGGCCAATACGATCTAGGAGTACTCCAAAGATAATATTGCCTGCCAAAGCGCCAAGGCCAATCAATGAACCCACCCAGGAGATTTCATTAATGCTGATCGGCTTGGCCAGAGGCGTCTGATCCGAACCCAGCAAGGGCAACGATGGCGCCAGCCACCCGACACCAATGCCATGGGTCAAGGTCATGATGTGCACTATTTTTTATATGTATTGGATTATGCTTTGGTTATACAGATAACACATGTACAAATCTCACAGAACACCCACCTGTCATGGTGGCTACGACTTGCCATCGATAACGAGCACTGAACACGCTCGGCTTCTGCTCACTAACACTGTAAACCATTTTGAACGTTTGTCAACACTAATTAATATGCAATGTTCTGCGAAAGTGTGTCTACTGAACGTTCTGAATGCGCTTCTCATTTGCTTTTATAGTGAAAAATCTCAACCAGTGGGCTCTATAAAACGTACTACCAAGATTAGATATGTGCGTGAGTATATAAATTTGAGGCAAAGCTGTTGACTTTTGACTACCGACTGATATAGTTAACTAGAAGAGGGTTTATCGCCTGAACGTGAGCATTTTAAGGTGCTGGGGAATTTATTTAACTGAAATCAAGAATTTAGTCTTTAGGTTTACTTAAACAAATTCCAAAGCCAAAAACAGATAAGTTGCGTTGTAATCAAGCAAAATAAAATAGTAAACTCATCGTGTGAAAAAAAGATTTATTTTTGTGTTAACAATGTAAATATATATTTACTTAAGCATCGCTATCTTTATTGTGAGTGAACTTTGCATTTCTATAAAGCCGTTTTATTATACTGCTTTCATTAAGTTTATTCTCTGACAAATCTTATTTATAGATATATCATTTAGATAATAAATGCTTAAAATTAATCATATGAAATAAAAAAGGGATTAGTTTATGTTTTGGTGTTAACTTAATTTCGTAATATTTTGAAAGAAACTACTGTGTTAAGTTCTAAATACTCTGCAGTCATAAAAAGTGTTTGAATGCATAATCTTCAAATCTTGTGTAATTCTCAAGGGATTATCATCGATATCTATATTTATGTAGATTATATATTTATTAACCTTATATAAAATGGATTTTTTTTTGTAGTACTTGATCCACATTTATGAAAAACCATTATTAAATAATCTAATATCAGGAATCTAGAGCAGAGCTAAAGCAGTCACAATCGCACTTGCAAGCTTATCTTGTTTTATAATTTGTACATTTGGCTAACAGATAGAAATAAAAGCGGCAAATTATTGCATGTTCCCAGGCAAATTATAAAATGATAATGATAATATAAAACTAATTAAGCAAAAAAGAGATGAGTATAACTCGTATAAGCATCATAAAAATGACGACTTGGCAACAGGCTGAGCGCAGGCCGCCGAGAGCTCAGAGATAGCCAATTGGCTCAACAAGTTGGCAAATTGGAGATTTCTGTTGCATTGATAAACACAATTTGCAATTGAGGATCGTGTCACAATAAATGATTTGCCTGCGATCAAGTGATTATCCGCAGTTCCTGGCTGGCAAAACTAAAAACCTATGTCGTTCGATAATGATGGATGCTACCAGCTAGTTGGCAACTAGTTGCATCGAACTTGCATAAATCTGATTTTCTTGCATTTTTTTTTAACTGCCGACTGGTTCGTGATTTGCGGTTCGAGTTTGAGTTTGTGCAGGGTCAGAGTTCAGGCCCTGAGGTCTGATGTGCAGTTTTGCAAAATGCTCAATAAAAGATACATTTTTGTCGTTGCTGCAAGTCTGGAATCGAGCAGACATTAGCCGGGCATATTATGTCGACAAGTCTGTCTCTGTGTGTATTCGTATATGTTGTATAGAAACAACTACTATATAGATCTTTCATTAGCATGCGATTGTTGTTCGCTTGTCACTTTCAATGGAGAGTTGTCACTGAAATTTATTTTCTAGAATTATATATGCTCATTGACATTCCCATTGGATGAGCAGTTCGATTTCAAGTTTCAGCTTTCATAGGAAATTAATGATGCGGTGCACACTAAATTGGTGTTAAATATATTATTTTTGGATTTTGGCAGATGGGATCTGGGAGTTATGTCGCGAATAAAATTCAAGTTTCAATTGCTGATATAAAATATGTTTTAATTTCTATTAATTACAGAGATTTTCAATAAATCTAGAGCTTTTTAATTTATATGGCAGTTTATTTTATTTATTATGGAATATTTTTTTAAAGTTATGAAGAGTAATAACATTCGTATGCAAATTTAATTGATTTTTAATTCAGCACAATTTTTTTTTAATTGTTATCTATATGAAATATATTTTTTAAGTCTTTTTACTTTAATTATTTTTTTTATATTTAAAACCCAAAAATGTGTGTCGCTTTTAATACGTTCATTAATCAAAGTGTTGCTTCATATCTCCTAACTTTGATCTTGACATTTTTTCGGTCAGAACAAAGCCTAAGCTGCGACATTTTTGGGTCTACAAAATAAAAACAAAACACATTCGCATATTTAAAAATTGTTTGTCGTATGTTAAAAACGTGCCCACACACACACACACACACATAATATATGAGTGGCAGGACAGACAACAATGCATGAACCAACCCGAAGACCTTTCTGGTCGCACAAAAATTAATTAGATTAATTGCAGTTATTTGCAATTAGCTGAATAAGCTAACAACAAATTGCCACTGGGAGCTGGAAGACCCAACTGTGGCCTCTGGCTGCTGTGGAAATGACGGTATGAATGGATGAGCAATTGAAGGCAGCAGCAGCAGCAGCAGTAGAAGACACCAAACGGTACAGTGAATACAAATTCGTTTTATTGTTCTCATGCTGTGATTCGAGGTCTGTACATGTTGACAGCAGGCGCGACAAACGATGCCGACTGCTGCTGCTGCTGCTGTTACTGCTGCTGCTGCTGGTGTTGCTACTGCTGCTGCTGCTGGTGTTGCTACTGCGGTGTGGGTGCAACAAGCCTGTGGAAGTTACAAAGGGTATTTGCCAGATGGAGGCCAGCAAAACGAAAATCGCACGTTTCTATGCAAATCTTTGTTGCTTTTCAATCATCTACACGGCAGCAGCTTCTCGCTTCTATTATTTTATATACTCGCTTACAAATTTAAAAGAGTATATAGGTTGTGGAATACGCGTCATGCTGTCTAGCTAAACTCTTTAAATTTCTTTAGTATTTAACACAAATATCCTCGTCTGATAGCATCCTAGCTTTTAATGTCAAGTTATCAAAATTTGAAGTAGATCACTGAATGCTCGGATCCCTAATCAGCTTTGCTCACCTCTACTCTTAACTTATATTGTGATCGGGCATTCCGTACCTTCTTTACTGATCAACTCATTACAAAAAGCAAGGGTTTGATCCTCTTAAAAAATTATAATATTTGTAGTCCACAGAACGAGTATTATGCAGTCTGTTCCCAACGACCTTTGAGTTCTTACTTATTTATTTTTTCATTTTGGGGTTATCTCTCTCTCTTTCTCTCTGTCTGGGGCTGTAGGGTCTTTGGGGCCCGTAGGTAATAATTATCGCTTGAATTACGTATTTCGGCTGCTTCTCGCTTTTGTTTACGATGGCAGCGTTGCGCCTTATTTTTTTGAGACTGTATTTGGCAATCTTTGCTGGCATAGAAAATGGGTGTTAAAATTAACGGGAGTTAAATGGTTTTTCAATTTTACAAAAGGCTTCTTCGCTGTAATGCATTCGATTGCAGCATGAAAAAAAAAAAAAACAGAAGCCCTCATTCCGTGTACTGTGATGGATAGTTTGGGGTTAAATATAGGTTAGTTTATGGCTTCTTAACTGCTCTGGCGATGATTTGACACTTTGCTGCAAAATGGCAAAACGACCTTTTAAGGTTGTTGCTCAATGTGCCCGAGCATCCAAGTGTCTGGCTCGCTCTTAAACATATGCAGCTGCAATGCGCTCGCTCGGTTGTAAACTGAATTAATTGTGGCAATGAGTTTTTGCCAGCAAATTGCCAAATAATTTTCTTATTATCTAGTTAAGCTAAGGTTAAGAGTTGCCTAACATTAAGAAAATACCAGGTAGAAGTTAAATGAAAGGAATGCATAGTTAGAACATGCATGACAAGGCAAATGTTATTCCTAATTCCATCCATAGCTAAGATTTTTGTGGGACTCCCCATTCACACCCAATTTATATTTTAGAAGCACCTTCTGTGAACTCAGGGCAGTCATGAACATAATTATGATTGAAATACTCAATCAATTATTGCTGTCTGTAAATTTATTAATGAAGCAATTAATTATAATGACATAACATTCTTATTAAGTTATTAAGTTGAAACACGCATTGACAAAGGATACCCTATTTTAAATGTTACAGTACTTTTGGCAAATATGAAAAGTCTTCAATGAAGTTTTAAGCAAGGGCAACTGATCCAAAAAGAAATAGCACTTAATAATTCTACAACCTTTGACATCATGAAATATATACAAATTTATTACAATCCTCTTTGACCACACTTTTATGGTTACAGGGTATTTAAATTGTTCAATGTCATTTGTCAAGAGACGAACCGTTGCCTAAATATATATATGTATTTATATATATATTCTTAGTTTGTACTTGAATAGGAAGACAACCCAAATATGAAGTGCAGAACCGACTCGCTATTAAAATCACGTTAAGTTAAGCATGCACAGCAAGTTTGTTGCTGCAGTCTTTCGTTTTGTGACTTTGAGGTGATTACCAGCGTCGCTTCTGACGATTACAGACGCTTTTAATAGAATCCAATGCGGATTCGTTCATGTAGAAGACAATCAGACGCTGCTGATGGCTGGAAATAGATAGCAGCTACCAAAAAAAAAAAACGACCAGCAAAAATAGAAGAGAAAAAAAAGTCGTGGGAATATTTGTGACTGCGATTATTTAAGCATTTCCTATAGCAAAATCATAATCGAAGGCGCAATGAATGCGCCGTGTAATGCTGCCATCTGCATCGCGTGGAGTTGGAGATGGAGATGAAGATGCAGTTGGAGGTAGAGTTGGGGTTGGAGTTGGAGAAGGAAGCAGAAAGCAACGCAGAAGCTGTGCCCAAGAAACCAAAACTCAAACAGTTTGTTATGCAATGGCGGCGCTTGTCAGGGCTGCGATTCGCAGTCAAAATCACAGCGCCCCTCAACTAACCCAAGAAGCTGGCCAAATCATAATAAAAACTGTCCACTGTCAACTCTTCAGCTGTCGCGCAGCTCATCTGTCTTTGGCCCGGCCAGTGGCCCATAAACAGAAACCACAACTCGAGTCATAAAGTCGTCAATGACAGCGTTTCGAATCAATAATTGAAAATAAATTTGACTTCTGCCCCGCACCACAACATTTTCTGAAGGGCCCTACATTAATGATATATCTTCTCGCTTCCCTTTCGCTTTCCCTTCATCAATTCGAGTGTATTTGTCTTGCGATGAAGATATCACAGCTTGAATTTGATATATTATTTATTTCTTGGCTTGATATTTATTGAGCCTTCTATTACAAATTTTTATATTTTGCGATGGTATTAACTTAAGAAGAGTAGAAGATAGTTTGCAAAAGCTTTATAAAAATTATTTATTATTTAGTATTATATTTTGCTCATTAATAATTTAATTTATTCTGTTATATTATTTAATTATTAATAATGAAAAAGTATTCAGACTAGAATAATTTTTTTTTTATTAGTATCTAGCTTAATAACTTAATTCCCAATCCATGTAAATAAAAAATTAACATGACAATATTAAGTAATTTAAAAAATACACTTGACTTCCACCATAAGTTATCTTAAAAATTTGGAAAAATATTTTTTTATATATATTTTATATTTTTTGAAAATATATTTTGCTTTAAACATTCCAATATAATATAATAATAAGTTATTAATCTGATGCACATTTAACAGCGCTGTAAGTGCTTAACAGTGCAGTTACAAAGACTCTGTTAACTGTCTCTCTCTATCTTGCTCACTATCCATCTCGGATGTAAACAGCTGATCGCTGGACCGGTCGCAAAGTCAATTGCATTTGTTTTCTTTTCATTTGCTTTGTGTTTGCTTTTGGCCTGTCCAACATGTTGTTGTTGACTGCGAGGAAGATGTTCGGTTGCTTCGTCGCTTCTGGCGGAGATCTGCGGGTAGCTTCGGCGACTTTGCCGATTGTTTTTTCTTGGGTGTCTTTGCTGGGGAGTCGCTGTTTTGTGCGTTTTCGCTGTTGAAGAGTGTGCCGAGTCAGAGTTGCGGTCGGGGGCCCGATTCGGAGTCGCTCAACTACTAAAGTTGGACGCCGCATTTGCCAATTGAAACATTCAAATGTGAATATCGTACGGGTGAAGACGTCTTCTGTTCGGCCTGGCATCACATTTTGTACTTCAAAGATTTCTGAAAGACATTTTTGTACTGCATCTCGAAACTCTTGTGTGCTTGAAAAAAATCAATTGTGAATTGTTTCAAGCTGATTTTTATTAAGTGTTCTTAGCTTGGAACTTATAGTGTTTCATTATATTTTAAAAAATATTTGTGTAGAACAATAAAGTTTAAAAATTATAGACGCGAATCGAGCTACAAATCTGAGATTTTCTAAAAATCACTTCAAAAAACATTAGTCAACTAATTTATCCAATTCTTAAAAATAAACAGGAAAATATTATTAAAACTCAATATATTCCTGCAACTTTTAATTTTGTAAAATTTTACAACTGAGAAATTTGTTAGTTTGACAATTTTAAAAAACTTACAAATATTTAATTTGTTGATGATCTGTTGCGATTTTGAAGTGATTTTGTTTTTTCTAACTACAACTCAATTGTGTTTTTGTGCCTTGGACAAATAAAGCCTTAGTGAGACATATAAAAGAAACACAAAATCCCAGAAAATATCATAAAAATAATGCTACATTATAGTTAATATACAACGAGAGCGAAAAAAACTACGAAAACAGCGGAAAACTTTATAATAATAAAGCAAAAACATATTACTTTACTCACGAAACCGAAAGCAAAACCACTTTGCCAGCACAGGAAGAAGTTGCTGCCACAGTTTGTTGCCACACACACACACACAGTCATAAATCTGACATTGAAGCTGCTGATGCTGCCGTCTAAAGGTAAGTGAATGCTCACAGGCCTGGAATCTCGGCAGCTGTAACTTCTAAGCGGTTCATAAATGGCAAAAGTGCTCAGACGCAAACGAGCCTGCCTTTCACAAGCTAGGCTCGTTTTTATGGGCTTTAATTAAGCATGTGATTTTAATAATCGTTTTTCATAAATAACTCTGGGACTGAAGAGGGATTGTAGAGCTTTAAGCAGCTTAATGCTGAAAAGTAAAGTTCTTAATGAGATTTTTCATTATAATTCAAGTTAATATTTTTTAATTAACTGAATGATTACACTGAAATTTATTTACAAATTGAATTAGGTAAATTGCTCTATTTGACAGCTTATATATTATATACATTTTTTTTTAAATTTCTTGTGTATTTTTTTTACACTTTTTGACAGATTTGATTGAAATGAAGTAAATCAAACTTTAATTTTTTCCAATTTTTCAATTTTTTTTTGATCGACTTTTTCCCATTTTTTTTAAACATTATATCAGTTTTATTCAATAAATGAAATGGAAATAGTCAACTTTCCTTTAGAGCATTAGATGTAAAGCTTACATCAACAAAATAAGATCAAATTTATTTCTCAAATTTAAAAAAAAAAGAATAAAGAGAGAATATATTAAGTATTTTACATAAGTTGCTGGACTGCAACTTAAAATTATTTTTTTGTATTTTCTTAAATTTATTTATTAATTACCCCTCTTTAGCTGGCCATGAAATGTCTTCAGCTACCTGCATAATTGAGCAGTCAATTGTCCTTTTTGTTAATTTTGTTAATTTATTATTTGCAGTTTTTGGCCAAAACAAAAAATGCGAATTCATAAATTCTTAATGATTTTATAATAATACAAAGTCATTGCAATTTAGTGTCAGCGACCCCAGCAGCAGCCGCGTGTTGTCATAATTAGCTAGGCAAAATGAAAAAGATTCTTCTTTATTTAAATTGTTCTAAGTAATATATGCACAGATTTCGGAGAAGGTTTAAGCAAGTGGACTGACTGACAATTATAACAAAAATTTGATTCCAGCAGAGATGCATAGATAGCCAAAAAATGAAGCAGTCTCCTATAGGTATTTTGTAGGTTTTTTTTTTGCCAATTTTTAATTGTATATATGCATAAATTAATCACAGCTGAGGTTTTGGCATTGTTATTAAAGCAGCTGAGATTAAGTAGGCACAGTTCAAGGATGTTGCAGTGGCTCAGAACGCGCGGCTCTGAGGTATTTTGGGGCAGCTGCAAATGCTGGCGTTAGATAATTTTTTTGTTTATTTTTTTTGTGTATTGCAATTACTGGTGAAGCGACAGGCAGAGACACAGAAAGTAGTTGGTGCTGGAATTAGGAAATGCGGCTTAAATGTCAAGAGTTGCTACAGATTTTTCCAGCCTTGTGGCGCAAATGAACAAAAGAAAAGCGCACAAGTTGCGGCAGACATTGCTTAGCCATAGCCAAGGAAAAGACAAATTTAGGCCAAATGTGTGACTTAACATCTTTCACATCACAAGCCCACACACACACAGACAGTCGCACACCCGCACCAGACGAAGGTGTTTTGGTTTATGTGGCAGAGGGTTAAAGTTGAGCTGGCAGAAAGAAATAAAACTAGGGGGAACAAAAAGAAAACATCAAGCTGGTTGCTTTAAATGTAAGCAAATGCTGTATACAATATAATTTTGTTGCTGTTGTTGTTGCTATTGCTGTTGCTGTTGCAGATGGCCAGATAAAAGTTCAAAATGCGAATGCTGTTGCCTGGCTGGCTCGGTCTGAGTCCGACTTGGTCTGCTTTGCTCATTAACGTTTGCCAGCAAAGAAATGGCAAATAAATTTAAAAGTCATTCAAGCAACAATGCCTAAAAGCAGACCCACGCCCCTGTGCCCCGTCCTCTCTCAATCTCCCTCTCTCTCTCCCTCTCTCTCGCTCTCTACCTCTTCCACTCACTCTCACCCTCAGCAGCAGCAACTACAACTTTGTTGTCTTCTATTTAAGCTGCTGCTGTACTTGTATCCCATTCAAGTGTTGATGCGTTAACTGGCGCTGCGTGCACATCGCTGAAAAGCCAATGAGCCGCATCTGTTGCTGCCAGAGCGTACGATCAAGTAAAAGTAACCTAATGTATCTTGTTTTTGTACCCCTTCTCCACCTTCTAGACATCTAACCTTATGTTTTTTTTAGTGCCCATCTTTAGTGATTAATGAAGTGTGTAAATAATGTACATGTTTTCTGCTTTTGATGCTGCCTCAAGATTTCAACATATTCTAAGCATCAGGTTTGTTTTTTATCTCGGCTACCCCTGACATAACGCATTGTGTTGTTGTTGTTATTCTTTATGCTTGCTTTGTGTTGAGCACTCAGCTTCATTACAAGTTATGAAAACACTAGGAAATACAAAAGACTTTGACAACGAACTTGCCCAGCCGCAAAAACCAACCTAAACAAAACATCAACGCGTGTTTTTTCTTCTCTCGTTTTGTTTTTGTTGTTGTTGCTGTTGTCATTTGGTCAAATGTCAGCAACGCTTTAAGTGTAATAAATAAATCGATTGTCAACTGCTTTTTTGGCTGCAAAGCGAAAAACTTAGGCAACGAACTTGAACTTTTGTCTTGCTTCGCTTTTTACCGGTGAATTTAAGTGAACTTTAAGTCGAGTCATCTGTAACTGTAAACACACCATAACATACTCATATATATATATATATATATATATTTATACATAAAGTATTATTACCACATCAAATTGCAGCTTCCAAGCGATCATTGCATGCGTAAACTGTGGCATTACATCACGATTTTAAATATGATCATTACAACTAAATGCCAAGTTCTTAAATTACAGCATGCAACATAGCAGTAAAAAAGAGTAAAGACTGCACATTCATCAAGCCACGTGCGTTGCAAATTGCGTAGCCACAAATGCTGGCCTACCTTCGTATACGGGCAGCCGCATGCGGCATACGGCATGCGGCATGCGGCTAAATGTCAGAGCAAAAGCTGACCTCCATGCGCTGACAGTCAACAGGCAGCAGGCTTTGCGTCATGCCATTTTAGGGCTAACATTGAATGGCATTTGCTTTGGCTTCAAATTTTCGATTCAGCTAAAAACTGTGAAGAAATTGGAGCATCTTTATTTATTGCAAATATGTATATATACATACATATATATGTATATGAACAGCAATAACTCAATGTCAGACCATTCTTTGTATAGTTAGTTTTTGGCCCGCATGACGAATTGTTTTGGATTTTCCATTTAAATATTATGCAATAGTTGAGAAAACAAAATATTGCTTTTATATATTTAATAAACTTAATTATCAGCTTTAATATACCAGTATACCTAATATTCATTCAAGCGAACAAGTTTGCTACTTTAATATCTTAAAGCTTATAAATTTGTTTTGTTCAAGAAAATAAGATTGTGTTTTATGAACGCAGAACTTGTTTTGAGAAAGAAAGATCGTAACTACGCCTCATCAGGATCTATATTGGGGTAATGACATCATTTGCGCAAAGGATGCTGTACAACTGGTTCTTAGTGGAGTGATTCATTATTATGATGCTTATGCTAATGAAATATATAGAGGTGTCGGCACAGTAGGTGGCTTGGCATTATGCGACTTAATCTGGTCATCAACTTAGCTCTTGTTTAAGTTGTCAATTAATTTGATGGCCCGCACATCTTCTTGTCTATTTTTTCGACATGCTCTAAAATATAATCTAACTTTCAGTTCCGTATCATTTTTCTCAGGCTGACAGCTATTGCAAGCTGTCATTGCCATCATTTCCACAAGTACTTAACAGGAAGCTGCCAATGATACGTCTATTAGGGGACTACTTAAGTAGGCATCAAAGACTTCCACTAGGCGGCTTTTGGCCAATTAGAAACGCCTCACCCAGTGAGAAATCATAAATCAAAAGCACCTATAATTCCGCATCTTAAAATATATATAGTATATATATATGTAGTTTTGATATCGTCGGGTAGGTCATTTTGGTTATGTGCTTCAAACACAATTAAAAGCGCGAAGGCAACAAAATGACAAGAGCTCTTAACAGTCATAATCGAGGCACTTTGATGTTTTCGACAACTCGTTGGCTTTGTCATCGTTCAAAAGCAGCTCAAAAAACCAAATAAAAACACAGCAGAAAAATCAACAATTTGTAAGACGGCGTGTCTGCCACAGTCAAGTTCGTCTTTTGTTTTTTATTTAGAATATTTGGAAAGACGCACAAAAGTCAATAAATAAATAATTTTATCATCCATGTTTATTAGCAAGCTCTTGATATTGTTTACTTTCATTTGCATATTGTGAAAATATTAAATGATGAAGCATAATATTAAGATATATCAGTTATTTTGACTGAAATTTGCTTTTGATTATGCGGAGTGTTGTAAGATATGGAGAGGCAAATTTGGTTTTAATTATTACAATTTCTTTTATTTATTTTTATTGTTTAATATTTAGTTAGCTTTACTGCGAAAGAAATTATTATTTCATGCCATTTCCGCTTGCATTACATTTTCCGCTACTGACCCAGACAACAATAAACACAAACAACAACAAACAATAAAATCATAACAAAACGAATATCAAAACTGACTTTCGTTTACGTAGCTCACAAAAAAAAAACAAAAAAAAACAGAAAACGTAAAAAAACAGATAAACAACACAGACAACAGCAACGTCGGCAACAAGAAACAATTACGCCAAACAATAAGCGACTAATTCGCAGCTTCAGTTGAGATGTTGGTGGCGTATGAGCAATGCAGATTGAAGCAGTATATGTGTATGTACACGAGGTGTCTCTGTGTGTGTTAGCAGAAAGTAAATAGAGATGGGTGCGAGTAATCATAAAAAGGCCATCACGACGAGGAAAAGTGCGCTGGTGTTGTATAAATTGAAGAAAAGCCGCAAAAGCAAAGAAAATTGTGGACCATTGTTGTTGGCTAATTAATCAGCAGCAGCAGAAGTAACAACATAAGCAACAACAACAACGAAAATAACTGCAGCAGCTGATTATTTAACCAAGTAACATAAATCTGAATTGGGGCTGACCCACATTTTGTGGGTGGCACATAAATCAGATATCGAGCCAAAAATAAAAGAAACAAAAAGAAGGAATCGAAATGCAATGCAAGAGTTGCCACCGGTTTTTTTGTTCAGATTGTGGCAACGCCCGACCAGACCAACTGGCAGCAGAACAACACCAATTATCTATTAATTGTTGTTGTTATCGTTGTTGTTGCTGTTGTTGTCGTCGTCGTTGTTGTTTGGCTGCTGCAATTGTTGGCGGCGTGGATGGCGCCGCCTTTGCTTGTCATAAATTGCAGTCGCTGCTGTTTTCGCTTGCCGGCAATTTCCCAACAACAATTGCAGTTGCCGCTTTTGTTTGAAGTCGATGTTATTTTGATCTTATTTATGTTTATTTTAGATTTAATATTTGTTATACTTGAAGACTTATACTGTTTGTCGACCATTGGCTGCCTAACTTAATTGCAGTCTATATGTTCATTGAGAAAATATAGTTACAGAAATAAATATAACAATCGACATCCATTGTTTTATCACATTTGGCATATTGGTTTCGAATAATTCTTTGACATATTCCAACTTCTGATTCTTGGCTTAAGTGTCAATAATACATCCTAACAGAAACTTTCCCTACCTTTCTGCCCACCAAAAGTCACAGAACATTTAAACTCAAATGTTTTCATTCACTAGAAATAAATTTATATGTTTCGGCTTGTCTATTGCACAGATTTATTGCCACTTAGAAGACTTAATATATATATTTAAATATAGAACACAAGATTCCAAACCAAATATCAAATGACACTCAAGTTTTCACAAACAGGTTCGTTGTCAGAGTCTTTAGTATGCAGTTCGCTGCTTGAATCTTTCGATTGAATTCTTGTTATTTAAATCGTTTTTTGTTTAATTTTAACTGTCATTTTAATGATAAGCTATAATATATATTTTTTAAAGTTGAGTACGTACTTTTATGACCCTTGAAATTTTTTGTACATTTTTTTTTAAAATTTTTTTTATTTTGAACTCATAAATATTCAGAACTTAAATTTAACAAATGGTTACCTGAAACATTCAGTAAGCAGTTTACAGATCATAAATTTATAATTTTCATAGCCTGGAGAAAATAATTGCTCAACAAATAACTAACTTTAATAACTTAAAGTTATAATTAAAATTAAAAAAAAACCCCAAAGTAAACACAAGTAATAAAGATGAGCAAGATGAAACTTACAACATCATGAACTGGGGCGATTGTTGGCCAGCGGAGCGAGCCCCCCAACAGGAGGTAGGCAATTAGCGCCCTTCGGCGGGCGGTCCATTGCCGCTGCTGGGCATGAAAAAATGGACCACAAACGGGGAAAAATCTAAAGCGCTAAGTGATACGGTTTGCTTTACAAATCTCAGCCGAGCTCCAATTATGTGGTATACGTGTATACGGTGGGCGGCGCTGTGGGCGGTCCTGGTTAGGGGGCAAGTGTGAAACATGCAGACAGGCACGCTGGCACGAAGCGTCGAACTGTCTGGCGGGCAGTCAGTTTTTGCGCCGCTTCACAAATTTGCAAATGAGCAGCGGACGAAAAAACTGCGCTGCGGAAATGCACAAGAATTCTTGTGCAAAGAAAAACATACCAAAATCGTAACACGGGTAGAACAAGCCAGAAAAAATTTACCCGCTGGCAAAAAAACCCAAACAAAAAATTGCATATGACCTCAAAATCTATTAGCACGTCGAACTCTGGCGGCTATGAAATGCAATCGCAGCCGCCGCCCCCTTAGGGCATTTTTGTTTTTTTTTCTGGTTTTTTTTTTTCGTGGGCTGCAAACATTAATGTCCAAAAACTGTGAAGTTGGCCCAAAGGCATCAGCAGCAGCAGCAGCAGCATCAGCCACAACAGTTACCTCAGCTGAGCATCTGAGCGTATGTCTGAGCATGTGAATCTGTGGCACGTAGGTCAACGCATCAGCAATCGTAGCGACTACATCGTCTGGCTGAGCAGCAGCAGCCCGTCCACCTGTCCAGCTGTCTGTCTAGCTGCCTATCTGGCGGCCTTTAGCTACATCTTCGGTGTACATTAAGAAAAAATTGTTTAAGTTTTGTTATTGCAAAATTTGCATGGTTTTTTGTTTGACGTATATTCACACCTGAGTTTGTTGTTTGTTTTTGTGTCTTTTTTGGTGGCGCATAAACTAAACTCTTAGGTGCTCTAAAATTATATTTAAGTGCAAGTTAAGTGTTTACTTATTTTTTAAACTGTATGTTTATCTGATGAGTCAATACTATATATTAAAAGTGTTTTGTGGTATTTTTTGTTTCTTTTTGGCTTTTTTTTTATTTTTATTTATTTAAATTTTAATTTGAGAAATTGCCCATAACTCTTCAGCTCAAATGTTTCTTTGTAGATTTTTAAGTTAAGCGGCACAATAACTTAATTTAAATTAAAAAACCCGTTTAAGATCACGAGGTAATTAAACGTTTTGTTGAGTTGCGTTCACTTGGTAATGTTTAAAAACTGTTTAACATATGTTGTTGTTGTTGTTGACCTAATCATTCATTCGTTATCTATGCGTTTGATTTACCGTATTTGGCATTTTGCCGTTAACAACAACAACAGCAACTATTTAGCCCGATTCACAGGCCTTACAACATTTGCCGTTAAATTATTCAACTTAATTATAATTATAAATGATGCAAGTATTAAAGCACACAAATGATTTAGCAGCTTAAAGTTCAGATTGACGAAGACTAATATCTCAAAGTGCGACACAATTGTGAAGGAGTTCCATCAGCCAAATGATGCCAATAAGAAATAAGCTTTTAATTGCTCAGCTCTAAACTCTTCTCTTTATTTTTTATTGTTAGAAACTTGCAAAATCCTCTCTAAAAGCAAAATAAACAAAGTATATACAATAGTATTTTTTTTGGACTTTCAAAAATGTTGTTGTTGCTGTTGTCTGGGAAACGTAGCGCAAGTTGAGTTGTTGGCGCGATTTATGCATTTATAATAACATTTTTCACACAATTAATTTGAAAGCGTAGGTAACAAAATAAAAAAGAATCTTTAATGTTTAACATTTTAATTCGCATTGTTTTTGGAAAGACAAATATTGCGCTTGATAATTAATTGTAGAAATTAGCATAAACTTGGCTATTTGAAAGTGTTAAAACAAAAGACTTAAGACACGAACTTGATCTTGCCAAACTGCACTGCAGCTGGAAGTTTATAGCTGTGATATATCGATACTATTCCCGACTCATGGACAAGATTTGTGGTCTCCACCGCTTTGCCGATTAAATGACCAGCTGCATCGCGACGCTCCCACATCGAGTTTGAGCATTATCTTTCGCTTATTTATTTATTTACTTTGGTTTTTCTTTCCTTTGGCGATTGCATTGAAGATGCGGCAATTTTATGCAATTTTCACAACAGGAATTGTCAGCGATTCCATGACCCGCGCCTCCGGCTGCCGTTTCATAATGCAGTGAATGCAGTAGGTGCACATTTCGCATGCCATTCGATAAAGGTGAAATTTTTAACTGGCATATGCAGACACAATGCACCAAGAGAAGCAACAACAAATTGAAAAATGAAAACAATTTATCTTTTGGTACCCTTCATATTCAGGGTACATTACACATATGAATGCAAAGGACTGTAGATGACATTTTAAAGCTTATATATTGTAGGGTTCCAAACTTGAATCGAAATAGACATTCTTTAGGTTGAAGCTTTCTTAACATGCGAACTAGTCTCTCGCTCTCTCTGTCACATGCGATCGTCCGATTGAAAATATAACTATCTATATTTTCATATAAAAAAAGAGCTGTATTTGATCACTTTCGACGAGTTTCTCCAAATATGCATGGATTAAGGCCCAAACTAATTATTCCTTAGAACTGAGTAATGTTCAATTGCAAAAAGTATTTTTTTGTTTATAAGATTCTACTTAAACATATAACGTCTAGGTGTTTTCTGTAAGTAAATACATTTTCATTGCCTCTGAACAATTTCCTTCAGGGTATTCAATTTTCGATTCGTTCAGCGACAATAGCTCCTTTTCTCGTTTTGTTTTGCTTAGTTAGTTGTTGAGCGGGCCGCACACAAAGAGGCTGCAAAAGGTTCGCTTGAATAAACAACATGCACGAGATAAAAATGCCAAAACAAATAAATCAAAACTACAAATAACACGTATACGACACGTTGCAAAGCGCGACGAAGACAAAGCGAGCCCAAGCTAAATATTTTGGTTAAGCATGGAGGATGTCTCAGTTTCCATTTGAAATGTAGTGTGTGTATGTATGTGTGTGAGTTTCAACACTTGCCCAGCCAACAACAAATGCTTCCTTCATGTCAGCGCGGCAGCCGTAAAGGTTAAGCGGCAACTTGACAAAAAGGTTAAAACGATTTAACAGACATTTGGCGGGCCTGTCTAAAGCGCAGATTGGCCGATACATGCAGCGAACACCCGCACTGCGTCCTAGACAGCAGCACCTGTCACTGTGTGTGTGTGTGTGCTTGAAGGCGGAACAAATTTTTCAGATTGTCGCGGCTTTTGCCTTGCTAAATGTAAAAGCGAAGCCGGCGTCTCTTTATTATTATTTTTATGGCTGCTGCAAACACCTGTTGGCATGGCCCATGTTGACAGTTTTTTGCTGCAGTTTTTGTTGTTGTTGACTGATAATGATTCAGCAGCAGCAGCAGCAGCAGTAGCAACACCAGCAGCCTCATCTCTGCAGTTGCAACTTCCTTATTTGTCATTGTAGTCTTTGGATATTTCACTTTTTACTTGCTGCTCTTTTGTATCTTTTCACTTTCGTTGCGGGCGCTCGGCCATGTGAATGCCCAGGCATATCCCATTTATCATTTCGAAGATGATTGAATTGAATTTCTCGTTTTCGCGTTTCGTATTGTGCAAACATTTTCGCTGGCAAGTGCAAGTAATGAATATATGTTATTGAATGACTCTCAAATTGATTTCAGTTAGGATTAGCTATAAAATAAAGCTAATAATTAACGATAGCAAGAAACATAAGTATTTGTTGTGTAAGTCTTTAAAGATTTATGAATTTAAATTTTATTTTTATTTTTCGCCATTTTTATAGATTGTTAAAACTAATTAGAAACAAGGCTCCTTGACTTTAACAAAGATATATTGGATTTCTTTATAGACAGCTTTAACTCTCTTGTATTTTTCGATATGCCACCTTTAACTGAACGTAGACTTAGTTATTTTTGAATTGAGCTCTTGGCTTTAAGCCTATTCAGCATATTCTAAAAATATACAACAAAAAAAACAATTGTTCAATTTCAATTTCGACATTGCTTTTGCCGTTAACTAAGCCTTGGCAATGACAAAACTCTTGTGGGTAATTGCAAATTGAAAAACGTGGCCAAAACGAATTGCGGCAATCAAATTAAATATATTAAAGAAGCATGCAACGCTTGAACTTTAAGATAATAAAATTGTACAGTTATTTATTGGTGAATTAAAAACGTTTTATTAAATTCAACAGCCAGGTGTTTCCATTGGTCTTTTGTGTGTTATGTAATTTGTTGTATTTGATGAAATGCAGACAACAACAACAAAATAAATTTAGTTGTGAGAACAAACAAGAACCCCAAATCCAAGGCAGGCAACTAATTTAAATACAAAGAAGCATCCACCAGACAATGCATATAAAAAACGCTTTCGCAAAGCCGCACCCAAAGCTCTCCCCCTTCCACTGCCCCTCTTGCTGCATTTAATGTTAAAGTAAAATTTATGTGCACATAAAAAATGTATTTCGATATTTAGTGCTGCTGTTCTACAATTTGAATTGCTATTCAAAAGTAGAGAGTATTAAATCTTGGCCAGAACAGAAAAAAATGGCTACAAATTGAAGCATATTTAGCTGAGAAATTAAAATTGGAAATTGTTTTACTGTATGTAAAGAGTGTCACTGGGTAAGCCGGTTACCCAGTCACCTCTCTCGCTCTTCCACTCTTGATATTGTTTGCAGTTGTGCAAATTAAAACAATTATTTGAAATTATGCAAAGTACGCAGCAGCAACAGCAACAGAAACAGCAGCAGCAGCCGCAGCAATAACAACAACAGCTGTATAAATGAGCTGACGGAAGTGACAACGACTCCGAAGTGAATGTCTGCAGCGTTTGACTGACTGACTGACTGCCTTAGTGACTGACTTACGTACTGACTGCCAGGCACAGCTGCTGCACAGCTCGTGTCATTTGCAGTTTGCCCTGCGTCCAGACCTTAACATATTTTATTACACATACGGTAGGACGCCTTTGAAGGAGATAAGTACCTATAGTGCTCCCAGCAAAGGCTAACCGACTGATGGATTGATAAATTAACAAGCTTTTTTGGTAGCTTCGCGCTGCTCTGTCATTGTCTTCCGATCTGCTCATAAGATTCCCTACATTTTATTACACATACGCCCTGTGTGACACCTTTTTCAGCTATATCTATAGATATACAAGCAACACTTAAGGCAAACTGTCCAGCTCTATCTGGATGGATTGATAAATTGAGTAACTATACGTAGTGTCTCACAGCTCCTGTGAATGTCTTTCGATCTGCTAATAATATTCCCTATCTTTTTTTTACACATTCCACTTTTATAACCCTATCTGTATTGTGCCTTTTTCTACCACATCTATAGGTACTATGTACAAGCCGCTAAGGCCAATTGTCCAGCTCTAGCTGATTGACCGCTTGATTGACAAATTGACAATATACCTAACTAATGTCTCACACAGCTTAATTCCTTTTGCTACATACGCCCTGTGGGCGCCTTTAACTACCCCAGCAAGGCAACTGTCTATATCTATATAGATTCGACGGACTGATTAATTTACTAGCTGAGTTGCACAGCCTTTGTCATTTGAATTACATGGATTTATCACACATACGCCCTGTGGCGCATGCTTGTCGCTTCTTGGTGCTTTATCGGCATATCTACATGGGTATATGCATATGCATCCATCTCGCTGCCTATCTATAACTTGTCTATGCTGGCTGTGCAATTGCATTATGTAATCAATTTGCAATGACTACGCTCGCACAATTATATATTTTGTGTCTTTGTTATTTGTTTAATTTTCATTATCTAATATGCCAGTGTGCCAGTGTGTCTAGTGATTTTACTTTTTGGCATCCCACGCGTTGTAGCAATAAATATTCATAATTTGCTAACAAACTTTAAACTCACTTTGTGTTTTCTACTTATTTGTTTATTTTTAGGCATTTCAGTGCACAAAATGCGGCGTACACAAATACAATTATTATGGTGTGGTAAGTTTTTAATGATAAGAAAATATTTAATTTTTTAGATAATAAGCAGGTATTTAAAATTTTAGATATATGTTTCTCTTACCAAATGAGTTAAATTCCATAACAGCTAGGTCATCTTCATTCATAATGCATCTGCCTTTAATATCTTATGAAAAATGTGAAAGTCACCTTATATTTTAGATCTCCTTGAGTGCTTGTCAACAAATTTCAGAAGAATGCAAAAATATTAATTTTTAAATTTATTGCGCCTTTCAGTTTGCTGTTCATAAGTTTGCCAAAAGACAACGCCCACATGTTGCAACAATCCTTGACCTTGTCAGAGCAACAGATTCCCACAATCCATTAACGCTAACGGCACATTTAAGCCAGGCCAAAAGCGACGCGCGACTCGTGACGCATGCGTAGGCAGCATATCAGCAACAAAAACAAACAAACATTAAAAAGGCGGATTGCGTTTAAAAGTGTCTTTGTTTTGAGCCATCTTTGTTGTTGTTGTCGTGCGACAAAACATCGTGTTGACCCAAGTTGAAGACATGCGTTTGGGCTGAGCTGTTAATTAATGTCGAGATGTCTCTCCCAGTTGAATGCCTGGGAAATACCTGATGGAAATGCCATAGATTTAATCGCTCATTAGTCTGAGCCCAGCTGACCCAAATGTCAGAAGATCTTGCTGCCTGCCTAACTAAGCGTCCAAAGTCAACAATTGATCTATTGAACAATGCAAATATTTGTGTAATTGGCAAGTGTGCAGCACTTCGTCGCCCGCTGTTTGATGCTTGTCTACCTTCGCTCTTTTATTTCTTTCGGGGCGTTTCAATCAACGTGCACAAATTATGGGCAATTGTTTAATTATCTAAGGCACCAACACCCTCGATAAAGCTAACGCTGCCATCTTCGACTTACTGATTCACGGACAATTGTATAATGATTCACATAATCACGACGATTATGCAGCAATCGAACCTTGAATCTTGCGGTCGAGTGTTTGCTTGTGGTGTCGTCTTCATTTCCAGCCGCCAGTTAAATTGTAGTTCATCAGCAAGCATCTCGCATTTTACATCTTTGCCTCATACATTTAATTGTTTTTATGCTTTGAAAATTTAATTATTGCATTTGTCGGCTTGAGGTCAGTAACTCGCCACACCATCCCAGTCGCAGTCACAGTCACAGCCAGAGTGACAGTCACAGTTAGACTTAGAGTTTTTGCGTAACTCGGCAATGAATATATATACATATATATGAAAAGTCAAGGCTTGGGAAGTTATTTTTATATCATATCTAAAAAATCAAATTTATCAAAATTTCAAAACATTCGGCTGATTTTGCAATTAGTCATATTAGATGAGCTCGAATGATATTGAAATGACAACTCAACATTAGCTTTAGCTTTAACAAATAAATTATAAGTAGGCAATTAATAAAAACCATGTTCTGTTGCAATGAATTATGAGCTTTTATATAATTAGCAAGCGATTAAACAAAAAGTTTCATAAATTACTAAAAAAGTATTCATACGTCTAGATCAAGGCATGGGTGTACTTATGAGGTAAATTTAATTTAATTTAATAAATATATTAATCTAAAGGATAGTTCAAAGCACGTTAAAGCTTCAAGGTGCTCTTACTTCTTTTTAAAGTGTATTTATTCTTTATCAGGGCGACGAGCTGAGTCGATTTAGCCCTGTCCGTCTGTATGTCTGCCCGTCCTTTCGTCTGTCCATACGTGTGAACGAGTTGATCTCAGAACCTTCAAGAGCTAGAGACTAGAAATTATACGCGAAGGTCCGCCCATACAGCGCGTAGATCAAGTTTTGTTTTATTTTATCGATATTTTTCTTCTTTTTTTTCGTTTTTTGAGCTTATCTTTAACATCTTTTAAGCTAAAGTCACCTAATTTTGCAGTTAGTTTCTTGTATATATATATTTTGAATTATTTTGTAGTACCTTCAATTTTTACTAAATCAATTTTATTGAAGTTCAGTTGCAAGTATGCCCATAATTTTAAAAATGTTGACTTTTTTTGGTATTATTGCATTATGTTATATGAATGTTTTTGAAAGCCTTTAAAAATTGTGTTAAATATATTCTTATATTTTTATTCTTTTCCACAGCGCTTCTCATGCTGGCATGCTTGAGGCAAGCCAGCGCAGAAAACAAGGTAAGAACATATCTATCTCAAGTTTCAGCTTCACCCTAATTTATATTTTTTGTATCCAGCAATTCCGCACGCCGGCACGCATTCTGGCCAAGCAGACGGGAGCCACACAGTTTGAGGAGGAGCGCTATGAGACGCACACAAATTGCAACGAGCACAAGCACCATCTGAAGAAGCGCGCCTCCGACGAAGATGTGGACTATGAGGTGTATCAGGGTGTAGTGGGAAGACCGGGCATTGATTTTCCCATCTACCCGCGCATACCAAAGACCACATTCAGCTGTCGCTCCTATGGCAATGGCTACTTTGCCGATATGGAAACGGATTGTCAGGTGGGTGCAGCTGGAATTCGGGTATAAAACATTTGTTTGATTCACTTACTCCCTTTAGGTCTTTCACATATGCGAGGAGGGTCGCAAGATATCGTTCCTCTGCCCCAATGGTACCATCTTCCAGCAAAGCGAGCTGACTTGCGACTGGTGGTTCAAGGTCAACTGCCTGGGCTCCTCCGGCTACTATGCGGAGAGCGCAGAGATTTTGAACAAGCAGCGCGTGCATCGTGTGCGTCCTTCAGTGCCAGTGCAGGGCTTCAATATTGTTGGCGGTGGCTTGAATATCAAGCCCAAGGTGACGCCTGTTGCGGGTCAAGGACGTGCGGGTCCACGTGGCAGCACCAAGTCCGACAGACGCATCGATTCCACGGAAGAACTGCATGCGTCGCTGGAGAGCGTAGACTTCGACGATGTCTCTGGGGAGAAGCAGCGCAAGGTGCTGCCCAGCATTGACAACAATAGCAACGACCATGAGTCGCAAATCACAGCCGAGAGCTCGTCCTTTGTCAGCGGCCCGAGCAAGCGACGCAACAACAACAACAGCAACACCAATGGAAATTCCAATCCTAGTCCCAATAGCAGTGATGATGCAACCATTTTGAAGCCAACGCGCAGTCGGAGCAGCAGCGGCAGCAGCAGCAGCGGCTCCTCCCATGAGTTTAGGGAGCGCGCACGCAACGGGCAGCGTGGACAGCAGCGGTACAAGGATCTGGAGAGCGAGGAGCAGCACAGCAAGGAGAAGACCAAAGAGAAACTGAAGGAGAAACCCGAATTCTTTGAAGCCTACTCGACACGCCCCGTGCAGCAGACGACGCCTTATTACACGCCCAACAGCCACTCCACAGTGCGCCGCCTGGAGCCCAGCAAATCCACGCCCTACTACACACCCACTGTGCCCACTGTACCCAAGTCCAAGGCCACCGAGGGCAAGCTAAACTATATTAAAGGCGGCCATGCCGCAACCACGCCCAATCCTAATCGCTTTGGCAGCGCAGCCATCTCGGGTCTTTTCCTGGAAGCCAAGCCCACGGCCAGCGCTAGCCTGGAACTAGACAGTACCTACAGGCCCATCATCATAGGCATGCGTCATCATTACGATGTGGCCAGCTCCGGGGACCTGAAGCAGCCGCCCAAGAAGACCGAAAGCCGTGACTATTTGCCTACAACACCTGCCCCGACCGCTACGAGCAACGGACCCACCTACTTGCCTAAAGTAGGTGCCGCTGTGCCCAGGTCCAATGCAGCTGCAGCTGGCGGCGACTCGCTGTTGTTCGCCCCAAATCCCGTAAAGGAGGATTCCGTTTATCGCAATGTTCAGGATATGCTCAAGACGGTCAATCTGCTCAAGGATAAGTTCGATGATGTCGAGCTGAATGCGCAGCCTGCAACAAACGCACGTGCTGGCCTGGAAATTCCACCCTCATCAGGTCCAGATGCGCTCGTCTCGCTGGCCAAGTATTTTGCCCAGGAGCACAACGAGTCGAGCAACGCGCTTGTCAAGCCCGAGAAGACTGGAGTGCATACCAAGCTCTCGGTGAAGGCGCCAGCACCTATTTTACCCACTGTTAAGCCCTCCGACACGACAGTCACACTGACCACCTCGGAGACGCCTGCCAGCATTAGCGAGCAGGCGGATGACATCAAACAGAGTTTGCTTAGCGCCAAGACCGTACAGAAATATAGCAATCTCTTTGGCTTGAAGGCAGCCAAGGGCCGTGGATCGGTCGAGGCTCAGGCTGACATAAGCGCAGGCTTACTCTCCAATGAGACGCAAACGCCGCCCAAGTCGGCGGACTATCAGCCATTCCCACAAATCGGCACAACTGGATCGACCATTGGCAAGCTGGCCGAGCAGCCGGAGTCGCGTAAGATAGCTCAAATCTTCTCAAACGCTCTGACCAGCTATCTGGACAATCCCGGCAGCTTCCGTGCAGAGCTGGCAGCACGTGCGCGACCCACCGAGCCGCCAAATTTTAAGGCAGTGACCACAACGGATGCCTCCTTGTTCAGCGATGGCACGGCCAAGTATTATTTGCCCACTAAGCCCTCACCGGATGTGACCACGCCCCAAAGCATAGCGCTTGAGATCAATCACAAGTTCGACTCAACGCCCGCCCCGGAATACTCCACCACCACAGAGCAATACGAGCTGAGCACGAGCAGAGGACAGGATTCGGAGCTGGAGCTGTCAGCGGAGCTTTCGCCGCCCAGTCCCGATTCGGGCGAAGGCGACGAGTTCCTGCAGCAGCAGCAGACGCAATCGTTTGTCAAGTCCCGCAACGACTTGCTGCAGGACGCACGTCCCCAGAAGCTCATAACGACCCATAAGCCCACAGAGCATCCGTGGGCGCTGAAATCCCAAACAGACTTCCTAGATCCGCTGACCATCAACGATGCGCTGATGAAGGAGCAGCGCACTACGACTACAACATCCAGCACTTCAGCTCCGTTCACATATTCGGCTAGATCGCTGGGCAGCAGCAGCACGGCCACGCCAACGCCCGTGCATTACGAGTGGGATGATATATTCCGCAGCTATGATATACCACGCGATGCGCTGCCCTCTAGCAGCGGTCTGCAGCGCATAGCCAACAAGCTTTTCGGCGGCCTCAACGAGCAGGAGGCGCTTCACCTGCGCAACGTGATGGCCAAGGCAGAGCACGATCGTCAGGTGCTCAGCCTGCTGCTGCTGCTTATCCAAACCTGCGACGATCACAATGGCAAGGCACTGGAACGTTCCCGCAAGCATCTGCTCAATGCGCTCATCGACATCGACAGCAAGATACCCAGCAAAAATGTAGCCAGGCAGCAGCAGCAGCTGGCAACGACAACGTCGCGTGTGCCCGTAACCACATTCCGACGCACTGGCAATGCGGATTACTATACTAGCACCACGGCCGGCTATACGACCAGCACGGAACTGCCGCCGTTGTCCACCAGCACCACAGCGCCGGGCAGCTACGAAGAGACCACCAAATTCGAGATACATGTCGAGGATGTGGACGATGCGGACTTGGCGGCAACGACGCCGACGCCGACGCCGGCGCACGCAGAGATCCATTCGGATCGTCGTGCGCTGGAGCTGCTCAAGTCATTATATTCGCTGGCATCGAAGTTTAGCAGCAGGCGATAGGGTTGCCAACGGTTGCCGATTCCTAATGGCAGTGTTGCCAACTGTGCGCGTAAATGCTTAACTTTTAGTCAACTCTCTATGCCCCGGCTCGCAGCGAATCCCTCTACTGCAATACCCTCTACTTGGCTTGCAACTGAGTATTTTAGTTTAAATTTTGCGATAATATATATTTTCGACAGCTCTTCTTCTTGTTACTGCAAATTTTCGCAACTAGTTTGTAAATATGTAAAAGCTCGAAAACGAAAAAATACTCGAATATCATAATACTCGGACAATTTACAGTACACATTAAATCGAGTTGTATTTAATTAGTTTCTTTTTAGTTGTAATTACAAATTACGAGTATTTCTTCACTTTGCGCCCCAATTAATTAACTATGAACAATCTATATGCCCATATATATATTTACATACATATACATATGTTGTTTTTATGTCTTGCTCTTTTTTTGTAAATATTTATTTAACGTTAATAAAGTACATATACAAATAAATAAAAAAAAATAAATATAAGTCTTTGAAATTATTGGAGTAAATGGTAAAAGGATAATTTTAAAATAAAAAATAATAAAGTAAAGAAAAATTAAAATAACAAAATTAATATAAAAAATATTAAAATAAAACAGCAATAAAATAAAATAATAAAAAACGTAATAATAAAATAAATGATTAATATTAAGAATATTAAATAATAATACAAGCAAAAATTAAAATAATAAAAATATTTTTAAAAAAATAACAGTATATAAATTAATAAAATATGTACAACATATTTTAATAAAAAATAATAGAATCATGAGCAATAATTATTCATAAAAAAATAAAATGAAATATTATAAAAATAATTAAATAATAAAATAAAATAATACAATTTTAAAATAATGCTATAAAACCATAACAAAATATAATTTAGGAAATTTGAAAATCAGTCAATCAAAATAGTAATAAAATAAAATATTAGACTGTGCTGTAGTTATTCTCTAGCCAAAACTTCTTATATATATTTGTTTATCCATTGTTATTGTATGGGGTCTCTGTAAAAGAGTTACATTGCGAACGCAATCCACTTATGTTCTTTGATTCGGCTTCAGCATCAGTTTACTTTTGGACAATTAATTTGGTTATCGATTTGGCTTACATTTAGTAAAATTATTAAAATACATAGATGTCATAATGTAACAAAAAGTTAAAGGAATAGTTTATTTACAGAGCAGCCTACTTATCAAAGACAACGCACACAAAATGTTTACGCATAATTCTGCCTCATGAAAAGATTTGCCCACAAACCATACTAAATCAAGTATTACCAATAAATCAATAAACATTGGTTACACATTAAATAACTCAACTTGGATAATCGCAGAGCTTCACACAAATTCATGTCTGCAGTTCTAACTGAACTGCTGCTGGCCAAGCGGGAAAGGTCAAATGGAACAAACACACATAAAGTGCTCATGTAATCAGGCAAAAATTTAAATATTTTTGTCATTTTCAATTTTCAGAGAACAGAAAGAACAAAACATTAGATTCGAACGTATATTGTCAATGGCTCAAGGGCGCAACGGAATCAGATTTCAATTGGATTGCACTTGAAATGCAATACATATTTAATTAAATTACGTATACGTAACGTGGAGAATGGTTACGTATACGTGCGAGTGTACGAGTGTAGCAGCTGTATCTGATAGCCGGGCAACAATGGTTAATTCAGTGTCATAAATCTGCTAAAGCGCAGGCACGAAACTGCTCTGACGAACTGTCAAGCAGACGAACTGTCGCTCCTCATAAACATAAATTTCGCAAAGATGCAGCCCGGCATAGAATATTCATCTACTCGTATAAATGTCTCCCGCTCTGCGACTGTGGCTTGCAGTTTGTTCTGACGACTGGAGCGGCTCACAGGCAAAAGTCTGAAGGATTCGAGTAGATACGAGTAGAGAATAGGAACCAATTTTCGCCATGCTGTTAGAACGTTACACCGCCGTCTTGGCAGGTGAGTTGGCCAAACACAACTGCGGCTCAGGGTCGGCTTGGCATGGGCAGCTGGCAGCGCGTAACTCAACAGTGACCGACCCGCCTCATCATTATTAGCACTTCCTTTGGAGCTGCAGTCGCCGTTGCTGTTCTGCTGTTGTTGTTGCGGGGGCGTCTGTCTGTCTAACTTTTTGCTGCCTTGCATATTTACGAGGCATGCGTCTTGTTTTTGGCCACAAGCAAACAGAAATCGCAATGCTTGGCAGCCTATTGATGAGGCAGTGCGTTGTAGTGCCACAGTGGCACTACGAAAACAAAAAAGAGTTTCTAATTAAAATATATTTGCAATCTCAAATCATTTATTTAATTGAATTCACTCAAATATTTAATATGCTCCAATTGCGATCAATCCTAAAGCTTCGTTTTCAATACATTTGTCCCGAGTTCTATTGAAAATATTCCATTTTGTGCCACTGTGTCAGACACCTGAGTAGGAAACTGATAAATAAAGATCGCAATGTAGAACCGTCCAAGTTTGCTATCATAGGCAAGCATCGCATCGCATCTGGCAACGTACTTGGCCCTAAATTGGACACGGACCGCACCGTCCGCTGTCGAAGCAGGGGCTCAGTTCATTTCCATTTGTTGCATCGACTGGTTCGAAGCTCGGAACGAATAGTCAAATCTTTGCTAGCTTAAACGCATTTGAAAGCCTTAATGTTTTTTCATTCACTTGTTCCAGTTTTCCTGCTGTTCTGGAGCGGAAGTGGGGCACAATTACAGGTACAGGTAAGTTGGTCTTGGGATCGCAGCTGAATCCTAACTGAAATCATTTATCCCGATCAGGCACAGAGCGGCTATAACTATGTGCGTCCGGAGCTGGCCACCACAGCGGGCGGCGGAGCTGTCGCGGGTCGCTTACAACCTGGTGCCTATCCCACGGGCACAGCCCTCCCCTTGACGCCAGCTCCGGCCACCGCCTATGGCGCCGGACTGTTTCCATCACCAGCTGTAGGCTATACGCCCAGTGGACAGGCAACGACTGCTTTTGGAGCACCTGCTGCTGCTGCGGTAGGCAGCGCCATCAATCTGCCCAGACGTCCCACTGGCTCTGGCTTACAAAGTGCATCTTCGGCTGCCCGCGGTGGCCCCTATGGCCCACAGACGCAGTACAGCAACACAGCGGTTGGGTCCTCCGGCGCACGTGTGTCCCCTGGAGAAGATTACAGCGATGGTGCCGATGGCGACTACTCGGCCATACCCGGTGTGCCCGGCGTAGATTATCCTGTATATGCCCAAGTGCCACGCACCAACTTTGACTGCGTCCAACAACCACTGCCGGGCTACTACGCGGACATTGAAGCTCAATGCCAGGTCTTTCACATATGCGCACTCAATCGCACGTACTCTTTCCTGTGCCCCAATGGCACAGTGTTTAGTCAGGAGACACTGGTCTGTGTGTGGTGGAATCAATATGACTGCGTCTCGGCACCCAGCCTGTATGCCAACAATGCCTACATCTACGACTACAGTGGTGCTAGCTCCAGCTCCAGTGCCAGCAATGTCAATCTGAATGCCAACATCTATCGATCTGGCTCGCAGCCGGTGAACACAGCCTACGGTGGAGTGGCTCCATCTTCTGCTCCAGGCGGTGGACTGCGCTCTACTGGTGCACCCCAGATCACAGGCTATAATGCACAACGTGGTGCTTACGCCTCACCCTCACCCACGCCGACCCAGTCTCAGTCTCTGTATGGGGCTGGTACCATTATACGCCCGGCTGGCGTCTCGGGCACAGTGCCTGCTCCGGGTGGCAATCGATTGGCGCCAGCCACAGCTGCTGCCGGATTGGCGGCCACTGCAGTGGGCTTGCTGCCCGACAATGCTGTGGGCAGCTTTGCTCAGCCGGTTGTAGGAGTTGGCAATCGGGAGTATCTGCCGCCGGCCAGTATTGGCCAACGCCAGCAACGCACCTAAACGAATCTTAGCATCTGCACCCGGTTAAATGGCAATAGACTCGATGGACCCTAGGATTAGGTTATTTACCATTTACATACACACACACTCACACTTAGGAGCTCCTTACACAACTCTTGTATTTAAATCTAAATTCATATGTATTCAGTTTTTAACTATATAAATTGCATGACTCTCAATATTGTTTGTATATATATATATTATATATTTACAATAGGAGAACTTAAAAAGGAAGTCGATCAATTCTTAGCTAAGAATAAACATATAAGGGAACTACTGAAATAGTCAGTATAAAGGTTTCTATAAGAAAAAGGTTATGCCACTAAAAACAGGTAGTCCTTTACATCCTCAGTTGGCGTTTAGTGTTTATTAAGTTCACTAAGAAAATCTAGTTGCAGAGCCTTCTTGGTTATAGTTCGTTTTGTCCTCCCATCCTTAAGCAATTTTCCATAATGTTGTTTGAAATCTGAACGTAAATACATTTGCCTGCCCTTCTTCAACTTGGGTTCGCCCTTCTTTGGCAGCGGTATAGTGGGATTAAAAGCCATTTGCGAGCTGTCGTACTGTGCAAAGAGCTCATGGGCATTGCTGAAGATGATTAACAGATACGTTAGTTAATAATTCAATCTATAGCTGTATTATATATAAAACTCACAGTTTGCCTATGTCTGTAGGCAGCGCTCCCTCGCCGGACGCAGGCACGGCATTGGCTATATGCGAAGCCATGCGACGCACCGTGGGATGATAATGACGAGCGAGCAGCGAGAGCTCGTAAAGCGATGTACTTGCCGCATTGCAGTACTCAGGATCATCCAATTCCGGATCATAGCGACCCGATCCAATTGTGGTGTCCGTATCGAGCAGTGCATCCAGTACCGAGGTCAGCTGGAAAGTTTGCTTAATGGTGCCCAGCGTGGCCAATGTGCCATTGTGCAGCAGATGCAGACTGCCTGTGAGCAGTCGCTTGACGAAGGCCATCAGTCGCTGCTGGCTCATGTTGCGCCGCCGCTTGACCAGCACCTCATCTAGTGTGCGCAGAATTATGCTGAAGTCATCATGATTCTTACCAGCCTGCACGACCAGCATATTGCGATAGAAATGCTGATAAAAGCGAATGGGATCTATATTTAAGACTTCACCCTGGCCTGAGAGTATAACGAATATGGTTTGGATGCAGTGCAGCTGCTCGCGATAGCCCAAGTCCTGTTCCTCGAGTATTCGATTTAGCACATCTATGAGATCGGCAAAGAACTCCAGATTAATGACATGAGCGAATCTGTAAGATATGAAAAAAAATTAGAAAACACGTATTTAGATATAAATTTCAGCACTCACTCAGCCAGACCCTCTAAAATTGCACTGAGCACCCGCGACGTGGGATCATTTTTGAGCACACGAAAATAGATGGTGAACACCATTTTAATAATTTCCGTCAGCTTATGGTGCTTGGTCTGCTTATTTTCCTCGGCGCGCGTCTCCTCCAGCTCCTTGTTGACCTCGGTGAGCTTCTTGCGACGCTTACGCTCCTTCTTGGACAAGCTGAGCAGGCGCTGACGATGCGATTCCAGTTTCTTTTGCTTGAGTTCATTTTCCTTTTCGGCGTCTAGGTTCACATGTTTGATCTTGAGCCCCATCATGCAAGTAATACACTCGACATGTACATTGTTTTGCTTAGACTTGATCATATAATTGATGCGACGCACAATAAACAGCGTCATATCCAGCCGCTTGTCGTTGCTGAAGAACGTGCGGAAGCATTGATTGACAGCCACGCGCATTTTTCCATAGTTGCAGTTGAGCATGTAGACCAGCAGCTGGGCAATGTTTTGAACGTAGTTGAAGTACGGATGGGATAGTAATAGGTCGCACATGCACTGCACGGCCACGGTGGCCATTTTGACGGTTTGTGGCGTCTTGAGGCCACCGCGCTTATTGACCTGGGCCGTTAGATGCTCCAGCTTCTGCAGGAACTTCTTAAACTGCTGCAGGAGAGCATTTTCAAATGTAACACGATCTAATGTGGCTTTGCGCACCGTTTGCATCTTGGTATCTACTTGACCCACACGATACTCTGGCAGAATATCCTTGAATATCTCCGTAACTGATATGATTGCCAATTTCCGTACGGCGAGAATATTGGGGATGCCGGTTTCTGGGTTTATATCGTTCATAAGCTCGTAGAGCGCATTAAAATTCCGCATTTTGTCCTCTGGCTTCTCTAAAATGCCAGAGCAGATGATGCCTATGCGATATTTTTGACGCTCGATTTCCTGCTGTCGGGCAATTAACAAATCTGTAGTTGACACTAGTTTCTGCTTCGGTACGGGCGCCTCATCGTTGACCACATCATCATCGCTGTCCTCGAATATATCGTCGCTGTCTTCTTCCACGTCATCCTCCTCATCATCTACCTCTTCCTCCTCCTCTGCCACTGCCTTACGTTTTGGTTTTGGCACATAATCAACCTCTGTGGTGCGCGTTATAATTTCGCCATCGCGGGATTTGATGGGCAACAAATCAACTTTTATCTTTTGCAAAGCCTGCTCTTTTTTGCTGGCTGATGCGTAAGCCATTTCCAGGCCCACCGATTGTTGCTGCTCCTCCACAGGAACTGTCTTAGCCTTTCGCTTGCGTTTGTTTTCCTGCAGCAGTGCCAGATCATCGCCGTCCAACATGTCCGCAACGTTGTCCAGCAACAAATCCCCGCCGATCTCATCGTCATCCTCATCTGCATCCAGTTCTCTGTGCAGTCCAAGCGATTCCCGTTTATTATGCTTCTTGCGCTGCGCTAGATTGTCACGCTTGTGGGCTTTTTGTGAAAAAATGTTTTGTCCATGTTCACGTTTTGTTTTCAACTGCTCGCGTTTCTGTTTTATTTTTTGTTGTTGCTGCTTGCTCAGCGGTGTTTTCTTTGATTTCAAATGAGCGGCACGCTTTACTGAACTGATTTTCACTTTTTTCTGCAAATATGTCAAGTACTTAGCTTATGTTGTTTAATATAAAGCTATTAATAATACTTACCGTACCCATTTTATTTAATTTTAAATAAATAAGTGCTGTAAATTAAGAAATCAAACGCAAGCACATGGAATTGCTAATAGCGCTGGGACTTGGACGATATCGCAGTATCGATATTATAAACAATCGAGCGAACTCATGTATCGACCACCGCCAGTTGCAGTTACAGTTCAGTGTCAATCAGATCTGTGTTGATTTGTTTACGTTTTGCTATAAATATTATTCCAATGTCCGACGAAGAAGAAGACTACATGTCCGACAAGTTTTTGGCGGGGTAAGTATTACATTAGGCTGCTGTCCATTCACACTTACTAGTATTAAATCTTCTGCAGTCTACAAGAAGTGCGTCCCAGCTTGGTAAGCAATCGGGCTAAAAAGCGGATAATCGAAGTGGAAACAAAGCAGGCTGAAAACAGTAAACGGCAACGCGCAGTAGCGAATGCCACTACCGTGGACAATACGCGGCTTCAGCAATCGCTGAACAAACCCATTACTGCGGATAACAAAGGGTTTCAGCTGCTGGCCAAAATGGGCTACAAGGCAGGCAGTGGACTGGGAAAACAGACAGACGCGCGCACCGAGCCCATTGGCATAATCATTAAAAAGGATCGCGGGGGACTTGGGCGGGAGGCAGCAATCGCGGAGGTGGCAGAGAAGCGACGAGAGCTGCGACTTCGCAAAGCAGGCATTGAATCTAGTGAGGAAATCAGCATTGAGGCATATCGTCGGCGAGCCACCCAAAAAGCCGAAGAACGCAAGCTCCACTTTGATCTAAAGCGTTGTCAGCAAACGTGCGAGTCCTTGGACTTAGCATCAGGCGTCACAGAACCAGAGCTGAACTTTTTCTGGCCACCCAAGCCCATAGAACCAACTGAAGGGACAGAAACTGACGCAGTGGAAAATGAAGCTGAGCCAGAAGAGGAAGAGGAGGAACAGTATAGCGAAGCTGAGCAGCTGGAGCTGCTTATGAGCTATTTGCGTACAGGCTATAATTTTTGTTATTGGTGTGGCACGCACTATGAAAGCGTCGAGGATTTGGACAGCAATTGTCCGGGTTTGACACGCGATGAGCATTAGCTTAAGATCGATTTATTACATTAAGTGTTAGTTTCACAATATACGTGCACATTTATATATATTACAATAAAACGTAGTCAAAAACAGTAGTGTATAGCGGTGTACTAGGATTGAATCGGGATTGGCTACACGCGTCCCTCCAACTTTTGTATAAGATCGTGGGTCTGCTCGATGACGCTGTAGACGAACGGTCGCTCCATGGGATCGATGCGCAGCATGTACTTAATTAGCTCATGCATATCCTGTTAAATATAAAGAAATATATATAGTTAAGGCAAGTTTATATATTTACTGATTAAGTTACCTCTGTATAAATGGAATCTTCAGGAATGTTTATGTTGCCACTGAGCACGGCCAAGGCGACGCTATCGCCTCGCTCATAGATGGGATCGAATGGACTGTTAAAGTAGCACATTGCATACAGCACGCAGCCGAGACTCTGTCAAAGGGATGAAATTATTAGCAAGCAATAAACATAGCAATACTCAGGTATTTACCCAAATATCCGTGCGCTCGTCAATGGTGCAATACGTTTTCACGGTAAACAGCTCGGGCGCCCGATAAACGATTGAGCTGCGCTCCTCAGCCTCGTCTTGGAGCCGCTGCGCATCCGATTGGCCGCAGATTTGCAGGCGAGCCTCCGTCATCGAGCCAAGGTCCACAATGATGGGCTCAAAGGAGTCGGACAAACATATGTTGGCAGTTTTCAAGTCACGATGAGCCAGCGGCACTGGCTTTGTCTCATGTATAGCGCGAAGGCCCTCGCAGACACCCAGAAAGATTTGCAATATCTGCGCCTCGGGCATATGATCCTGTTTGCAGGCGCGCAGTTGCAAGTGATCCGACAGCGATCCATGCTTGTAGTAAGGCAACACAATGAACAACGTGCTCGTCGTGTTTATCACAATGTCCGCCTGGCCATCCAGTTCGTAGTCAACGACACGTATGACATGCTCCGAATCGATTTTGCGACAGTTTTCGATTTCACGCAGGGCAATGTTCTGATCCTCGATGCTGTGGCAAGTGATTCGCTTTATCGCATAGCACCGCCGCGTGGCCGCATTCTCCGCCAGGTCAATCAAACTGAAGCCCCTGCAGCAGATAGTGTAATAATTGAGATAAGATAGTAATTGCTGTGTAAAGGAATTAAATGTACTCTAGATGTGGGGGCAAATAAAATGGGATCTGCCTGACAATGAAGAGCTGTGTACATGATTTTACGTATGCAACAGTTTACCACTTTGTAAAGGGTATCTTTATTCAGTCACTTTTCAAAACAATCTTGTAACGGGACTTTTTAATAATTGTGGTTTAATTTACCCCTGTGCCAGGCGTTCGCGGACTGTGTAGCGGGAGCCATTGATGTTGAGCCTTTCTTT
Source organism: Drosophila gaucha (assembly GCA_035045545.1). NCBI lineage: Eukaryota > Metazoa > Arthropoda > Insecta > Diptera > Drosophilidae > Drosophila > Drosophila gaucha. The sequence goes on from JAWNOY010000342.1 coordinate 689,701, forward strand.
GCTGCAAAAACAGCCACGTTTTACAATAAGCGTCCATCCAATACTGTGCATTTTACTTTCTCTTATTAATTATTTACAAAGCGCACAAATGTCAAGCTTAACAACTAACTAAAAACAACAACAACTAATTAATGTTGCGCTGCACAGCTGTTTAGCAAAGACAGGGCTGTTGACCGCAACACATGTAGCATGCTGACATGGCGTTGCCACCTTTCGCAATATCGTCAACAAAGTTCAACTTTATATTTTTGACTCAATTTTAAACGTTTCTTATTGTTTTAATAAATGATGATCACCACGGACGACGCTTGGCAGGATCTCATTGGAATCAGCGCCGATCCGCCTGACATGCGCGATAAATGCGAACAGTGCAAGTAAGTAGATACAACTGAAGTAAACCCACTTTAATACAGTGCCTTCCACAGACGACCCGCTGTTGTTTGCTGGTGCTCCTCACTGCCTCAGCCACCTATTACGGTGGCATCGCAAATTGTGATACTGCAACATCCCGCCGAGGAGAAGCGTTCTCTGCGCACAGCTTTGATGCTGCAGCTGGGTCTGAAACCTGGCAAATGCGTGGTCTACAAGGGCAAGCGATTCCCCAATACTCGCCATCCATCGCAACTGCAGCATGTTCTCGACTCACCACAAACGCTTCTACTGTATCCCAGTAAAGATTCGGTGCCATTGGAGCAGATCGATCGCAGCGCTGGACCCTATACCCTGGTGCTCATTGACGGCACTTGGCCGCAAGCAAAGGCAATATATGCCAGCAGCCCAGCTCTGCATCGCCTGCGACAGGTCAAACTCATTGCGGTGGGAGTGAGCGATTACATTATACGTACACAGCCCACCGAGGGCTGTTTGAGCACACTGGAGACAGCGGCGCAGTGTCTGGCGGTGCTTGAATCACAGCCAGAGCTGCGTCAGGCGCTTGTCCGTCCATTACATGCACTGTGCAAATACCAGCTGGACAATGGTGCAGTGGAGCATCAGTCAAAGGAATTCCTAATGAAAACTAATCAATATCCCAAGCCTATTGGCAAGAGGCTAAGTCGTTTGCTGAACAACACGGTCTGCGGCAGTGCCCCGACCCTCCAGCAACACGCTGTTACGCAGGAGTCTTGATACAGCATGTCATAGTGTAGTTAATGTTCTGTGCACGGCCGTGGTTGCATATTTATTAAGTACATACTATAAATTATTTGTAATTTAATAAACAGAATAAGTGTTTATTAATGCATGTTTTGTTTTGGTCTTTAGACCATGGGCTTGTTCCTGGCATCCGTCAGAGCCCGCGTCATGGCGCACTGTGCCACAGCGTAGGTCCTAACGCAAGCATTCTGTTCATTAACTGCAACATTTATAAGTAAGCATGTTTAAACCACTGTTGAGTGATCTACTTACTGCCCTGGGATTCACAGAACTCAATGGAATCACCCGTTGCTGGCCAGACATACTTTCGCACCAGATCGGGATTTAGCTTGAAGTTCTCTATTAGGCCAGCCTTTTCGAAGAAGCAACGAAAATAGCACTGAAAAGTATTCAGTTAGATCTGCTGTTTAGTTTTGGAATGTGACCCACTTACCATGCTGGTCAGGTTTGTCTCATCCGCTAGCTTGCCCGTATTATTAAACTGCAGCACATGAGCTAAAATAAAGACGTAAGTAATTATATAGATTACTTTCAGTTTGTTCCTTTAGGACTCACACATGGGCGTAATGAAACTCGCATTACAGCCATGCATAATCGCCTCAAAGTCAATATAGTCCGGATCTCTGGGCGCTTGAGTGGTGGTCGATATGTCATCCACATCGCCATCAAAGCTGTCATAATTTATAATAAATATGTCTCCATTATCCCGGGCCCGATCACTCAATGCATTTATTAAACCGCAACTGAGGCCCAACAAAGTCGCGAGAGCAATAAAAAAATTAGATTTTGGCAACATCATTGCAACGGTAAAACAAAGTTTAATGGAGAGTTACGAATTCAGGAACTCATTTTATATGAAATATGGAGCACAAATTAGGTAAATAAATTACTTCTACACGCAATATACAGTTCTATAATACTATTTACGGAAATGGCGTGATAACCAATTGGGTTGCTTTATATAAACATTGACACAAAAGAAACAAAGATTCGATTCTGACTGAATGACCTATTAGAGAGCGAGTTTTAAATGAATTTACTTTTTGCATTGAGTTCTCTTTGAAAATGATTTAATTAATGTACATTTTCTTTATGAGATTTCTGTACTACTATAATAATAATTTAGTATAAAAGTGATATGTGATATATTATGGTTATTATTCTTGTATGTATATTCTGATGTTATTTTTCCTTTCCTTCCAACTTACCATATGGGAGTAGGAACTCCTCGGCACAGGATGTTCTGGCTTCATAGAAGTGCGCATGGAACTCCACCTGAACTTCCGGCTTATCCGGTTCGGGCTGAATATCCTCAGCGCGCAGCTCAGATAAAAACAAGCCACAGAGAAAGAGAATTTTATACAAATGAAAGCGAGGCATCTTAACTTCAGTGGAAAAGTAAACTGTTTGACAGCATGGAGAATGGTTTGGCTTTTATAGATCAGGAACAACAATAGATCAATTAGAATTAAAAAACATTTGTAAACTAAATAGTTGCAGTTTAATCGAACAATAAATACATGCGGCAGCAATATTCTCATTCATATAATACAAAATTAATAATATTTTAATGAATGTTAAACGAAATCTAAAAAAATTCAATGGGTTTTTTTTGCTGTTGTCTATTTTCCTTTTCTGTCGAAAAACGTTTACGAAAATTAGTTAAAATAGCGTAAAGTTAACTTAATGAGTGTCGGGAACTGTAGTATAGATCGCGCAACGAGGTCAGTGCTTAGAGTGAGGATCATAATGTATAGAAATAGTTGAATTAGTATAGCCAAAGGGTTACAATTTACAAGTAAATTGTAAAATAATATATAGAATAGTTTGTGTTATAGCCTTATAAATAATTTCGCTTAATTTTGCAGTAATTCTTGATTGAATTTTCTTGTCTTCTTCTTTTTTTAAATTACTCTATGCAGCGTCCACGTTGCATCCACACGTCAGACCTTGGCGCCCCAGGCCCGCTTCAGCAGATAGGCGCCCTTCTCAGCGATCATTACCGCCGGTGCGTGCGTATTGCCGGACGTAACCTTGGGCATAATGCTGGTATCCATCACACGCAATCCGCGTATGCCGTGCACTCTCAGCTCGTGATTGACAACGGCCAGGGGATCCTGGACAGGACCCATTTTGCAGCTGCCCGCTTGATGATTCTCCGGTCCGGTGTTCTGACGCACCGCACACTCCCAGTAGGAATCGCTGCCAAACGTGTGCGATTCGCACCCCTTGACGACGGTCTTATCCAGCCTCATGCCGTACTGCTTGAGGGGAGAGCTCTGCGACAGGCGGATGGCAAACTTGATGCCTTCCACCAGGGTCTTTACGTCGTGCTCATCGGTCAGATAGTTGGCGAAAATGCGAGGCGGATCCAGCGGATCGGCGGATCTCAGCTGAATATAGCCACGGGATCGGGGATTCAGCACTGCCGGAAAGATTTGTATGGAGCGTGAGTTGTTTGAGAGCAGTTCACCCACTTGGCCCGTGCGTGCGCAACTGGCCAAATAGCCGCCAAAGTACAGCTGAAGATCGGGCAGATCGGGTCGTTGGGCCCAGCGCGAGGACACTTTGGCCGTGACATCTGAAATGCCTGTGCCCGACATCAAGCCATCGCGGAACAGCAAATACTCCATGGCAGTGGCCCAATTGAGAGGCGCAGTATCAGCATCGTCGATCAAGAAGTTGGTGAAGAAGGCCACATGGTTCTGCAGATTCTTGCCCACGCCAGGTAAATTGTGCACAGGCCGAACATTCACCTGCTTCAGGTCGTCCTTGGGGCCAACGCCGCTCAGTAGCAGTATTTGTGGGGAATTGACGGCACCAGCACTGAGCACCACCTCCTTCTTGACCATTATTTTGCGAGTGCTGCCAAACTGATCGCTGACCTCCACGCCCAGCACGTTCTTCGTGTGCGGATGAATCAGCACCTTGGTGACGGTTGTGTTCAGCAGAATGTGCAAGTTGTTGCGCATGCGAGCGGGTCGCAGGAATGCCCTCGCCGAACTATAACGAATCCCATTGCGCGCAGTCATTTGGGCGATCATGAAGCCCGTGGCATTCTGTCCATTCAGATCCTGCACCGAGTAGCCCATTTCCTCGCCGGCCTTGAGAATAGCATAGGATAGTGGTGGATTGTAGGGGAACTTGCCCACAGGCAAAAGACCTCCCTTGGCATGGTATTCAGTGCCAACAGCATCCAGCTCGAGATTATCTTCGGATTTCTTAAAGAATGGCAATACATCGTTGTAGGCCCAGCCTGGATTGCCCTGCGCTGCCCAGTCATCGTAGTCCTCACGATTGCCGCGTATGTACATCATGCCGTTCATCACCGAAGTCCCGCCCAAGACCTTGCCACGTGGCCAATAGCAGCGCTGCTCCATGGAGGACAGGCAGGCCATGGGCTCTGGTTCTGTGTTGTAACGATAGTCAATGTCGCTGCCAATGAAATTCAGGAACATGGAGGGAATTTGAGCGCCCACCGGTTCATCGCCACCTGCGAATTAGCAGATAAGAGCGATATAATATAGTTATAAACATAATTTGAGAAGTCTTAATTATTTGGTTTAGTAAGCTGAACAAATCAACGTCAATTCGTTATTTTTGTTAATTTCTTATATATTTCCAATTTCTAATTAAGCTCCAATTCTACAGAAAATATATCTGTATTTATCCCATGTGAGAAGATAAAAGTTAGTTAATGTTTGTAGCTGGGACTGCCTTAAAAGTTGTATATCTAAAGTCAAACCTAATTAAAAAAAGCAAACTAGTTTGGTTTAATTTTCATTCATTGTAAGTAATGGAAGCTAATCTATCCTTTGTTTTTTTTTTAGCTTTTTCTGCCTAAACAATTACGATTTATTTCCACTAATTTTTGTGACTAACAGTCAGTTCGTATTAACAAACATTCACAAAATATCGGAATGTCATTTGAACATTTGTTGATGCTATCCAAAAGGTGATTATTTATTTTTATTTTATTTTATTTTTGTATTCTTCTTTTAAATTTGAATCAGCATTCCAGAATTTCCGTTTTGCTTGCGCACACGACTTTTGGGCAATTCAGTGTTCATGAATTATTTAAATCAATTTAAATAAAAGGGTATTTGATTGCTATTTAAGCCGTGGGAGCTGAACAATTTACCGCAAACTGTCCAAATAATAATTTAGCTTGTCATTTTGTCAGTTGGGATAAAGCCAAAACAAACAAGTTGCAATTGCAACAAATGGCGACCAATTCAACAAAGAGTTACTTCAACTAATAACTTGTTCTACGAAATAAATTCATTTAGCATGGTTATATGCTGAAAACACAATAAAACAAGATTCTTTCACAATTGAATTCTCAGCTCTTGTTTATTGCTTACGTCTCGAGCACCCAAAAAAAGTAATTAGCACACGAGACTTGATTGCTTTTATGTGTTGTAGCTCGTATTCACAGAAATTAAACTTAGAACATTTTCAAAACATATAATTAAATTCGCATATCAATTGAGTTCATAAACAAAGTCTCGATATCGTGTTAAATAAATACAATTTGCAATTGCGAATGACAAATTGATAGCGTTAACATAAATAATTAAAGATACAAAAATTTTAGCAGCAAGTTTAAAAGAGTGAAGCACCTCTTAAGTATATTCATAAAAACGAACCACTTAAAAACCATCATAAACAATACTAATTTTGTCTGGTACGCAGCAAGTTAAAAAAATGAAAAACTTTAAAAAAAACTTGAATGGAATGCGCTGTGTTCGGTATATGAAACATCTTTTTTTTTTTAAATGTCAACTGAGACGACGTTATTTTAACTTACACCTAAACGAAAGACTTAAGACACAAATTTAAGAAATATTTAAAAAAAAACCTATGCCAATTTTAATATGACTTCTCACATTATTTTAAAATTTTAATCAAATATTAGTTTTTAAATATATATAAATAAAAAGAAATAAAACTTATTTTGACCTCCACAAAAATACATCCGCTTGATAATGCACAACATATGCAGATAGTCGACATTGAAAATGAATAATGATCCAAGACGGAAGACGTGTATTGTCAGAATTGGAAATTAAAAAGTGTCAACCCCGTGATAAAACAAATTATGAGTGTGCAACGAAGTGTAACTAAAGCACAAGCACTTAACAAGCACTCATGGTAATATAGTATGGCCAAAAAACTAATTGTGGTAATAGCCACTGTTAATTGCACTTTAGGCATTGTTAGATCATTAACACCAACGCATTGACAACGTCATTTATCTGTGTACTTTAATTTTCTATTTTTTGCTTCGGTTTGGCAATTATTATAATTAGTGACAAGTCACAATAATTGTTGCACAATAATAACCAATTAAAGGGGTTACAAGCGACACTAACCCCAAAATTAACTCAAGCAGTACCAAGTACGCATGCCGATAAGCCAATGCTAACGTTAATGCGAAATGTTCAAGGTTAAGAAAGAAAGATAAATCACAGCTGTGCTGTGTGAAATGGTCGGCGAGTTCCCTTATCAGTCTATGACCTATAACATACCTGATGCCACCTGGTACCGACTAGAGTTTGGATAATTCACAAAAAAAAAAAACTTTTGTAATTTATGATATTTAAAATTCAAATGTTTGTCACGTATGCGAACAGTTTTTTAACTTTTTTTAGAAAAAGAAGGTTTCAGGCCAAATGAGTTGCGCTGAGGAAAGCTATATATATATTCGTATGTTGGCTGTAAAGATTTTTAAAGCGCCGAATATCTTTCTTTTTATTATTTTCAACTGTTCCTATTAAACAAAAAGAATTAGCTTAATGTATTTTGAAAACTTGTCCCATAATAAAAGATATCAATCTCTTTGACATTCGCTGGCCAAATCATGCTGACAGATTTGGCTAATAAATTAGAGCGAATAGATCAGGTTTGTTAGTGTTCTCTCTCATATTAGACTAAATATTTGTGAATTCAGAAAAATATAAAAAATATTTTGAGGCAATAACTGTTTTTATCAAAGCACGCGAGCTAAACATGCTTAAATACTCATCAGGTTATGCGAATGCTCAGCACTGCAAAAAGCCGAGCCGCATATCAAATTGGCTGTCCGTTAAGTATGCGCATCTTAATTCATTCATAAAAAACGGTTGTAAATTGATACAAAAACAATTGTCGATTTTTAAGTGCAAAAGGGCAGTGAAGCGTTAAATAAAAAACATTTCAGCGGGACACCAAGACCAAGTGGCATATAAGCCCATAAACAATGTTTATATATATATATACTTATTTGCATGGGTGCAAATTACCGGCGGGGTAAGGCTTTGCGTCAGGGGGAGGGGGCGGGGCGAGGGCGAGGGCAGCTCATTTATTTTACATAATGCTCAAGGCAGTTGTGGTTGCTTCTTTGCTACTTTGTTGTTGGTGTTGCATGTTGTTGCTATTGTTAAGTGTTGCTCAAGTTTCATTAGTGTTGTTGTTGTTTTCTTTTTGGTTTGGTGTGTGGCTGTTGCGGTTAAGCTTCAATTACTTTTAAACAAATGCCACATAACGCGAGTCTAATTGCCCACAGCACCCCCAGCTGGCAACATGTATACACACAGATATGTATCGGGCAATCTGGCAACATGTTGCACGGCTGAAGCGCAATATCGGACCATTTAGCAGCTATCAATATCAATGGTTTGCCACTTACCGGCTTCAATAAGCAACACTTTCCACTGCGGCACCTCGGAGAGACGCGACGCAACCACAGAGCCGGCTGAGCCGCCGCCAATAACAACGAAATCGTACTCGTAGTCCGGCTCCGAGCGGAACTGCATTGAAATGTAATCAAATTAAAACTTGGCTTTAAATTTTTGACAGCGCGTTGACTTACCCTTGAGCTGGCGCGTCCGCACGGATCCTCCAGATCGCATTGAGAGCGTATGAATACCTCGAGCAGACCCATAAACAGCATAAATGCGCTGCCGCCGCATGTGGAGGCGAGTGTTGGTCCGGTGGGCACGCCCACTAAGCAATCACAAGCTGATGTGCTGGTAGACATGGTGTTTCGAATCACTGTGAATGGTAGTTAAAAATAAAAGACTTAGGCAACGAACATGGCAGGCACTTAGAAACAAAAGACTTAGGCAACGAACTTGACTGATTATGACTAATTTTTTTTTGGCAAATTAATGTTAATTATCAATAACAATTAAAAACACATTTTATACATTTCACAATTAGATTTGCCCTTGCAACTGCAATCCATTGCAAGCCTCCAAGAGCCCCAACGCAATTTATTTAACCACGCCGAAGACAATGGCTTGGCTGGCGTCGGTAAAGAGGCGTCGCCTGTGCACGCGAAATGTCCATAAAGCGAAGCAGCAATCTAAACAATTTTTGGATACCTTTGGCCAAATTGCCGCCAGCATTGGTAATAGCAAAAGGCCAGCCAACATAGGCAGAAGACGGACAGAAGTCACAGCTCATCATCAGAGCTTTGGTTTTGGCTACCTCGTTGTTTGCATAGTTTCACATGACCTTAGCCCAATGCTGGCTAAAGTGCTGGCTATCTTTTATCTTATTTCTTCTCTTGACTCTTTTCCAACAACAAAAACGAAACATTTCAAAACGCTGCCTGTGGAGTTCATGGCGCCTAAAACAGAAGCAATTGTTGAATAATACGACTTGCTGGCTGCAGTCCAAAATGATTGAGTAATAATTACGCCAGTTGTCGATTCAATTGTACTTTGGGTCAGAAACTTTGAACTGGAAGGTGAAATTGAAAGTGATCTCTGTATTGTAGTGGACTTAAGGAATTTCAAGCTTACTGTAATTTATAACTTTGCTTATAGTTACATTTTAGTTATGGAATTGTATCTTACAAAATATTATTTAAAATATCTAGTGGAGCAATTGAGGATTAGTATTTATAGTTAGGGTTACAGTTTTTAACTACAGTATGCAATAATTGGGCCTTGGATGACCCTGTTCATCTTCGTATGCAGCGTTCAATTATACAATCACTCACTTAAAGATTTGTATATATATAGTTGAATTCATTTTGTTTTATATTTACTTCTTCGGGGTTTCTCCTTCTTTATTTAATCAGCTTACATCTTATGCATTACCAAAAATTGCCTATTCATTAGCTGCATAATCGAAATAACTCAATTTGTTAGCTGAACATTTTTCACACAATTTCGGTATACAATTACAGTAAAGCCCACCCGAAAAGTGGCAATACAATTTAGCTTTATTTTTTTGGGCTTTGGAGATGTCAACAACGTTTTTGACCTCAATTAGACTGAGTCGCTTGAATTTGGCTACAGCAATAAAATTGCAATTTGTAAGCGCCAAAACAAAAAAACAGAAAGTTAAAAAGAATCGAAAAACGAACACCAAAAACTGAAAAACAAAAAAAAAGACGAATAAAATCGAGAAGTTCGTGCAATTGCTACAGTTGGAGATCGCGAGATTGACTTGGAACAATGATGGTGCGCACATTTGACATTTGAAACACGATTTTGTTCAGTTACCATTTGTATTCGGCTGGTTTGTGGCCTCTGTTAGTGTCTCAGCTACAGTTTCCAACGGCAAAGTTGAAGGATGCCTCGAAAGTAATGCATAAAGCATACGCAGCGCGCACGCGAGCGTGAAAAATCAAAAAGAGAGGCAGTTGACCTCGCAACGAGTTTTTCCATCAAGCCTAAAAAACCAAAAACAAACAATCAACAACTACCTAAAAAAATAACCAGGCGAACTTCAGAGCACAGAAAATGCGTGCAGAAATCGTGAACAGTTGTATCCACTTATAAAAAAATAAAAACAAAAACAAACAAACACTTAAAAGTTGTTCCGAACAACTTTTAGTGCACATGCCTTGGACAATATAAAAAAAAAATATGCCATGAAAAACTATCTGGGAGTGTTAAAGCTATTACTAAGCACGAGTCACTAATGCGTGATAATATGATGATAATATAAATCCCCTATCATAATAAAAAAACAAAGCAAAAAAAATAAGACTAATATGCTAAATAAGAATTATATGAAAAAGTCTTAAATTAGGGAATTATAATAAAATAAATTCTAATAAAAGGTCCTCAATTTAGCGCTTAGCTTAAATGTGTGTAATAGATTTTTTCACAAGTTAAATATATTTTAAAATTGAAATAATGCTGAATATTCCGAATTCTGTCAAATTAGACTAGATTACATTATGTATATATTTAAGGACTGGCTAAAAATATATTAGGCCTTAAAATAGAAAAATGATGCAAAATAATATAGAGTCTCCCTGCAGCCGTAGCTGTCAGTTTTATAAGCATTAAGTAATTATTGCTATGATAATAGATTTAAATCTTTATGCTTGTCACTTCCTTTGACAGCCTTATCTACTTAATTAGCTGTTGTACATTTATGTCTATATATCGTCTTGTGCACTGAAGCGATGCGCCTGTCGATTACACGAGTGCCAAATATCAATTGTTGTTGCGGTTGCAAAGACTATCGCATTGTATTCATGCTATGGGTATGTATGATATCTTCATTGATAGGGTTGGCATTGTCTGCATTGCTGTTGCTTTTGAAGGTTTCTTCCAGTCAGTCTGTCAGTCAGTCAGTTAGGCAGTTAGGCAGTCAGCGCGGACTCGTGCTCATTGAGACGTTGCGTTGGTGTGAACAAGATAATTATTAAAGAAAGACACTACTGTAATCTGGCATATGACTATATATTTTTTTGGTGCTTAATAATTGTGGGAATTTTGCATTTATTAGAATAATAATAATAAACTAACGGAATTTATGCGTGCCATGACAAAGGCGTCAGATTAAAGCGTGCGATTTCTTAGGTCTGGCTTGCGTAATGCTCGTTCGAGTCTTATAGACAGGGCTAAACTAGGAAAACTCAGGGTCTTACTAAGATTATTTGAGTTAAAGTATATATACTAATAATCAACTCGTCCAATAGTCTAATCGACTAAAAGCAGTAACCAATTTAACGCTGTGCACATTGCTTGGCATTTTGTTGCAATTAATTTTAGCAATATGACTCGCTGCCAAAGCTGGCTGCAAATATAAAATCCAAACGTTAACGCGGCCAAAAAAATGGATAAAACAAATAAATTAAAGTATAAAATAGTGCAGAAAAAAAAATCGGGTCATAAAGCGCGTCAAACTGACAAGCTGACAAAATGTTCGTATAATTTAAAAGAGATGCAAATAAAATGAAAAGCGAAAAAGAAATAGAGAGATAAAGAAAAATAATCATAATAGTCAAATATGCCGCAGCATGTTGCCGCTGTTGCTGCTGTGCAGCCGGATCTATAAATTAGCAGCAACATCTACGCGACGCGCTGTGGCAGCAACAAGCTAATGTAATGCAAACATTGCGAATGCCACAATATTGATAACTGAACTGAACTGGACGGGAGTGCTGCTGCGGCTGCGGCCGCGGCTGCCACTGCAACGCCGGCGGTTGGCCATTAGAAATTGGCCAAGAAATCAAACAGTGTGGCGGCTAACAACGTTAACAACAGCAGCAGCAGCAGCAGCAGCAACAGCAATTGCATTCGCAATTTAAAGGAAACAGCCGCGCAATGCCTGGCTAAACTTGGCCAATGCATCTCAAAAGCATCTGTATCTGTGGCTGTGTATCTCTATATCTGTGTCTCTCTCTCTGTCTCTCTCGGATGCCGGTGCCGGTCTCATGGCTTAACTTCCTATTTTCACTTTCGTTCGTCTTGGCGCCCAGGCTGGCCATAGAAATGCAACAACAACAACAACTGCGACTTGCCAAAGTGATTCGGTTTTTTGTTTTTATTGTTTTTTCTTTGTTATTTTTCACATTGTCAACGCGCTTTCAACAATGTGCGAATATTTTTATGTGAGAATTTGCCAATTGTTTATGTTATTTTTATTTTGTTGTTGTCATGCCCATCACGTAATTGTTAATTTTGCGTTGAATGCGTTTTGCATTTTTCGAATTTTTGGCAATTATTTGGGAAATATATTTGTGTGTTCGATAAGCGATAAAACTATGTTATTCTGTTAAAATTATTGAAAAAAATAGACAAATTTATAAAAAAAGATAGATTTTTCAATTTTAAATTTTTTGTACATTTTTTTTTGTTGAGATTTATCATTTAAATACCTTATAATTTATTATGAAAAAGTTTTTCTTCTAATAAATATTTTCAATATTTTTTTTATTTATTTGAACTTTAGTTGACAGAAAAAATATTTTATTATCTATAAGTGGCTATAGTATTTGTTAATTCCGGGTTTTTCCTACATGATCTAAGAAGGTATATTGCCCACAATCGTTTTATGACGACTACAAATAACTTGATAAAAATCTGAGAGAAACAATAAAAACCTAAGAAAAGCCATTAAGGGGGCATAGAGCACAGCTGGATTATAGATTTGTGCAATTGTTAATGTTTAATTATTTCCAGTTAATGATGGCACACAATTTACATAGCACGATTTAATTTTACAGAAACGGAAATGCCATAAATAATACTTAAAAAAAATTTGCTTCCACTAAAAATACCAGCTCGAAACGTGAATTTCTGTTTTACATAATTTACTTAAGTTTTTTTTTTCTTTTATTTCTGTTGTTGTTGCTATGTTGCACGAACTACGTGATTGAATATTTGCAACATTTCGCTGCATTTGCATTTTCACCCGAAATTTCAGTTGCATTTTTTTGGTTTTTTTCTGCTGTTGCAACTGCAACATGTAATACCCTTGGCTGCCCAATGCACGGCCGCTGGGCTGATGCTCGCCAATTACGTTGCCAACAACAACAACTACCACTAGCTATAACAACAACAACAACCACATTGTGACCACAATTAAGTTTAAAGTGAAATTCTGCAATTGTTGGCGCATCTTTTGAGCAATGCTGAGATGAGCTTTGTGTCTTTGATTGATCGCTGGTTACGTGCTGAAAAAACACCAACAACTGCAACAGCGGTAACAACAACTGCAAATGAAATGTGTTGCTGTTTTGGCCTCCAGGCGGATGCAAAAGTGGGCAGCACGTCAACAGCGCTCGGGAGCTGCCTGTCAACTGTATTGGAGCCTGACTGTGGCACCATGATTTCTGCCAAATACCCGACACTAACAACACTTTTAGTTTCATTGCTAAATGAGTGAATTTGTTAACAGAGTTGTTGTTGTTGCTGCTGTAATTGAACATTTATACAAATTTCTCACGCTTGTCGCTTGGGATAACATTAGTTGTATCGATTGTCTCTAGACCAAAATATCATTTTAATTGACCACCCAGCTTAAGCTGATAACCAGCTTTGATAATATATGTATGAGTATATGCGAATATCATTTATTATATTATATTTATAAGTTGTAAAACAGGAACTTAATTGTTCCTAAAAACAACTCAAAAAGTTGACATGCGAAAGTAAACCTTGTTGACTAGTGAATACACTTGAATTTTAAATTTAATGAAGAATGTGAAAAGAACCTGTTTCTGTATATACAATATACCAGAAATATTATATATTTATAATTGTATTATATAAAAAATATTTTATAAAACAGACTTCAGCCTTTGATTATAATAGTATAAGATTTACGGCTATAAATATATGATAAACTATTGAAATTGGAAATGATATTTATTGGAATGCAGTAAAATGTAAATTATAAATTTGGAGCAAGCGTATATAATTTTTAAATTGTCATATGTTATAAGCTAGTCGGGCAATATATAAATATGATTCCAGAATGAAATGAGTCGCCAGCTAAGCCTTTTGAGTTAAGCCTTTCGACTTTCTAAAAAGTAAATATGCATAAAATGATATGCTAATCGAAAAGATGTTAAGTATTCTCAAATGCCAAGCCGAGAGACTTCGACCAATTGCCCGTCTCTCATGTGACCCAGTTAAGGTTTTATTTTAGTGCTGTCACCGTCTCTGTGGCATATGCTACTTCTAAGCTGAGATATAAGATCTGCCATAACGAATTGTAAACAAATACTGGCCAAGCCGAAGACCATTTAAATGGCAAAAGCCAAATGCAGCCGAGGCACAAAAGGAGCCAAGTAAAAGGCAAACAGATCACAGCTGAATGAATGAATAAGTGAATGAATAAAAAAAGGGAGCCAACAACCAGGCAGATAAACAAACAGTTAGCAGCAAAAAGTCAATCGTTCAAGAGTAGCAACAATAGGCAACAAAAATCCTATAAAAATAGCAACAGCAACAACAATGGGACGTAGCTGTACAGCACGCTCCCAAAACAGGGAGATACAAATTGTATCTTTAGCTGACATTTCAACATGACTTCAACTACAACACCAACTGTGACTCGAGTGCGTGTGTGTGTGTGTGTGTGTGTATTGGCAAATAGGTTTGCAAAGTTTGGTTTTCGGCTTTCGGTTTAACTGCATGCCAAATCTGTCAAGACGGCACAAAAGAAAGCGGGCAATCGGTGTGGGTGTCTGGCGGTCAAAGCACTCGGCTCTTCAATATGTAGCTGAATATTTCGTTTCATTGCCCGCAGCCGGCACATGTTCGAGATACCCTAGATAATGAACACATAGATTGCCAATTGTTAATAAACCACTCTTTGCCCTCAATAACAAAATGTGATTGATCATCGTCTCAGTCGATGCGTTCCCCCTTCAGGTCTTACTCCTACCCCCGATCGTTCACACTTTATAATAAAATTTATTTATATACATATAAAGGTATTTTTTTTGCGATTTAAGAAATGTGCGCGCTTTCAAAGTTTTTTTAATGAGTTCAGGTAAAGTCATAAATTCGTAAATGAGTTTTATGTAAATGATTCTTTTATTTTTATTATTGATTGCGTTGATTTGCAAATAAAAAAGCACAAATTATGCATATTTTGTTTTTATTCTACAGATGAGCAAAAATTTTTATTAATATGCAATTTGTTGTTTTAATTTGAGATACAATATAGGACGTTAAAAACTGAATGAAAAAAGTTTTTCATTTTAAGCCTTAAGCATTGCTATTGCCTAAAATACGCTGAGAAAGTCGACAGAGCTTTAATTAAAAGTATTTGAATTGGTTGTTAAAGACGTTCTAATTGGATGAATCTAAGAGATCTTAAGAGTTTCATCATATGCAAAGGTTAAATTTGTATTCAAAGGATGTATTTGTGTATTCTTTAGAATGTTTAGAAATTTTTGTTCTATAAAATATACGTTTCACAATTCGTTTCATACAAATAAATCTCCCGAAGCTTTAAGGACATATTTTTCTACAAAACATACTTTGCAAAGTGGTTTCGTCTAATTAAAATATATTTAAACTGCTTTATTATCTTGTTGGATTTGTCATACTTTGATATTCTGCTAAATTTAATAATTAGCTTATCTTAAATAAATTCTATTATTATATAGGGTATTAGACATATATGCTTTATAGTAAATGGGTAAAGTAAAGTTTCTATCCATCTAGTCTTGATGTTAATGCTTGAGTCAACGTCTGAGTTTAGGGTATTCCCCATTCAAACAGATTCAGCTTACTTTTTTGTTAAAAGCTAAAATGCATTTATAAACGGATATTCACATGCATTCAAATCGATTGCAGATCTTAAGGCAAGTCTTGAAGTCTTTTACAATGCCTCAAGCTTCCGTTGGCAAAAAAATGCAAAAAAAATGAACCAAAAACCGGGCTAATTTCCTATTACTGTAATGATCGTTTTATGAACCGCTATAACGCAACACCTTTATGGGAGTATGATACAGTTTTTATTCGCGGCAGACAGTGCAGAAATCGAACCGATTAGCGACCACATGGGTCACACACATATATATATATATATATATATTTTTGTATATAAAAGAAAAACCTGTACAATGGGCCAAACTAAAATTAGAAGCATGTCTAAAAAATCGTGAGACACACATACACATACACACACACATACATAAACACATGTAATGCTCGTTAATTGTGTCAATCCGTAACGTATTGGAGTGCTTTTTTAGAATGTAATTGCAAACTGAAAGCCAACTTTGTTGCCAAGTTCCGTTTTGGGATCAATTGCAATTGGTGCTTCCTCAAAGGCCAAAAATTAAGAGTTACTTACCTTTTCAATGCCCGGGTGCAGTTATTGGCCAGTTTCCTTTTCGGCTGGCCAACAAATAATTAGCTTTTTAGGCTTTTTTATTTTGCAGTCTGCCGCTCCTTATTGGCAATGGCTTTTCGGCCAATTGCACAATCCAACGAAGACGTGCACAAAAATTTGACAAAAACTTTTTTTGAAATGTTTTTTTTTCGGCTTTTCTTTTTGTTTTGTGTTATTTTTTTGTTTAGCACACACAATCGCACACACACGCACAGTACTTAGCTTTGCCTTCTATGGCTTGAACGAGCAGCTCATTAGCCTGCTTGCAGTTTAGGCCTATCTAAGACTTTACCAACTTGTTTTGAACTGCGCGCAATCGCAGACCGTCGTCAACTCAGCGTTTGGCCGGCAAGCGCGGCTCTTTTTAAACTCCCCCCACAAAGATCCATTCGAAGCTTAAGCTGTGAACTGGTTCGATTGAAAGCTCGCGAGCGACAAGTTCCAGATACGAACTATGCATAGCTTAAAGCTTGATACTCGCTCTTTGAAAGCTTTCAACTGTAAGCTTTCCGCATTCAGAGTGGCTTCTAATTTGAATTCTGTGTTGTAAAATTTAAAACTGTTATTGCTAGAAAACATTAATGTAGTTTAACACCTTATTATAAAAAAATAAATTCTATGTAACAAAAATAAGATTTTTAAATAGTTACTATTTTAGTCTTTTATTTTCCGAATCTAAAAAATAGAATCCTTTTATTTTCAATTTGATTGGAGTTACATTTATTTCTAGCTTTTCAATAAAATTGCGAAATCAAGCATACTTTTTGCTTAGCAATTACTGTGAGTTCTGCAATGTAACTAGAAATTCCGCTAGTGTTGTATAACTAGTTTATGTCAACCCACCCCCGGGCAACTGAAATATAGACAAAATACGTCACAAGGCTTCTTCAACCACCATTTGCAAGCAAGCCTTAGACAGGCTTCAATCAACGAGGACAAAAGCACTCGCCAAGCAGCCCACACAAAAAATAACGAATGTGTGAAATGCGCCTGCGCAGGTTTAACGATTGGCAGCTGGGCAACGAGTTGGCTGAAAACACTTCAAAGGCAAAATAAAGCGTAGCTACTGCGGAACTACGTTCTACAATTTCAACATTGAAAATTCTAATAAATATTTGTAAAAATATTAGGAAGTGAAGAAGGAAATAAACAAGTAAGAATATAATAATTTTATGTATTAAAAAATGACTTTTAGATGATAAAAAAATTCAACAAAAGCCATCTACAGTTAAACAAGTGAAAAAAAATATTTATCAAAATCTGACTTAATTAAGTTTTGAATAACAATTATGATATGAACTAAAATTTAAATATACATATATAATACAAGGCTTATGCATTTGTAATAAAAGATTCGTCAAATATATTTATTGAAATTGAAAAAATCTCAGAAGTAACGCAGGCTGCTGTTTGGCGGGGGTGGGTTGATGAATCATGCGAATTAGCATACACAAGTATGCGTGTACAGGTTTTATGACTGTGCGACACTGTATGTCTGTGTATGTGCGTGTGTCTCAAGTAATGAAAAATAACAACAAGAGTGTGCGAAAACGTAAAAACCCAGCAGCAGCAGCAGCTTGTAAAGACGAAAAAAGAAAACTTTTGGACAGATTTGTGGTAAAATCGATGTGTGAAGACGTCCGTCTTTTTATTTTCCGCTTTTCCCTTTATCGTATTTCTACTTCTATTTCTTTTTCAACTTCTGGGCTTCTTTTTATCTCGACAACTCATTCCAACTAATTGTTATTCTGTGCAGCTACGGGAAACTACGCGAAAGCAGCCAAGAACCCCAAGCGCAGTGCGGCTCAAGCCACAAGGCATTTAAAATGGCTGACGAGTATATGCCAGATGTCAGCCTGATGGACACAAGTGAGTAACATATTGTGGCCAAAACTAATGGCCACAATTACCAAATGCCATCAACCAAATGGTTTAAAATTGCAGTACAAACCCTTTGCTTTGTTTCCTATCTTGTGTAACTGACCGAAATTTGTGCGAAATACGGAAAATTGTTTTTGAATATATTATTTTACTGATAACATAGATTAGCTGATTAGAAACAAATTATTCGATTAGCTATATGTTAAGGAGATGTCTTAGGATAGGGATTATGTTCCATACACTTAAAGAAATAATTAAATTTTAATTATTGGAAAAATAAATATTTTTAATATTTTCAGCTCCCAAACACAGTTAGATGAATCATGTTGTTGAAGTGTATAATTAGTATATGTACACTGTCTTCCTTTGATTTTTTTTTCTAGTTTTTAATTAGACTTTTAAACAGAAACAAGTTGGGCTTTGGGTTTCAGGGTAGTTATTTTATTTGCAACTGATTTGGCTGAAGATTAAGCTTATGATAAAATATTATGAAGAATTCTAGTTTTGAAAAGGGTCGATTTAGAATCATCTTGCAATTTTATGAATATCTTGAACATAAGGACATATTTGCGAATTTATAAATTATATAAATATATGGTTTTCCTCTTCATGTGCATTTTGAAAGAGAGCATTTTAGAGATGTTTAATTCAGGTTTAATTTAGTCAACGTAATAGAAGTCACCATTATAATAACTATGAATATCAGGAAATATTTAAAGTTTGCATACTGAAGTATTCATTTTCTAACAAATTGCTTGCCTTTGCCGCAGTTGTGCCTGCCATACTGGGTCTCACCGCAGCCGCCGTACTCTCGACGGTGGCCTGCATCTGTGCCAAGCAGATGCGCTTACGGAATAAGAAGCAGAACCAGCACGATGCGTCATTCCCATTCCAACCGACACGACGTCCGACCGCAGTTCGTTCGCCCAGCGGCCAGCCGCCGCACTATCTGAAGAAATCGCCATCGCCCACTGGCGGCAAGCAGATGAGCTTGCTCTCGCCCATGCAGGATCAGTCGACATCGCCGATAGGAACGCAGAACATGAAGTATGCCGAGGAGGATGAGGTGTCGCAGCAGCCGCAGCTGGCTCAGCAGCAGCACAATTCCAACAAGCTAAACGTAGTGGACAATGCCAAACACCACAATCAGCACCACTCTCCGGTAGAGACCATTGCCAATGGTAATGTGACCATCACACTCGACGAGTCGCTGACGAATGGCAAAGAGTTAACCTTATCTGATCAATATGGTAAACTGGGAACTATTTACTTTAAGCTACGATACTTGGCTGAGCGAAACGCACTCATGGTATCCATCATACGCTGCCGCGGGTTGCCCTCCAAGGGTGGTGCTGGCGGCACTGGCGATATACCCACTGGCATGAATGGACGCACCCAGGCTGCCACCGATCCGTACGTAAAGTTGCAGTTGCTGCCTGACAAGCAGCACAAGGTGAAGACACGCGTGGTGCGAAACACCAGGAATCCGGTATACGACGAGGACTTTACTTTTTACGGCTTGAACATGAATGATCTGCAGAATATGAGCCTGCACTTTGTCATACTCAGCTTCGATCGGTATTCGCGCGACGATGTCATTGGCGAGGTTGTCTGCCCATTGTCCTCCATTGAGATCGGCGACATATCGAAAGAGGCGCTTTCGATCAGCAAGGAAATACAGCCTCGCAGCCTGAAGATACGCGCCCAGGGACGTGGCGAGCTGCTCATCTCGCTCTGCTGGCAGCCGGCAGCCGGACGTCTGACCGTCGTTTTGCTAAAGGCCCGAAATTTACCGCGCATGGATGTCACCGGCCTAGCTGATCCCTATGTCAAGATCTATTTGCTCTACAATGGCCAGCGCATAGCCAAGAAGAAGACTCATGTCAAGAAGCGCACGCTCAGTCCGGTCTTCAATGAGAGCTTTGCTTTCGACATACCCGCTGCAGAGGTGAGTGGAACTGCAAATCTTGGTTAACTTCATACTTAAACAAAATAGTGTGGAGTACGCAAGTACAACAATGTCTACTGATTCATATAGTACCAAAAGTATAAAAAAAAAATAGTTTTTAGTTTGTATATCTAACTCTTCCTAGTATACAAATAAATACTAATATTTTGTAATTAGGTCAAATTTCTGTCTCGCCTTCTTTAAGTATAATTTCGAGTCCACCACTTTGTCAACGTGTCAACTTTCTTTGCCATAGTTCTCTGTCTTGATCATCATTCAATTAGCTAGCTAGCCAATTAATAAAATAGATAGTTAGTTAGTCAATGAAATAATCAGTCCTCTGAATATATAGACATTAAACTGAAACATGTTTTAGGGTACTGGTGCCACCTTGGAAGGTGTCTCTTTGGAGCTGATGCTACTTGACTGGGATCGCGTGACCAAGAATGAGGTAAGCCCACACATTACTTTTTAATTGGCAACTAGCTATAACTCTCACTCTCTAACGCACACAGGTTATTGGACGCCTAGAGCTAGGTGGACCCAATTCGAGCAGCACCGCTTTGAACCACTGGAATGAGGTTTGCAATTCGCCTCGTCGCCAAATTGCCGAATGGCACAAGTTGAACGAGTGAAACGCTTATACCTTATCAATTTGTGGGGCAGCGACCCGGCGCTGGCGCCGCCTACCCAATTACAAAAACAACAACAACATCAACAGGCAAATAACAAATACAAAATATTAAGTTTTTATTATAAATTACAATGATGGCTTTTTAATTTAGTTTTAGTTTTTTAAACACTGTTTTTAACTTACGCTCAATAATTTTATTTTATTTTTATGATGATATAAATAAAAACAAAAGTTAAAGCAAAACGTAATATACCACAAGAAAAAAAAAACTTAATTAAATTAAATGTATTAGAAAATGTTTAGTATGTAACAATGCGTGTAAATGTAAGATAATTAATTAAAAGCTTCACATACACCTACACATATAATGAAAGATAAAACAGGTACGCATACGTATATAAATAAAAAACACTTCAATTTGTTGCTGTATAGAAACATTTAATTAAATTTCGGGCTTAAGCAAAGTTTAAATTATATAAAAGAAAATTAGTTATTGAGCTAAAATTTTTCTTTTGCCCTCGAAAAATACTTATTACCTGAACAAATATTTTTTGTAGTCCATTTATTATGACTCTGCCCACCATAAATACATTTGGTATTTGTTTAACTGTATTTATATTGTATTTAAAAAGAAAACTCTACATTTTAAGCATATGTTTATTTATAATTTATCACATACTAAGTTCGAAACACCAATGCAAAATGCAAATACGAAAGCCCCCCTCAAAATAATAAAAATAAAATATACTTGAATAGTGCTTGACAGAAAAATTTTCAAAATGTGTCCGAAGTGAGAAAAACGCTTATCGCTTATCACTTTTAATCGACAAATAAACGTACTTATAAACCAAAAAAAAAAAAAACAAATATATATAAATATAATGATAAACCAAATCGAAATGAAAAATGATACTTGAGAGAACACGCAGCAAATTGCTTAGGCACCAAAAAGCTACAAATTCACACACAAAAAGGAACGAAACAAGTCAAAACCCAAAAAACTAAACAACACAATAGCATAGTACTTATAAGAAGGCAACACATATTGTATGTAGAAACCACAATTAACAACTAATTATATAATGTAGAGTTACGAGATATCACATATGAGATACATAGAATGCATAGCTCAAACTGAAGACAGAACCCAATAAGCATTATTCGCGATCAAACGGCACTTACTAACCGTACTTCTATGGTATTTAAAAGCATAACTAAGCAAAGCTTACTACGCAAAAACCCCAAACAAGAGTTGAATCCTTTATTATATCATCAAATTTAAGCTCCCATGTGCTATATTTTGTAAAATGTTGACAGAAAACGCAATGAAAAATGAAAGAAAAACGAAAAATAAAACTTAAATTAACTGCGAGCACAAAATGCATACTATAAATAGCCTTCCCTGCGACAGAAAAAATTCAATTTGAGTCCACAATCAAACTTCAATTCGTCTAAAAAGCATACAATAATTAAACACAAAAAAAAAACCAACAGATTTTCATATACATAGAAATATATATACATACGTATAAATAAAGATACATACTTCATGCAATTAAATATAAATATATATATATATATATATATATATATATACTAATATACGAACTACATACATGCACATATATAAAGTGAAATGTATAATTCGACATATACATACATATGTAATAGAAATGATAAGAAACATTGAATGGTTAATTTCAGTAATAAAAACATATATAAAATACAAATAAAAGAAAAACAAGACTTTTATTGAGTTTTTAAGGAATTTTCCAGCGGCGAATCGCCCTCTAAATATCGACGACCCCAAAAAGCTCAAAGTACAAATGCTACCTAGCTCTTAAACTTAGGATGATACATTTTTACAAAGTTTGTGAGGTCCCCAAAAAGCGTAGCTAAAAGTACAATTTTTTTATGTTGTGGGTAGGACACACGAGTATGTATTCAAAATTCCAAATTTACATCTTCAATGTTGCCGAATATAAGAGAGCTTAAGAGAGTTTATGTCTTAAGATATATAGTAATTCCTTTTATACCACGCCCGAACTTTGGTAATATTCTTGCAGTTGTAGAGGATATAGATTTAGTTTTCTCTGGTTTGCCATGAAGAGATTGACGTATTCAAAAAATGTTGGACATCTAGGTGTAATTTTGTAGAATATAGAGTTTCTACCGATTTGCCACTCCCCCAAAATGCAGATATACATATTTTTTGGATTTGGAATCTAACGATTAAACTTTGGATTATATAGTTTTTTCCGATTTGTCGAATCAGTCAAGCTTAACGTATTTGTCAATTTTATAGTCTCAAGGTGCAAAATTGTAGGAGACACAGTTTTTCCG
Organism: Drosophila gaucha; assembly: GCA_035045545.1. NCBI lineage: Eukaryota > Metazoa > Arthropoda > Insecta > Diptera > Drosophilidae > Drosophila > Drosophila gaucha. The sequence goes on from JAWNOY010000342.1 coordinate 712,752, forward strand.
ATTTGCCACCTCCCCAATAGGCGTAGTTGTATTTACTATATATTTTCGAATGAGAGTGAGATACATGTGCATTTATTCCAAATTTTATATATTAGACTTCAATAACGCCCAAGTTATCTCTTTAAAACATTTCTTAAAACCGATCTGGATGATTCCGACATACACAGACAGACAGTCAGACAGGCAGACGGACAAGCGGATATGTCTATATCAACTCAGCTCGTCGTGCTGATCAAGAATATATATTCTTTATACTGTCGGAGATGCTTCCTACTGTCCGTTGCAAACTTCTGACCAAAATGAATATACCCTTTTTGCAAGGCTATGATGCTATCATCTATTATTTTAGCGGCAATAGCATTGCTTGTGCAAGGCATATAGAAAGAAAAATATCTGTGTTTAAATTTGGCTTTCATTATTTTCCTAGACTATACTGCAGTTTTTAGATATTGATCATAAATATTATTTAAGTCGTAAATATTCTATGTTTTTTTGATTCTGAGCATCTTTCGAGTTCTCCCTATGTATATACTTAGATTTTTTCATATCACCTAATTTTCTCTACACAGTATTAGCTGGACCAATGGCTACTTGCACTCCAGATGAGTTTACATGTCAAGATGACAGTTGTATAAGCAAAAGTTTACTCTGTGATGGTAAAAAGGACTGCGCAGATGGCAGCGATGAGGTCTTTAGGGCCTGTTACGAAGCACCTTGCACAGATGGTTTCCGCTGCAACTACGGCGGATGCGTGTCTGAAAATCTGCAGTGCAATAAAGTTGACGATTGGGATGGGAGCGATGAAAATAAATATATGTGCGCGGATGAAGCAAATATGCCTCAACTGATGAGAGATCTGCAGGGTGACTGCACGTGAGTATTGTGTTCACTTTAGATATGATTCGATATGCTATAACTAGACTTTATACAGCGATGAGTTTGCAATGCAATGCATGGACAGCGAAACGTGCTTGAAGATGAGTCAGGTGTGCGATGGCGTTAGTGATTGTAAAATGGGTGATGATGAGTATTTGAGTCTGTGTGGTGGCAGCTCGTGTCCATATGATTCGTTTCGGTGCGAGAATGGAGCCTGCATAAACAAAAATCGTTTCTGCAATCACAATGTCGACTGTGCTGATGGCAGCGATGAGATACCCGCTATATGCAAGTATAGGCGCAAGACGCAAGTAAATAATTCAGCAGATAAGAAGACGGATGCTTCTGGGCAAAAGACTGACGATAGCCCGATCGTGTCAATATGGCAGACCAACAGCTGCCCTGTGCACAATAAGCCGGGCATGCGCGTAGGGGACTACTTCACGCAGTTTAGTTATAGACCAGGTGACGAGGTGCCAGACAAAAGGATTGTGGAGGTGACCTGCGATGACGGTTACATAATCTTTGGTTCTAATTACAACAAGTGCGAAAATAGTGTGTGGGAAAACGAGGGTATCTTCTGTGTTCGTTATTGCGAGCCAAGCCCGTTTGTACGCAGTATCGCCTATTTGACGCAGTGCAACGACAAAGCCGAAGTTGTCGATTGCAATGATGGAACTCGCATGGTGGGCACTGAATTGTTGGTATCTTGTTCGCCCGGCTATAAGTCTGACTCGGGCGATCAAGTGGGCCGCCATGTCTGCAATGATTGTGGCGAGTGGGGTCTCATCGAGGCCAATCCCGTTTGTAAGCCCATCTGTGGTGTTAAGTCTCCCCAACATCCCGATATCACGCCCTGGACTGTGAGCCTGTTCCGGCGCACCTCTACCTGGGATGCCAGCTACACTTTTAGATGCATGGGTACTATTCTATCACCTTATATTGTAATTACGGCCGAAGGCTGTTTTTCGGACGAGGATGAACCAAAGTCGCCACTTTTCTTCAAAATTGCTGAGGGCAATCACACAATCAACTTTCGGGAGAATGAGGATCATGGTTATGCTCTGCATGAACTTATGAATATACATTCCATCCCATTGTAAGTGCTTACAAAAATTAGAACTAGTCTCTATTTTTAAAAAGGAAATATGTATTTATTATTTATATATACATTTTCAATTTATTTACACAAAATAGAGCTGGTCCCTACATTCTAGAAAAACCTTTCCTTTTCGTATATAATATAACTTTCTCATACCTCGCTTTATCGTTATAGCTCTAAAAATTGATTTTAAGACATGTTTTTCTTAAACAAATAATCGAAGACAAGAACAGTTAAAACTAAAAAACCCTTCATATAGTTCCTGTAAAGTAAGCGCAAATTATGAATATTTCTCATTCTCATCAATAAGTATGCGTTCCTTCAGTTTACAAAGTATCCTCTTCACTAATTTTACGTTGAACAATTTGTTTTCTTCCCAAATCAAATAGAAGTTTTAGAAAAGTCAAGATTCAAAAAGAACTCGTGTATAATGATCTTCACTGCTCTAATCTCAAATTTTATCTCTTTAATTTGCAGCGAAAAGGAATATATTGCAACCATACTATTCCTTATAAAACCTTTTAGATTTGGTGCTTTAGTTCGACTCGTTTGCCTGGCTCCTTCTTATGATGAAATGGAATCGATGGTGAGCGAAGTCTTTGATAAGCAGCAGTTGGGTGTGGGGAAGATGACGTATGAGAACTCCAATTACTATCTAAAATACATTGTGGCCAGCGAATCTTTTAAATATAATATTCGAGGCTGATGATATAGAAGAGAGCGAGCAGGATCCTTGAACATTGAATTCACTTTATTATATTTTGATTTTAGAGCTAAAATAAATGTGAATGTACATTAACTAAAACACACACACGTCTACTACTTGGCAATTACATAAGTATATTATATATATATGTAATTAGTTTTATTTACTTATATTGTGGTTTAAATACTAAATTTGATGTTTTCTTTTTTATTTTTTTCTCCAATTTTTCGCAATAAACCTTTGATGCAACTTTTTTTTCCTTGTAGCCTGCTTCCATTTGCTATGCTTATGTATTAGTAGTTTTTTTATTATCTTTTCCTTTTTTTTTGCTTTTATTATTTCAAATCGTTATTTTGTGTTCAGTTTCTGCTTTTTTTACATTGAGATTTGCGGAATTAAACTCTAACTATTTTTATACTTTTTTTGTTTTACTTTTTTGCTGAACTTTCGTCATGTAATACGTTATTATTTATTAATTAATTATTTACTGACATTTAGTATGAATTTTAGGACACATTTAGTTGAGTTCACTTAGTTAATACTTTAGTTTTCTGTAAAATCTTTACATATATATATTTTAATTTGTATTCAAATGTTTTTGCTCTTGATTTTTAAATTTTGATCACTTCAGTCTTACCAAAAATATTTATTTCATCAGTATTTTTTCTTTTTGCTTTTTTGAACATTGCAAATTTAGTATAAGTTAGTATTAGCATTAGTTCTTACGTTCTTAATTCAAAATAGTTTTATGTTTCTTTCTTTCCATTTTTTTGTAAGCTATCGCATAGTTTCATTTATAGTTTGTAATCACTTAAAAATTTGAATGCTCAACTGTGGTGTGTTATTTTTTAGTTTTTGTTATTTTAAATTGGAAAAGTTCTTTGAGAAATTTCCATACTCAATGTGTTTCATAATGCATAACTTATATCTTGCCAGCTCTATCATTAGTAGTTGTATATGTACATAACTCTTATGGTTTTTAGTTTACATTAAGCTTTGATTTCAATGCTGCCAATAGATTTTTAGACAAACTGCGAGATCTGTTTTACGCATGGAATTAAACTATATCTTAAAATTGCCGTCTGTCACAAATATATACACATGCGTTTCAAGAGCTGAAACTTGAATATTTCAAATTAAAGGAAAGGGACGGTCAGACGGTTCAGATAGAGGTTCAAACAGAGCAATTTGTATCATCCTCATGTCAAATATTCAACGAATGAACATTAGCTCAATTTGACAATAAGTAAGGGACAAGCCACTCAGAAGAATCTTTAAGCATCCAATCGTAAGACAGGAAATGTACTTATCAAATTTTTACCATTTCACTGATTTGTAGGCAACATGTTAAAGTAGTTAAAATGGCAGCCTGCCTTGTCTGCAGTATAAATATTGTTTTTCGAACGAAGGATGCGGCGGGAATTAACTAAACCAAACAGATCAAAATATATAATGAATTTAATATATAATCAAATGTCTATAAAAACTGCATTCCCATCTTAAAAGAATTCAGCAAATACATACACGAGCTCAAATTTCCAATAGTGAATTAAGTTTAAGAATTAATTTGGACGGTGTTGTTAAATTAGAATAATTAATACGTATAATTGGCAATATACAGTTTTTTAATCGTTAACTTAAGAGTGTGTGTATGTGTAGATGTAACCTTAGTTAAGTAATACGCACTAGGAGAGACTAACTACGAATTAATACTGTACAGGATACGCGAGACTCCTAGAAACTAATAAAACGGGCGTCAGCTCGTATTGCATACAAATCGGCGGTCAACACAATATAATGTATAAGGGTCTATATATATATATATATATACCTACATATACACATATACATATATACCTACATATCAGCTGTGTAACTTAAGAAGAAGGGGCGTGGCCAACTTAAAAGTACGACGTTAGCTATCCTTTATCCTTGCCAGGACCAACGCTGACGCCCAACAGATGCTCGCCGGCCATTAGGCCCGCCGGCTGATGCGCATAGTTGCGTATCTGATGCAGCGAGATCAGCTGGTTGGGAAACGCATTGGCATTGTTCTGGTTGACATTCTTATTGGGAAAGCTGATGGCATCGTAGAGATAGGGACGCTGCGCCATCGGATGGTGGCTCAGCGAGTTCAAGTGCGGCGGCATCGAGTTGATCGGCGTAAAGGCCGAGTTGCTGGTGGTCTTCGTTATGGATGCCGCATCATACGGTCCCACCGTGCTGGGCGTGGATGCTGAAGAATGGAATACAAGCAATGTTAACTGACCTACTTACATATACACATATATGTGTAAACTATATTCGATTACCTATATCTTCGCGCACTGGATCGGGCATGATGCGATGATGCGGTTGCAGCTGCTCCGGCGGATGGCCATTGCTTTGGTTGCTGTTCGGCGCTGTGGGCTGGGCGTAGTGCGCCTCCATGCTGTGCTGTGGCGGTGGCTGTTGTTGTTGCTGCTGTTGTGGGTGGTGGTGCTGCGGTTGTTGTTGCTGCTGCTGTTGCGGGGGGCCATGTTGCTGCGGTGGCACCCCGAGTTGTGTATGATGGTGATGCGGCTGCTGCTGTTGTTGTTGCTGCTGCTGCTGCTGCTGCTGCTGTTGTTGCTGTTGCTGCTGCTGCTGTTGCTGTTGTTGCTGTTGCTGTTGCTGCTGTTGCTGATGCATAACTTCCATGGCATTGGCCGCAGCTGCAGAGTCCGGACTTACCTTTGGCCAATAGCTGTTGTCGCTGGGCGCTATCGAAACGGGTGGCAACACCAGATTATTGCGCTGATGTTGCTGCTGCTGTTGTGTATTGCTGGCGGCCGTAGCTGGTGCTGCAGCAGCGGCGGCGGCTGCAGCTGCCACGGCTGCAGCGCTGCCCGGCACAATCGGCGGCCGCTTGTCCGTGCGCTCCGCATGTTTCTGCATGTGCTTGGTCAGGTAGGTCTCCTGGGTGTAGGACTTGCCGCAGTACTGACAGATGTGCGTCTTTAGGTGCTTGGACTCCTTGTGCTTGGGTATGTGCTCCAGCAGCGAGGGCTCATCCGAGAAGCACTTGTAGCACGAGTTGCACTTGAACGGCTTGTCCGTCTGATGGCAGCGCGAGTGCGACTGCAGATTGGACAGCTGCGAGAAGGCCTTCTGGCAGCCGGGATGCCGGCATTTGTACGGCTTGTCACCTGTGTGGGTGCGTATGTGCTGCTGCAGGTGCGACAGTTGCGTAAACTTGCGCTGGCATATCTCGCAGCGATACGGCTTAATGCCCAGATGGATGCGGGTGTGCTGCGACAGATACGAAGAGTTGGCAAACGCCTTTGAGCATTGCGTGCACTTGTAGGGCTTCGCCTCACGCATGTGGATCTGCGTGTGCAGCTGCAGGTCCGCCTTGGAGCTAAAGATCTGCAATAGATAAACGAGGGAGTGTGAGAGATTGGGGAATGTCTAGCAAGAAGTTGACTGCAAGCTTTTGCTGTTATACATTGTACGAAACTAATGCTGTCATGGAATCATTATTTTGAGGCTCGGCTTGTAAAATTAGTTTTTCATATCAATAAACCAAGAAGTTCGTTTCGTGATTCCAGCTGTTAAATTGCGAAGTTTCACAAACAGTTATATTATCTAAAAATCAAGCTAAAACTATTCGAGTTAGAAACATTCAAACATCGTAAATGGACGATTACCGATTTGCAAATAAATATATATTATTTATATGTATTATTACAGCACCGTCGCTTTAGTGGGGACTGCCCGAATACAAGATCCCCCGAATATTTGTTCGAGCTTGCATTTTTGTATATGTACATACAGACAGATAATAATATGAATGCAATAGTAAAAAAAAATATTCAAATTGGAAAAAAAAATTTTGTCAGTAGCTTTGCCGATTGACAAAATGTTTTCTTTAATAATTTCTGTGTTACTTAACAGAGTTTAATGGAATTTTCAGCATTGAATCCTTTTCTTTTATTGAATAGGCATGCTACCTAAAAAAATGGAAACTTTATCCAAAATAAAAAAAAACCGAAAGTGTACTTTTTGTTCAAAGAGCTAAATTAATAAAATAGTGACTTTAGCTTAAAAGAAGCAAAAACACGTAAGAACGCTCTAGTCGGGAATGCCCGACTACGAGATCCCCTAATCCTTTTTTCGAACTTGAATTTTTACATACATACAGAAAGATATGAACGAACAGTAAAAAAAAATAGTTTTTGAACAAAAAATGTTGACAGCATCGGGACTTAAACCGGCGACTCCTTCCTTGCAAGCCACCATCTCTAACTATAACACCACACTCTTCATATTGTCCTCAGTGGCAAAGACGTTTACACACGTACAGACTGTGTGCTCAGTGTGCACACTTATTGGCTCTCGCTGCCGCGAGCCTTTGCCGATTGACAAAATGTTTTGTTTAATTACTTCTATGTTACTAAACGGATTTTAATAACAATTACAGCATTGAATTCTTTCATTTTACAGAAAATACGGTTTTACTTAAACAATTAAAAAAAAATTAGATTGTGGCTTTAATTGTTTTTTGTTTTTTTAATTGATTTTGTAAAATGTGTAGGCGGTATCCAAAATATTTTATTATTATTTACATGCAGCCAAAATTTAAAACTAGGTGACTGTAGCTAAAAAGATGTAAAAGATATGGTTAAAAAACTGAATCTCGATAACGTTTTTAATCGATATCAGTGAATCAGGAAAAGTTATCAAATATCTAAAATAAACTCGATATGCGCGCTATATGCATGGACCTTCGTGCATAATTTTAGCTCTATAGCTCTCATAGGTTCTGAGATCGACGTGTGCATACATACGGTCAGACGGACGGACAGACGGACGGACAGACGGACGGACACACGGACGGACAGACAGACGGACAGGGGTAAAACGAGTCAGCTCGTCGTCCTGATCAAGAATATATATACTTTATGGGGTCTGCCACGCCTCCTTATGCTTGTCATACCATCATACCGAGATTTCCCATTTTCAATGGGTTTAGGGTATACAAAAATTAAAATAAGTGGAGTGCAAATATATAAATGCCAAAACAATTCAAATATAATTTATATTTTTAAATTAAGAGGAAAACACCCGAGATAGAGTCGTTTAAAGATCAATAGGGTTTGGTTTCTGAATCAAGTCAATTTGTTTTCAATCAGCTTTTGATAAAAAGTCTATAGTCGAAATCAATCATCCATAAAGGTAAACAATCTTAAAATCGAAGTTGAGTTGAAAGTGTAGATCAAGATCGATTTCCAAAAAAGGTGGCTAAAACCAATCTCTATCAATAGACCCATATTAAATTGTAGCAAACATAACATGAAGCTAAATAAATTGAAGTGATTGGCATAAGTCAAAGTGATATAAACATTAGCTATATTTTTGTGTAAATGAAATTTGTCCAACTTGTCCATCACCTTGGTGTCCTTGACATCATGTGTCATATGATGGGGTGAACTGGTGGAGGATGAGATGCCATTGGCATTGCCGTTGCCTGTGCTGGCGCTGACTGCAGTTGGAATGGGGTTCGAGTTGGTATTGATATTGGCATTTGGATTGGCATTCGGATTGCGCTCGTTGATCGTTGCATTCTGCATGCGTATGCCCCCATTGTCCACGCTGTTGCTGGTAACCACGATGTGTTGGTTGGGATTGGGATAGATGCGCGACTTGCGCCCGCGTGTGGAGCCAGTGGGTGTGGCAGTGGTGCCGCCGCTGCCGCCAACGTTGCTGCCGCTGCTGCTGCTTACGACGGCGTCGTTCACCAACTTGGAGCTGTTGCTGTTGCCGTCGACAATGGCTAGAGTGGAGCCGCTTTCCAGACTCGGCTTGGGCTGATGCAGTGGCTCTCCGCCACCGCCGCTCAGATGGTACTGATGCTGTTGCTGTTGTGGCTGCTGCGGCAGCTGTGGCTGTTGCTGCGGCTGCGGATGTTGGCTGTAGCTGAGCACCGAGTTGCGTAGATCGGGCGTGTTGGAGAACACGCTGAGCGGTCCGAGTGCCACGCGCTCGTTCAAGCTGTTGCGCAGATGATCTATTGAGCGGTGCACAGCGTGCGAGTAGTCCCCACCAGCGGGCGGAATCTCACCAATTAGCGGCGAATTGTGATGGTAGTCAAGGCCGCCGCCAATCGGACGATACTCAATTAAACGGCCCTCCATTTTGTTTTGATTTGGGATTGTTATTTGAACCGTCTTTAATAATTTTATCCTAACTATTATTTTTACTTTTAATTTGCCTCCAAAATCAGTTTCATCCGATATTTTTTATATCTATTTAAAATATGCAGCACAGATAACATTTATTAGATATTAATTATATTTTAAATTTTTTTTAGATATTTTATTTTTTTTTTGTTGTGTTATATTTATATTATATTTTTGTAGACTTTATATTTTTTTAGTTTTATTTCCATATTTTTTTATTTTAGAATGTTTTTGTTTCTTTTTTATTTTGTTATTATTTCTTTAGATTTTTTTTATTTCCATTTTCTTTTTCAAATTACCAAACAAGATAATTTCAATATTTTTAGATATTACTAAAGTAATCAACATTATACATTTTTTTAAGTTTTCTAAATTTTTATTTATGCTACAAAAGCAAAGAAACTCAAATATTTTATAAATGATAACTGATAGCCCGGAGGGTATCAAAATATGAAGATGATATTAATTGGGATCGAAGAGAAATATTATAATAACTTAATAAAATTATACGAATATCTTCGAGAAAAGTAACGTATCACTTAAAAAAAATATATAATATTAAAATGAAATATAATGATGTCAATAAACCAGGGAGTTATCTTCAATGTAGCTATTTCACGCGAAGTGTTAAGAGAAAGTCAGCTAAGAAAAACCTAAAAGTAGAGACACTACTTTAAGAAAAATCCAATTTATTCATTGTAGTATGAGTATAGTCTGCATATCGTATAGAGCAGATGAAATAACAGCTTTAGATCTCTAAATTTCCCTTTTCTTTTCATGCATTTGTTTACTTTAAGGAATCAAAGGTGTCGCTTGTTGCCTGTTGCACATTTTTTTTCTGGCCTCGTTTTTTGTGACAAATTTCTGTTGTCGCGTGACGCTTTTTAAAAAATTCAAAATCTGCGAGACGCGACCGCAAAAACGTTTTAGTCTCGATTCGTTGCGCTAGTCACAGTCGTAGCGGTTGCATTGAATTTTCTTCCTTTTGCACCATTTTTGAATTTTTTTTTGTTTGTCCTAAATTTCTACGTCATTTGCTTTCTTTTTTATTTTGCATTTTCAATTGCTTCGTTTGCGCTATTTTTTTCTGTTTCTTCCGACGCGCAAATATTTTTTTCGCCACGCATTTGACTTTTCAGATTTTATGCAGAGCACGCCCCCAGTCCGCAATGCCGCCTCCTTGTTTTCCACTCTGTGGCCATCTTTTTTTCAATTTGACTTTTTTCCATTTTCTTTGCTCGTTTTTGCGGTGCTTCGATTAGATTTTTTTCCCCCATATAAAAATGCGCTCTGCTGCCGACTGTGTCTGTGATTTTATAGAGCATTGCATATTTTTTCTGTTTTCTATTTGCTATATTTTTTTTGTTATTTCTATTTGTTGTGGGACAAGGCATTGAAGCGCAGACAAGCAGCAGACATCCTGCGTATATATCAGGTGAAAGTCCTCGATGTTTTTATTTGTATTGCTTTATTTCATTTATATTCTTTTTTTCGTGTAGTATTTTTCTATTTCTAAACGCCGCGAATAATTCATTCAATTGTTGCATATTGCAACACATATTTTTTGCTCACAGCTTTTGATTTTTGATATATATGTATATCGTAGTTCATACAGGCGCATATTCTCTGAGTGCTGGCGGCTTTATTTTGTTGGTTTTACGTTTAGATAAAATTGCCAGTTCGTTTGTCATTCACGACATTGACCTTGAATGTCACTTTTGTGGGTTAGCACTTTTATTATTTACTGGATTTGTTTATTTTTGACTATGTTTCAGCTAATATTGGGGGAAGAATGGCTGAATTCATTTTTAATTTAATTTGAAATAACAGTTGAAAACTTTTTAAAATGGTTTGCCAGAGCTACATTCTATATCTATATAATTTATACATAAATAGATATAATATGTCGGTTTTGTAGTCTATTAATTATAGCTTTTATATTTGAATGAATCTGAGGTATACACAACAAACTGTGAGTGATGTATTTGAAAGTAGTCTCATGAACATTTAAAAGTAGTTGAGATAGCTTTAAAACTGTCCAGCTAGGTAGAAATAAAGAACGATTTCAATAAATTACTCGATATATAATAAAATCTTTAAATTTAGTTATATATTATAATTAGATAGTCCATTTATGTTGCACAAAAGTAATCTTAAAGTCGCTCTCATTTAATGAAGAAAATTGAGATGCAGGCTGCCGAAGATACTTTAAAAATCCTACCGGAACCGCTGACAGATACTTTCTGAATACATTCTAATTATTTGAAATACAAAGTTTGTTAAAAATTTCATAATGCTTTAATTTTTTATGGCTTAGCACAAATGGAGCATGAAAATTGTCATCGATGTAAATTGATGTTTTATACTAGTGGGGATAAACAGCATAAATATGTTTTTAAAAGTGGCAAAGATTATGTACATACTTATGTATTCATCAACATATATTATTTTTATTTTTTTGTTGGTATAATAATTATTTGTGTACAAATAATGAAATGCGTTTCAAATGGGATCTGAACGCATTTGAATGGTGTGCAGAGTGTTATATAAAAAGCGAATTCAAATGTGAGTTATATATAGTATATATGGATTTATCTGCATATGCGCTGCACATAATGTAAGCCCAGTCCTAAAACTGAATTAACAAAAAGAAACAATAAAAAAAGCAAAAAATCTGGAAAAACTGGGGAATGTTTTTATATACGTAGGTATGTGTGTGTGTATGTGTGTGAGTGCGTATGTGGTGTGAGTGCTTGTGTGTGTGTGTTTGTTTTGTGGGTTGAAGTTCGGGTTAATGCATAGTTCGGGCTTTTAACTAATTAACATTTAGCGGTTTGGTCTGCTCTCATGCCTCAAACTCCAGTTTTATCTTTTTAATATTAATTGAAAATTGTGTAAAAATTAAAAAAAGTAAATATAGAATAAGGGGAGGAGGGACTTAATATTTGCCCGCTCTTTTATTATTCATAACTTTTTGCTATTGTTGTTGGCTGATTAATGCATTTTTCACACCACTTTTTAGCGTGTTTTATTAAATTGAACAAAATCACAAAAATGTTTCCGTATAGGGCACTTTTTTTATTTTATTTTTTTGTCGACTTATTGTCAGTTAATGAAAAATGCATTGCCTGGTGTCATATGATCCGCACAGTTTTTTTTTACTTTATGTATATAATAATTATTATTTTTTATGCATTTGATATTTAATTTCACATTTGCCGTGGATTTAATTTTTTTAAAAATTTATTTTTTAAGTTGGGGTCACGCTTGTTTGCACTAATCATTAATTAATTTCACATCACTTTGAATATGCAATTAATTCTTGCACTGCTTGTTGATTACAAACAATATATTATTGCTTTTTATTATAACTATTAGAATTATGTTGCCGCTGCACGTTGTGAACGCTGTGATTGCCATTGATTAACTGATCGATGCTCAAATTGTGTTAATGCCCAAAAGGCTCCACTAGAGTCGCTTGCATGTGTGTGCGCGTGTGTGTGTGTGTAGGGGCGTGGCACAGCTGTGAACTCGCAGCTGCGTCTCATTAACGGACTGCGCAGCAATTTGTGTGGCGCTTGCTTTACATATTCTCAGCATATTAAGTTCCCAATCCAGGATCATGCGTGCCTCAGGCTCAGGCTCAGGCTCAGGCTTAGACTCTGCCTGAGGCTCCGTCTCATATTTAAATGGAGCTTCAGGTGTTTGCGCTGCCCAATTTGTTTCAGCTCGAATGATTTCTTTGACCAAGCTCACAGTTGCAAAGACCCAGGCGAGCAGCATCAGATCGAGTTAGTGTGAAGTCAGCTCGAAAAAGATAGGCCATGCCTGAGCCCGAGGTAATCGAGCCTGGGATTATGTCAACAATGTGAGCAAAGAATGACATAAGGCCATCGTCACAATTTTAATATTGCTTTGATCTCCAGTCACATTTTAAGGATACTACGTTTAACTTTAAGCTTTATATTCACAATTTATAAATTATCATAAGCATCTTCGTTATCTTTAATGAGACATCTTAGTTCAAAAGTTTGGCTGTCAAGTAGAATTCAAAACTAAGACTTTTTATAGTCGTTCTTGAAATAAGCTTCTGTCCATCTGTCCGACTGTCTATCTATTCGTCTGTCTGTATGAACGCAAAGCATTTCGACATTATAGCTTGAAACTTTCAATTGGGAAAATCGGTAAAAAGAATATCTTCCACAGTTTTGAAGCTAGAAACATTTTCTTTTTAACAAAATTTTAACGAATACGTTACTGTTGTCCTCCTCTAAAGACTTACAAAAAATCATTGACATACGCCTCTGGGGGTGTGTCTAAACAGAGCAAAAACTATATCTAAAACTATTTTAACTTTAGGAACGCTAAATTTTGCTGGTTTATCAATGTTCATATACGTTCATACTCTATGTAGATCATTTAATGATAGTCAAATAAATTATATGGATATAGTTGTATTTGGATCGTGAACGAGTATAATGCAGTCGGTTGTAATTCGTTCTTACTTGCTAAATATAAAAATTTTAAATTGTTTTAATATATTCAAAGCATTTAAATAATTTATACAATAATAATTTTATACCAATCTTAAGTCAAAAGAAGTCTAAAATTTCAGCATTAAAATTCTGGTAGGAGTATGCGTTGATCCAGACAGACGGACATGGTGACATAAAGTCAATTCAACGTTCTGATAAAAAATATATATATTTATTTAGTCAGAGATGTTTCCTTCAATGCGCTGCACTCTTTTTACCAATATAAATATATCCTTTTTGCAAGGGTATAAACAAAGAAAGCACTTCAAATTATTTAGGAAATTTCTTATAATCAAAAAAATTTCTATACTTGTTATCTAAAAACTAGATTGATGGGCCAAATTTGACCATGCCGAAGTTTGGTAATACCCTTGTAATTGTAGTAGATATGACTATTGTTTTTCTGATTTGTCAAGAATACTAAGTAAAGATTGACGTATTTACTAGTTTTGACCTAGATGCCAAATTTTCGGGCTTCAGCTGTACAACTTTGGAGGATATAGTTTTTTCCCAAAACATCCACAAAGAGGCGGATGTATATAATTTTTTTTTGTTCAATTTTGTCAAAGCAGTTGAGCTTAAAGTATTTGTTAATTTTTGGGTTTCTAGGTGTAAAATACGCTCCTAATGGGTGTAGCTTAATATACTATGTGGGGTGGTTCATACAAATATATGTTTCAAGTTTCAAGACTCTGGGTTTAACAGTTCCCAAAATATTACACGATTTATGTTAAGCACTAGAAAAACTTTCCGATTTACCGCGCCCCTAGAGGGCGTAACTTTTTGATTGATCTTAAGAAGAGCTCAACAGTAGCCTACTTGCCACATTTGGAAATTCTAGCTATTAAACTGTATAAGATATAGTTTTACGCAGGTTTCTACGCCTCCAATTGACATAGCTTCATATACTATATATTTTTGTATGGAGGTGAGATACACAAGTATATGGTCCACATATTAAGTCTCTAACTTTAACAATTCCGAAATATACAATGCCAAAGCAGATTGGAGCTTGTGTGCAAAATTTCAGCTCTGTAGCTCTAATAGTCTCGGAGGAGATTTCGTTGATCCAGACAGACGGACATATCTAAAATAACTCAGCTTGCCGTGCTGATCAAGCACATATAATCTTTATACAGTCGGAGATGATTCCTTCTGTGCGTTGCGAATTTCTGACCAAATTAATATACCCTTTTTACAATGGTAAAATTCTTTCAGCTAATTAAATTATTTGAAACTCAAAAAAGATTGTAGTCGTAAAATCTATTTTTTAGTATTTAAGTATTTCAGAAGGTACTATATATTTCAGAAGGTCCCTATCTTTAAACGCGTTTTTAACCACATTTTCTATACCGTCGGAAATTTTGTTATGTTTCGCTGCGTGGAACGCGGAAGCTGACGATAATTGTGACCTTGATATTGAACACAAGAAACAGCTGATATACAGCACCCACACACACACAAATACACTGAGAGCCACGAGCGTAAAGAACATTTATTATTTATATGCACACACACACACAACTCATATACACAAGCGGCTAGTGTGTGTGTGTGTTGCAAGGAAAACAAAAGCCAGCTGCTGCTGTGTTTGCTTCGCTTTCTTCTTAGCGGCAAAGCACGTGACGGCGAGCCACGCTGCATTAGAAGCTCGCGTGTCTTAAAGATACGCCAACACATACACGCGTACTCTGTTTGTGTGCTGCAGCAATAAATAAACACACAGCGCGCAATTGAATCGAAAGGCAGCAGCCGGAAAAAGTCTAAAAGCGCGCAACGGAAACGGAAGCCGAAACCTAGTTCGAGTTTGAGTTGGTTTCTCTTTCTTTTTATCTGCTTCTTCTAGCTGTTGTTGGTATAGGTATTGCTACTTTTTATTAGCCCTGTCGCGGCGGCAACAACAACAAAGTCGACAAGGACGAAGTAAGCCGAAGACGCTGCGCGTTGTTTGTTGTGATTGTTGTTGTTGTTATTGTTGTTGTTACTGTTGCTGTTGCAGTTACTTTTATTGGCGGCGTCTCAAGGAACATGTTGCGCACACAGAAAAACACACAGCTGAACTGAAAGACGCGCGCTTTGGCCCTGTCGAGCAGCGAGCGTCGAGCGTCGAGCGTCGAGAGTCGAGATTCGTTTCGTTTTAGAGTAGCAACGCGTGCCGAGCCGAGAGCACGATCCGTCACCAATGTAAAAACTCAACTAAAGCGATGATGAAAAAATCTGAAACAATATATTTTTCGGGGGGTCGCACACACATACAGAGAGAGAGATGCAAAGCAACGCAGCATCGACAGGCACGAGCTGGCTGCCAGACAGACAAAACGCGCACTAACACAGACGCAGCGGCTCTTCAAAACGCAGCAGCAGCAGCAGCGTAATGTAGTTGTGTGTGTGTGTGGGTGGCGGCTTACTAAAGGCCGCCGCCGGCCGACACAACAACAACAACACACAGCAAAGGGGCAAGCGCTAGCACACACACACCCACAGAACTTCGCAAAAAAAAGGAGCGGCAACAACAACAACCAACTAAACGGGCAAAAAAATGCCACGCACACACATACCCACTCACACTCACTCACACATACAGCGAAAGGAAAAAAAAAGTTTTGGTTGCATAGGCGGCGTCGCTGCTGGCGCTATTCAAATGCTGCGCGGTTCGACGTGGCAGCGCTGCCCGCGTCGCAGCCACCTGACAGAGCAGCGCCAAAACAACGATAACAACAACAACAACAACAAGTACTCGCCGTCAACATTGACCCAAACTCAATTTGGTGTGGGGCAAGTTTGGAGCCAACCGATGGGCTCTAAAAAACGCGCAAAATAAAAAAAATGAGGAAGCATTGTATGTGTGTAAAAAATTTAAAAAAGGGGAATTTTTACCCACGCACACACACACATAGACATACAAACGCACGGAATTTTTTCGCTGCCAACGACGTGTTAGCTTTTGCCGCCCCCAAATTTGCTGCCAACCTCCCATTCGACTAACCCCTCGCCTGCCCGCCCTTTCACTCAAGCCCAGACTCTTCCATTTTTTACCCAGCATTTTGTTTTGTTCGACTTTGATGCCGTTTGTTTTTTATCACGTTTTTTTATGCTGTTTGCATTGAAGAGCTTTTTGCAATTTGACTTTGCGTTTTGCTTTTGGATTTTGGCGTGTGGAAAAGAGAAAACGTGGGGAAAATGTGTGCGATATAAATTAGCTAATTAAGCAGTAAATAATTGCTATTGTAATTGCAATTATAGTTCTATTCATTAGATATTTGTACCATAGAATATTTGCATGCGCTTAAAAGTAGGCAACAGTTTTTGTTACTGGGCAGCTACTCTCATGCAGTGCTGGTCACACTGAACATGGTTCAGTGTTGTCAATCGCCGGAGTACTCTATCAGTCTGGCAACTTGAAAGCGGAGTAAAACTGGAAAAAAACTGCTTCGCACATAGCCACGCAGCGCACACCTCAGGCAGCCTCCGCCCTGACCTTAGCCACCGCGTGCCTTAACTGCCAGCAGCAAGCCTCAGCCCTCACACCTCTCACTCACTCACACACACACACACACACACACACACACTCACAAATCGCACTCCTTCCGCTGCGCTGCAGCCGTCGTTTGTCTGCTGTTCGTTGCTGCTATTCCTAAGTTGTTTTTTTCCAGCTGCTGCTGCGGCTGCTGCTGCTGCATCCTTGCCTCAACTTCTACTCCATACGCTTCAGCTGCTCTGCCCGCCCCATTCTTTGCACACGTTTCTTTCTTCCTTTTTTTTTGCGTTTCTGCACTTCTTCCATTTCCATTTGCTGTGCATTTTTTCCACGCAGCCTCCCCTTCAGCATTTTTTTTCGTGGCCGCCTTGTCACAGGAAACAATTTTTTCCATTGGCTCGTGCCGTCTCGCTCGCACGCCGCACTTCTGACCCGCTCAAAAACCTCATTTTTTTGCTGTTCCGTTTTGCTTTTGCTTTGCCTTTGCCCCTTCTGCGTGCTGTTGTTTCATTTGCTTTTGTGTTTTTGTGTTTGCATTTGCTTTTAGATTTTGTTTTTTAGTTTCATTCAATTGAGCCGCATGGCAAAAAAAAATTCGTAGAGTTGCCATTGAAAAATATATTTATTATAAATGTTCGTTTTTAGTGTTATAGAATTGGGTTAGACAATTGAGGTTATCGAGTGGCTACTGTTGTAAATATAGGGTATGCAAACTTTGAAACTTGGCTTTAAAGGGATTTAACTACTCCTAAGCTATCATAAAATAAGTATGTTATAGGGCTTAGGATTTGCATATTTCTCTTACACTATCCAGCCAAGTGGAAAATATAAAGACACATTATAAAATATACCGAAATATGGGAAGCATTTCCTCTCATAGAATCCATCTAAAGTTACCATGTCAAATTTCATTTTTACAAAAATTAATTAGATCCATTTTATTAATATAAAATAAACGAATTTTCAAATATTTTATGCTAATTTTGAAAGAAAGTGTATTAAGCTTTTTAATGTCTTATAATAACTTGTTAAAGGATTATGTATTTTTCTTTTGTCTTTTATTCTACAATGTCTAACTGACATCATCTGCTACATTTTCACTTATCTACGCAGAATAAAAAACGTTTTCACTTTTAGAAAAAACTGTGGCAACATTTGCGTGTGTGAAAAATTAATTAACACCATGTGGCAACACTGTCAGTGGATTTTGATGTAATATTTCCTCTTTTTTATGTTGCGTGTGTGTCTGTGTGTGAGAGTGTTTGCATGTGTGTCTCTTCTACGTTGTTTTGCATTTTGCTTTGGCTGGCTTTATATTTTTCTTTTTTTTCTTTTTTGCATGTCACAGAGATTTTTTTAGTTGTTTTGCTGTGTTGTTGTATTCGAGCACAGTGGACAGTCGAAAATACACACACATATATAGATGGGTATTGGGGGTATGAGTGGGCGGGGGCGCGTCAGTGTGGCGGCTTTTGGGGGCAAAGCCCGCATATTTGCTATGGTTACTTGCATGGGCTTATTCCGATGCGTGACTGGCGTTTGTGGACTTTGAATACAAACAAAACAGACACACACACTCTATGCCCACAAACACACACATACATGCACATAGAGTGAGATAGAGTTATATATGTATGCACATGTGCATTTCAATACGCATTAATAACTACGAATTCAATGCGACGCCCATCACACACACATACACACAGAAGTAGACAGCCCATCCTATCCCACACACACACACATGTACTCTCACACACACTGTGCTGACTGCGCTGCTGCAGCTGACGCCTAAAAAACGGCAACAAAAATATAAAAATCAAATTCATTCGCCTTTTGCCCGCCACGTTCGTTAATTTCGCCCGTTGCTGCGCCTCATTCGCACCCAACTCTCCGCCCCCTCCACCCGGACCCTTTTCGCCTTTGCTCGCTGTTCGTTAAAAAAAATTGACGGCAAAACGCTGCTCCGGCAAGTATACAGCACATTTGTCAGACGCCAAATCCAAAAATCGAAAACAAAAAATATTCTAGATTTTTATTTTTTCGCTTCGCTTAGGTCTAACATTTTCGCTTTTGATGGCAATTTTTTGGTTTTTCTGTTTAGTTTTTCAATTTTTTTGACTCATTTTGTTTGTTGGCCGCAAAGCGTTTTTCCATGAATTTTTCATCC
The DNA here is from genome assembly GCA_035045545.1 of Drosophila gaucha. Taxonomy (NCBI): domain Eukaryota; kingdom Metazoa; phylum Arthropoda; class Insecta; order Diptera; family Drosophilidae; genus Drosophila; species Drosophila gaucha. Next base: position 731,819 of record JAWNOY010000342.1, read on the forward strand.
ATTTAGCGCAGCCATTGAGTCATTTTCATCGCGCTTAGAATTCATTGATACTTTCACAAATTGTTTTCCCATCAGATTTTTTACACCAATCTCGGCGGCGTGACATTGAATTCTCGCTAGTGCAGCGCACATATTTAAAGAGAAGTTTTTTTTTTGACATAAGAAATTTTTGCAGATGTATTTTAAACTTGTTTAAAGTTAACTTTGAATGATTGAACTAGATGGCAAATATTTCAGTTGAAGCTTAGGGAAAACTTAGAATTTATGGAATGGGACTCCACAATTTCCTTAAGGGGACTTAGATTAGGGTATTATATAGTTATGTCTGACTAATACCCAATACAATATTGTTTGAAGTTCAATTCAAGCTGTGTTTCAATTATTTCCTATAATTAAAAAATATTCTCAAATTTTTTATCTGTTCTTCTGTTATACTGAATATGTTGCAAGAAGTGATTATTTTCATTGACAAAACTCATAAAATATATAATAAATATATTTTTTAAAAATTTCATTTAAAAAATAATAAAATATAATCGTAAAAGTCTCATCAAGTAAAAGGACGAGAGTTTTTATACCCTGAACTTATTGAAATGGGATTATTATGAGTATAAGGCTTATGGGTATAAAGGTTTTGTGACAATGTATGTAACAGGCAGAAGGAGGCGTGACAGACCCCATAAAGTATATATATTCTTGATCAGGACGACAAGTTGAGTCGATTTAGACCTCTCCTTCCGCCCATCTGTCCGACCGTATCGACGCAACGATTTCGTAAACTATAATAGCCAGAGACTTACAATTTTAAACATATCCTATACGCAGTATTAATTTTTTTTATCAATCGCGTTAATATTGATAACAATCGATATTTCAACTTCGAGTCTAAGACACAACTTAAAGACCATGTATTATGAAATGACACTAAAGCATGACACAAAATGTATTATATAAGCTTCTGAGATGAAAATAAAATTATAAATTTTTCATATTTTGAATATCTTTCCCAATTATCACCAAAACTAAAGAGCCGTATTTAAAGTTGTAGAGATTTAGACTTTTCAAAATACACATATTTGCATGCCAATAAAATGTTCTTAAAATTCCGAAATTACACCTATAACCGACATTATATAACAATTAATTTCTCGTAGAGCTGCCCCTAGTGCAGTCCAAGCTGTAAAAACAGTAAACAGTAATCGGCACACGTGCTTGTGTGTGTGTGTAAATGTGTGTAATATTTACAGATAATAGATGTAAGCTAGATTGTGTGAAACATCAACCCGGACTTGATTTAGGGGATCTCCTAGTCGGCAGAGCCGACTACAGCGTTCTTACTTGCTCTAAATAGTTTGTTAGGATAGTTTTTACAATATTCACACGATGATACGATTCATTGTAAGTGATACATCGTAATAGGATCGATGCTTATTAATATGTTTGCTTGTATGTTATCAAATAACAAAGCAACTTCAGCTGTGTTCTATGTTCTTAAAATATATATATTTTTCTGTCTTTGAGCATATGCTCTGAGTTTCCATTCCATTCTGAATTGTTAGTTTTCTTTAGCCATATAGCGTGAGTGCGGGTCGGAATCGAGCGAAGTCGAAGTCGAAGTCGAGCGAAAAGCAAACATTCTGCGAAGTAAACTTTTGCTGGAAGTACATTGGCCAGGCAGCTGACTCAATGAAAAGTGACAGCTGATTTGTTCAGTACACAGGTATATACACAGGTATATTTGTGTATGTGTGGCTAAGTATCAGAAGTGGACGATAACTGGGCAAAACAGACGCCAAACGCTTAGCGTGTGCCGCACTTGCATTTGGCACTTAGTCGCTGCCACAACACGCTCCGATGCAGGCCAAGGACCGTTTGCGTCGCGAATACAATTCGTTCAATGATCTGAGCAGACAATTTCGCATGTACGATGAGCAGTCGATGGACTCGCTGCTGGACGATCGTCTGCGCATTCACATGAATCCCAATGGCAGCGACGACATATCGCTGCAGCGTGACGACTGCTACACGCCCACCTACCCCACGGTTCATCCGCAGTCGCCGCTGTTGCTGCTGCGGCAGCACAACTTCAAGCTGAAGGCCTACTACTCGAACGTGGGCAATTGCGTGCAGTGCAACAAACGGTGAGTGGCTGCAGCATCTAGTAGCTAGAGTTATAACTGAGTCATGTTGCATGTTCTCTACTGCTTGCAGCATTCGCTTTGGGGTGGCCAGCCTGAGGTGCCGCGACTGTCCGCTGCGCTGCCACGCGGAATGCTGCGGACAGCTGACGGTAAATTGCATACCGCAGCCGTTGGCCAGCACGAAGCGCGGCCATCTGAGTGACTATGTGCCACATGTGGCACCCATGGTGCCTGCACTGATCGTGCACTGTGTCACCGAGATCGAGGCACGAGGACTAGAGCAGGAGGGTCTTTATCGCGTCTCCTCCACCAGGGAGAAGGTTAAGCGTCTGCGGCACAAGCTGCTGCGGGGCAAGGCGACGCCGCACCTGGGCGACAAGGACACCCACACGCTCTGCTGTTGCGTGAAGGAGTTTCTGCGTTCGCTGGAACGCCCCCTGATACCCATTTACCATAGACGCAACTTCGTGCTGGCCACACAGCAGAGGGATCCTCTGACAGCCGAGGAGCACCTGTACTTGGCCATGGTGGATCTGCCGCAAGAACATCGCGATACTCTCGCCTTCCTCATGCTGCACTGGCAGCGCATCGCTGAGTGTCCGGCCGTGAAGATGTCCATCAACAATATAGCCGTTGTGTTTGCGCCCACGCTCTTCGACGACGTCGACTTAGATCTGAGCAACATTGTGATCTGGCAGCAGGTGCTGCGAGTCTTACTGCTCCAAACGCCCGGTTTCTGGGCGCAGTTCCTCGATGTGGAGCCATTGTTGCCAGCTTGCTCGCTGGACGATGATGAGTGGAAGCGTGTAAATTATCATTCGCCCAGCCTCCACTGGCAAAGCGTGAAGACCTACTTTCGATCTATGGTAGGTTTGTATCAAGAATGAGCCTTCTTCTTTGATATCTTATAATTTGCTGTTATTCCACAGGTTAATCTAGCTGACTGAATCGAGATCTGTTTAAGTTCGTTGACAACTGACAAATTGATAGCATATAGTAGTCTTGTTATTTTATAATTGTCCATACGCTAGTTAATATATCCACTGACTGTTAGCTTGTTTTGGTTAATTGTAATTCGAGTAATAATGCCTATCATTCACTTTTAATACCTCAGCTGGTTCTATGACAAATGGGTGTGTTTCCAGTGAGAAAGCCCGGTGGAAACATCAGTTAACCAGAGATATGTGCAACAGCGAAGAAGACTTCTAAGCAAAATATGTTTCCATTGAATTTGCATGCACATGCTAAGACTTGAGGTTTTGCTTGGATAATTGGTTTACTATTGGTGATGTTATATATATATATCCATATATATATATATATATATATATATATGTGGATGAAATATTCAGACAAGATTAAAGCTGTTTCCACTTTTCGTAAGGTGGTAAGCTTTGAAATCAATAAAGATCAAACTTTAAAATTTCTTTTCGACTCCAGTTCTTTCCGTTAGTCAGCGTAGATTTGATATCTAAGATTTTAAGTCTAATGGATTCATATGGAAGCGACAGGTTCTATATAACTATTGTATAATCCTATTGACTGTATAAAATAGTATAAAAATGGTCAAGTATCCATAAAAAATATACTTAATATTAAAAACATAAGTAATTTTTCTAGAGAATGTATGCTGTCTGTTTTCCTACTTGCAATATATCATATGTATGTATGTTGAAAAAAGTAGCTTTTAAAGCATCTGTACTCTGTTCATCAATCTTTGATAGATTTTAAAATGAAAATGTATAAGCTGATGACGTCAAAAAAATATTATGAAATTAATAATTCGATGGAACATATTTGCGGCATGTTGATTATTTATGTTATTTGAAGCAGCAAGCGAAACATCAACTGAATATATTTGCATGTAAATAAATAAGTTGCCCGAAGCGTTAATTCAATAAAAAATTAATAAGCAAAGCCTAAAAAAACACAACTAACTAGTTGACGTTTTAAAAACAATTTTCGGAGCAACTGGGAAAAAAGGCATACAATATGCAAAATACAAGCAAAACAAAACAAAACACTTGAATGCATCGGACGAGTGCATAAATAGACACACACACAAACACATACACACATACAGTTGCACACATCAATGCATTGGCAAAATAATGTACATATAATAAAATTAAAAATAAACAAGTTACAAACTGCAACGGAGAGAAAGAGAGATGGCCTTAGCTGTGCGAGCGAGATAGCTGTCACAGATTAACCTACGAGTGTGTGTTTGTGTGCGTGTGTGTATATGTACAGTTGCTAACCGCACTAAAAATGCATGTGAGGCATACTTGTTTCGGTCGATAGAGGGCGACACGCGTTAACATTAACCAAATGCTAATGCCAAAGGCCGCTGACCAACACACACAGACACACACATGCATACATACGCACACACACGCACACGCAGGGGCAATGACAGCACGTTGGGGCCACCAATGCGCTGTTCAGAAAAATTGCAAAAAAAAGAAACAGAAACAAACAAAAAATAACAAAAATCAACGACAACAATAAAAATAAATATAAAAATAGTTTACATAATTCATGCATTATATCGGATAAAATTTTAATGCCAGGCATCCGTACAAGTGTGTGAGTGTGTGTATGTGTTGGCAACGCAGCTTAACAAAAAAGCGTTGCCTACTTGGGGGCGCGCGTTAAAATTGTTTAACAAATGGCACGCGCGCAATGTACGTGCGTGTGCGTGTGTGTGTGTGTGTGTGTGGGGTGTATGTGTGCGGCATGTATGCATAATCGCTTGCAGTTTTTACTTATTTTTTAGACTTTTTAGCCTATTTTTATTGTTAATTAAATGAGGGGAATTACAGACAACAAGCCCACATGCGTGTGTGTGTGCATGTGTGTATGTGTGTATGTGTGTGTATGTGTGTGCGTGCAGCATGAGTGTGTGCTAAATTCTTTTTAGGTTTTTTTGCCTAACGTGGCAAAACATTTTGCGCTCGTTTTTCGCATGTAATTTTACTAATTGATAGTGTGAGCTATTTGAGCAGCCCACACGCCCCCTTTTGGGGCATGTCCAGTGCTTCAGCGGCTTTGCTGTGCGTGTGTAATTGTGTTAGTGCACACAGCACATACAAAGCCGGGCAGCTGAGCGAGTTGAGTGAATGCAAAAACCAAAAAAAGGAACTAAAAAAACACGATAAATGTAACTAAAAAATTGCTGTGCAAAATTATAAAGGGGCATTACGCGTGTTGGCTGGTGGGTTGGCGCCTAAAAGGCAGCGACAATTTAATGCCGCACACCCACTGCCACACACACACGCCCACTTGTGTCGTATGTGCACTAATAATAAAAAGGGGCGCAGAGAACATTTTCGAGCGCATTTTACTTAATTCTTTTTTTTTGTAATTTTATGTAAGCGCTGAATCGAATTTTTTGTGCTTGTGGGAGTGGCAAAGAATCTTTTTAAATTAATTTTACATATTCTGAGGCAAGTAAATATGAATTAACAGTTTGAATAAATTTTATTTTCTGAAGAAAAGTTAACTTAAAGTAAATACCTTTGTTCAAGAAAAAGATATTAATTATATAAGATTATAAAAATCGAAAAGTTCTGCTAGATAGATAACGATGTATAGTACAATACCTTATTTCATATTTTATCTTGCATAATCAGTCAAATATCAGTTCATTTCCCGTAGTTGCCTTGATTTCACACGGCAGCAACACTTATTTGAGTATAATTTAATAACGTTATAAAATGAAGAGCATACACCTATAGCAGCTACCACCTGCCCATATACTTGCCCATAATTTTTCAACCAACAAAAAAGTGCAAAAATAACACTTGCCCCTCCTTTCGCACAGTTCCAAAAAAAAAGTAGTGAAAGCAGGCCAGCACACACTAACATGATAGGCTGGCTGCAGCTGTACCTCACACTCACACACACACACACACACACAAACACAGACACACCACACACACAGATACACATGAACATGCACATGCTGTATGCTATATGGATACGTAGATGTGGCCAGTCAAAGGCATTAAAGAAGACCCAAAAAAAGTAGCTACTGCTGCTGTTGCTGCTACAACGCAGTTGCGAGTGCCAAGTGAAGTAATTCCAATTGAAGCTTTAGCTGCATTGGCAACAACAACAGCAAGCAAAATAGGGAGACTGCCAAAACAGCACTGAAAAAATACCAAGTGTGGGTAATTAAAAACCTAGCAGCAGACCAGCAGACGCTTTTGAGCGTAGAAACGCACTAATTTCCAGTAGTGCAGCTTACACACATACTCACACTCATACTCATAAATGCATATGTGTGTGTAAGCTTAAAAAAAGAAAAACATAAAGTTGACACACACTCTCACCCACACCCACACACGGGCACAGCAACTGTGAATTCACTCGCACGCAGCGGCAGCTGCAAAAAAAATTTGCAGCATACTTTTAGGCATGCTGCTATTTCACTTCGCCTCGCACAAATGAACACCTCTTCGCCCCTGTTGGTCTTGTTGTTGTTGCTATTGTTGCTGGCTTTTCAGCAGCGTCATCAACATCATCAGTCGCCCACACACACACACACAGTCTCTCGCTCATCAGCGCACGCTGCAGAAGCTGTTAGCTTCGTACCACAATTTGTGGGCGTTCTGGGTGTGGCATATCTGGCCGACATATCATTCGTCCAATGGACAACAAAATTTCGTTGTTGCTGCGGCTGCTGTTGCCCAAAAATATACATAACAACAACAACAACAGCAAAAGCAACAATAACAAGAATTACTGTTACTATTTCTACAATTTTTTATGGTTGGTTCTCTTTTTGTTCAATTTACTTTCATTTGTTTGATCTTCGTTCACACACACACTTACAAGTATATTAGTTAAAGCAGCATATACCGAATTATATTTTGATATTTTTAAGGAATTAACTTAAGTTTCAGAAAATTCAATACCATTATATAATATTATATACTTTGAAATTTTATACATTACTCTACTTTCCCTATACTTCACTTTACTTTCAGACATCACAGCACTAATACAATTTTCGTAATATAAGAAATACATATACAAACAAAGTTTTGCTGTTACTTAATGGATACGATTCGCAACCAACTTGAACTACCTTTGAGAGTTAAAAACTTGTTATATCTCATACCTCACTCTTTTTTAATTTATGTTTCTCAATGCCAAGCAATATTTAAGCATAAAGGATCATGAAGATCCTTGTCCTGTATCCCACGCATATCACTAACTATATGTTCTTAAAATCTGGCAATGCCACCTGCCGCAGGTGAGCAAAAAACAAAACAGGACAAAAAGTGGAACCGTTAAAAACAATAAGCTCAATTAACTGCAATTAACACGCTGACACACACATAGAACTCGCAGACACTCACACGCTTGCAGGTAAATGCATAATTGACATTTTATGAGCAGCATCTGTTGAGTGTCATTAATGCCGTTTTCTGTCCGTTTTTGGCCCAAAAGCTGAACCTCAAACTGAATGAAATGTGGGAAAAAATGCACTTGACATTAAAGAAGGGAGCATGAGGCAGGAGAAAGGACGCAGAGCGCGGGTCCAGAAACCGGGCCTGCTCGTCTGAAATTCGAAACTTTTCTGGCCAAGCAAATCAACTGGAAAATTGTAAACAAAAGCCGTCGCCTCACTGGCCCGAGCTCCTGTCAACATTCCTCGGGGCCAGGCCGTCGGCCAAAATACGTTTAAGCCCTTAGCCTTAACTTAACCGTTAAGTGCAATGCAAATATCAGTCAGCGGAAAACGAAAGGGGCTACACCTACCTGCGGGCACATTTTGCATTGATACTTGCGTCCACTGCCACCGGCCGGGGCATGTCCACCGCCAGCGCCGACGCCCGGGCCGCCTATTTTGCTGGCATTGATGGGCTGCGGGACAACAAGTAGCGCCGCTGCCGACGCAGCAGCCACCGCATTGTTGTGATGATGCGCCGCGGCAGCAGCGGCAGCCGAGACATGATTGCCATGGTGCGGGCCGCCAGTCAGACCGGAATTACCGCCACCCGACCCGGAGCCGTTGACGGTGCTGCCAAGTCCCAGACTGCCTGTGGAACGTAAATAGATGGAAATACATTTTTAATCTGAAATACATATACTTAAATATTAGATAAAAGAGAAACTAGAAGTGCAGATATGAATGCAAGCCTGACCAGAAACTAAAATTAACTAGAAGGATGGGCTAACTAATACCCTTGCAATTGTACAGGATATAGCTATAGTTAGATATATAGTCTGATTTGCCAAGAAGAAGATACAGTTTTTACCCATTTGCCCCGCCCCAATCAATCTATTAGGGAGGGCAACAGTAACCTATATGCCATTTTTGAGCCCTAACTAAAGACGATAAAGTTTTCTCCGATTTGCCGCTTTTGAATAATATTATCGAAGCAGTCGAAATTAACGTGTTTATCAATTTTTGGCTGTCTAGGTGCAAAACTGTATAATATACAGTTTTTAGCGATTTTCAACTCCCTAATGGTTGTAGCCATATAAACTACTAACTTTTTCTAGGAGCGGTCGAAACAAATATATGTTTTAAGTTTCAATATTCTGAGTTTAACATCGCCCAGCATATTAGAAGACTTATTTTGAGCACTATAAAGACTTCCCGACTTCCTGCCACGCCCATGGTGGCCGTGGATATATAAGTTTTTAATTCATTTTAAGGGGAAGTCAACAGTAGCCTACTCGCTTATTTTTGATGTTCTTGATCTAAACCTGCAGAAGGGGTATACAATATTCCAAATTTCAAGTCTTAGCCTTCAATAAAGTAGAGCTTTTCCCCACAAAAACAATTTTTAACACCGATCTATTCTATGGGAGCTATAGGACCAAGTCGTCCGACACGGCTGATTCCGAGATATACAATGGCTGCTGCATAATGAAGCCTATGTATAAAATCATTGTTGCTGTAATACCCTATGAGGAGATTGTGTCGATACAGACAGACAGACGGACATGGCTATGCATATCAACTCAGTTCGTCGTGCTGATCAGGAATATATATATACTTTATATAGTCGGGGATGCCTTCTTCTGTGCATTGCAAACTTCATTACCGTTTTTGTAAGGATATAAAAATTGGTATAATAATTTGATTTTGTTATAAAGTTTACTTTCGATCTTTAGTTGTAATTTTGTCTATATGTATTTATAGAAGAAGTATCTCTTATAATTCTTTTTCTTCTGCAACCCGCAAAACTTAATAAAACATATTTATTCTCAAAAATTTAAGTATAGTGTGAAGGTGGATTTGAGCTTAAATAAATTTAATCTGTGCTCATACTTTCACTCTAATCTGTCTGTTTGTCTGTTTCTTTTTTGCCCTAAAAACTTCTCCAACATGTGCTGAGACTTATGTCAAGTTGCTAAGCTCTCTCACGACTCAAATTTATGTTGTTTAGTTTTTCTTTGAAAAAAGCTAACATCAAAAAAAGATGTATTAGAAAACTTGTTGACAAGTGTTGCAGGACCTTAAAAGGGAACAACTTTGACTTGGGGTCTTAAGACTTACCTTGTCCGGCGACCGATGCATGGTGCTCCAGACGATTGTCATCCAGAAAGTGACCTGCAATTGAGTTGTTTGCTTCAGTGGCTGTTGAATTGTGTCAGCCGTGGCGCCATCTAATGTGGCCACGGCTGTCAGTCGAATCGAGTCGAGTCGAGTTGAGTTGAGTTGAGTCGAGTACAAGTCATGCCGTGCGTCTCCGTTGAAGTTGCCGACGTTCACTCACGTCAGCTAGCTGCCACCTGCCACCAGCCACCAGCACCAGGCACCAGGCTACTTGCCCACTGGCAACTCCTCGCTGGCTTCTCTAATTAAACTTGGCCGCTCTGATTGCCACTGGGAAATCGCGCTCGAGCTGAATTACAGTTTATGTGAAAATAGTTTCACAATTTTTTTCAAATACTTTTATAATGCCTGGCTTCCAGCCATCCATCTAACCCAACCATCTATCTATCTATCCATAATTGAGTGCCCAGCGCATTTGCGTGCAAAAATTGTGTGAATTCGTTGATGAGCTGGAAATGCGAGGTCTGAGGCCCAGTCTCTAGCGAGGATTAGTGGGGCAACTGGAGCGCCCTGCTGGCATGTCAAAAGCATTTCTAATAAAACATTTGCAGACAATCGCTGCCACCAAATTGGTAGCAAAGGCTACTCAAGTTGTTCAACATTTTTAGTGTTAATTACGGGCGGGCGAATGGCGCCAGCTCCGCAAAGTTGTCCAAACTGAATGAACGGGCACAAGCAGCCTTACCAGGAGGATACACTTAGAGAAAATGTCAAATACATTACGCCTAACCAAAATATTATTTTATATTTAAAAAAAATAATAATAATTTATGAACATTTTTTAAAAATTTTTTTTGCAAGTAAAATAAATATTTAATTTTATCAAGCTTTTAAATGTTTTTAAAATTTTTATATATTCCTATATCTTTAAAAAGTTTATTTTTTTAATAATTCGATAAATGAATTATTTGTATATCAATAATTTTTCTAGAAATTATTTTGTAAATTTATTTTCATGCAAAGCATGATTATAAGATATTAATTGACTGTCATTAAATCTTTAACTTTTAATAAGTATTTGTGTTTAAACTTTTCTTTGAGTGCAGCAATATGAGCTACAACATGTTGGTTGCAGCCTGGCCAAGTCTTGGCCCAGTCTGTGAGTCATGGCCAGCATAGTTGAAGTCGTTCGTATTGTTAATTTGTACAGGTAAAAGCCAACAGGCGTACAGGTAAAAGCCAATGCATCGCATAGATACATCTACATCTACATTGTTGGCCGCAATGTTGCTGCGATGCTTATCGCAGTAGTAGCAGCAGCAGCAGCAGCAGCAGCAGCAACATCAGCAACAACAATGTTATTGGCCAATTGCCTAGCGTTGACATTATCGGGTCGAGATCATTGCCGCCAACGGAGCTACTAACCCGATATCGGACCCGTTTACCGCAAACCCTTTTTGGAGCGTGTTGCTGTCAATGTTGCCGCCGTTGTTGCTGTTGTTGTTGCTGCTACTGTTGCCCAGAGATGTTGTTTGCATTTTAGGAATTTATGTAAACATGTTGTAAGCAATTGTTGCTGCTGCTGTTCCTTCAGTTAAAGGTCAATTTTTCGTGGGAGTATCTGGGCTGAATCTGTCCTTAGCTGAATGGAGCCTTTGTCTTGGCCAACAGCATGCCGCACGCGTGTTGCAATTTAACTTTTATATGCAACGTATGCATTTTTCCTTGCCGATTGCAATCTGAAATCGCGCGCGCTCTTTCCTCCTTCCTCCTTCCTCTGCATATCTGCTCGAGATTCGTGATTATCGTTTGTTGTTTTTGTGAGCAATTAATTAAGCGCTGGAGGCAAAAGAGCTCAGCAACTGGAAAACTTGCTGCCCTGGGTCAGGTATTCCACTTTTTGGGGTAGGTCATTGCAAAGAGCGACAGTTCGATTTAGTACGGTCTGCTGTCTACACTCACCTTTTTGCAGATTATTGTGATGGTGGTGATCGTTCATTTTGGCCTGAAAAGAAAATTAAAAAAGTGGATTGTTATTATTAAATATAAGTATGAAAATGTGTAAGTAATGAATAAGAAAACAAAAATATTTAGGCACCTTTATAACACGACTAAGGAGTAAACGATTACAGGGCAACTTAATAGTCAGAGCTAGTTGGATGTCGATATCGATAGGAATAAAATGATGTTAAGCCTACAAAGTTTTTAATTAATCTTCAAACTGCTTCACAATTCATTCTGTGATGCCCATCAAGAAGACTTTTTACATTTGAGCTGTAACCGTAAATAGACCTTATCGGACATTAAATGAGAGGCTTACAGACTAAAATTTCTTATGATCTTTTATCTTAAGTCTTAAGATTGAAGAATCCACAGTTTCTTATATTTTATTCATAACACTTCATCAAAATACTCTCATTCTAACCGATGCAAACTCTTAAGAAAAATTAAGCTCCCTACCATAATTAATTTAAATAAAATATATAAATAAATAATAAATATTAAATTTAAGTAAAACTATTTTGCATATAATATACTCTATATTACACTCTTTTAATAAACTTTATTATTTGTATTATTATTAATTGTAAATATTTTTTTCATTAATTTTAAACACACTTTTGATTATAAAATCAACTCTCAATTACCATTAAATATTAAATTTATAGTCACAGACTATATGCATCAAAAGCCAATCAAATGCAACTGTCAAAAAAATTAAAAATAATTTCTAAAAACAAAATTCAAATGAATTAATAAGAACAGAAAACAATGCTAAACAATAAAAATATTACAAAAATTGTAAAAATCGTGAATATCTAAGTCAGAATATTGTTGGCGCTGTGCAAATGTTTTCCATGTGGCTGTCAAACAGATTTATGACCAACAAAAAAGCACAACAAATATCTGACAATCGCAAAAATCCAAATCGAATGCGTGACAAAATTCTGATCAAAATAAAAAGAGCGAAAATATATGAATACAAAATCTAAGCGAGAGTTCGAAAAAATATGTGGAAAAAAGCAAATAAAAATAAACATAAAACAAATGTTAGCTGCAGCTTCCGCTTTCGATTGCATGTAAATTGTGAATATGGGTTAAATGCCTCGAGACTATCTCTTACTCTCACTATTCCTTTTTCTCTCTCTCTTTCTAGCTCTATCTCCCTCTTTCTATGGCTGTGCCAGACATGACCTGCGACAGGGCAAACTAAAATGAAATATATACCAGGAAAACCCCCTACAAAAATGTCCGCTACAAATAAAATTCGCGACTGCTTTGGCCTAAACAATTTCGATGTTTAGAAAAAATAAACAAAAAATAGTCCAAACAACAACAAAAACAACGAAATAGAGTTATTTGTATACAATATTGCACACAGCTACAAATCTGAAGGGGGCCGTGTGTTGGGGACTGGAGGGAAAGGAATCGCGCGAATTTTAGGAATGTTTCTGTTTGAGTTTTTTGTTGTTGTTGCTGTTTGCTGGCGTCGTTTTTATTTGCATGTGGCATAGAGTGTAATGGCCACACAATCTATGGACATTTAACGGCACTTGCTTACACCACTTGAACCACTTGCACCACCCTTACCTCGTACTCCTGTTTCAGTGACATCGGATGATGCTCGCTGGCATGCTGATGGCTGCGCGGCGTCGGTGGCCAAAGATTGTAATCGCTAATGTCCTTGGCATGCTGCACGAAATTGGAATGAGAAGGAGGGCAAGAAGAAGAGCAATTAGTATGTTATAAATAATACATAATAATAAAAATACGATTAGAGAACATCAAGAAATATACAAAAGCAAAAAAGAAAACTTTAAATATATTTGATAGTATTACATTTTTTTTGTGTTGACTCTTTCGGCTAAAAGTAAATGCTTTCCAAATGCTTTTCACAAATTATTATGCTGAGTACATTCAATATAATATAGAAAAGCTCTACTTTATCTCACCCATCCTAAGGAAACCATAGCATAAATTTAAATTCAATTTAACGAATCGAATCATACGATTTTACCTATATAAAAATTATTTCTCATATGACATATATGTATTACATTTTGAAAAATAATTTTCGTTCATATTTCACTAGAATGTTAAAGCAAACTCCAGTTTTTAACATAGGTAAAAAGTTGTGTTGAACTATTCCATAAATCAATTAAAATTGTATATTGTATTACAGGTTGAATTCAATAAATTTTTCGCACTTAGGTTGAGGTAATATGAGCTTTATTATTAATAAACATTCATAGAAAAAATGCACTATAGCGCTCACATAGTTTGTAACTTGTTACAAAAGTGAAGCGACAATAACAAAAAAAATAGATATATGTAACTATATAGCGAGGGGAGTTTCAATTGAAATAGAAAACCGCGCTACACACAATCGAAGGTGTCAAAGCGACGGGAAAAGTGCGCCGGCTTTTGGTGCAGTCAAGATAAAACAAAAACAAGTAAGAACGTTGCAGTCGGGCGCCACCGACTGCGTCAGACTCTGTTCCTGTTAAAGGTGTGTAGGCTCAATAAATATGTAGACCGTCCGTCCGTCTTTCCGTATGTTTGAATGCGAGATTATTGAGATTCCTTTTTTGAGCATGTCTTTTACATCAATTTAGCTACAGTCATACAATTTTACATATAGCTTTTTTTTTTTTAAATAAAATACTATTTTGGTTTTTATTATATATTTTGGATACTGGCTCCACATTTCACAAAATCAATTTAATAAAAGTTCAGTGCAAATAAAGCCACATTTACATTTTTTTTAATTTTTTAGGTAAAACCGTATTTTTAATAAAATATAAGGATTTATGCAGAAAGTTTTATCAAAATCCATTAAGTAACATAGAAGTTATAAAAAAAAAAAAAAAACATTTTAATAAATGATAATATCACGCGGCAGCGATGGGAATAGAACCTGGGTCACGCGCTTCGCATGCCACCGACTCTACCCACAACACCACGGCGTCTCTTGCGCCAAATTGAGTTTGGTGTGTTGATTTGGTTAAACAGACTTGCCCCAGTTAGGTCAACTTGAATTTGTTTTAATAAATATAAGGATTTATGCTGAAAATTTTATCAAATCCATTAAATAACATAGAAGTTATAAAAAAAATAAAAAAAAAACATTTTATTAAATGATAATATCACGCGTCAGCGCTGGGTTTCGAACCTGGGTCACGCGCTTCGCATGCCACCACTCTACCCACAACACCACGGCGTCTCTTGCGTGGCTATGTGCCAAACTGAGTTTGGAAGTGTTTTGATTTGGTTAAACAGACTTGCGTTGTGGTAGCGAAGACCCTGCTTCAATCCCCAGTTAGGTCAACTAGAATTTGTTTTACGGAGGCTTACATTATGATTATTATTATTTTTTTTTTTTCGTAAATTTTAATTTCATGAACAGTAACCCACATGTCAAATTTGGATGCTCTACGTCTAAGACTGTAGGAGATACAGTTTTACCCTATTTGCCACGCCCCAAATGGGCGTAGCTATATATAACATATATTTTTGGGTAGAGGTAGGATACTAGTATATATATTCCAAGTCCCAACTCTTTGACGGAAATATTGCCGAAATTATCACGGTTTTAGTAAAAGATATAGTAATTCCCGATTTGCCACGCCCCCAGAAGACGTGGATACATAACTTTTGACTTATCTTAAGAGGAGGTCAACAGTATCCCACATGCAAAATTTGGACGCTCTAGCTCCAAAACTGTAGGAGATACAGTTTTATCCGATTTGCCACGCCCTTAATGGGCGTAAATATCTATAATATATATTTTTGATTCCGAGTGATCTACTTGCACATGTATTCCAAATTTCAAGTCTCTAGCTCTTAATACGCTCAAAATATTATAAGATTTATACAAATCGCTATATATATATTCCCGATTTGGTACGCCCCCAGGGGGCGTGGGTATATAACTTTTTGATGTAACTTAAGGGAAGGTCAACAGTAACCCACATGCCAAATTTGGATGCTCTAGCTTCAAAGCTGTAGAAGATATAGTTTTATCCGATTTGCCACGCCCACAATGGGCGTAGATATATAATCTATATCTTAAAACGTCCGCGTGGTGTACACGAATATATATTCTAAATCCCATTTCTTAGACTGCAATATTGACTAAAATAACAGCGTTTTAGTCTTAATAGATATAGCATTTCCCGATTTGCCACGCCCCCTGTGGGCGTATCGGAAAAATACTCAAACTTGATCTGACGCGGATACACACGAGTATATATTCCAAATTACAAGTCTCTAGCTTCTATAGTGTCCAAATGCTGCGCGTTCATACAGACAGACGGACAGACGGACAGACGGACAGACAGCAAGACGGACATTGCACAAATCCAATAGACTCTTTTTCCCTTTGGGAACAGAGTCTAAAAAGTAGAGAAAAAAGTGTTGCATAGCGCAAGGGGAGTTGCCACCGCGTGTGAAACGCAGCAGCGTGTATGTGTGTTTGAGTGTGTCTGTGGTAGTATGTGTAAACCACGTAACGCTCGTTTTTGTTGCTTTTAGTTGGAGCAGTGTTGGAAAGCGTGCTGCGTACTGTGCGTGTGTGTGTGAGTGTGCCGCAACAACTAGTTAGTAGGTGGACAAACGAAAAGTAGAAGAAATGTCTACAAAAAAATGCAAACACTGCTACACACACACACACACGCATAGTAAACGTGCGATGCTGCGTTGGCAGCTGCTGATGAAGATGACCAGAGTCAGAGTAAGCGCCAGCGCCAGCGACAGGGACATGAACGGAAGTTCTCTCTAACCAACACGCTAGCCTGGCAACCAACAACAACAACAACAAGTAGCTGATGAAGGCGTCGCTTGGCCCACGCCAGCTTCCGCCCAGTCGCCGCCACCGCCACCGCCGCCGCCACGCAGCAGAAATGGAACAAAACGAAAATTCGAAAAAATTTCCCAAAGAAAAGTGGCAAAAAAAAAGAAGAAGAAGGAAATCAAATGGAATATTGGTACAGCGCAGCAGCAGCAGCGCGCTGCATTGCTGTCTCGCTCTAACAGCCACACGCTCGCCCTCTCACTCCCACAGCCGCTCGCTGACCAAAACATTTGGAAGAGCAGGAAACAAAAAGACAAAAAAAAGAAATGGAAAAAATTTGCTAGTGGAAAAAAATCAAAACAAAAATTTTTTTTAACCCCTTCGCAGTGACGCCAACGTCGACGTCAACGCCGACTGCGCTTTGACCACCGGGTGGTGCAGTTTCTATGTCCAGTATGCTGTCTAGCGAGCAAAAAGGCAACAAAAAATTAGGCGGAAAACGTGAATTTTTTTGCAATTGCCGCCCCCATCGAAGCTCCCAAACTCTTGGCAAAAGCGCGTTGTGCACATTGTAGCAACCTTTTGGCCATTCCAGACTTTAACTTTACATTTTTTGAAGCATTTTTTGTTAATTTTTTTTCATTCAACTTATTTGGGCTTCATCTTTTTATGCATGCTGCCGCGCTGTCTGCTTCTATTGATTTTTTTAGCATTTAGATTCTACCAAAGAAATATATATTTTTTTTTGTATTTTTTGCATTGTTCCATGCTCAAATGTTTGAGCACGCCGACAAACCCCGCCTGAGGTTAGAATTTCATAGCTATTGTTGTTGTTTTTGCTGTTGCTCAAATTTGTTCAACTTTATTGCAATTACTTTAAAAATTGAAGTTGGCAGCGGTTTTCGCGGTTTTTCTTCCACTTTTCGCTGCCCCCCATATCGTTTCGTAGTCGCTTTGTATCGGCCCTGACGACTGGCCCCATTAGTCAGTTTTAGCCGCATGCCCCAGCCCTGCTGCGCTTGAGCCTTTCAATTTTCACTTTTCCCCTTGTATTTTTCCAGCTTGTTTTCCTTTTTTGTTGCTTTTCGCTTTTCACTTTAACGTCACGTTGACTTTTTTCTAATTGAAGTATATAAGTATTAATTGCAATGCTTTGTTGTGAGGCGTGCTGTGGTTTAGGGTTTCCTTTCCGCCGGACTGCACGGCAGAGCAGCCAGCCTAACTGACTTTTTAATTGGAAACTTAAAGTAAGCTTAAAACGAATTTAACTAATGATTCACATTGTTCAGTATCGAATTCGTAAAGCAAGTCAACTTCATATGTCTTTTTAGATTTTGTATTTTTATAATATTTAAGTGTGGATAAGAAAGGGATTATGAAACTTATCATAACTTTTTTTAAAGAAATACTTGAAAAAAAATTTTAAAAAAATATATATGAAAGCTCAAAGATATTTGATTCCTTAGATAAACATTGTGAACCATATATTATTTTTTAAACATAATCTAAAAGAGAGAAAAAATATCTCTTTTGGCAGTCTCTATAATTTCAGTTAGGACTCTAATAAGTGTATTTAACAGAGCTGCAAGTCTAAAGCTTCTGTATATAAAACAAGTTTTCTTAAGTCATCAAACTGTATTTTGTTTTAGTTTTGCATCTACACTGCTCGCCTTTTGAATGGGACACTCCCTGGATCTGTATTCATTACAAATGCTCTCAAAGCAAGCCCCAAATGTTGGTAGATTTTTTAAAATATTATTTTGTAAGTACATCACAACCTGATATGGAGTGCTTCTTATTGTTTGATAACAATAATGAAACGGCTTTTTATTTACAATCAAAATAAGATCTCTAGCATTAAGGTTTCGGAGTACTGGGCGGTCGAACACAGGTTTAGGGAGAGTCCTATTCAAGTATCGATCAGTGTATATACAAAACGTACATGAGCCTATTCTTCATATAAATAATTATGTATTCATTATATTATAAATAAAAATGTATTCAAACAATTTCATTTTCAGCCATCATTTGAATCTACTGAATAATGGTAGAGAAATGTAAGCTCTTATTTTTTTTTTACAAGCTTTCTATTTATTTGACTCTATAGCGCAATAGCGCATGTCTATTTAAACCTTGCCGTTTGAGGATGTTTTATTTGCTTTTGTGATAACAACGTTTAGTTACTTGTTTTTTTTCTGTTTTAAGATCTAAACCACTAAAGACAAACTTAATAGGATTCGAAACCTCGTCCTCGTTAAACGGTTTAAGTTCTGGTAACTTAGAAAACTAGTCTATCATGGACATCTAAGCCCAAATTGGTAATGCTTTGTAGATGGGTCTCACTTTTATGATTTGTATCTTAAGCCAAGCCGTATTTAATTATTGATAAATTATTTGAGTAAATGATTCGGTTCATAGTAAAAATAGTTCTGGGTTTCGGGTTTGAATATTTATGGATTCTTCATTTTATATAATCCATTAGCAAATAGTAACCACTGTTTATAGCCTAGACTACACTCTATTTATTCATTGTGATCATATTACATATGTTCTTTACACTATATATAGTTGTAAAAGTTAAAAAAAGCCGAAGAGTTTCTCTAATGAATTGACTTTCAGATGAAATCCTAATTTTAAATACTCATTTTTTTACCTTTGCTCATATATAAATACTTCTTAGCTAAGCGTTAATGAGGCAAAAATTGCGCACAAATCAAGTCGAAAGCAATTTCAAGTTGGGCTTTTTCTTAACTTAACTTGGAAAGAAGAAAATTAAGTGCAATTGCTTTCAAAATTAATTAGTAAACTTTCCATGGTACTCCCTCTATCTTTCTATCCCCTTCTTACACTCCCTTTCTAGCGCTGCTGCTCTTCAACTAATTTTAGAAATGCAAGTGACAACAACAACAACCCGCTGATTATTGACTTCGAGCTCAACGCGTTGATTGTTAAACTTTAAAAAATTAATTAACTGCGGATATCCTTTAAAAATCATTCGACAGGATCTTAAATTGCTTTTGCAAGGGCAAAGCACTCGTTAACGAAAGTGGGGAGAGGGAAGAACCTTTTCCAGAGTCTTTCCCACTCGCCGTTGTCCTTGGAGACAATCAATCTCCATTCAAAACAATCATTTCAGCGCACGAAAAAGTGAAAAGCGAGCCAATGGAAGAAAAGCGATTCAGTTCAAAAATAAAATTAAAAGAAAATCAAAGTAAGCAAAAAATAAAATCTAGAAAAAAACCAAAACAAAGTTCAACGCGTTGCGCCAAGAAAAACTTGTTTACATCTTAAAAAGAAAAAAATTAAAACACGCGAAAAATGCAACAACAAAAAAAAATAAAATAAAAAACTCCAAGAATTTTTTTGCAGCGTGGCACGCGAGAGCGAAACGCAGTCAAGAGCAAGGATATTCATAAAAGAAGCAGTAGGAAAGGTACAAAAAAAAAATGTGCGTTGCGGGGAAAAAAAGGACAAAAAATTGGAGGATGCTGCTCAAAGGACACACTCTTTTTATTTTTTAGCGTCGCGTCTGCTTGCGTTTGCAGAGGAGAAGGCAGCTGGACTTAGACTGGAAGTGGCATTGGCAGGGGGTCAAAAGGAGGAGAGGGAGCTAGAACAGGGGCAGGGTCCGCGTCTCGCTTCCGTTCGTGTGGCAACAGACAGAAACGGTTTGGGTTTTGGTCAGTTGCCGGCTGAAGTTCGAGTCGAGTGAAAGTGCAGCAGTGTTAGACAGTAGCTGCCCAAAGGAGCTTTGAGCAGGACGAGATATACTTTGTCCAGAGGGGCTGGCGAGCTGAGCGGTAATGCGTTGACCTGAAGTTGGATTGCTGTTTGGTCAAGGTCCTTGCACTTGTACTAGAGCTTTGCTCAAGCTTGCGAACAGCCGTTGGTTCGTTTTACAACACTGCGATTGTTTAAGTAGACAACATATTTGTATCAAAAATCAGTATTCTGAGTTTTTCGGACACTCGGAACTAATATTCTGCACTTTGTAGATATAAAATAAATATGTTACTTAGAGAAACCAAATCTATAATACTTCGATTCCTGAAAGCTGGATAGGATAACTTGTCTTAGAGATAACATACATACATATGCTTTTAATAATACTTTCAAAGCTTTGCAACGAAATCTTTCCAGTGAAATAATAACTTATCTACCTCGGACTTGGGTATAGTTACTGATATTTCATTTAACTTCTTTCTATTTAACTTATTCCCTTTTAATGTTTCTTCCCGCGTCTCACCTTGCCCATTTGCTAATTACCCACTTGGAGCACTTCCCCTTCACTTTCATTCTTTGACTCATTTTGTTTTTGTTTTAAGAAGTGCTCATTTAATTCACTTAGAGCGACAAGTTTTAGTCTCTTATTAATTATTAAGTTCTTAGTTCTTTTTAGTCAGTTGCGCTTCCCATGGCCCTACCACGCCCACTTTTAACACCGATATAGTCGAGCGCCTTCTCAGCGACTCCGGCAGCTGCCAACTGCAGAAAACTTTGCTCAAAGTTCGCTCAACCAAAAATTGGGGAAGGTAAAAAAAACGAAAAGACTTTAAATTTTTTTTATTTTTTCCACTTTAAATACTCGTTCAACAGTTGAATTAAAGTATATTGGTTTTGCTAAAGACTTATAAAACTGAAATTTTGTAACATAAAGTGTTCAGAATATATCAAATAAATTAAGGGAACTGATAATTAAAAACCTTCTCTACAGAACAACTTAAAGGTCTAAGGCAGCAATGCTATTTCAGCCTTTTTTCTGACTTAATTGTCATTGTTTTTTTAGTCTAGCCGGAAAATGTTAGACACCCATTGTACGGAAATCTGTTCTTTTTTATTTCTAATTGCAAAATTTTTTTCATAACAATTAACGTAGGTGAATCAGCCTAATACTCGTAATCATCGTATCACCACTTAAAATGTATTAGATTTGTGATCGTAGGTTATCGATTAGTGGAACAGTCAATCTCCTATAATTTTTTTTAAAAATTCACTTGAATGTTTGTCCTTTTTATTTCCTTTTGTTCACCCGTTTGTTTTTTTTTTGTTTCCCGCAGCTGGCAACACTGGTGTGAGTCATCGGTAAAATTTGGTTATTTAATTATTTTTATTTTATATTTTTAGCGTTTGAACATTACGTAGCTGTTTGGTGTCTAGCTGTTTGTTAAAAGCTTGAAGCTTGAGATATATATTCTTGAATACCCTGATAGTGTTCCCATACCGTGTACCTCCAATATTTCTTATATCTCAAAAATTGTAATTTTTGTATAGTGAACGAGTATTAAGCAGTTGGTTCATTCATACTTTTTTTTTTCTTTACTGCAGCTGACAAACAGTTCGCAACAGCCACGCCCCGTAAAGGACGGCTATACCAGGGTGTTGTATACTCACATCGACATTGCCATTCCACATGTAGTGCATGCCGACCGCAGCGCTGGGATCATGATGCGTCTGCCCGGTCATATGCTCGGCCATCACGGCACTCATCCAATGGACCAGGCCCTGGGTGGGATTCTGGCCCTGAACACCGCCGATCGGCATGTTGACAGCGGCGGCAGCGGCGGCGGCGGCGGCAACAGCGGCAGCAGTTGCGTTGCTGTTGTTGTTGTCGTGGGTCTTGCAGGTGGCAGCAGCCGTTGATGGCTGCGCGCTGCCTGTTTCCGGTGGAGATTTTACGGAATTGGCGTAGTTAGCGCGGGTCTGCGTTGCGGGTGGATTCAAATTAATTGCGGAACCAACTTGACTGGCGTCCACGGGCGGCGTTGGTGGCGTCGCTGGCGAAAGTCCTTGCCCAGGTCCTGTAACGTTCGCTGGGTGTGAATTGTGCTGATTGTTGTTGTTGCTGTTGACGACTTCGTTGCCCGTTGACCAGGCGTAGCCGTTGTTGTTGTTGCTGTTATTTTGGGGTTTCTGCAAAGAAGAAAAATGTGTTGTTTTGTTTTGGTTGAAAAGGGTTATTCATATTTTTTTTTAAGGCCGCCCAAACATTGAGCATGAAATATTAAATGATATTTTGATGATTTCTCATGTTGTTGTTGCCAGAGAAAACAGCAATTTTTTTTGTTGGGTCTACCCATAATTAGCGTAAACAAACAAACGGAATTTTATATTTTTCTAAGACTTCTTTTATATTGGAGGTAAAGGTTAAAAACAAGTCGGAGACGGGTCGTCGACGGAAATACTTTAATTGGATTTTAAAGCTAATTATAACAGTTTGTATGACTAGAGCAGGAGTTAAGAATCCAGCGAAAGTGCTTTAGCTTAACTTTGGATATTCAAATTTAATTATAATTTAAGAGTAATACGTATCTAAAACTAGAGGGATGGGCTAACTTACTAATTGTAAAGGAAATAAGTAATGTTTTTCTGATTTGCCAAGAAGAGATCACGATTGACGTATTTGCTAACTTTTGAATCTCAGGTGAAAATTATAGAAGAAACAGTTCCTACCTATTTGCCACGCCCCTAATTAGCGTAGCTATATATAATATATGTTTTTGTATGGGAGAAGTTCATACAAAAATATATTTTTTAAAATTCAAGACTCTGGCTCGAGCAGCGCCGGAAATACTAGAGGATTGATGACAAACACTGAAGAAACTTCTCGATTTGCCACGCCCCTAGTGGATATGAATATATAACTTTTTAATTGATCTGAAGGAGAGGTCAACAGTAGCCTACTTGCCAAAAGTGGATGTTCTAGCTCTTAAGCTGCAGAAGATATAGTTTTACGCGGTTTGCCACGCCATCAAATGACATAGCTCTATATACTATACATTTTTTGTATGGGGATGGGTTACAGAAGTATATGGTCTCCATTTCAAGTCTTTTAAGTTGATAGCGCCCACATTTTTCCACTGAAAATTTTATCAAACCGATCTGTCCTGTGGGAGCTATAGCATATAGTCGTCCGATCTGGATGATTCCGAGATATACAATGCTTGCAGCAGAAAAAAACCTGTGTGAAAAATTTCAGCTCTGTAGCTCGGAGGAGACTGCGTTGATCCAGACAGAGGGACAGACAGACAGATGGACAGATAAACCGATATATACCAACTCAGCTCGTAGTGCGGATCAAAAAGATATATACTTTGTATGGTCGAAGATGCTTCCTTCTGTGTGAAAATTAATATACTCTTTTTACAAGGGTATAATGAGAACAAAAAAAAATATATTCCGAATATAATTATAAATTATAATTATATAAAAAATATAATTATAAATAAAAGTCAAAGCTAAATAGAGCTTAAAAATGTATAAAAACGTAACAAACGGCTTGCTGCAGAAACTGTAAATCAAAAGAAGAACTTAAGACTTGAAAGAGACATAATTTTCTAAACATATATTTCATTTTAAAAACCTATTGAAATGAAAACAAACATTTTTTATATAACAATTTTTTCTATTTATTGATCGATTAGTTTTTTAAGACTATTAATGTACAATTAAATTTTTTATTTTGGTAAAATAAATTTTAACTTAAAAATGAATATCAAAATATTATACAAAATAAGCTTGGGTATATTAAAAAAATTTGAACTTTTGCTTGTACGAAAGCATAAATTGTGTCTGATGAATACAAATAAAATACATCAATGAATACAAATAAAATACATCAAGTTTTTATAAATACATATATTTTATTTTATTTCTGATGAAATATATATCAATTGTTTGTAAGGTTACTTCTTCAAATTCATTCTCAATTTATTTAGCTGAACTTTCGTATACTAACATGGTCAGCTATCTCCGCATTGCGAACTTTCTCATGGACCAGCTCCTTCCCCTTTGACTCAGCCACATCCTGCGGCTTCAGCTGACTGCGCTTCGCCGACTCTACAGCTGCCACGCACACAGCGGAGAACAACAAATTGCTCGACAGGTGGGCGGGTGGAGGAGTGGCCGTAGCCACTGGCTTGGTGGGCGGCGTGGGCGAAGGCGTCTGGGGGTACCAGCGGCTGTGCTCGCATTGCTGTTGCTGCTGCTGCTGCTGTTGCTGCTGGAGCACGGCGCTAGCGAAGAGACTCGTGTAGAACTCGGCGGGCATAAGAAAAGGTGCTGGAGTGGGCGTGGCAGCGCTAAGTGCGTCCATATAGCTGCCCAAGTCCTGGGTGCGACGGCGTCGCAGCTGATCCTTAAGCATGTTGGCGCTCAAATGTAGGCAACACCTTTTCTCTCTCTCACACTTTCACTTCCGTTGCGTCCGGCAATTTGTCTAACTCGTGCGGCGTTTGTTCGATTTACACATGCAAGTAAAACAGCGACAGCGCCGCAGGCGCGCAACAAATACAACAAGTGGCATAAAAAACAAACAAACAAATGAACACAAAAACTTTTTGATGGCGCCGAGTTTTTGGTTTTTTCTTTTGCTAAACTTTTATTTGATGGCAGGGGAAAAGTTTTGAAAGTATTTGATATGCTTTATTTGTAGCTGTCGCGTTTTTCCCCCCAAACACTATTTTGTATTTTTAGATGCAGTTTTTGTTGCAATACAAATAGAAAGGAAAACAAAAACAAAATTCTCGGATGACCTTGAAAATGTTGGCAGCGCGTAAAAATATTTCTGTTTTTATTTAGGAAGTTTTTCTATTTTATTTCTCTCTCATTTTTTGCCTCTGTTTAGTTTGCAGCTTGTTGCGGACTTTGCTTTTGATTTATTTGCTGCTTTGGCTGATTTGTTGTTGTTGATTTTACATTTTGTGGCATTTTGCGTGTTGCACTTTATTTTATTGTGATCTCTTTCAGATTGTCGCTATTTGAATTGGGTGTTTTTTAGATTGGTAAGTTGGCAATTTGCTTATTTGAAGAGCTAACGAAGGACCTTGAAATGGCCAAAGTGCTCTAAATTTTATTGACTTAATAGTAAAAAGATTTACTTTTAAACTTAAATAACAACTTAATATTTTTTATTAATCAACAATAGAAATTACTAAGGAATTGTTCAAATTTAATGTAGAAATACAATTAGTCAATAATAAATATAAATAAAATTACAATTATATGTTATAATAAAAAATCAAATTCTTAACATTAAAATTAATTTTTTGATTACAACACAATAAAATAAATACTAAATAGATAAAATATACATAAAATTTAAATATTATTTTTATTTGATTTATTATTTATTTTTGATAAAACATACTCGAACATTTATTTTATTTGCTTGTGTTCATGATAATTATATTCATATATTTATTTAACGTCGTTTTTATTGCTTTTATTTGGATTTTATTTGTAAATCAATATTTTTTGAAAATATTTTAATTCTCTTTGAAAGATTTTATTTTACAATTTTTTTTTTTAATTACTCTTATGTATAATTGTTGATTATTTTGCACTTTGTGCTTTTTAGGAACTTCACGTTGCAAATTTTCACTTTTTCTTCAACTTTTTTCATATCTTTTTAAAACTTTTGCACTTTCTTTAGGAACTTTTGTTGCAGCTTTTGCTTTGCCTGCTAAGCCGAAAAAACACGCGTTTGACACACGCTTTGATTTATTTCTTGCTGCATCACGTATACGCCACCGCAAGGGCCACTTGTATGGGAACGTAACACGACACATATATATTTTATATATAAACATATATCTATGATATATATCAGATGTCAGATTTTAGATAAATCAATTGCGCGGGCTCTGCTTCACAGTTAGTTGCTATGCATATTACGCATACGCCGCGTTTCAGCTCGAGCTGCAGCTAAAAACAGTCACTGTTATCTCTGTGTGCATGTTTGGGTATGTATGTGTGTGTATGTGTGTGTGTCTGTCGAGTCCTTGTCTCAGTCCCGTCCGTCTCTGTCGTGCAGTCAGCGAGCGTGGGATAGCTTGCAACAACTGAACAACAGAAACTCAAAGTGCAGCAGCTGAAGCTGAAGCTGAAGCCGTAGCTGAAGCCGCAAAAGAAATTGCGAACGCGCGCGAAGCAGTCAAATATGTATACAAAGAAATATATACACAAACACATGAACTCACACACACACACACATGGCTTATGTGTGTGCGTGTGTAAAACTGTTTTGTATGTTGTGAATGTATTTTTTTTTGCTGCTGCTGAAGCTGCTGCTTCGCTTTGCTGCCTTCGTCTGCCCGAGATATTGTTGTGTTCTTTTTTTCCATTTTTTCCTTGTGTGCTTCATTTTTGTTTTTTCTTTCTTATTTTATAATTTTTACTCCTTGCTCCTTTTTTATGCACGCTGCCGTTATAAAGACATACATTTGCAGCGCACTGCAGCATTTTCTTGTAAGAAAACGTATAAGAAAAAAAAATATAGCTGAATTTGCGCGATGTCCTGCAGGCAGGCAGAGGCGGGGCGAATGGAGAGAAGAGGGTGGTCACGGGTTGGGGGCGTTGGAGCCCGAGTCCAGTAAGCTGCGCATTTGGAGCAAGGTTTGGGCCACAGTACGGCAGATTGATTTTCTTTTATACGGTTTGCTCATGTTTGTGATTTTTATTATGTTTTTCTTGCTGCTGCTATTTCATGTTATGTGTGTGTGTGCTAAAAGTTTCTAAGTACTATTGCAACTGAAGACGAGCTGGTGTTAAGCGTTCAGTATACTCTATGTAAGAGAATTCTGAACAAATTCAAGTGCGAAAGGGAAAAGTTAAACAAAGCTTAAAGTCAAAAAGCAGGAAAAACTTTGTCAAAGGATTAACACATTTGTAGTCCTTGACAGTCTTATTCGTATTATTGATTGCCATAGGCATATACTATAGGCCATATATTAAGTAGTTTATAGACTCCCTACTCCTCGTCCATTCCACGTCTAAATCACGATAATCCCACATTATTTATCCCACAATTGTGTGCAAATTGCGTTCGGGGCACTAATTAATGTATCAGGCGTATTAATCTTAGTCAAAAAATGCGCACAAATTAAAGCGACTACAAAATAATTGTAAACAATAACAAACTTTTCAATTTAAGTGGAAATTAATGTTTTTAAATATATTATTTTATATACTTTTAATATGAATTTAAACTAAAACCTACTTCATAATTTATATTAAAAAAAAACTTTCACTACCTATCAAAATAGAGCCTACCGAGCATCTAGTGTTGTGCAATTTCCTAAATATGCAATATCCAAACACTTTTCAACTAAGAATTTTACTTGTACTACATAAAAGTGTTGTTTTTAATAGAAATCTCTTTGCGCTGTTGTTCAAAACAGCCTAAGTAAAAATACATTACTATAAGCCATGATTTTCAAACAAGTGATGCACAGAAGTAGAACGAAACGAAAATTTCAATTTATTTGAATATTTCGGATACACTTAAGCCTTTATCTGCATGAACTATCCAACACTGTTATATCTTCCAGTTAAAAGAGTGTTGAGCAGTCATCGAATGTGTTTATAATTTCAACCAGAAACTAAGCAGTTGCAAGTGCAACAGAAGAGATACAGATACGATGCAGCTAAAGCTAAATCTAGGGGTATGGAACTACACCCTAGGCAGCTGAACTTAAGATTTTATTTCCCACGATACGTCGGAAGAAGCAAGTCAAGTTCTTGTAGCTGTTGATGATACTTTTAGTTGGTGAGTAGATGTATAGGTTTATGTTGGTAAGTTGTTTGATTTGTTTGTTTGTGAGTCACGTGGCGCCACCTAGCGTTTGTTAGAAAAAGAAAAACACGCGACGCGTACGCGGCACGTCGCGCCGTCGACCAATAGATTTGGCCAAACGCAAGCGAACTGAAGACAACGACAGTTGCAGCGCGCCAAAGGCCACGGACACATGCAACAATCGTGAGCGTCGCAGTCGGCGTCGACTGCGCCGGAAGCAGCAGCAGGACGACTTATGGCAGCAGTCGCAGCACCATCCATGTTTGTTGTAAGTAGCAGCAGCAAGAGCAGCAGCAAAAATGGCGCGCGCGAAGAGGAAACTCAAGAAATAGCAGCAGCAGCAGCTAGGTCCTGGGCCAGGACACACACTCTTACTCAAATAGCAGGAGCATAAAAAAATTCTAGTAAAATTGTATTCTTTTTTTTGCCATCACATGAAGCAAAAAAATAGCAGCGCCTGAAAGAAAATACATTGCAAAAAGGAGCAAAAAACGAAATAATAACAAAAAGTTGTAAAAGAAAAGCGAAAACCGTGTGATGTCCTGGCACACACACACACACACACACATACACACTGGCAGCGCGGCGACGACACATCGAAGAAAGGATAAAAACATTCAACATTCAAGCCAGCAGCGACGCCGGCGCTGGCGTCGACGCCGACGTCAAGCGTCAGCGCTTGGCCGTTAACATTTCATGAGCATCAATTCCTTTGCCTTCATTTTGTTTATTATATATCTATATATATACATGCACACATATAAATATATCCTTGTTGGGGCTTAGCTTCTGCACTTTTAGCGAAAGAATTTTTTCTATTTATTTTTTAGCATTTTTTTAGTTGTTTGTTTTTCCTAATCGGATCATATAGTTCTATGCTTTTTATTATTATCCTCAATAATTGCTCAATAAAGCTACATTGTTTTCAGTTATCCTTACACAGCTCACTATCCCCTTTTACCCTTCCCTTTAGCTGTTCCTTTGGTGTGTTTTTTTTTAAGCGCCTTAAAAACAACTTAACAAACGAAACAAGAAAACTTTTTGCCCGCAACTGCAATACGCTGGCAGCGCTGCTCGCGCCTACGTCGACGTCGTCGTTGACGTCGTAAATGCAATGCGCGCTGAGTAAAAGAAAATAAAAATAAGAGAAAACAAGTATCCTGTACCAGGAGCTGAAGCATATGTTTTTATGTGCGCTGCTTTTTTATGTGCCAGGATTTCGTTAGCTACGCGAATATTCGCTACACACACACAGACACACACACTTACACACACAAGTTATATGGCCTTGCTTGTGCATTCGCTGATAACAGCAAAGGATATGCTGTTGCAGCTAAAGCTGAACGTGTCCTTTAAGATGCGTGGCGACCAGCGTGCAGCGGATGCGAAAATTGCCTGAGAACTACGTTACAGAATAATTGAAATAAAAGGACGAGCCATAAAGAGCAAGAGACAATGGGTGTTGAAAATAACAATTGTCTCTACGACTTTCACTAATGTTAAGTTGAGATAGCAGATGTCTTAATATTACTAAATCTAGGAATAGGATGTGGTAGAGAAACATTTAGAGGAAGGAGTATAGGAACAGTGATAAGATAAAATATAAAAAATTGTTCAGAAATACAGTCGAATCCCGATAATTCGTCTCCCGCTTAATCAAAAATCTTAATAATTCAAAAAAATTCTGTTCCCTTGAAAAACCTTTGTTTGAATTCCTGTTCGATGAATCGATTTCCTGTGTAATTCGTGAAAACATAGATCCCCTTGCCATTTCGAACTATCGGGATTCAACCATATAAATAGAAATGGAATTAGCTATATAAATCGCAAAGGGAATGTAAGAGAAAAAATAGGTATGAAAATATAAACACAAAAAGAAACTGAATTTTGAATAGGAAAAAATTGTATGCCCAAATATGTTATATGTATTTTCCTTTTATTTTCTTTTTTTTTATTGAAGATTTCTTGCTGTTTGACTCTATAGCGCATGTCTAATGAAAACTTTAGTTTTCAGGATGGCTTATTTGCCATTGTGCTTAGTTGTTTTTTTTGCTTAATATGTTCTAAGATCAAAACTACCAAAGACAAACACAATACAATCATGCCCAATTGCCAGGGATTCGAAGCCGGTTTCTCATCACACGAATTGCCTTAAGTTCTAGGCAACTCGTCTGCTGTGGACGGCATTTATTTTCATTATTATGAAACATTTCTTAAATCTTGATTAGCAATTAATTAATTATTAATTAATTAGCTAAATTAATTAATTAATAATAGCAAGCACAGCCTCGAATGAAAATAACTTCTTAGCTGCAACTTGATTAAAAATCCTTTTGTCATTTGGAAAAAATTCAATTTTGGTAGCCAATTTTCAATATTGTTTTCTAATTTCTAAAAATCTTTTCGTTTCCCCGAAAAATGCCATCAAGACTAAGTCAGCTAAAATTGGCATCCAATCCTGACCTGCCCCTCTTTGATTCATCAGGTCAACCTAAAAAGCCTCAAGAAGGTTCCACAAGTTGTTTTTGCGCTTGCCATAAAGGACATTTTTGAGCAGCACCTGTTGCACCTGTCTACTTTCAGTCAGGATAAAGACTGAACAAGCCGAGCGCAAGTTAATTCAATTGCAGAGCTTTTCGATTAAAGCTTTCGGGCACAGCACTTTCGCTGCTTAATTATGGCATATCCTGTGCGCGAACCAGCTCAGCACAAAAAATGTCCTGCGCCCATAAAAAGCCAACACAAGCTTCCAGACTTTGCGCTCAAGAGAGCGAAAACCCGCTCAAACTTTGGCCGCGCTCTTTAAGCAAAGCAAAGAGTTGCCAGTTGCTGTCTCTCTCACATCGACTGTGCGGGTGCGTGTGTGTGTGTGTGTGTATGGGGGCGTGTTTGTTATCATGTTTTTTATTCGCTGTCGTTTTTTGCTGGTCCCCCGTTTTTGTGTCTCTCCCTTTTTTTCGTGGCTTTTAAGTGTTATTGGATGATTTCATGAAAATTGAATTGGAGACACGCCCCTTTTGGTGGCATGTGGCATGTGGCAAGTGCGACTTACCCGAAACTGGTGCTCCACAGGGCAGTCGAGGCTCAGGGCATAGTCCTCGACCAGCGTTGAGTGCCCAGTTGTCTGCTCCCCGAAAACCTGCTCGATTTTAATCGCCGGGCTCGGTGCAGTTGCTGTTGCAGTGGCAGTTGCAGCAACGGGATGCGCGGCAGCTGCAGCAGCGGCGGCCGCAGCGAATGTGCCCTCAACAATTATTGGCGCCGGCTCGGCTGCTGCACTCTGGCCAAGTCCAACACCAACTCCAAGTCCAAGTCCAAGACCAAGTCCGAGTCCATGGTTGCTGCTGCTGCTGCTGCTGCTGTGGCAGGGCGTTGAGGGCGTTGGGGGGCAGGGCGTGACCGCATGACCCTCGTGATAGGGCGTCACAACGAACGAGGGATACGATCGGAACTGATGGTAGTCGGTGTGTGGATGATGCGCCAGCTGTGGTCCTTTGTACCAGGTACCATGCATAATCATTTAAACTGATCAACGGCGGCGTTGTTCAACACTATCTTTCGCACTTAACGAGCAATTTATTAATTGAATTTCGATAATTCAGTTAAATTTCTCAATTACTTTTGTCACTTTTCATGCACTTTTTTGATGAGATTTGCTTTTGGCAACTCATTTGATTTATTTTTTCTTGTTTTCTTTATGTTTTTAGCTTTTATAGGCAGTATGCTGCCTAATTAAAGGAATTTCAAATATAGTATTATTTTTATTCAAGATCTCAGTCTAGAGCAAAACCCAATCCCTATCTCTTTTTGAACTGTTCCAATTCAATGATAAAGTTCATCTAAATTTTCTTATCTCTACATAGTAGTTTCTACTATTATACAGTTGATCAATAAAACTTTCTACTTTGATCCTGGTTTTTACAACGAAAATCAGTTTAAACCATAATTTTCAAATTTAAATGCAATAACGCAATTTTTATATTTTATCTTTTGCAAATTTCTTAAAAGTTTACTTAATAAAATACTTAAAGTTTAGTCTTTGATCATTCCTATACTGTTAGAAAAGTATTAGGCTTTATGCTATGGTTTATTATGAATCTTTCTCAGAAAATTCGTAGTTATTTGATAGGATCTTAACTTTTTTATTAATTAAGCTGATTTGCTTTCAAATTCGTTTTTTTGTAAAAGGAAAGTATTGGGCTTCAATTAGGTTTTTCGTTTTTTCTATAGCATGTTTAATAGCCTTTCAAAATTTCACCCTTCAAACACTCGAGTAAAACTACTTGAATGCAGCTCAGTCAAAAATCATATCATACCAATGAATTACGTAGTGTTGTATTGGAACTATGCGAACCATTTTGTTTGAAGCTCATGTTCTTTCAAAGTATTCTGAATAAATCCAAGATTAAACAGTCTTCTAAATACCAATAAAATCTTTATACTTAAAGATTAAAGACAAAATATGGATTATAATAATTTATATATTTTATTCATGTAGATCCTAGCTAGAACTATTCTGTTATCATTTGTACTTTAGCATCTACCATTTTTGAACCTTTAAATACTCTATCTTTCAAAAATATACTCGAGTTTCACATTCATTATGATTAAGTGGATTTTTGTTATTTACTTGACTTTCACTTTTGAGCAAATGCAGTTGGCAATTAGCAGAATCGAGTTGCACTTTTATTATTCTGAGTGTAATCAAAATGGCGTCACAATATTCATTCACGCACGACTCACAACTTTTGGCTTGCTTTCTTTGCTGTTGCTGTTGTGTTTAACAATATGTTGCACTTGCTTGTTGCTGTCGCTGTTGTAGCTGTTGTAGTTGTTGTTGTTGCACTTTTTTAACGCGCTTGTTAATTGTGAATGCAGAGCAGAGGCCAGCTGCAACTGCTGCGGTATGGCGAAAATGCGTTGCACTTGGCGACTGCAACAAAATTCTTGGCGTAACGCGCGCTCAAACACAAAAAACGCACTCGCTGGCAATCGAGGAGCCTGGCTTAAAATTGTTAACTGGAATACTGGGCACTGTCTACTGCTACTGTCCACAGGGCTGGGCTGCTGGCCACTGGCTGGTACAGTGGCTACTCGATAGTCTGTGGCCCGCAAAAAACTATGCTGCCAGCTCGCAAGAATTCCGAACTCGAATGCTGGCTGAGCCAACGAAAAAAACATTCAAATGCCTTCGCCGCCAAATCGCAGCCACTGCGACGACGACGACGACGACGACGACGTCGACAGCAGCATACCCACACATACACGCTCTCGCTGTGGCTGCTGTGCGCTCTCGCTCTGACGTAGCAGCTTTTTGTGTGTGGAAGCGGGAGGGGTGGGGATACTGCGGCGCATGCTCAGCTTTTTGCTTCTTTTTGGCGCGCGCAAGCAAAGCAAACAAAGCACTCTCTCTCCAGTTTGATCTCTCTCTCAAGCGCGCGCTCTCTCTCTCTCTCTCTCAGCTGCTGTTGCTGCTGCTGTTTAAAAAAAATTGTTTGTGGTTTTTGCTTTACAGCGCTCTTGAGCAGCTTTGATTTGAGTTTTGCTCTTTGAGCGTGTGAGGCGTTAAGCGTGGGCGTCATCCAGCTAAAATGGAAAGTTCAAGCTCTAATCCAAGCTACAATTAACTATTTAAGTAGGCGTGTCTTTCAGCTACTTTTATTATTAACTTCAAAACATAAAATGTTTAGTTTAGGGCTTCCTTTTTCGGCAATCCATAATTAAAATTTCAAGCTTTCAATAATCTAAATATGGCCGATGAACAAGAGCCTCCACCACGAGCTGCTGAACAGGAGGAGCCTCCCCCACATGCCAACGATGAACAACAGCCAGCGGCCGAGGAGGAGCGCAAGTCGAATCCCGACGAGAAACGTGATTCGAGCAAACGACCAAGCAATCGACCAAGCAATCGACCAAGCAATAGTCCAAGCAATCAACCAAGCAGTAGTCCAAGCAATCTCCCAAGCAATATACTAAGCAATAGTTCAAGCAAGACTCCAAGCAATCTACCAAGCAAAAGTCCCAGCAATCGATCCTCGCGGGGCAAGAAGAGTACGCCTCTCGATGAGGAGGAGGACGAAGATGAGCCTCCCAAGAGTAATTTAGTATATGGCTTCCAGATAGTTCGCGCCGTCGTCATCTTCGTCGTGGGTGCCGCCATGGCCTGTGAGTTGACCGGGGTCATCCTTTGGCGCAGCCTTGAGCGGAGTCGTCCGTTGCCGTAGCCTTGAGCTTAGGTTTGATGAACCGCCACTCGTTGAAACAGATTTTTTTTTGCAGAACCTTTTATAAAAGCCGCTAAGATTTGTATATAAAATAATTTTTGTTCAGTTCGAAAAATTATATTTTAAAAAGGAAGAAAAATTCTTAGATAGCAGATAAAAATCATGGCTGGCATAAAAATATTTAGAATATAATCAAGTTTTAGAAAAAGAAAACATTTGTTTTAAAATCTTTTTTCGATTTCTATTATAATTTTACTTCATAAATCCTTAAATCTTCAATTTTTGATAATTAGCATAAAAGATGTTGTAATGAAAGACAAATTCAGATAAACATATTTAGCATAATAGATGCTAATATATATTTCATGTGTCAAAACACAGCTCGATAGAGATGTTTCAATGAAGTAGATGTATTATAATATGATTCGCAATCAGCTCGATGTTGTATGCTTCCACACTTCAGGGTTATTCACCAGCAACAGTGGGCGTAGTACAGTAAAAATACAGTAAAAACGATAAAAAGCATCCGTCGCGTTGGACGCACATTAGCCCATTGACCAACTTTTGCGGATCGGGCAACAATAATGAGTTTTTAATACATGTAATATTCAAATTAAAATGTTTTTTTTTGCTTCAAAAGCCGCTAGCAAAAACGAAAATCAAATACATAACCGTATAAATGCGCTTTTTTTAAGTTTTGCTCATTTTTTTTCCTCACACGCGGCCAATAATCGCACGTATTCATTTCAAGTGCACATAAAAACACTCAAACGAAAGCTCAAGAGCGGCCAGCGCAAAAAGCGCAGTGGGCGCTCTCTTAAAAAAAAGACGACCGAGCGAGACAACAGGCGGCAGCAGCAGCGCAGGCAGCAGCAGCGCAGGCAGCGCTGTGGAGCGAGCAGTGCAGCGTGTGCCAAAGGCGGCGGAATTTTTATTGGAGCACTTGACGATGCGTTTTTTTTTGTTTCGTTTTCCTTGTTTTTGTATTGTCTCTCCGGCTGCTCGCCTTTGGATTGGCATTTTTTCTCCTTTTCGTGTAGTGTCTGGCAGCGTTGGCAGTTTTTATATGCAGCTGCTCTCTTCGCTCTTTGGCTATGGCTGCTTCGTTCGTTGTTGCTGTTGAAGAGGATTTTTGGGCTCGGCTGACAACTGCAACAATTCCGTAGGGGAAAAGCGCCTGCATAAAATTAAAAAAAATTAAATGAAATGAAAATAAAGAGTCGGACTGCATGGCATTATGCAATGGCAGGTTAGTTAATCAATGCAACTGCAACAGCAACTGCAACGTTGCCACCTTTGGGGAATATAGGTACATGGGGGCCGCTGCAAGTGGAATGCGAAACGCTCGCAATGCTGTAATGCTTGCCATTTTTGCATTACTAGGAAATTGCTTTATTTAGCGCTACAATTCGCGACGGCAAACAATAATAATCATAATATAACACAAAGTGCATTTCATTTAATGTGCACTCCCCGACGCTTATCAACTAATTTGATTATTTCATTCAATCAGCGCCAACAACAACTGCAATTAGTTTACCGTTTTTTTTTGGTTTATTTATTTCAGTTTGTGCTGTATTTCCATTTGTTTGGGCTGTCATTTCAACTGTTTGCACTGTCATCAATGCAATTTTTACCAGTTGCATATAGAGAAAGGGGGTATTATACTTGTTTCGCTATAAATATTCTGAAATGTGTTCTTAATGCTTCTCGTGCTAGCAAATATAAAACAAAATAAAGTATGTATTGTGATAATATATTATCTTACTTTTATTTCATATGTGTTAAAAACCAAAGTAGTATTTAATTTGTGTCAGAGAGTTTAGCTCTTCCAAATAAAAGAAATATTTCAATTCAATTTATGCGTATAAATAATTGTTTAAAAAGTCTTAAGTTTCTATTATTTAAAAAAAAAATTAAATGTAAATATAATTTATTTATTTCAGTATATTTTTTATAATTAAAATGAACTAATATGGAAAATATACTTTTCCATTTATATATAAAAGAGAAACTTATTCAAAAACAGTAACAACAGTAGCAAATCTTAAGATAAAATTGAAAAAAGTCTTTCTGGGCAAATAAAAAAACGTTATAGCCAAAGTTGCTACATATAAATAGTCTTGAATATATGTAACGATTCTTATTTTCCTTATTTCATGTCGATATTTTGCATTTATCATTAAATATTTCACCAATTGCATGAAACTTAACCGTTCCTATTATATTGAACACAACTGTATATGTCTACTATTATTATCAATATAAAATACACATATATTTGTAAACTATAACTTGTTATATTCAGGGATTCAGGAAATTTTCTTCTAGGGATGTCCAGATTTTAGGTAATGCTTTGAAAGACCTTATACACAATGTAAATTAATTTAAATAAAATCGGGTTTTTCCTATCTTTCAATCTTCTTTGCTTTTTAATGTTCAGGTCGAACTATCATCTATCATCGATGGTATGTCATCATTTATATTTTTAAAAAAATTTTTTAAATATGACAACATTGTTTTTCATTAGTTTTAAATCATTTACATTTTAAATTTTTCGTTTCTAGTTTATAAGACTTAAGTTTTTGTAAAGACGAATCAAATGATAAAGAAATAGATCTTAGTTAGTTCACATTTATTTAAGCTTTTATAACGTTTAAATACATTTTATAAAATGCACAAATGCAATGAAATATGTAAATATGAAAATACATAATTCATAAATCGAATAATTTTCTTACAATATTTAAATTTTAAGTTAATTCACATATTATATAAAAAAAACTCTTTAACCACAATCAGCTTTAACGAATCAGCATATGAGAGAGGTATCTGAAGAAATAAACTGATATTTAGACAATTTTGAATAAAACACAGAAGATGAAGCCCGACACAAGCACAAAAACTTTTTAGTTTGTAGAACTGTTGGAGAAAACGTGCAATTAGCAGTGGAAACCGCAGTGGGAAATCTTCGAAAATGGATTTCACATATTGCAAAACCGCAGCAGGATTCGAAAATGCTGCGGACAGACGACGAAGGAACAGGAACAGCTGTGCGTGCGAGATGTCAAAATACAAAGCCGCAGCATTTGGAGTCGAAGTCGCAGTTGGAATTGGAGCTGGAATCGGAGTCGGAGTCGGAGCTGAAGTCGTCATGGTTGGTCATGGACGCCAAATTGGTTGACAGACAGACTGGCAGCGCTGCTCCTGC
The DNA here is from genome assembly GCA_035045545.1 of Drosophila gaucha. Lineage (NCBI taxonomy): Eukaryota > Metazoa > Arthropoda > Insecta > Diptera > Drosophilidae > Drosophila > Drosophila gaucha. The sequence goes on from JAWNOY010000342.1 coordinate 769,282, forward strand.
GCCATTGCCGCGCTGCGACATAGGGCCGTGGCACCTACAAGTCATCGCCGGGGGTGCGAGGGAGCGAGGAAGTGCACTTGTGCTCCGCCTTTTTTTGTGTGTGCTGCGCACATGGCGAGCCGCTTTTTGCCGATTGGCTGAAACGGGTTGAAACCAGTCGGCGAGCGAGATGGCAACGCCACACACGGGATGCCGCAGAGGTGCGAGCGAGTTGCAAGACAAATGGACTTGAAAAAGCAAAATTGGCGCTGTGCGAGCGAGAGAGCGCTTGCCTGGCCTGTGGCCAAGCAGTGCAAGCGGCAACGCGTTATGTTTAAGAGAGCGCGCAGCAACTGCGCTCTCTCGCTCTTTGAGCTAGTTGACAAGGCAGCCAACACGTGTTGTTGTTATTGTTGCTGGCGTGCAAAATATGCGAGTTTTTGTTTGGCTATTGGTCGCGTATTTTGTTAATTTAATTAAACAAAAACGTTTTGTTTGTGTTTTTTTATTGTGGCCGTAAACTGCTTTTTGTGCGCGCAGAACTTGCAATTGGAATCAGCGCATTTGATTGCGCTCAACTTTGAATATGTTGAGCACTCACACACACACAGAGAGAGACACTCGTAGGTTGCTGTACATGTTGTATTTGTCATTTAATGACTTGTGCCGTTAGCTTTTAATTGAAATATCACACATTACAATTACAACTGCAATTGCAATTGCATTTGTATTTGTGTTTATGTTGTCTTTGTCTTTGTCTCTCTTTATTCTTTTTTGTCGCTAACTGTAAATTGACTTCGCTTTGCGTTTCTATTGGCGCATATCGCGTGACGCCGATCAAGCTTTTATTTGCAACATTTTAAGTTTACATCTAAAGAGAGGTTATGTTAAATGTTTGTAAAAAAGAGGAAACGGAATGAAATATCAGAGTAGGACTATGCTGTGAGAAGAATGTGTAGATAAATAGAAAATACTTTCCTTTTCTGAAGCAGCTAGGGCTTAAGGATATTTCCTATCTCTAGCTAAGAATTAACAAAGTCAAAAAGGCATTCACCATTATATAATGGTAATCTATTGTTGGTCTAGTGCTTAAAAACCATAATTAAATTGTATTTAAAAGACTGGATAGTTTAATGGAACAAAAAGATTAAAAAAATAGTATATACATCAACAGTTTAACCTAGTTAGTATAATAATACCCAAGAACCATCATTATTTGAACAGCACATCATATAATCTTGAAAAAATAAAATAAAATTTGGGTTAATTGCAACGGAAAATCAAAGTGTGTAAATGTTAAACGGAAGCCAAATTAGCTTTAATACAGAACTTGCATGTGAGTAGCCGCTATAAGGTCGGGAAAGTCTGGAAGGTACTTGAAAATAAAGCAAAACTTCCGCACGTGACTTCCGTAGGTAACTAACGAGTCGACAGGTAATTGGGCAGCTTGGCCCAGACAGGTGAGGCGTAGGCGATTAAAAGGCGATTAAATCAATTGCGCCAAGACAGACGCTGACAGCGATGGATGGCCAGATACAGCTTAAGATACAGATACAGCTACAGAGTCAGGTACAGATGGTGCCACATCTTGGGGCATGCGTCAGCAGCTGTCAGCGGAATCGGCTTAGCTTCTATGTTAATGCGCCCCAAAAACGTTGACATTTATTGACAGTTATTTATGGTGGGCATGGTCGCTGGGATGGTGCTGAGATGGTGCTGGTGGCTCAACACCTATTTGGTGGGGCAGCTGCCACTCCAAAACGAGCCACCGAGCACCGACTATGGAAAACTCTAGTAATTGCAGCGCACGGCACGCGCTCTTGACGCTCATTAGAACCGGGTTCCAAAGTTGGTTCCAACTCGATCCAGCTCAGCTCTCTTTATGGTAGTTCCCAACTGCCCAACTGTCCATAAATTTATTATTAATTATGACAATTTATGAGTAAAAGTGTTTGCTCTATGGCGCTGCCTTAAACGGACAATGCCCCAGGGGCAGTCGAACCAGTTCTAGTTCCAGTTCCAGTTCCAGCTGCTCTCGCTTCTCACTTTGATTGACTAATGAGTTCATTAGCATTTCTGTGCTTCTCGCATATTCAAATACTTAGCGTTCTTTTGATCTGGTTCCAGGAACCAGCGAACACATCCTCCTATGCAAACGCGTGCCAGCTCTTAAGTTGGTTCTCAATGGCAATCCATGCCCATATAAGCTGGTGTTCGATTTGTCGCAGCCTCCATAAACAGAGACTGAATGTCCAACTAGGTGCAAGCATCCTACAATCCTATGCATACTCCCTACATGCGCACAGACTTCTTCTTCTATGGACACGATATTAGAAATCCAAAAAATTTTATTTTAAAGACCGCTCGGTAAAGAATGGTGACCGAGATAAAAATTTACAAAAGCAAACTTCGATGCATTTTATGAGATTGATAATAGCTCATCACATTGAAAAACATATAGAAATTGAAATATATGAATATTAAACCTATTATTTGTTTTTTTTTTAACTCATGCGAAATTTATAAACAATCATGTGTATAATATTCTGTTTTTATAGTTTCATTTCTAACTGCCAATCACATTCTCACTTTTCAATAAATAATTTGAGCATCATAACATGACTTTTACATAATCTTAATATGGATATATACTATTTATCTTAATATGTGATATTTCATCAAGCTGTTTAAGTAGTTTTTGATTTCAAGTCTACATTATATCAATTGCATTATTTCATCCGATCTTAGTATAAAATTAATTCTTTTCATGGATCCTCTCGGTATATTATAACTCATCTCTGGCGAACGTATATCTATGTTTGGAGGGCATCAGCTCCTTGAATTTAGAAATGGGATTTGGGTTTGTGGGCAGGTCCGCAGGTACATCAGCAATAAATTCGACGAATTCTTGGAAATGGTAGTTAAAGTGCAGTTTGCCCGTATAGACGCTGCTTACGAACTCCTTTAGTTTGCCCGGCTTGTGGAGGTCCTCGTAGTTGGGAAAGAGAAACATGTGAGTAAAGGAGTCTATTGCTATGAAGGGCAGATCGGCTTCCGTTTTATTCAAATGGAATATGGGATTCACAAAAAGTTTTCCTTCGGCAGTCAAGAAGTTCAGCTTTTCCAGGTCATCCATGAGCTCGGCGACTATGACATTCTTGAAATCCCGTTTGGATGAGTGATCGTCCTTGCGGTGAAAGAGTATAACAAGTGGTCTGCCCTCCTCCGTGATTTCCTCAGCATTGTCGAAAGTCAGTTTACGCACTATGGGCACACACTTCTCTTGAAACCAATTGAACAGCTCCATGTAGCTGGTTATGTTGCCGGTGAACAGGCTTAGAGACTCCGTGTGATCCATTTCGTGTCTGAATGTTAAGGAACTCGGAGCATTGGCGTCACTAAAATTCACATAGAATTGACAATGATCTTTCACATGGCTCGCTGCTTTTCGATAAGCTTCATATTCGATTTGGGATTTGTGTCCGTAGTATCCGATTACCATATACTTATGGATTTTCAGCCCATAAAGTTCGTCTAGGGAGACGAACTCCTCGATGGGATCCTGCAGCTCTTGATACACAAAAAGCATAATGCCCTCCAAGGAGCGTTGTCCTCGATACTCCTGTCTGCTGACGTGCTGGTGCCTCACGATCTTTATGGTCGGGTACTTGCCTACATCATATTGACTCTCCATTTCATATTCTTCACCGCAGTCGACCTTCCCCATAGCCAACTTGCCCGAGTCTGCATATCGAAAGTGCAACAGACTGGCGACCGAATCGTAGATGGGTAACAGTTGCATGCTGTATTGGCATCTTTTCGAGTAGAAGAGCAGCAGAACCAGTTCATGGGAATCAACTAGTTCACTCACATTTCGCATGCTTATTTGATGGGACTCTCCAGCTGCAGGCAAAAGGAGTTGAGATATGACCAAAGCCAGAGCCACGCAGTAGCTAAACTTATGATGCATTTTCAATGAAACTTTTCTAATGTCTAAAAGTCATTTGGAAATTTCAGCTAAGTTAACTGTTTATTAGTTGTGGCTGTAAACGAGTTCGTTCCACAGGCGTATCTTAAATAGATTCGTTCCGCTTCCAGCTAAACATGTTTCTTAACAGAGATCAGATGTCATTTAGATCAGTTCGGAACTGTAATTCACTTAGTTGAATAGTTTTAAAAAGATGAGAATTATAAGCAAAAGTTTATTTAGTTTAACAGTATGTAAAGCAGTAAACATAATTTGATTTTATCAAGTTGAAAGATGTTAAACTGAAACTTTTTCTTCAGCAAACCTAAAACTTTTTTTTAATTGAAACAATTTAAATGTTTAAATTTATAACAAAGACTTCTCTTTTATAAATACTGCTTATCGAAGCAATAAGAAATCGCATTACAAGAACCGCATCTAATGAAATAATTGTATCTAGCTATTTACAAGCATTTAATGCCAATACTATTCCAATAACAATTTCAAGATGCAATTAAAATATGCCATAATTACGCGATGTAGAACTGGCTGGGGACTTTGGATGCCCCTCTTAACAGGGCTGAGCTGGCTGCATCGGAGCTAAAGCCAGAACCAGTTACCAAGCCACAAGTTGCAATGTTAATGACATAATTTTAAAAATCATTTCATGAATAGCCATTATCGGAGAGAGAGAGAGGAGGGAGATACGGAGATATCGTGTTGAGATAAATAGTTTTGATTTGAAATTCAAAGTGGCAAACATGAGTTTAGGATCTGTCTGGTGTTGATGTGCATTAAAGATCATGTTTCATATCATTTATTTATTCATTCAGTAAAGAATATGCTAGACTAGAGGCAACGAGTGTATAAGGAATCGATTCTTGAATCTGTAGACTCTTTATAAATAGAATCTGATGTTGAACTATTTAAAGCGAATCTAAAACAAGTGCTCCACCACACCCATCCAGTTGGGATATCAAATCAGCTTGTAAGATCTGAGACACGCCTCTGTTTCTGTATCCCAGTGCCAAAAACTATATTTTCAATTGCAAAGCTAAGCTAGATGGGAGCACACACACACACACACCTCCGATATGCCAGCTCTGGCACAACAATTTAAACACAGCATGTGGTCGGCATATCAAATTTTCGGTATCGAAAAGAAATAACTCAGCGCTCAAACGACAACAGTCAGCAATTACTTAGCCTGCGAAAAGGATAATAGTGCTGAGGCCAACAATTTGTGCCTGGCTGTAGTTGGAATGTTGGAATGGCATATTTATTTATAGTAGCGGCATTTGCTCACATTGTGCGCTGGCATAAGACGCACATAAATCACTTGGCAGGACCTGCAAAAGGATGTAAATTATATACAAATAATTTGACATGCCCCACACACAGCAGGCAGAAAGGGGGAGGGGGTGACTGAAGAGGGGTAGTGGCCTGTTCTACTCAGTGACGCGAAGATGCCAGCGTAATAGATAAGCATAACTAGCAAATATTTTGGGGACATTTTCTTTTCGCTTATAAGAGAAGCTGCATAGAAATCGTGAGTGTAGCTAGAGAGGTGCTTTTGTCAAGCTTTTGAGCGTGACACGAAGACTCATTAGCAGTCTAATATTATTATTTGTATTTGATACACACTTTTGTTTTAATTTAAGAGAATACAAAATCTAAGCATTTAATAAAATATATTTTTTTCTGTGCTTTCTTATAGAAATCGTAAAATAAAATATATTTGGGAAATTTGTAATTTTTACATAACCTTTGAATAAAAGTGTGAGTATTATTGCAGATTAAAATAAATTTAAGATAAATTCAATACAAGCGACAATATATTTTAAATTTTTTTTTGTTGTCTTCATTTGCAAACTGTCTTAGAGACATCAAGCGAATTTAATTGGGAAGTGAGTTGCTATTTTCTCTGTAGATAACTTCATTTTTAAAGTACGAGTGACCGTTCACTATTTTCTTAGAAATTTGTATTGAAATCTTTGTATGATGTGTATTGTGTATTGTATAAGTGTATTGCTTTTTGCTGTAGTGCCCCATAGTTGTACACCCTCAGTCCAAATCGTTTTTAGTAGTGTTTTGTATATTAGTATTTTGTTTTTTAGGCTTAAAGTCGTGCTCTTTCAAACATCCAGCTTAACAGCTTTGTTGTTTTCTTTTATGTTGCAGATGTTAGTTCCAAGTCAGTCGTTTGTCTTAATATAGGCCCTGGAATTTTGCTGAGCTATTCGTGGTGATGGTTAGACTATTGACCTGATTACATACTTTAAAAATGTAAATAAATTATAAAAAGCATAAGAACAAGTATACAGTGCGCATATCGAGTTTGTTTTAGATATTCGATAACTTTCCGGTTTCACTGATATCGATTAAAAAAGTTATCAAGATTCAGTTTTTTAAGTATATCTTTCACATTTTTTAAGCTACAGTCAACATACTTTGCTGCTTGTAAATAAAATACACTTCCTTTTTTTTATATTTTGGATAACGGCTCCACATTTTAATACATGGAATTATTTTATTTATTTTTTTCTTATATTTAAGTTATTTAAATTACTTTAGAATGAATAATGTATTTTTTGATTTATTAAATAAAATGAAAATGAAAATTATACTTCCATTCTTTTTCAATTCATAAATTAAATTATTACATAAATAATATTACTTCACTACATACACAACCGAAGTTTGTAGCCCACAAATATTTATCTCTTTCGCTATATCATTGTCCGATCCGCCTGCTGGGCCATATATCATGTTGTACACTCACACATACGCACACAAAGACAACGTTTCATAACTTTTAAGTACGAAACAGAAAACTATACGGAACACTTTGGAATGCAAATTTTAGTAAATTGAAAATCTGCGCCGCATTGCAAAACCGCAAAAGCCATCGACAAATAAGTTTTGTTTGTTGCAAGGTTCAGGGGCGTGGCAGAGGGAGGCCGGGGCAGACGTTGTCCAGCTCTCGGTGCAGGTCTCAAAAACTTCAAGACGAGCATGTGCATTTGTCATAAATTAGAAACTGTAACTGTAACTGGGGGTGTTACCTTTTTGCCATTTGGGGCACGATCCGAGTCCGGAGCATAACACTTAAATTTATTGCAAATAACTCTCTTTTTTAGCCCTGTTTTTTAACGCTCTTGGCTATGTTCATTTTTTAGCCCAGCTAAGCAAACTAATCAACGCTCGTAATTTGGGTTGGCCAAAAGGCACGCGGCTAAATGAACTGTGTACAGCTTCCCACTCACAATGAACTCTGTGTGTGTGTGTATGTGTGTGTGTGTGTGTGTGTGTGTGGGTGCAGTCAGAAGTGAACAACAACTTGACTATTATAAATCTTGGCCTAAGTGTTGTGGTCATTTAGCAAATGTCCAGCTATGTCCGGCAGCAAAAGTTGTGGCTGCAAATGGAAGGATATACAAGGATGAGGCCGTGATTTATAAAATATATTAATTAAATTTACCCCAAATGTAGCGTGAGATTGAGATAAAAAGAAAGGGTAAACAAATTATGGAAATGTTTCACTTTAATTTTATATTTGTTAAAATTGTATTTTAAGTTAAGAGACAACTTAAATGTACATTAAAAATGACTTAAAGGACATGTCGCGATAGACATACATAAATGTATGTATATATTTGTTTATATAACAAACACGCAAGTGTTTGTGCTGTCAAAGTCAAAATAAACGCAACGACGAATAATGATTTATTTAGGCAATAGAAAAAATAGAAAGAAAAATGCCAAGAGGAAGCCAAGTACGAGGACCCTTTGCGAAGGCCTTAAGTGGTGGGTGGTTGGTGGTTGTGGAGAGCGAAGGCTCAGAAGCTGGGTTACCGCCACAAGGACACATAAGCGCATTCGTTGATAGGCTAAAGTGTGTCTTCTCTCCGTCTGCAGATAGCAAAGAGCGCGACAAATCTGTGTATAATTCAAAGGGGAACCACCCAGAATATGATATTGAAATATGCCTAGATTAAATTGGGCAGGCGAGTCATAAATCTTAATGCACACATAGCTCAAGTAAACGGTATATAATTAGCTAGTTGACTAGCTTTAAGTCTAACCCAACTTTAAGTACTAATACCCGCTCCATATAGTCAAACAATTGCCAATCTAAAAATATTTTTTTCTTCGCCAGACAATAAAAGTTGTGTCCCTTTGGGCGGCAAATTGTCCATGATGTTGGTCATAAAACGATTTAGATATTGACCCGCCCATTTTGAGATATTTATTGAGTGGCAAAAAAAGTTGGACACCCAAGACTTAAGTGTGGGAATAACAGTGTAAGGTTATATGGCAAAAGTTCGAAATTCGATCAGATTGAAAGTTCATTTTTAAAGACTTGCAAAATAAAAGTATTTGTGATGACGTGTATGGGTGTGTGCATGTGTGTATGTCTTTAAGTATGTATTTATACATACATATATATATAAATATGTTATTTTGTGCACTATTATTATACCCTGAACCCATTGAAAATGGGAAATCAGGTAACAGGCTGAAGGAGGCGTGGCAGACCCCATAAAGTATATATATTCTTGATCAGGGCGACGAGCTGAGTCGATTTGGCCCTGTCCGTCTGTCTGTCCGTCCGTCCGTCTGTCTGTCCTCTCTCCCTCTCTTTCTCTCTTCTTATCTCTCTCTCTCTCTCTTTCTCTCTCTCTCTTTCTCTCTCTCTTTCTTTATCTCTTTCTCTCTCTATCTCTCTTCATCTTTCTCTTACTCTCTCTTCATTTCTCTCTCTCTCTCTCTCTGCATCTCTCTCTCTCTTCATCTCTCACTCTCTCTCTCTTTCTCTCTCTCTCTCTTTCTCTCTTCATATCTCCGTCTCTCTCTCTTTCTCTCTTCATCTCTCCAGCTCTCTCTTTCTCTCTCTCTGTCTCTCTCTATCTCTCTCTCTCTCTTCATCTCTCTCTCTCTCTCTCTCTTCATCTCTCTCTCTCTCTCTTTTTTTCTCTCTCTCTCTCTTTCTGTCTTCATCTCTCTTCTCCCTATCTCTTTATCTCTCTCTCTCTCTCTCTCTCTCTCTTTCTTCATCTCTCTCTCTCTCTTTCTCTCTTTATTTCTCTCACTCTCACACACTCATTCTCTCTCTTCTCATTCTCTCTCTTCTCATTCAATCTCTTCTCTTATTTCGATCTATGAATATTCAATAAAATTTTAAATAGCAATTCAGATCTGAGTACATTCCATATACAATAGTGGATTATTTTATCGATACATTTATCTTATCTTATCAATTTCCTGCAAAACTTTAAAAATAATGCAAACAGTTTAAAGTACTTAATTGATTTCCTGAAACAAAAATAAATGCCAACAGCCATTACCAAAATTGAATTCGCACAACACGCACACAAACAAACACTTGAAGTTCAGACCATGTAGATCCAATCAGGTTGGTATTGCCCCAGCCAGAGCAGTACAGACCAGACCAGGCAGTACCAGGCGAGACTTCAGTAGCGACCCCTTCGGTTGGCGTGCCAGCTCATAAGGCACAGAAATGCAAAACCGCCATAATAAAGGATAATGTTGGCGCATATTAAATAAATGACTTCCGTCGTCGTCGTCGTCTAGGTCTAGGTCCCCAGCCCAACCCCAACTCCCCTTTGCCCCTTTCCTCCTTCCCCAACTAAATTTACTCAATGAAAACAAGCGAAAGGATATTGAAATGAGTTGCTGAAAATGCAAATTCATGCCAATGGGAAATGACGTGTGCAGAATTTCACAGGCCGATGATGAGGCGAATTGGTATATATATTATATATGTATATATGTACATATATACAAACTTTGAAGTGCTTAATTAAAAACTTTTAAGAAAAGTTGCGGTAACATTTAAAAGTGAATTAAAGGCGCACAGGAAGTGCGACTATATATCAGGGAGCTTCACAGATTTTTGACTCCTTATTGACCTGTTGCCCCACAAATCGGTGCGTGGTTCTCACAGTGCTGGCTAATTGCGTCCACGCAGAGCAGAGTCGAGTCCGAGCCGGGCTTAATCGCTGTTTAAGTACACGGTCGTGGCTTAAATGCGAATTACGCCCAATGCGCTCACTCGACTTGACTCGTCTCGCAGACTCATGACCATTTAATGTAAACAATAATTAAAAGCATGAAGTGCTCGCCAGGCCTGGCTCTTGGCCTGACTCTGGGCCTTACTCTCTAAGTTGTGCTCGGCTCATGGCTTAATAGCCGCAAATGCAGATGCTAAGCGTTCACTTCTCTGCTTGATTATACGTATTTACAGGTAGCCAAGAGGTAGTAGCCTCTAAGGTAGCTGCGCGAAGTACTCGTCCGTAAGCCCCATCAGCTGCGGTGCTTTATTAGTCAGTCAGCGGAACAATTGACTTCTGTGGAGAAAGTCATAAGCTGTAGTTGCATTTGGTTAATTGCTGTTGGTTTAGAATATAACAAAATGTTGTCATAAGTAAATATTTTTACATATAATTGAAAACAAAAAAATATATGTATTTTTAAAAATTGTAATATGTTAAATATATTAAAAAGATACAAGAAATGAATAAAGAAATTTTGAGTAAACATTGGATATTTATTAACAGTTTACGTTATATTATACATTTTTTGAAAGCTTTGTGTGTACCACTTATTAAATCTAAAAAATTGTATTTAAAGAAAGACAATTAATTTTATTTTGTATTTTTTAACTTATTGTAAAATATAAATGTCTAAAAATAAGCGTTCATAATTGGCAAACTATTAAATAAACATATGACAATTTATTTATTTATTATTAAGTTATGAATTTAAAATTATTGTATTTTATTAATATTTGTACAACAAGCGAAAGCTTGCAATTAAAGTCAACTGACTGTATATATGTATATAGACTCTTATTCAAAATCATTTGGGATCAAGGCTTTAGCTTTTTATACCCTGAAACCATTGAAAAAAGCGATTTCGGTATATAATTGTTTTCTCACAATGTATGTAATAGGTAGATGGCGGCGTAGCGGACTCCATAAAGTGTATATATTCTTGATCAGGACGACGAGTTGAGCCGATCTAGGCACATCCGTCATTCTGTATATCTGTCATATAAGCGCAGTGATCTCGTAAAACACTAAAATTAGAGATTTAAAATTCAAAATTTAAATTCTTGTATACCATTATTATTATTTTTTCAATAATTCATCCTATTTCTTTATTATTGTCGATAACATTAGATATTTTTATTCGTTCATAAGCCAAAACTTAGAAATATAACCTAGACACACCAAAATTTACAAGGTAGGTTTCTGTGAAAATACAGAATATAAATATTTCCGATTTTGAATACCTCCCCCCATTAGCTCCACAACTGAAAAGGGACTTGAGCTTTTGCATATTCATACATTTGGATGTCAATATTATGTCCTGAAAATTTCATTAAGAAACTACATCTAAAACCGGCGTTATTTAATAATTAAACTCATTATGCTGCCCATAGTGCAGCCCAAGCGCAGCCGCTAAATAACCTACGCAGTAATCGGCGTGAGTGCATGTGGGAATCACCTCGGAATTTGTTTAGGGTATCTTCTGGTCGGGCAGTCCCGACTAGAGCGTTCTTACTTGTTTTTAATCTATAAGAGCAAACTATTTACTTATTCTATAATTCAAAAAGTTTTTTTTTACAACTTTGAATTTAAACTACGTCTTACATATGGATATCTCACATAAAATACATATATATATATATATATATATATATGTATATATATATGCAGACTGTATATTAACCCCATTTGATAAAGGAAGCTATGCATTATCAATGTCAACTTTGTAGTTTGCATTTTTCGTGCAGCCAGGATATACAGTATATATATTATATTATATATATATGTATATACAAATATATGTATGTATACATAAATATAAGTGGAAACTTACTTGTATGCTGCTGATGCAGCAGCTGTCGCTGCAACAAATCTAAATTCGTTTATTAAATTCAACCCCAAACTCAGCTTTTTGTTGCACTTTTTGGGGCGTGGCCAGACTTGTGCTTGGCGCAGTGCTTTGTGCGCAGCCCAGTTCTCCTCCAGGACAAGTAGGCGTCTATGCAGATTTTGCAGACGCTGCAAGTGGCCCCGCAGTTTTGGCGCTCTGGGCAACGCCCACAACAAGGACAACATTTTGCAGGGGTTGGATTTTGTTTAGAAAATTGCATTTTTGACATTGCAGATGTCCTTTGTCTTTGTTGTTGCCGCCGACTCTCGAGCATGTCACTTTTGTCTACGTGGATGAGCTTCTTTTTTGCCTCGTTGCAATTAAATTTTGACCACAAATTAGAAATTGTTCACATGCCTGAAATGCAACATCAGCTTAGAGAACATCTAATCACTGAAAATATATTAAAATCTGATGTCATTTTATTTGGATAAGACTGCTTTTTTCGTATATCTATTAAACTTTGATTTAATATTATTATATAATACGATCAATTATAAACTAATTTGCTTAATGTCCTCATACGACAGTTGAGCAAAATAATAAAAAATATATAAAAAAAAATTTTTTTTGTATAAGACTGCTTTTGCGTATATCTTTTGATTTGATATTATTTTGGTATTACTTTCAAAAATTTCCAGTGGGGTATGCGATGAATCATAAGTTATCAGAAATAGAGTTTGAACCGTCGTGACTTCGTATATAATACAATCAATAATTAACTAATTTGCTTGATGTCCTAATACTATTTGCAAATCAAGAGCAAAATTATCAAAAAAAAAACTTTACATTCGAATAAATTGTTGATTTTGCTTCTTTTTCCAAACTAAAAATCTACTAATATAAATTTTTACATTTTTTCGCATTTATTCCATTCAACTCTTGTAAACCTCTTGAGTACATAAGTGTGAATTTTTTTGTAATATTTTACTAGCTGTTATTTTTGTGTTAAAAGCCGTTTTTCACTTTAAGCGTAATATAACATGAATAACCCTATGCCAAAGCGAAGCTGAAAACGTGTGTTTTATTATCTCTCAATACCCTATCCACCAAGTGCCCATCCAAGACAAGCCAACATGAGCTAACCAAGTAAAACATTTATCAAAACTATTCGTACGTGCTGGGACAAGTACTGAAGAGTGGAAAACGAGCAGACAACTTAGATAGAGACACAGAGAGAGAGAGAGAGAGAAAGCGGGAGAGTGAGATAGGCATAGAGGGAGAGAGAGTGCTTGTGCCCAAGGAGCTGTGGCAGGTCTCTGGTAATCGTATTTTTCAACGAAAATATTTTTGCATAAATTACAATAACAGCGACAGCAGCAGCGGAACAATAAGCAAGATGTCTACCAGGAACAACAACAACAACAACAACATTCTTGGCATATAATTTAGTGTCGCGTATGAAATAAACTTATCTAAGCGGAAATAAAAAGCCCGCCATGTGTGTGTGTGTGTGTGTGTTTGTGTGTTTGTGTGTTTGTAGTGGGTGAGTGTGTACTAACAGGTTGTTGTAGAGTCTTACACATGCAAGCGCTCAACAAACCCCCACACAGCGCATAAATTTGAGCGCTATGTTAAAAAAGTATCTTAAAGATACTTTGCAGTATCTGCTATATCTATAGTATCGCCAAGTGGTGCGGGCGTTGAAATTTAAATTCCTAAGAAAGTCGTAAATTATTTTTAGTGGCTTATCAAGTCAACTTACATGCCAGCTGTGTGAAAGCTGTTTGGATGGGACTTCAGAGAGGGAGGGAGAGTTTGCGATGTGACCCTTTGGGCCATTCGGTTTAATTGCCATTGTGAATTGACGCTTTGGTTGAATAACTCATTACAGCTTCCGCTGTGACCGCAGGCGCTTATGAGTGCATTCTATGCGCGCTCCTTGACAAATGATATGAATGGCCATCATCAGGCACAGCAGCTCATTCATTCAACGGGTCGAGACTGTGGGCCATGCTGTACAAATAGACAGACCTGGTCGGCAACTAGTAATTAAGGCGACAAAACACTCATAAGTGGGCGTGGCACACACTGAGAGTGTCTGGCATGCCGCGTTGATGTATGTGCAGCAGCGGCTACCGACACGAACGACGCGGTCGACCTGTACCGCCGCATCTCGAGGCGCCAAGATTAAAGACATTTTTCTGTGATTTATTTTACTGCAGGCGCTACTGTCCCCACTGACTCGCGCCCCTTCCCCTTGCCATAATGCTCCAGATGACTGCAACTTAGCAGAGACTCTGCATATACACATACATGAAGTTGAAGTTCCTTTGGAGATACTGTTATGATTGTACAGTAAAGGGCATATTCATTATATTATTATGAAATTATTATAAATAAGTTTTTTAAGTGATATTATATATTATTATATATATTAGGTAAACAACTTTCAGTTACTCTCTCCAGTGGATGAATTATATGAGCACGGCAAATTATGACATTTTTACAGATCTAAATTTCTTAGATTATTCAAAATACATACTAATATTACCATTAATATTAGTTCACTTTTTTTGAAAATGAACTTCAAAAGTATTTTCAACTGAGTTAACCCATTTATGAACTCATATTTTAAACTTCTTTTGAACTTTGCACTGAAATTGATTTAAATTCAATGACACATTAAGTGGCGCTATAAAGCAGCGCATTTAAATCAGTTGCCAAAGTTCTCTGGAGCCCCCGAAACTCTGTCTACACTCCAGCCTGACAGGCAAACCAACCGACAGCCAAGGAGTCAAGTCAAGTTAGTCGAGCAGCCCGCCACTGAAGGAGCTTGGTGCTGATACCCTGCAGTTAATGAGTGAAACTGGATATATAAGTGTAACTGAATGCTGAAGACTATATTACAATATATTATATTATACAAAAGATAACAGCAATTAAATATAAGGTTTTTATTATATTTAAATTCTGAAATATTCTATAGAATGCACTCTGTAGACTTCTTGTAGATCTATATGTTACTAAATATACAATAGAATACTAAATTTTTATTTACATTCTTTTTAGAACTAATTCCTTTTCAATTATATTTATAAAGATCTTAAAAAGATTTCGATTTTATTATATTTTTTTCTTCATTTAAATGAAATGTTGTTTAAATTAATTTACTATCCTTTACTTCTTCAACTACTATTTTGCATCTGAATTTCTTCATTTTAGATCTGTTATAAATGTATTTTGTTTTTTATTTTTTTTGTTTGCCTTTTTCTTAGCTATCATTCTCCAAGGGTATTTGTCTAATGGGTATATGATAGTTTGGCATTGTTTACTTACGCAGTGCTTGTTTGTTTAACATAATCCCTGTGCCGTAAGGCTGACAAAATGCGTCGGCAATTTGTTTATTGGCGCTGTCCATGTTGTTGTTGTTGCTGTTGTTGTTGTCGACAAACATGCCACAAACTACGCGCTGCAAATAAATCACCAAAAATATTTCAACTACACTCGCTGCTTGAAGTCGAATTGGGTTTGGGCTGTGTGGACTTGGACTAGCTAAAGCGATAGCTGTATATATATATATATATATGTATCTCTACCCACACATATGTTTTCGCCTGTGCCTTTGGCAGTCGGAAGTTTGCAATGTTTCAACAGGAAGCGTTTGTTTCTTTGTGTGTGTGTTTGTTTGTAGGTTTGTCAGTTTGTCATTCTGCAGACTGTTTGTTCGACTGTGGCCTGACACTTTGACTTTTGCATTGAAAGACACGCATTGTATGCGACATCATTTCCCCATTTCGAAGTGAATTGCGCTAATTCATTTGTCAAGTGCCTCAGAAAAGTCGTGAATCATCCATATTTTGATGATAACCATTGTCTAGCTATAGATATTGAGAATTATGACTTAGTCCATTTCATGGGGTTGGGTCGTTGACTCGCTTAAAGCTCAAATTTATAAGGATTAAATATTTCGTATGCTTAAGGCCTGTTACAAATAATTTTCTGGCATTTACCAAGCGTTTTTTAATCTCATAAATCAGCGCGAAATTCTTTGCGCTGGAATTTTCATGTGCTTTCAAAATTTTCCTAGCATTGTTTTCTTTTGCTATTTTTTTTGGCATCTCATTGGAGTGTTTGTTACTTTTGTCAGGTAACATGTGGCACATAAATTAAAAGGCACAAGAGAAAACACACAGAAATATGCGTGATTTAAGGCAGCGGAAAAGTAAATGAAAAGCGACCTGGGCGTGGCAACTGAGCCCCCTTTGAAGGGCTTGCGATGCGGAACACTTTTTAATGAATGTGTGAAATCCTTGGAGTTCTTTTGTCGCAGATCCTTGGTGATAAGCTGTTGAAACGCAAAGAGGCTTAGTCAAATAAAAAGGGGTCTTCATTAAAGTTTGTTTAAGTTTTTAATTTTGAATTGGAAATTGTTAGAAAATATTTAAATAAATTTAAACGAAGTGTTCTTATATATAATACATATTTTAATGTTTAAAGATATAGAAACCTCATATTATATATATATATATATATTATTATATTTTTCAATTATTACTAATTGTTAATTTTTTTATACCTTTTTTTGAATTAAAAATAAGAAAATATGTCAGGAAATAAATATAAAAATATTTTTATAAATTTATTTATTTATGATTTACAGTATCAAAATATTCATACATACATATACATATTTATATATAAATTCTAATCAATTTCTTATCGACCTTTAATTTGTTTTCATAAATCAAACTTAAATATACACAATTTTCTTAAATACATATATTTATTATTATCTCAAATAAGACTTTATAAATACTCAACAATATTTAAAGCTGTGTTTAAGTCTGTTTTAATCCTAAAAAGTTGTGTGAACTGAGGTCGCAGGAGCAAACAAAAGCTGCTAGGACTGCCGCAGGCATGTCAAGTGCCACACACACATGCTCACCTGTGTGTGTGAGTGTGTGTAACCAGCCCCTTTTTAAACCGCTTAATAAAGTCACTTAAGCCCGACCTTTTGACTACGTTACAATTGACACGAGCGAAGTGCTCGGGTGTGTGTGTGTGTATATGTGTGTGTGCTGACAAAGGCTGTCCTGTCGCGCTGCCATTGTAGTAGCTGTTACAAGACACACACACGCACATATAGCCACAGGCAGCGTGACATCATGTCTTTTGTTGCGGTCAACCGGAAAACTGCAAAACATGTCGCCCAAAACCGGCACAGGCTGCCGTCGCTGCCGTCCCTTTTGCTAGTCCTGGCTGCACGTTTGTCATAACAAACATAGCAGAATGAAAAAAAAAAACCAAAAAAAGATCACAAACAAGTCTGTCAAGTTTTCAGCTTACAAAATACCTGTCGCCGGCGTTTATGTGTGTGCGTATGCGTGTGTGTCGCACACTCAAATGTGATAAATACGCGCTACATAAAATTGTGAATCATTAATAAAAGCTGCTCCCCTCTGCTCTTCCCCCAGTGCGGGGGTTGCTTGGCGGCAACCCTCCTTTGTAGCGACTGTAGCGAGTCCTTGTGAGTCCTGCTCAATGTGCCTATATAAACAACAGAAGTTGTGTCCGAAATGATTTCATTTTGCGCTGGACTCAAGTAATTTGTACAATTTTTCAGCAGCATCATGTGTTGGCCCGTATCATGGGCATTATCTGGCGTATCCTCTGCGTTGTCCTTGCTCTACTCCTTGTTGCTGTTATTGCTGTTGGTCATTACGGTCATTAAGCTGTGGCCGTGGCTGTGGCTCTAACTGTGGCCGTGGCTACATGCCGGCGGCTAATGTTACACGCGTCTTAATCCTTGGCCCATTTGACGGGTTCGTTCGCTCGCTCTCTCTCTCTCTCTCTGTGCGCTCGTTAGACAGCTGCACTTCTGCCCCTAGGGGGAAGGCCTACCTTCTACTGGCTACCTCTTCTGACTAGCATTAGCCACTTTGTAGCTGCTAAGCCCACATTCAACATTATGACGGATTGTGCTCTGTGTGTGTTACCTTTAATTTGATCAGATTTTGACTGTTAGAAAAATTGAGCTATCTGTGTTAAGTGGCCTCATTTAAGAGGCTTTAAGAAGGAAATATGATAGGCAGTATGATTACAGGTGATTTGCAAGAGCAAACATGCAATTCAAATTCAAAATATGTATACTTTGCTTCAAATTATGTGAAAGTTAATTTAAATTTGACTTGATAATAGATTAACTTGTTTTTTCCGATTTGTTTTAATTTTAAATAGGCAATTGATAATCACATACGCAAGATGTAAGAAAAATTCTTTAGAAGAGTTATAATCAGAATCAGGTGTAATAAGATGAGTTCAACTCATTATGTATATGAAAATATAAATATATTTCCTTGAACTGTTTTGAAGTCAAATGGAAAATATGTGTTTCGACTCGTCTGCTTTCTCTATATCATCAGATTTCATATAAAAGTCTGCCCTTGCTATGAGATCCTTCAAGATTAATCGTTTGCTAAAGTAGCACTTATCTGATTAGCTAACTGCACATGTTACTGATACGATTGGCCAGCCATGTTAGCAATCATTACTCACAGCTACTCTCACTCAGTCTCGCTCCACACTTTCACTGAGAATTTCGCCAGAGCCAATTTGGACATTTGATGGAAGCCAAGGGCAGTGTCTGCCGCAGAGGCTAACAAATAAATGTGTGTCGTGCGTGTCGCAAAACATCAAAGCCGAGTCGCAGCGAGTGCAGAGCTCTGTTTGATCACAATCATGGGCCTCATCATGGGCATCGGCTGCAAAATGCTTTTGTGAGTGCCGCCATCAGCTACGCAGAGCAGCTGCCGTCCTGCAATAGACTCCGCAATGGGTTCGGGCAGAGATCGGCTGACTGGCTAGCTGGCTGACTTTGCTGGTAGCCCAGTTTGGTCTACGCATAATTAGTACAATGCTTGCTGCTCATGATTAATTCGGTTTAATTAGAAATGCAGACGAATGACCAAATTAATTCAATAAACATTCCAGCTTCTTCAATTTTCTCAGCGTCTAAAACTTTCAGTCTTACTTTTTTTCGCTACTCTTGCCCAGCCTAAAGATCGCAATCTAATAAATTATCATTTGCACTGCAATCGTCAGTGTCCTCAGCCTTCAATCAAGCTGCTGCCTTTGATCAGCTGCCGTGGCCCAAGTTCTCTCTTTCTCTCTCTCTCTCGCAGGTCCTGTTCTTTTTTTGGCCTGATCAAAATTCTGTCCGGATCGAGTCCGAGTGACAGACGTTTACTTAGTTGTTATAATTCTGGTCGTGTTGATGTTTTATTGCATTTCGTTAGCTACCTGAGTTAACTTTGACTTTTTTCTTAGCCTTATTTTTATATTTTTTTGTGGACATTCCTGCCGCCGTCTGGGACCGTGGGCAATACCCAATACGTCACTGCAAAATTTGATGATCCTTTGATGGATTTCTGCTCTTCGTTTCAAAGCGCCGTTAGCTGCGGCAAAAGTTGTGCTAATCTAAAGCAAAATATTTCAAATATTTGGGCTGCTAAACAAAAGGGAAAAAATCCAACAAAAAAATAATAAGGCAAAATGTGTGGCATCCATGTGAAGGGCAGCGCGCATTTTGAGGGTCATTTTATTTTCCGCACTATTTGCGCCTAATTTTGGATAAGAGCTTTGGCAGCTCTTTAGTTCGAGCAGCAATCAACAGCTTTTCCAGCTAAAAGGGGAGCTTGGCCTTAATATAACAATAATTCCAACACCTCGCGCTGCGTTGCTGCATCGCTGAGTTTGTTTACCCAGCTGCCCCTTCACACTTTACACACATTTAATTGCCACACTTCCTACTTCCGTTTTTAATTTTTTCTCTCACTGAAAAGTGGCTTTTCCAGCTGGTTTTGCCTATCGAAAGTGGTTGAGCACGTTGGTAGTGGCTTTTTATGTGTCACACTTTCATTTTCATTAAGCTTTGCATATGTGAATTTCATCGAGAGCTTGGACATTATATTGCCATATAATTGATATAATTAATAATAATTTGTCATATTTATCAAAAATTGATATGGAAAACAAATTGTGAATATTTTAAAAATATTTTTGCTGTAATACATATCTACATTTAGATAAGTTAATATCATTTAATGGTCAACTTATAGACAACAAGTCTTTAAATACATTTTATAAAATATGTTGCCAAAAAGCTTTACAAATTTTGTTGGTAATTAATATAAAATTGGCTGTTAATTAAATGCCATGGAAAAAAAGCGAAATTAATTCAACAATTAATTTATTTATTAGCACAAAGCGAACAATATTAAAGTGCACTGCTTCACACAGTCCTTTTATAAGCATTTTCACATGTCAATCGACAATTGAAACTCTATAATTTACCATGTGCCACTCGACTTGGCGAGGAATGAGTTGGGTACTCGTTCTCGAACTCGTACTCGCATTCGCCTAGGTAAAAGTTTTTGCCTCTGTCTGTGGCAAATATAGCGCCGACTCATATTAAGCTATGAATTTTCATGTTATTGCAGCTAATTTTCATTAAATGCATTTGGTGCTATAAAAAAAGGCAAAGGCGTGGTTCCAAAGGGGGTGGCCTATAGAAATGAATAAAGGCAACGTAAAAGCGTTTTATTTAAGAACTTTTATTTACAATTTTTTCTTTAATGTTCCTTTTTTATTGACCCCCTTTTGGTTGGCAACCACGCCTCTGTTCTGCTGCACCGTTGTCGTGCAATTTTAATTGTAGACCATAAACTATCGAACGTATCGCATGCGTATCGCTGCAGTATCTAATGCCGGTTGGAAACCCGTTCGCTCAGGAAACCGCTCAGACATTGGACATTAGATTCTCACAGTCAGCGGCCGCTGCTCTAACAGCCGCAATCCTGAACCACCAACCACATCGAACGGACGTCGAACGAAAGTGGCAGCACCTGATTTGAGCGCCAGTTGTCCGCCGTCTGTCACTCAGGCACTCAGCCGGGCAACCATTCAGTCAGTCATTCAGTCATTCAGGCGCTCATTCATGCATGCTTAGATACTTATTGGAGTTCCAATTGGAGTTCGAGCTGGAGTTAGAGTCGGAGTCGAAGTCAGAGTCAGACTCCGACTGGGGGCATAATTCAATTTCCGCTGCACTTGAATTGTTGGCTGGCTGGGGATCTCTAGTGTATCAGTTACCCATATTGACACATTGATTTAGTGCTTACATGGACCGTTGACCATTTGTTTTGATATTGATTTATATTTTTAAGTTATTGATACGTTTCAATTTTTTGTTTGTTTTTGTTTTAAATCTCGCTGATTGAGCGATTAACGTTGCGTTCACTCGTAAACTTTGTCAATTTATGTCAACCAGTTGAAAGCCTTCAGTCGAAATACGAAATGCCAATAGCTAAACAAATATCTTAGCTACTCTGAGATAAGCCTAATGAGTGTCTGTAAGAAATGTGGCTATTTCATTTGAGAAAACATTTCTGTGCACATTTTTAATGTTTATTATTTATACTTATATATTTTTGGGTTTGTACCATTTAAATATTTTAAATAAATAGTTTAAGAGCTGAGATATAAAACCAAAGTAGGGAATAAAGTGTGCAAAAATTAGAAAAAATGTTTTTGAAAATAAACTTTAAAAAGAATGTTATAAAATGTTATAGGTATTATTGTAATTACATTATAAACATATTCAATTATATTTCCCAATATTTTTATACCCTTGTAAAAGGATTTATTAATTTTGGTCAGAAGTTTGCAACGTACAGAATGGTTGTCCGTCCGTCCCTCCGTCCGTCTGTACGTCTTGATCAATGCAATCTCATCCTAGAGTATTAGAGTCACAGAGCTAAAATTTTGCACATAGGCGTCTTTCTGCTGTGTGAATTGTATATTTCGGAATCATCCGGATCGGACGACTATATCCTATAGCTCCCTATGATAGATAGGGAGTGTTTTGTTGGAAAAAGTTTATCTCTATTGAAGTCTTAGACTTGAAATTTGAAATATATACCTTAAGCTTAACTGCGACAAAAATTAAAAAAATTATATACATCCGCCCCTTTGACTCGCGGGAAATGGGAGAAAACTATATCTTTGAAATACGTCAATCTTTACAATTACAAGGGTATTACCAAACTTCGAAATTAGCCCATCCCTTTAGTATTTATTGATTTGTACACTGCAAACTATAAATACCCCAAAAAGAAGTATATATCTCAATATTTATCAATAAATTCTAAATATAAGATACAATGAGCGATAGATTAATTGTACCTTAGAGATACATTATCCTCTTTAGCCATGCATAAAGTTTACATATTTTCATTAAACATAAACCTGTTACTTTGCTTATTTTAAATTGTTAATATTAGCTATCTATGTATCTGCGAACATCGTAAACACATAATCTTACTCTATATGTATCTATGTCTAATTGTATCTGCGAGATTCTTTGCCGTAGCTAGCA
Organism: Drosophila gaucha; assembly: GCA_035045545.1. Taxonomy (NCBI): domain Eukaryota; kingdom Metazoa; phylum Arthropoda; class Insecta; order Diptera; family Drosophilidae; genus Drosophila; species Drosophila gaucha. The sequence continues at coordinate 791,571 of JAWNOY010000342.1, forward strand.
TGTTAACTATTGGTAATGATTGGGCTGTACTTAACAATGCAACACCTCTGAACAACTATGATTGCGAGTACCCCAACGCTTGATTATTGTATGCGTGTGTATCTAACAGAACGTCAACAGCAACAATAAACAACAACAAAGAAACAACAATAATTTTATCGCGTGCAGAGTGCGAGACTCGTGCTGTCTCGTTTGGTCCGCAGTTTGGGGTTTGGTAATGATGATGATAGCTTTTTGATGGTAATGATAGACGAGGCAGCCAACACTCAACCACACTCACACACAGAGCAGTGTGTGTGTGTGCGCCATGTGTGTGTAATTGTGCTCAGCGCAATAGCAATCGGAAGTGACTGCGAGAACATTGATTGAAAGTGAAATTTTGCATAGGCCAGGCGAATGATAATCGTTCAATCAATTAAGGTTAATTGCAATTTAATGCAATTGGCCAAAGCAACCTAAAATTGCCAACATGCTTTAAAAAAAAAATTATCGAAAGTTAAAAAACATTTGCTGTCGATTATGCAAAGAACAGTTAGTCTTTCAGCTAAAAACGCGATGATCGGCGGCAAATTTTTTTCTATACATATTATAGGGTTTGCCTTTCGTGTCCAGCCATAATTTTGGCCAAAGCTCATTTCCAAATTGCAGTAGCCGAAAATGTTTGGGGCAAAAACGGGGCTCGAACCAAAAACATCGCTTATGCAAGATATATTCTAATTTTTGTGCGTTTTTATGATTTATAATTTTAAATTATTGGGCTACTGGCTTTAGAGCCTGCAGGCAACTAAAACCGAACCACATGCAAATTTATGAATACTCTAACGGAAGGGATGTTTTGATACAGACATGAAATATATGGAAATATATTAGAGGTAGATAAACTAATGTGTATAAAATTTTGTATGTGATATAATTTTTTTATGTAATACAAGAGGAGAGGAGAGGACTGAAGATCAAGGATTTAGTTTACTGTACTACAAATAGAAAATTTAAAAAATGATAATCCTTAAAAATATTAAATGATTGGTAACACAAGCAGCTGTAAGTCATACCTAATTCTGTGAAAATCGCATAGAGAGGCGACAGTGCTCATTAAGTCACAGAGTATGTGCCAGAAGACATTTTTTTAATGTATATAATTATATGGATATTCCAGATGAGAAGGAGAGAAAAAACATATATCGATTTTGTGCTATTTAATCTAGAGATTTTTTTAAATACGAGAAGAACTAACAATATGAATTGGGAAATTGAGGAATTCATATGCTTGGCAGGGTATTTAATAGTTGAGAAATGAAGCTAACAAAATTCTCGTCAGTTCGTTTTTTTTTTGGCTACGTTGATTAGCTCTTTGGCGCTTCTAACGGTAATGCGTTTCGCCCAAGTCGCTGATTGATCGTCGAGTAACGTTTATAGCTTGGGATATGTGTGTTTATCTGTCTGGGTCATTTGCATATGCTAAATGATAATTGAGTTAGGTTAGCTTTGGCTCAAACTCTGTTCAAGGTTAGCCAGGCCGATAACTGCTTGCAATCACTGTGGGTTCTCTCTCTCGCTGCTTGATGATTATCCAGTCAAAGATAAACCACTTCCCAGCTAAATGCCACAAATGCGAACCGCAAAACAAATGTAGTTGCAACAATGAGAGCTAAAAACCGCTGCCACTGAACCTGGGGCAATGTTTGCAGAGATTTTCTGGTTTTCGTATCGCTCGATGATTGTCAATCAGTGCAGATTTAAACGAAGGTTAAGAGTTGCATACGTTTAATCTGGCACAACGAGGCCCGCAGCCGAATCATTGAAGCGCGTAAAACGTAGCAACGGATGCTGCAACCTGCCACGCCCGTCCTGTGAATCGCCCCCCTATCTGGCAACTGAGGCTTGGTAATGATGTGCGCTGTGTGATAGAGATGCGGCGCCCGTTGATTGCAATCGCTGTTTACTGTTCGGCTGCTGTTTGCATTTGTGTTGCAAATTTACAGCTGCAACTGCAACGGGGCGGCATCATTAGCTGGCCAAGGTCGTGGCGCCCCACTGCAACAAATTAGCCAAAGTGATGATGCGTTAAGTGGCAGAAATGGCGCAACCACCAAGCAACCACTGAGCAGCGACACCACCAATACGGAAATTGGTTTTAGCGGTTTGGGCGGCTATGTCCTATGTCCCAGCGACAGCTGCTCGGCTCGGCTGTTGCGCTGCCACGCCCACATTTTGGCAACTTTGTCTTTAGCCAATTAAAATCAAATTTCATCAAATTTTTAGACAACTTTCCCGGACACTGATGACACTTTAATTGCCCAGCGTCAGCAGCTGCTTTCACTCGCTTAGAGTATGGCTATCATCAACCAATTGATGCCTCTTGATAAGACTGAGCAGACCGCAGGACCTCGGCATAAATATGCCACATTAATTAGCTCCCATTTTGTGGCCAATTTTATTTCACTTTTTGCCAACGTCATTGCCGTCATATTTAAGGGCAGATCATGGGGTGACCTCATAAGGGTAAACAGTTTTTTTTGCAAATATATTACTTTATAATTATTTTAGAGTGCATATAAATGTCTTTGTAATGGGGGACAGATTGGTATAATTAATGTGCACTTATTATAATCTTAAAATATTGTTGAAACATCGATTATACTTAGGGAGAGGTAGAGCTGAGTAACCATTTTCCATCAAATTTATCGATGGTTTCCATACAAAATGTTTGATATTTAAAAAGTACATTTTTATAAAGCAAAATACATATTTTTTTCTATTTTGGACTTAAAAAAACAGATTTATTCTTAAGACTATAACAAATTAACATTTTCATTCGCTTTACATTTTCATGTCTTTATATAAAAAGGCTTTTTTATGATTATTGTGTTTTTTTTTAAAGAAGTCCTGCGGTCAGTTATGAGCGACCATGCCTTATTAAATATACGCTCCGACTCTACGGAGCTAGCCGGGATTGGAAATAACTTCAAGGTGCTGCGGATAAAAGCATATATTTGATTTTTTTAATCTTATAGAAATGTAAATCATTAAATCAATAAAACAAAAGACTACATTTCTGCTTGAGGTTATTACTGGTTAGACCTTTCACTCACATTAAAAAGTCGATTTATCGACATCGAGAAACTAACTAAGCCAAACTTAAAACTAAATTTCAATCCATATTATCGATAATGGCATCGATGGTTTTGCAGCTGTAGGGAGAGATAAGCCTAAAACGAATGTTTTGGTTGGACAATATTTCTGAAAGTGAGAGTAATTCTGGTTTTCTAATTTCAGTAAGTTGTGCTTTACTTTAGTCTTGGATACGTTAAATATTTCTTATTTAATATTTAACTGTTAATCTAATTTTGTATTTATATATGCTCACCCTTTCCATAGAGGTTATTGCAAGTATATTTTTTCATTTGCAAGATGAGATTAATTTGTGTTATTGTCAATATTTACATATCTCTAACTTGGTTAGATAAATAGAGATTAGTTTTATATTTAATTTTTAATACTACTTTATGTTTTTTTTTAAGATTTGACAACTAGATTTAGTACGTATTAAGCAAAGTATTATTTTTAAACAGCACTAGCTGCCATGGGCTTTGACTAAGGCAACTCAACATCCATACATTAGCCTATGATTCGAGCCCTGATACAGTTGCTTAAGTAATTGCACCTTAGACAACAATTTCCAAAAATTCTCTAAATAATCACCAATCCTGAGCAATTCCTATGATCAAATTGGATAATTTACTGATTTCATATTTCACGAGCTATGTATAAACTGAAAAAAGCTATGTATAAACTGAAAAAAGCTTTAAATGCTTTTTGATCAATAGCTTAACATATATAACACTAAGTATATTCTACAATAGACTACTATATATACTAAAGTCTACTAGACTATCCATGTAATTATGTTCTCAAAGAGATTTTTACTTAAAATCTTCAACTTTTCAGAAATTCATATTCTTTTTTAAGGTTTCCTTTCCTTAGCATTAAAAAGCCGTTAAACGGTAAAAATACCTTTTGACTGTTTTTATCAAGCAAAAGCGTTGTCAGTGAAATCCTCCATGTTCAGTTTTTCACCCTATTAAAATCGTATATGCCTTTTAGAGTTTATGCCAGCGTATTGCCGAAAAATTGTTGAGCAGTTGCAATGAGATATTGATTTGGCTTTTGACTTGGCAAAGGAAATGAAGTGTCCGTCAGTCGAACAATGGGGAATACGTAATGGCAGCAGCAGTAAAAACTATAGGCTCTGGCACATTATGGAAGGAACTGCGCAGTCAATGCCAAAGTCCATTAGCATGTGAGGGACAGCCGGACAGAGGCGAGTTTCAGGCACGTTTAGCTCAACTTAATTAGCCAAGTGGAGATCAAAGAGACGAAACCACCCAGAAGCACAGCAGGCACTTAAACAGTAGTAGCTACCGTCCATGCTTGACACAAATTACCAAGTTTAATGCGACAGCCAACTGCCAGACAGCCAGCCAACCAGCCAACCAGCCAGTTAGCCAGTTAGCCTGTTAGCCTGGCTGCAAAATTAACATGACAACGGCAATACTTCAATAGCCCAAAACTCAAGCCCAAACGGAAAGAGACTCTGTAGAGAATACATGCATATGCATGTATGTATTTTTGGTGTTAAAATGGGTATAGCTGCATTTTATTATGATTATTATGATTCTCAACTGGCAAACGGCGAAAAATTACAAATCATTGTACAGCGAGCGGCACTAAACTCATCAGACGAGCCAGTCAGACAGACAGGCTGACAGACAGCCAGCCAGACAGCCACTGGCCATCAGCAGAACCATCAACAGACCCATCAGCAGCAGCTATAGCAGCACCACCAACAACAACAACAACAGCAACAGCAGCCGATGCCTTAGCGTTTGCAACGGTAGCCGATCGAGTGCAAACCAAACAGCTTTAATGGCCAACCTTTTGGCTTGTACACTCTAAGAAAAACTGGGTATATATTGTAGGCAATTGATAGCTGTTCATAAAAGAAATTATAGGAAATTATATCATTAAGCAGCCAAAAGTAAAATTTTTTAATATTATTTGTAGTATGACATACAGCTAATTGCTTAGTATAATAATATATTTAAAATGATAATGAATTTAGATTAAATTAGATTAGAATAATATTTATTAAATACCACTGGCAAACTATATCTAAATGAACACTATAATCTATCTGCAAATCTGAGATATTATCAACTTTTGTGAGCTGTGCTTATATGGACAATTTGACTATATTGTGAGGGGTCATATAGACACAGCTCAAAATTGCTTAAGAATAAAGAATGTTATGTTTTATATTACTTGTTTTTTCATCAAGAGATGATATTGTTGAGGTCGAGCATTAAAATATTACAAATATAACATAAATACGAAATAAATAAATAATAAATTATAAAATATGTTATTTAAATGGTCGGTCATATTCACATATAAAAAAGATATACAAAAATGAAAAAAAAATTCCTGCTGCTGAAATCCTAAAAGAGAATTCGATTTTGAATGTCATATTAGAGTATGGTTGTCTGCCAAAAGTAGACAAGTAAGATTACATATTTTTATGAGAAAATAATGTATTAATAACTATGTGTATCATCAACAGTAACTGTAGTTATTTTTCTCAGTGCAGCATTGGCTAGTCGGGGCTTGCAGCAGGCTCGAATGTGAATTCCGTGCATTTGCAATCGCACTTGACTGCAAGCACAACGTCCGGTCGTTGGGTCAGTCGCTGTTGCTGCTGTTGCTGTTGCAGTAGCTGCTGCCGGGCGGGGAGGCAGTTGCTGATGACGACGTTGCAAAGTTTAACGCGTTTTTCGCTTTTGTATGATCATTATCGCAGTCTTCGCTTTACGCAACTTCTTCCACAGATCATTTGGCATTTGTTGGTGCTGCTGCTGCTGTTGCTGCTGCTGTTGCCCCGTTGCTTTTTGGTGATCCATCAATAGCAACTGTTGCTCCTGCTTCAATGAATTACGCTCATTGCATTCGCTTGGGCTTTCGATGAGCTGTTACCATTTGGGGCCCAAGTGGGGCTTGATTGCTTTGGCTTCGGCTCTGGCTCTGGCTCTGGCTCTGGCTCTGGGTTTGGCTCTGTCTTTGGCTAAACAAATAAAAGCTTAAATTGTTTTCAGATCATAAAGCAAAAAGGGTTTGTCTGATTGTCTGATTGCCATTTATTGCCCAGCCCTTCGACCACAATTGCCTGATTTTTGGTGGTTTTACAGCTTTACAGTTACAGTTATTGGGCTAATGAGGCGCAGCCAATCGATGGCCGCCAAATATTACGTATACGCAACATATGTAATTAAAAGCGATCCGACATTTACGAGCCATAAACTCATGCCACATACATTGTTAAGAGCACTCAAATAAGAATCAGCTAATTGGGTCAGGTGAGCAGGTGTTCGGGGGGAGGGGAGGGGGCACTTGGCACACCTGTTTGGCAGCTGACCGCGCAAAAGGTGCACGCAGTTGATGTTTCACTTAGGGTCTTCGGCGCTGTCATAAATAAATAAATAATATTTCTTCGCTTTTGAGTGACAATAGACAACGATGACATGGCACATCAGTTATGTAGCTGTGTGAATGCGTGTGTGTGTGTGTGTGTTTGTTGCACCTTTCGCTTGGAGTTCAACCTGTTGCCTAATTGCGTCCTGCGCATGTTTTTGGGGCCAGCAAATGGCATAAATTTAAATTTTAATTTACTGCGCTGCCTCGTCAATTGAAGGCACGTAAACGGAGTCCAGTTTCCAGTTTCAGCCAGCTCTTTTATTTCATTTCATTTATTTATTTTGAGCTACTTGCAAAATAATTGCATAAATAAATATTTTAAGCCAAAGGTACGAGTCAAGTTGCCCCCTTTCACTCCCGCTCTCGCTCTGCTGCCTCCTTAATTTGTTGCATTTTGATTACAATCGCTCTGCAGGCTGTCCACTTGCTCTTGCTGGGGCAGATGTTGTTGGCTCTCTCTCCTCTGCAGTCCGATTGAAGTGTAGTGATTATTTGTGTGTGTAACTGACATTTGCTACCTGTCCACCTATCAATGCAGCTCCACTTCTTGTTTGTCATTCCGCAGACAATTTATCAATGAAACGATGGATTCACGGATGCAGCTCAGCTCAGCTCAGCTCAGCTGAGTTTGGCATTAGTTGCATGTAAATTTTGGCCCAGATATGCAAAAGCTGGAAAAATTTTAGGAAACTCTTTGTGTCAGCTAATGATGTGAATAGACTCGACAGGAATATAAACAAGGCAATTGCTTTAGGTACTGATAAAATAAATATATAAATTTGTATCAAGTTTTATTTATATAATACGTATAACAAGATATTGGATTTTTAAATTACATTTGAGAATAGTTTTAATTGTAATTATTTTTGTGATTTTCGAGAATTAGTTAAAAAACATAATGAAGAGAATAACTCTTGTAACACTTATTATTTTATTATTATTTTTATATTATATTTTCTTAAAATATATATTTGTTTTTGAATATCTGAAAAAATTTATAAAATATTTAAATTTTTTTGTATATTTTGCTTTATTTATTATTTATTGCAGAAAAAGTTTATTATATTAAACCAGTTTTTTTAAGCGAAATCAAAATAATCGCATGCAATCCACTTACTAACTTCATAACTCCAGCCTCGAAACAAATGGACAGTCATAAGCGTTGCCCCGAAGATAACTTAATCCAGTAGCTGCCGGAAAAAAACAGAAGCAAATCGTACCCACACGCACACAGACGTACACACAACACACACAGCGACAGGCAATTGACATATGCACACACGATTAACAAGTGTTTAAATCACAATAAAACTTTAAATCCCACAGATGAAGCCATAAAAACTTATGAAAACAAAACAAGTCAAAAGAAACGAGACGAAAACCAAATAAACTGCCAAAAGGCCCAGGGGCAGCAGCAGGAGCCGCAGAAGGAGCTGAGGAGCGGGAGCAGCATGCAAAAACTCCTGTGAAAAAAAGCAACTTACGCATCCAAAAATTGGTCAATAAAATCAACGACAAAACTTTTGTTTAGCGGAGTACAAAGGACACCCAGCCAGGACGCACACACACTCACACAATGGAAGACAAAATGCTTGGCGGGGCGTGTTCGTCTCTCACAATGGTGGACAAAAAACATTCCCAGGGCAATAAAAATGACAACAGTTACAAAGTGGCGGCGGGAGATACATATTACAAAGGCAAACAGACAGACAGTCAGAGGGACACACACACATACACACACATTCGAAGATTAAGCCAATTTAACAGATGCTTTAAGTCAAGCGTTCCATAATCTCATGTTGGATTAACGCGTGGTAGTGCGAACTGCAGGCGAGTGGAGGCTGAGCCGAGGATGCGCTTCTCAAATGAATTCAAGTGTGTGTGTGTGTGTGAGTGTGTGTGGCAAGAAGGTGACGCACATGAAGTGTGTTTGTGTACATTGAGGATACCCTGCACTAACAGTGGGTCATAACTAACTTAGAAAGACAGTTTGTTTTTATTATTTATGGAAATATTTTAAATGTGTAGATAATTTTTTGAAGTTTAGAATATGCATATGATTTATGAAAAATAAAAGTTTTGAGAAATAATAAATATTTTCTTTTATTTCCATATTACGTTTAGATTGGTTTATAATAAAAGTATCTTAGATATTTCTTTTCATAGAGGTGAAACTTAAGCTTCTTTTAGATAATTTCAATTCAAGTAAAATATAAGAAAAATATAATACATTTTAAAATGATTTTATTTTAAAAAGAAAACATCTAAAAGTTTTCATGATATTTGGTTAAACATCCTTAAGATTAAGCTTATAATACAATTTCTGTATCAAGAACAATAAATGAGAATTAAGTAAGTTCTGTGTAATACTTCCCTAATTTCAATGTATTCCCTAAAATATATTTTGAATTGGCATGGACATAAGATAAGTTTTCATGAGAAAAGTTATTCAATTTCAAATCTGATTTATTTATCTTAAAATTATATGTTAAAAAATGATAAAAAAAAATATGATAAGTAAATATAATAGCATTTCAGTTTGCACTTATAGTATGTTCTGGTTAACAATGCCTATACTTAAACTATAGGAATCCAAGTCTTACATACTTATATATATCGTACATATCATTTATATTGCCCCGCTTTTTGGCCAGCAACCGAATACGCAATTCTCTGACTTCTGCCACGGCTTGCATTTATTTTACTTTTCGCTAGCTGTTTTTGTTTTATATTTTGCTTATTTTCCAAAAATTCCCCAACACACACTTACACACTAACACATACATGGATACACGGATGGCATATCTTTTGGCATTGCCTTTGCCTGTGCCCGGCAGCTCTTCAGATACTTTTTTATGCCACAGATACTTTGTCTTTGCTGCGTTGTCTGCGTTGGCAAATCCTTTAGACGACGTCGCATGTTTGCCTTTTTTTGGCACTCTCTTCTTCTTCTTTCATTTTTTTTTGTCTTATATGATTTCATTTCATATCATTTTGCTGTAGTTGTTATTGTTGTTGTTGCCCATTTGCGGCGTTTTGATATGTTACCCGGTAGCAGGCCCTTTTTTTTGACTGCGCCCAACCCCTTTGTGCCCCTGGTGTTGGTTGTTTTTTTTTTTGGGTTTTGTTTGCCCCAAGCCCCAAAATGAGCCCCACTTAAAGCGATGAGATTTTTGGCGTCTGGCGACGTCGGCGTTTATCAAATAAATATCTTTGAAAGATATAACAAATAATGAAATGCAGTCGCACAAAATTGGTGTTATTAATTGTATCCAATCGATTTGATTTGTTTATGGCTGGGAGTCCGGGCACTTCTCTCCGTAAACTAGCTAGAATAGATACATCATCATAGAGCTGGGCATCATTAGCAGCTAACCCCAAGAGCAGAGCGAATTAATTGAAACATTACCTAAGCAAACGTTTTTCCCACTCCCCATCTTCTGTCATTGGGTTGGCTAATTGAATTTCCTCCACACAAAAAGGTCGAGCCACGGTCCACGTGTCCTGTGTCCTGTTTGCCGCCCTCGCCCCCCTCTAGCTCTCTTCCCTGTTTCATGTTTGTTCACTTGTAGAAAAATGAATGTCTCGCATTTTAAGTATGATTCGCATTGTCTCTTCTTCGTGTTTTTCTCTGTTTGTTATTTTTTTTAGCTGGGTTCATGGGCATTGTTGCTATGTGTTTTCACGCATAAAAATTAAAGTCCCCGCGCTTTTGTTTGGGTTGCGTTGTTCCTGTGGGCTCCCAGTTGACCCTCCTGCACCCACCTCATCATCTTCATCAGCTTTACTGCAACAATTGGCCTTTGTTGTAAATGTGGCTATCATTAGTTTGCCGGCTACTTAACACGACATTGATGTAGCTTAATTATGCCTCAGCTCTGGTCAGAGATGATCTTGTTGTATATAAAACAGAGCGGGTGAAAGAGGGAGCTAAAAAAAAATGGTAGACTAGCTGTAGCTGAAAAAGTCGTTAGCTCATAAGTGAACTTTTGACTTGTCTTTATTGCAGTGAAAGAATTTCATAAGAAAATTCATAGATTCAAATGAAATGATATTAATTTATTTTCTTTTATATGTTTTTATAATCTTTATGTAGAACATAAATAATTTCAGATTAAATTCAATTTCCTTCGTAGACAGAAATAGGGTTCAAACCCTATTGAACTCATTGATATCATAATAATATGATCAATTCTATAACTAAAAATTGTCCTTGATGTTATAAACAACAGTTGCAAAGTAAAAAATGATGAGATTCTGTTCAGCAAAATATATTGTCAGTAACATAAATATTAAAACAATACCACAACAAAACAAACAAAACATATAAATATATTTTCAGCATAACTGTAAAATATATCTTTTTTTTAAATTATATTTACAGAAAGATTTTATATAGTGGCTTAAAAAAAATCATCGAGAGTTTGACTTACCTGGTTTTTTGCAACCTTATATTTTTTTTACTTTTTCTTTTTTAATGGTTTGGTTTATTTGTTTCTTATCCGACTGGATCTTCAACAGCATTTTCCTTATTATGTATGTTTAGATTGTAATGTAATTTTGCCTAGCAGACTTTATTGAAGTTCATCCCATTTCGGCTGACATAATCGCCGCCTCTGTGCACTTGTCACTAGCTCAGCTCCCCGGAATAGACAACAACATAGAAAACAGCCGCCGACTGACTTTAATTACATTCAGGTCCGAGAAGTTTGCTTGGTAGCAAAACAATTCATTAAAGCCAAACTGGGCAAGTGGACAAGTAGGTTCATAACAATTTGCCTGTGATGAGAGCTCGAGCTTAGCTGTCCGGCCTGCAGGAAGTTTGAAGCCGAGTGGGAGGAGCTTGGGCCACACCCCGCCGGAGCCGTTAATGATGTGCTGCATGCTAGAAGATTGCGATTGAAGCTGACTGAAATGAGATGGATGAATGGTCGGATGGTCGGGTGGTCGGATTGCTGGCTAGAATGGAATGGAATGTCTAGCTGAATGGGCTGTCTGGCCCCGGTTGACACAGAGTTCAAGTGGCGGGCTGCATCTCAAGATTGACTAATGGCAATGGCAGCGACGACATACCGTTGATTGATTGTTTTTCCATGTAAATCGTGCGACAAATTAATCAATGCTAATGACACGCTCAGACCGACAAACAAGTTGCCATCTTCAGGTTGCGGACCGCCAAACAAATTGCATTTTAAGCGTCGTTGTCCTTTCCCAGGATCTGCGGGCATCTTTCTCTATGTGTATGTGTGTGTGCAGTTTTTCAAAAGCGGATTTAGATAAAACTGATTTACACTAGCGCAATTGTTAATTGCCCTGTTTGATGTGCGAGACACACTCGAAAGTATCTTAAAGATACTTTTACTCATTAAGGCAACGCATTCGCTTGGCATAAATTGCACTTATCTTAACTCGGATTTTATGCTAATGTGTCGCAGCGTCTTGTTAGCTGCAAGATTTAAAGATAAAGCGCGCCAAAAAGATGCGAGGCAACTCCTGCGCTCTTGGCCAAAACAGTTACCAACACACACACACACTTACACTTACCCATACCCATTCAGACACGACGCGTTGCATGTACTGTGCGTCTGGTTGACGCCCACTGTGTCCCGCGTGGCATTGTCAACCCTTTCTGCACCTCACAGTAAGCAGTTCACAGTTCGCAGTTCCCCTATGTCTCACTTCATTTGCAATTTGCACCCTAAACTCCGCTTTTTGCCATGCTAAACTGCAAGGGTTGCTCCATGGCGTGCATTGCACTTTTGTGGGCTGGCTCGCAACTGCTCGCAGTACATCTATAATTACGTCACCTTGGCTCAACACACTCAAACAACAACTATGGGCTAACTGCAAAATGACAGTAGCTAGCAAATGCCAGTTGAGCTTTCTATTAATCTTGTGTAAGAAAATTCTTACCGTAGTATATTTCTAACTAATGATATCTGAAGACATTTTATTACATTTAAAGAATTCGCGTTTTAAAAGCAGATGAAAGCTAAAAATTGATAAAATACTCAATTTGGCTTATATATAATATATTTTTCACATTTAGATAATCGCTTTTCTAAATGAACCTTTCAGCAACAAGCTATAAAAGCTCATTAAAGCATAAAATGTTATGTAGAAGATTTTTCTTAAAGCTGTAAATACAATAAAGTATTTAAAAAGCCCAACAAAGGTAGCTAAGCTTCATAATATTTATAAGAAGAGCTTTGCCATTTAATTAAATTTTGGAGTAGCACTGTCCAAGAAAGTTTGTAATGCGAGGCTTGTCTAACAAATATTCGAGTAAAACCTAAAATAAAAATGATAAAGAATATTTGGTAAGTTCAGAAACTTTGAATATATTATATTTGAATACATAATCATAAATGAAATAAAATAGAATAAAAAGAGCTTTCAAAGCATCTTAAAGTTTAGAAGGCAAAGTGTAACTAATTAAAAAGTTTTTTTCTCGCAGTGCACTTCTAAAACTGCCAATAATTTAAACATTAAATTTAATCCTCTACTCAAATCTAATTTTCAGCCAATGTCATTTGTAGCTGACGTTAGAAATTTTACGCTTAAAGCCGAAAACAAATGCTGATAACCACAACTAAGCAAAGACGCTGCCAGACTCAGACAACAACCTGACCGCAGCACATACCGAGAAGGGTGTTAAATGGGCGTATGGGCGTGGCAGGTTTTGAGTGCTTACTTACCTATGCGTTATGGCTGGTCAATAAGCCGCTTGGAATATATTACTATAAAATGCTGTAAGCCGCTTGCCAAAAAGATGCCAAAATATTTTGTGGATGCAAGTCAACTTATGCGACGCGCTGTCCGCAGCAGCGCCGAAAACTTTTTCTAGCCCATGATTTATATGTGGTCTAGATGTATGATTAAATATGGGTGAGTGTGTGTGAGTGTCTGTTGTGCAGCTGGGGCCAACGTCGCGTATACGCAGCATTGCGTTGACACGTCTTGCGGTCAGGCAAAAGATAATAACAGCCTTGAGCTGGAGCTGGGGGATGTTGGAACTGAGAGAGGGCCTAGTTTTTTCAGCACTCATAAGTCGACACGCGGTGGTATTCAAAGCGGAGCTAGCAACTATCACGAATGCCTTCGCAGCTATCACAGTTTTTGCTGATTTTTCACACTTGCTGGGGCCAGCCTCGGCCAGCTGTTGTCCAGCGCCCTTGTCAGCCAGCTGGCACGCCCCTTGCCGCTTAACGCTTCTCTCACTTCCCTTCTTTTTTATTATTAACTTTTTGTCCATTTTGGTCACGTTTGATAAGCTGCAAACAAATAATTCATGAATGGGCCAGCTGTTGCGCCTGCTGCTCGATGATTTTTAAATATGATTTGAATGAGTTTATAAGTTTTGTTTATTTGCTTAAGCAGCAGCAACAGCAGCAGCCGAATGACGTCGCATTACCCCTCCCCCTGCACCCCCTTGCTGGCTGTGCGGGGTTGATTCAATTCAATTTGATTGATGTCTTTGCTAGCTTTTCGTTTGTAGACAGTCATTAGCTGCGCCTTCTCAAGCGGCGTTCTCTGCGCTCTGTTCTATTCCAGCCGAGCCACGCCCCTGCACCCTGCCCCCTGGCAATGAGTGGCGCTGACAGCTTGCCAAATTGTCTGCTAAAATTCTCAACTCTCGCACAGCCACTGACATATTACTAGAAAGACGACTGCGAGGTCTGTGCAATGCATCATTAGCATCGACATACGTAGACTTCAATCGAAAATATATGTTTCTACTTACATTTAAGCTAAATTCAAGTTTATATTCTTGACTTACGGACAAACGGATGGACAGACGCAGGGATAGATAGTAAAAGAGGCTGATGGGTAAATAGATACACTTATTATATATAATATATACATTTGCAAAAAACTAGATTTACAGGGTATCGTAATGTTTGATGTCTGTAAGAAACATTTCAAACTATTTCTCTTACAAAATCTTTAGCAGAAGCAGATAGCATTTAAGTGGAATATTCTTTACATAAACTGAATACGATTTTTATTCTATCCATCCTATCGATAGATAAGTTTATATATGTATAGTACTATATTCATATATCCATATATACATATACCAGTTCGAAGTTTCTAAGTGTATAAAAGTAAATATATATATTTATATTTCATTAATTGTTCATCAATATATAGTCAATGCTTATACAAGATTGTAAAGCTTAATCCAAGCTTAAGTTAATTTTTTGTCATTGAAAACAAACCTTACAAGAAACCATATACCATCTTCTCTAGAGAGACTTTTGCTTGACTCTGGGCGTATGATATACTGCGCTAGTCAATTTCAGGCAATAGACAGAGAGATAGAGAGAGAGAGAGAGAGCGAGAGCTATAAGAATAAAGTGTAGTCGCAGCCACATGCGCTCGCGGTCATATTTGGCTTATTATAAATGACTGAATGTGAACTGCCTGTCATGTTTTATCTTTATTTTCGTGCATTTCTGGACACATTTCACTGTAAAGAAGGGGAGGGGCGGGGCTGTTGCTGCCGGCGTGTCTGCACATTTTCCACATTTTCCGATGTTGTCTTCTTTTTCTTTTTTGTGTCAGCTTCTTCTTCTTCTCTTTGGCCAGGCACAATGTGATGATAATGGCGCTTGCAGGCCGACTGACGTTTCTAACAAAGTGAGTCGCATTAAGGATAATCGAGGCAACTAAAAGCAAAGCCAACAGCAACAGCAACAACAACATGAAACAAAGCAGAGACAGCGACTGGGACAGCGACAGCGACAGCGATTGCTGATGGGGCTCGATTTGCTCGTCATTATCCTTGCAGGCAGCCAAAAGTCTGTGTCTGTGTGTGTGTGTGTGTTGCTTAGCCGCCAGGCCTGAATGTCCATCAAGAGCGAAGACGCTGCAACGCCTTGCGCCCGTTGTCCTTGCCGCATCCTGTGCCTGACATCTTCGTCGTCATCGCTCGGCGTTACGAATGATTTATGACCCGCAACCCAGCTCCAGCTGAAGAGCAGTCCCACCCACGGGCCTGCTGTGAGAATCGCTCTGCAATTGACAATTGTCCCACAGCCAGGATGTAGCTAGAGTCCTGGCCAGCTACCTACTCGATGGCTAAACAAATATTTATTAAGCAAATTAAAGGAAGGCGCTCTTACAAATCCCACGAAACAAATGACTCGACCTTTTCCCGCTGCCCGATGCCCGATGATGCGGCACTTTGCTCTAGCCTTTGGCCAGCCGAATTATGCGCTCTAACGCCCCGATTCTCATTAGTCAAAGCTTTTCTTTTTTAAGCCCAATTTCAGCCGAGGCCAAGCAGCACTTGGCTCTGGCTCAACCCAAGCCGACTTGCGTGTCCTTTTTTCGGCCACAAAATTATCAAAATTAAATGGAATACCTCACGTGCCATATGCAATGTGGCAGCTGCCGCTGTCTCGACAGCCATGTTGCCAAAAAACTACACAAAGGAAAAAAAACTACTTTAAAAAAACTGTGGCCCATACGCACCTAGTAGGTGCGAGCGGGACAGCAGCAGTGCGAGTTGCTCTCATTAAATAATTAAAGTTTTTCTCCCTTTTTCGGTTATTTCTGTTGGCTTAAATCACACTTAAGAGCTGGCCTCTATAAACGCAATGTCTGCACGTACCATACATCTGGCCTTTTATATACGCAATTTCTCAGCTTCTTCAGGGAGTGAAAGTACTTGAATATTCACAAAAGATCACACGCAATAAATGAAGAAGAGCTTATGAAGTTGGAGTGGGGGAAATAAATTAGAAAAATAAGCAAAGCACCTGAAAATTTTAGATGTGTGAAATATACTTTATTGCCTTAATATGTTATATACACTTATCTGATATATACTATATACAGTGAAAGCTCTAGTGGCGGACACCTCCCGCAGGCGGACGAATTTTGGGCCGGACGCGGACACGATTTTTTTTAAACATTTTTATACAAAACAAAAAACACTTTCTAATAAATCATAATTAAGTTTGATTTCAAAATTTGGAAAAGATGAGCTCTTTACCCACAGAAGACAACAACATTGAAATTAACATTATTAATCAAAGTGACATTGAACTAAGGGATTCAGAGCAAGATATTATTGTACAGCCAATTCTTTGACATCTTCCGCAGGCTGAAAAAAATACCCGTCCACGGGAGTTATCACTGTATATATCCTATTTTCTCTAATACTATACATTAGAAATTCTAATCATTTTTATTTCCTGAACCCATTGAAAATGGGATTTTAGGGTATACTATTATTGTGCAAGCGTTTGTAATAGTCAGCAAGAGGTAGAATAAGTAGATTTATGGATCTATTTAATTCCGTCTGTCCGTCAGTCCGTATAAACTTGGTGATCTCGTAAACTACTAGAGGTAGAGACTTGCAATTTCAGGTATATGATCTTGAAATTCAGTAAATAATTTCAAATTGTGCGTATGTATGTGTGTATACTTGCGTGTTTGTGTGTGCATAAACACAAGAAGCCTAGAATGAGTAAAATTGCAAGTTCTGGACAGGGCTTTTATCTGTATCTGCTGTTCGAATATTTCCGACTTTTTCTTTTGATATATGTTAAAGTTTTTGCTTACTTTTACCAATTATAATAGAATTTAAAATAATATAAAATTTGTTTGCTTATTTCTAATAAGTTTTATTTAAGTTGTCTTGTAAAACCGTTGACTTTAATATACCATAAATATATGTCCTTTTATTTGTATACTTAGATTGGTTCAATACGTGAAATATGCTTTCATTTCAATTTTCCTTTTTTCCCGATGTTTTCCCTACTAAAACAGTTCTGAAAACCGATCTGTCCTTTAGCAGCTGTAGGATATAGTCGTGCGATATGGATAATTCTGCGATATACAATGCCTTCAGCAGAATATTTCAGCTCTATAGAATTAAAACTGTAGGAGCAGTTAGACAGACAAATAGACAGACAGACAGACGACAGACAGACAGACAGACAGACAGACAGACAGACAGACAGACAGACATGCCATATAGTCAGAGATACTTCCTTCTGTGCATAGCAAACTTCTGATCAAAACTAATATACCCTTTTAGCAAGGGTATAATTTGGCTATAATTTTATGTTTATTTAAGATGTAGAAAATACTTTAAAACTCTTTAAAATAAAATTTTAAATAAATAAAAATATTAATTACAAATGAAATTGTTTAATGCAATTTTTTAATAAATATCATTCCATTTACAAAACTTTTGTTGTGTAATTTTCTTGTTTAATAAATTCATTTCATTTGTGTACATATTTTAATTAATCACAGTTTTATTTTATTATTTTATTTTATTTTATTTTATAAATAAACTAAGCTTACAAAATTTAGCTTTTACTTTTCTTCCTACCTTTTCCACATACATACAAACAAATATATTGATAAAATGTTAAACTGCATATCTTTCAATTTTCTTAAGGCTTTTTTTTTGTGAAGTAAACAAGAAATTAAAGTTTTACAGATTGTTTTATTATTAGCGTGAAGACTGCGAAATAGTTTCACAGCTTAACGCGCTTTTTCGTTCTGGTTTCTTCTCAGCCAAAATGCTAATGAGCGTGCTATCGAGGCGTGGCATCTAAAATTAAGTAACAAATTCTCGAAAATAAAAAAAACAACTGTGCAAATATTTAAACAAGCCACAAAACAGAATTTCGACTTGACGCAGTTGATTCAAACTGATCTTAACTCAAAACAAAATCAACTACCGAACTGTGCGAAACGAAAGAATTTCAAAATGTTCAGAGCTCAGTTAGCCAAGGTTTTACTTATTGGAGCGCTGCTCCTTGTGGGCAGCCAGGCACAGCCCCTACGTGGAGGCAAGCGCGCATTTGGTAAGGGATTCCCCTCTCGCTTTCATTTCCCTAGCTAAACTCTCTTCCATTCGTCGCAGGCATGGGTCTGCTGGGCGGCGCCTTGGCGGGCGCTGTCATAGGCAACGCGGTGGCCAAGGCGCCGGGCTCGGCCAAGGCAGCTGCTCCGGCAGCTCCAGCTATTGCTCAGGTCGTGGAGACGGGGGCTGTCGATGACAAGGGCTGTTATAGGCAGACGGTCAAGGAGCCCGTTGCTGGCAATGCCAAGCTCTACACAGAAACGGTTCACTTGGTCTGTCCCCAGCGGGTGGCAGCAGCTGCTCCGCAGCCAGCGATGGTGGTGCCCGTGCAGGTGGTGCCAGTTGCTCATGCCCCAGCTGCAGCAGCGCATCCTGTGCTGCCAGTGTTGGCTGCCGCAACTCCTGGTGCTGCCTTCAATCATACTCCTGTTGTTAATGCCACGCACGTTAATGCTACACATACCGTTACGACCCAGATGCATCCTGGCCAAGCGCCAGCTCCAGTTCCAGCTGCAGCTCAGACTCCGCATTCGGGTCTAACTGTGGTCTACGCAGTCGCTCCCCAGCAGCAGGCCCCACAGCCGCCTCAACAGGGAACAGCTCATGTGATTCTCCTTTCCAAAACAGTGAAAAAGCAGAAATCTGCTGCTAATACTGTAAATATTTCTCAGGGTCTATTGATCCTGGTGGTTCTTTACTTTCTTATAAGCAAATAACTTTTATAAATACTGCTGCCTTACAAATTAAATATCTAAAGGAACTGGAAGGTACAGCAAGAAAGCAATTTTATATAATATATAAATATAAAGATTTTCATTAATCATTTTCTAGATTTCAAATTGCCCGCTCAGTCATGTGCTAAATAATTAATCGCAGCTAACTTCACACATGTGCGCAAATTTGCTCGCAGCCAACTTAATTTAATTTCTTACTGTTAACGTTATGTAAACATTAACAGTTCTTCGTAGTTTTGCATGTAGATGGCGCTACCTGCATATTTAAAACACTGGCGCCCCCTGTTGAAAAATTAGAGCTAGCAATCTGTAACAGTCTAAACTGTTAAGAGACAACTATTATGACTCGTGACTGTTTTGCTGTTTCCAGCCCTCAAGAGGCACTGTTAATGAATAATAAAAGTGTGGTTATATTAAGCATCCAAGCAACGGTCACACTTTATTTGTTGCCGGCGTCGTTCCATTGTTTGCGTTGTGAAATTCGCGCTATTAAAATTGTAGAATAAAAGAAAATTCAAAATGAGTACTTGGGATCCTGAGCAGGATGTAGAGTTAACCGACTCCGAAGATGAGATTGCAATGAAGCGCGACTTCCATGGACGCGAAGCAATACTCTTTGTTGTCGACGCAAATCTGGAGGTGAATAGAAATACACAGAAATAAAGTTCTTTATGAAATAGGTATAATAATGAAAATTTGCAGACAGAACGCTTGATGGACGCGCTGAAATTAATACGCGGCGCCTTCATCTCGGGCATGCTGGTAAACGGCAAGGATCTGATGGGCCTGGTCTTCGCCAACACCAAGCACAGCCCCCCGCCGCAGGAGCTGCAAAGCCTGGAAAATATCACGGTCTCAGCGAACTGCGCCGTGTTCCTGCCGCTGCGCCAGCTGACGAAGGCCATTGTGGAGCATTTTCTGGACTTTATGCAGAACGCCGAGGAGCTGTTCCCCAAGGATTACGGTCTGGCCGAACCAGATGGTCGGGGCAGCTTTGCACAGATGATACGCCTTTGCATTGAGCTGCTGGAGAAGTGTGGGAAGAAGCTAAACAATGCCAAGATCGTCTACATTACGGACGTGGAGGAGCCCCACTCGCCGTCCAGCCCAGAGTTTCAAACGGCTCTGCAAAAGGCCAGCGATCTGGAAGGCAAAGAGTTTGAATTCCAAGTGATACCCATGATCGATGACTTTGACTACGAGCCCTTCTACAAGGAGTTCATAACGCTGTCGAGGGGTAAGTCAGTGGATATCTTGCTCACAGGATTTAGAACTCGGTCCAGTCGACATCTGTTCCCCTTGCTGGCGCGCAGTTATAGCCAGAAAGGTTTTAAGATGTCGCAGAGTAAACAAAGCAAATGTTTCACTCGCATCCAATTGAAGTTTTTATTGGACTGTGCTTTTGAATTTGCTGACAATAATCCTATAAATACTTATCCATCCGAACTATCCGCTTATGGGAGCTGATAAGACTAAATAATAATAATTAATAACCGCTTAATGAAGCTGTCTCCTTCATTACATATACTTTCACTCATGACATTAATATATATTTCATCCCATTTTAGCCATCGAAATAGACGCCTTTCGCGTGCCGGACGCTCAGTTGCAGCGCGAGATTCTGGAGGATCGCAAGCTGAGGCAGGACTTTCTACGACGCTGTTTGGGCCACTTCACGCTTTCGCTGGGCCCCAATCTCTCCTTGTCGGTGCAGTACTACAACTACTTTCAGCGCCGCGCCTATCCGCAGAAGGTGCACATCCTGCGGCGCGATAATAGCGTCGTGCGCAAGCGACGGCAGATTATGGTGCGGCAGCAAGATGGGGAAACGCAGCAGATAACGCATGAGTATCAAATCAAGATGACGGGCGGCTGGCACGAGTGCAAGATAGGCGATCAGGTGATTCGGGTTACCACGGAGCAGCTGAATCGCGTGCGCAATCTGCATCCGCCTGGCATGATGCTCCTGGGCTTCAAGCATCGCTCCGCGCTGCCAGCTAATATATACAGCAAGCCGTGCAGCTTTATGTATCCAGACGATCAGAAAATCATCGGCTCCAAGCGTCTGTTTCGCGCGCTGTGGCAGCGTTGCTTGGAGCGCGAGAAGATTGCGATTTGCCTGTTCATGTGCAAGCGCAAATCCGTGCCGCGCTATGTGGCGCTGCTGCCCGTGGAGGCTGCCCAGCCGGACGACAAGAACTATCGCTCGCTGCTGTCGGGCGATGGCTTCAAGATCGTCTACTTGCCGGAGGCCAAGCATATACGGCACATAGACATGTGCGACTGGAACAGCACGGGCAATGCGGCAACTGATGAGGGGGTCGAGCTCTTCCAGAAGGTCATCCGGAAGCTATCAGTCGACTATCAGCCCAATCTAATCAATGATCCCAATCTGGAGGTGCTGCAGTCCAATCTGCTGGCCCTTGCCTTGGACTTCAAGACCGAGGACGAGGGTCTTAGCCAGCTGCCGGATCCGGCGATGCAGAACAAACGCATCGAGAAGCTGCTTCCCACTTACGAGACGCTGTTTGGACCCGAAATCGAGCCGGCCAAAAAGCGTGCGGCCAAGTCCAACTCAGACGAGGCCAGCGCGCCAAAAGTGCCCAAGATCGAAGAGGCGCAACTCTGCAGCTACGACTTCGTGGAGCAGCTGATCAAGGATAAGCGCCTGGGCGCCTGCACCGCCCAGCAGCTGCGCTACATACTCGATGAACACTTCGGCGTCAAGCCAGCCAAATCCGCAACCAAGCCCGTGCTCATCGAACGCATCGAAACGTTGAGCGTTTAATCCTTTGCTAGTTATCGAAAGGGAAAACTGTTAAATTGTAAAAATAGATGAAAAGATAAAAAGTAGTATATATAATTGGTTAGTTCAGCCTTGAATTAGCATTAAGATTTGTATAATTGCAACAGAAACTGTGAATGAATTGTTATATAAAAGAGATAATAGAACAAGTAAGGATATATTGAGGATCAGCTTTATATTTATGTATATGGATAATACTTAAATGGCTTTTATGTTTGTATTATGTATGGAAATAAAGTCAATGCTTATCCAACTAGCTTGAGCTATGTTTCTTAACTTTTATAATCCACTATAGAGCCGCCTTAAGTTAATTTTCGGTGCTGCCGGACATGGTTTATTTCTTCAGCCAGCGTGAATTTCATAATTTGACTCTTAACCCAAATGTCCGTACGGTATAAGAGAGCGCGCAACTTTTCGGCGACTTTTGGGCCCTGGCAAACTTTGCACTCGCCTTTGTCCGATTCGTGGAACAAGCGTCAAAAGGTGAAATGTTGTAACGTTTGCGGCAGTTGTGTTCCTCGAGTGCAAAATGAGTTAAAAAATTATTATAAAAAGTGTGCAAAAAATAAATGTGGGCTCCAGGTAGTCGCAGGTGGGCGAAGGCAAAGGCGTAGGCGAAGACGTACGCACTTGCAAACAGTTCTCAGCGAAAAAGGTTAAAAGTTGCTGAACGGAAGTTGCGAGTTGGCCCAGCTTTGGCCAACTTGAAGATGGCCAACACGAATGTGGCCCGCGTTTTACTTTCTTGGCACTTTATTTTAATTTCTGCGGCGCCGCGGCTTGTTCTAAAGTTTCTTTCTTTGGCTTTTACGTTCTGTTGCCACTTTTAGATGCTGTGCAGAGTAACTTGTGGTTAACTAGAAATTACTTTGCCATGCGGTTGCCCGATACCCTGTAAATAATTAGCAAAATGGGAGAACTGGCTACGCATAATTAATATAAATCCTATAAGTCCATACCATCTTTTTCAGAAAGTGCCACACTTTGTGGCATTTTTTAAAACATTAATATATACTGTGTAACAAACCAGGGTACCTTTATTTAGTCGACCCTAAGTATCACATGAAGAAAAAAAATATATAACTTTACAAAATTTTGTTGGTTCTGCGGGCGCTCTCGAAAAACTTTCGTTTCCCACTTGATTTTTGGCGCAGTTACTTGGCTGGGGCGAGCATTTCCTTGAGGACATTGCCGGCCTGCTGAAATAACTCCAATTCGTTGAGATGGGGATGCATGTCGAGATAGTTCTGTAGTTTCTTCTGTTGCTTCTTCAGGTACCATGAGCTCTCTGCCAATAGCAGCTGATATTCCCGAATAAGTTTCAAGTGCACGACTTTGCGGTCATCCGGCGCCGATTTGTTTATCGATTGGACGAGTCGCTTCTTCTCGGTTCTGATCTGATGCAGGTGAAACTCCTGGCGACTCAACATGAATAACAGTGTGTGGACAAGCTCCTTCAAGATACGTTGTTGTCGATTAGCCATCTCGTGTTTTTTTTTATTTTTATTTCTTTGTGTTGAGTTCGTTTCAAGAGTTGTTTTAATAATGATAAGGTGTCACGTGATTCACACCTCGACTGAGCAGCAGACGTGACAGCAAAGGCAATGAAGCTGTTGATTTGCAATTCTTAGCTTGCTTCGACTGTAATAAGAACAACTTTGAAGAGAAAATATAAAGTAAATAAATAGTTTTAAAACGAACTTTGAGCTAACTGCCAGCCAGGCTGAAGCAGCCGCAAAAGCTTAGTCAAGCTAACAAAGAGCTAAATGATTGGCCCTGCATCTTCGAAATATGATAAAATGAAATTGGAAACAACTGTGAAATCTCTACAGGAAACTATCCCCAATCACTTGCATCAATTGCAGCAGCTGCTGGAGTTGACAGAGCTTCGATTATCTTGGTTGAAAAATTTATGATTGATGCTTTTCAATATTTCTAACGCACTCAAAAATGTTTTGAATTAACATATTCGACCATATGCACATTAATCTTAATATGCGCTTAATTAAGCTATTTAAATAGAGAAATGCTTTTACTAATTATTTGAACGACAGCTTTATCCGGGTCGCCGTGATAAACCGCACAAAACGCAAACTTGGCTTTAATTTCAGTAAATAAATACAAGAAACAAACACAATGACCACAAAATACACAAATACAGACGTAACTATGTATATATAAAGAGAAACGTATGTGACTGTGTTTGTGTGTGTTTCAATTGGGTCAAGCGGAAGTGACGCTAAAATTCATTTCCGCCTTAGTCACACATGCGGCTTAGTTAGAGATAGCAAACAGCAAAAGCAGATGAGCGTGTGCGTAAAGTGTGAATAAAAAAGTTTATATAAATAAATAAAGTTAAACGAGAGAAAAGAGCAAAAAAATGTTGAGCTAATAATTAAAATATAGATTAAGTATATCAAATTAATAAAAATCCGTTAATAAATTCTATCAGCTATCAAATGGAAAAGTTTTCATATTAAGTGTTGGTAAGTGGTCTTTAATCAGCAGACTTCTTAGATATGTGTTTAATTAGACTCATTTTAAACCAAAAGTCGCTAATTGAAGACAAGTCGAAGTTAATTTACTTTAAAACTTGGGCCGATTCACATACATATTTTTCCATTAATCATATTATTTATCTATCGCATTTAGCTTCGCATTAATTTCAATGAAATAACCAAAACATGCTCGTAGGCCTTTGCCATAGACTAGCCTGAGATAATAATTTTGTGTCAATTAATTACAATTACCCCGTAGCTGGCCAGCAATTATGCAACTTTGTCAATTGAACAGAATTGTGCACACACAGGTAAGGCTGCATGCAGCTGCCTGAGGATACCAGACAATAGTAATTTAACGTGTGTGTGTGTGTGTGCTTGTGTGTGTGCGGCTGCACTTGTGCGTGTTTCCGCAGCTGCAACAAAAGACTAAAATATTTGTCAAGGGTATTTGTTCGGAGTGGAAGCCGTAATATAGTCAAACTGTGCGGAGAAAATTGCAGAAAGTTAAAATTTAATCAACTTATTGGTACCCCATGGCGTAAGCGTTATAAATGTTTCCATAGCCATAAATTTAATATCACCTCAAAATACAACGCAGCGTTCGACTCAGCTGAGTCAACAAACAAACAAAAGTGACAACTAAAGATATGTCAAGTACCCTACAGAGTGTGTAAATTGGTCACTAAATGGCAAAGAAGCCAGAGAGTATTTAGTTAACTAACTGGCCTTAAATTGCTTTAAGCGTAAGTTTCCCATTTTATGATATTACAAATAAATGTGGTTGCCGTTCATTTGATTTAAATTGTATTTTGTCTTATCTCTCACAATTTTATTCCCTTTAAATATTTGCTTGATATAAAAAAATCTTTTTTTGTGATGCTTTTCGATTAGGAACACTTTTGAAAAAATTCATTTTCAGCTTAAATATGCCATACAAACACAAATGCATACAAATACGTAAGCTGCCTACAGACAGCTCAGATTAGATGCGTATTAAACACATACGAGCATAAAAGCTTACAGCACGGCTTAAAACGCGCCTCTTCGAAGCTGACAAAAATGTTGCCTACTTATCGGCGCATACATTATTTACCCATTTAAAGGCAGCTGGTAATTTAAATACAATCTTTTGAAATTTCAACAAATTGAATTTGTAAGTCTCACAATTTTATTTACAATTTAAAGAGATTTTTGAAAAATAATATATAAATATGAACTATTAGTATATAGCAAAATGAAAAATGTTTTTCTAGATATTTTTTTTTTGTCACGAGCTAGACTGACTGTGCCTTATCTTAATTTTATGTCGATCCGTGCTCATCAGAAATTTCGTCAGCTGCTGCTGCTTCTCTTGCTGAATCATCTGCATTTACATAGCTTCTAATTTGTGTGGTTTGAATGAGAACCAGCCCGCAACCGAACCACCCAACCACCGACTTGCGGCTGTCAACGCAACGCCGCCTGCCTAGCAACTGCAAATGACTGAAACATATGTGTGTGTCTGTGTGTGTGTGTGTGTGTGTGCGTGATGTGTGTAAAGATGAAAACATGGGATAGCATAAGAAAAAAGCGCAGCAAAGCGTTAAGCCGTTGGCGGTTGCGTTAAGCAACAGCTGCTGGCGACACCTTGCAAGTGTTGTAAACTGTCGGACGGAAGGAGAAAAGAAGCGTCACAAGGCTGACGTTGCTAATGCCACAATATGCGAGTGCAACCGCTATCTGTGTGTGTGTGTGAGTGAGTGAGTGTGTGCTGTCGCTTCTTGCCACACACCCACACACACATATATACATTGTGGTTAAGCAATTTGCGCCAAAATGAAATGAAAGTGCTAAGCGCATTGGCCGTCCCATGTATTTGCGCACACACACACACGAACGCTCAGCTACCCTAAAGGAAATAAAGAAAAAGTAAAAATAGGAATCTAAAATAGCATTGAAGCCTTTATTTATTTGTTTGAAAATGTTGACACGAGTTTCAACAAAATTTAAAAATATTATTAAAACAAGTAAGAAGGTTGCAGTCGGGCGCCAACGACTGCGTGATACTCTATTCCTGTTAAGGGAGTGTAGACTCAATTAATATGTAGAACGTCTGTCCGTCTGTCTGTTTCACAAAATCAATTTAATTTAAGTTCAGTTACAAATAAAGCCACATTACATTACATTTTTTTAAAAACTTTATAGGTAAAACCGTATGACAAGTCTCTAGCTTCTATGGTGTCCAAATGCTGCGCCTTCATACAGACATACGGACAGGCGGACAGACAGCAAGACGGACATTGCGCACATCCAATATACTATTTTTCCCTTGGGAACAGAGTATGAAAAGTATATATCTTAACAATCTTAACAAGGTATAGTTAGATAGCCTCAATAAAATTACATCAAAGTTGACCATAATAACATCACCGACCAGCTGGGAGAATTTTATTTGCCCGACAAGACAGCTGTGTCATAGATCACCGCTTTTATATTATTATTGGATCTATGAATCAAAGGTTTTGTCAATAGTAAACTTAAAGAAAGTTAGTGTGTATTAAAATAAGTGATGTAAGCATATAGAAACAGGAGTTAGACAGCAATTCCAGTTAGGAAACCACTGACAACGCAGATTTTTGTCAATCCGGCCGGCTATGCCCTACTTACACTGTCAGTGATTTCCCGAAAGTGAGCTGAAGATGACTATTTTTTTTTTAGAGGTGAACTAATTTTTTTATTTATTTTAAAGCCTACTGTTAGTGGATAGTGGAAATTTAAATACATATGTATGTGGGTGACTGAGATGACAATGAAAATGATTATAATTGTGACAAAGCACATGAAAAGAATTATGCAAAGAATAAAAATCTGTTGTGAACAGTTTTAAATGTATTTATATTTAAATAGCTTAATTTAAAATATATATTTATTATATAGTATATCACATTACTTTCTCAGAATCGTTTGTGGCTACATATCAACGGATCTAGCTTTTGATGTTTTCCGTGTGATTTTTTTTTATGTTATGAAATATATATGTAATATATTCTTGAATAACTTTCTTTATCAGCTATAAATGCTTCCCTTTTAAAAATGTATCACAATATCTTTTCGCTGAAAAAAGCTGTGCATTTCGCATGACATGAAGTCCTATAGGGTGCTATTGGTTTGTGTGCAGCAGGTGCGATATCGCAAAGCTGTCATATAACTGCCGGTCTGACTGTCTCTGTGTGTGTGTGTGTTTGTGTGTGTGTGTGTTTGTGTGTGTGTGTGTATGTGTGTGTGTGTGTCTGTGTGTAGCTGTCGGTTGTTTTTTGTTGCTGCTGTTTTGCGGCTTGCGCTAAATTTCATAATTTTTGCTGCTCCGGCTGCCCCGGCTGCTCATGCTGCTCCTTTCCCGTTCCTGTTCCTGGCTGTCTCTCAGTCACGTGTCATTCATATCATATCGCACCATAAACAAGACCGGGAGGCAATGGCCGACCTGTCCATGCCGGCGTTCTGCTGCTAGCCGCTATCCTGTCTCCTATCCACATCCTCCTGCTGCTCCGCTTGCTCCTCGTTGGCATGGTGCATCGTTTGTTACTTGGTTCTCCTTATTTCGATTTATTTTTATGTGCACTTCCTTCTGCACTTTGCATTGCGATTTTTTATCATTTTTTTGCTTTTTGTTTTTGCTTTTTGTTGCTCAACCCTCGCTCGGACTTGTTAACTGAAAATATTTTCTCATGCGTAAAATGCATGACAAGCGATGCAGACAGAGACGTTGACGCATTGAAATCCCAGCTGGGTGGTTTACTGGGTGCTTAGGTAGCCAGCTTTTGCTGCCAAATTGTCTGGCTTTGCAGCAAGCCAAGGGGAAGAGGCGGAGAGGGAGGAGAGGCGTGTGCTCTGTCAGGTGTGTTTAGCGAGCAGGTGTATCGATTTGTTATACGCGTGAACTTGATGAAGTGTCGGGCAATCGGGCAAATATTTCATATGGGGTTGCAAATAAAAGAAAACGGGTTCAAAGCGCTCACTCTGGGGTGAATCCCATGTGTTGCTAGATGACTGAATAAATTGTGAAGCAACTTGAAAGTCTGGAGTCTGAAATAATAAATATAGATAAAGTTGTTACAATTACAAGTTGAATAAACAATTGAGGCCTCGATTGTAAGGTAAACTCTGATTAATAGATGTTATGTTAGTTGATGGAAGGGCAAACAGTTACTGTATCCTACTGTATGTATTCGAATTCGATTGCGAAGGACTTCCACTATAATTGTCAGTTAAAATATCTGAATATATCTTTAAGTGAGCTAACTGAATTTGATATTCTTAATCGTAGACTAACCATTTATTGATATTCTTTAAGCGAGATCTTTAATTCTGAAAGAGGATCCATTCGCTCTGCACTTTCACGTTTCTTGATTTTGTTAACCCTCAACCGTATGGAAAAGGTATACGAATCGACAGAAAATCTTTTCTATATCTATACACTATATATTCTACCATATTTACATATTCCCACCATTTAATTAAGCATCAAAAAGCAGCGGAGCTCAAGTGAATGGAGGCAAAGCTTTTGTTGAAACTCCGGTTTCACAGTAATTGATCGGAAATGAAAACAAAACAAAACTTAAATAAAAACATTTAATTAAATATGCAATGTGAATTAGCCTATAAAAGGAAAGGAGAAAACAAAACGGAAAATCAACAGCCAATTGCCAGCACAATATCAATGGATAAAATATGCAACAACAACCAGCACACAATTGAAACTTTGCTCGGAATATTTAAACGAAGCTGGAAAGAGAAATAAAAAAAACTTGCGTTGGACTGATATAAACAATTATTAAAAGCAACCCACAGTCCAGGCGACGGGGGCAGGAAACAGCACAGACTGGACTGCTCCGTGAACCCAAGCAATATACATAACAATGGCGTAGCGGCTGCTGATTGTGGGCAGCGGCATTCCCCTCTCTCTTCTCGCTGGACACACGAGTCCCCTTTGGCCAAATAATTAAGCCTGCCATTCATTAACCAAACTTGGACCGGGGCGTTACAACACAACTGAGCAAAGTTGCGGCCACTTTTGTTGCACAGTGTAATGCAAAACAAAAGTTTTTTATAGAGGTGTGCGTGCGGGTGTGTGAGAGTGTGTCTGTGTGTGAAATCAGCAAATCAGGCAAAACGGCACAATCGACAGCTCAGGCATGCTTTGTGTGTGTGTGTGTGTAAGCGTTGCATAGTTCCAGCCAGCTGCCCATTGACCAGGCCGAATTAATTGTAGCCTTCAGCCCATTTGGCAGTGTTTGGCCAAGTTAAAGGCAAATTGCAAGCTGGCGCCTAACTTCGACTCGCCATTGCCTATAAAATAAAACACAAATATGTTCACTATATGTAAGTGTAAATGTGTGTGTGTGTGTGTGCGTCGGTGTGTGTGCGGTTTTGTACCACAGTCGCAATTTTATAGAACTCTCCAAAGACTGATTAGTAACGGGTGGAAAGTGCTTTAATTATCAACTGAGTGAAGCATGTGTGTGTGTGTGTGTCATTTTGAAGAACAAAAAAGCTGAAATTTAAAAAATTCTTAAATGAACAATGCATAAAGTATGAATATATTTAAGCAATTTATTAAAGTTATTTAAATAAAATATATCTCAGCCTTAGAATTAAAGGAAGTCAACTTTATTATGATTAGTTATTGACCAAGATATCATTTTGAAATTTACCCTGAGCAAAATGTTTGATTTAAAACAGAAAAGCCAATCACACATTTAATACACATACATATATATTTAATATTTATATACCATATTTTTAGATTTTTCACAAGGAATACTAGGAATGCTAGCGTCTGTATTTAAATATATATTATATTTTTTTAAATAGTATTTATTACCTTTTTTATTATTAATATCCAAAAGAGAAACTTAAGTCGAAAACGAAGTTAATGTAGGTTTTTCCATTTTGTTATTTTTCCTTGCAGCACTTTCTTTGCAAATTTTTCTCAATTTTCTGTACAAATTTTCAACAACTATTGCTCAATTTGGCAACACATTCATATATTGCCCGACAGCTACAAATGGTGCTCCGAGAAAAGGCAGAGCGAACAGAGTAGTGGAAGAGGATAAAACTTGTGTAAATTGTGTAACACTTGACGGTACTTTAAGTAGCCGCTGGAGAGTTGACCAGCACAAGTTTTGAAATTTTCAAAGGCTTCACGAACAAAGCGTTGAATATGCAATGGCATGACCGAATGCAGGACGGGCCCAGTGGCTGCCCAAATGGGGACGCATTGTGCAAAGGCGGTCAAGAGTTTATCAGGAGCAGAAGGACAAGCAAAAGCTTGACACTTTGCTTAGCTCCCAAATGAGCAACAAATAGTGGGCAGTGGGACAGTGGGACGGTGGAGCTTCGTCTAGGTGGTTGCTTAGATAAGCAAATGCGCGTTGCAAAATGTTCAATCATCGAAAAGAGAAGCCCGAGCGGCAGTTATTAATGCCACGTTATCAGCTGCGCGTCTCCAACTGCTGGCCATTACTCGCATCTCGCATCGCCCAGCTCGCATCTCCCTTTGCTTATAAATTTCAATGTCCTGTGGCAACAAAAACAACCGGAGCAGCAGCTGGAGCATTCAGCCACACAAAAAGCCAAAAAATTTGCATAATTTCAGGCGCTGCGGCGAGCACTTGCAACACTTGCGGCCACAGATAAGGCGCAAAATGAACGGGTCTCGTGTGTGTCTATGTTGCGTCTATATTTGTGTGTGTGTCTGTGTGTTTGTACTCCGCTTGTTATTTCGGCTGCATCGTGTTAAACTTGCGTCATATGTGTGCCACTGTCAGCTGCATCTGAGTTTTTTGCGCTTGGCCATGAAGTTGGTTTGCTTGCGCCATGCGGCACAGTTGCCAACACTGGAACACTAATACTAACACACTCGCGCCAGCATATGATTTGCATAAATGCACAACGGCGATGCGTTGCGTACAGCGCCAAGATCCTGAGCAGTGCATCCTTTGGGGCAAGCAAAAATGAGGCAAAGCGAAATATGATTGGTAGCTGATGTGCTAAGAGATAGAGATACAGAGAGACCGAGAGAGAGAGAGAGAGAGAGAGACAGATGTGAAGAGAAGAGAGAGAGAGAGTGGTCGACAGCTTAAAGAAACTGAAAGTCTGCTTGAAGATTTAAATTTTTGAAAATCGCAAAGAAAGGCAGTAACTATGTAAATTAGTGTGAAGCGAAAGAGAAAGAAAAAGAAAGAGATAACAGATTAACAGAAATTGTTTAAAATATTTGAAAATGGTTTGAAGATTCAAATGTAGGAAAATCGGACCGAAAGAGAAAAGAAAAGATAGAGATAACCGATTTAAAAATGTCTTCGATCTCCGAAGGGAAACGTTTGGCTGAGCAGCCTTTCATTGTCTATTCATTAGACTTTCAAACAACGTTTCGATGAATTCAGAACAAACTTTTTCGGTAGAGTAGAAATTTCAGCACCTGAGCTACCATGTCCCGAACAGAAGCGACATTAGGCAATCGGCCTCGATACCCCGTAAGTCCAGCAGAGCAAGTGCCCAGCGCCTTCATGGCCACCATGATGTTGGCAACGACCCCACAGGCCATGCAGGACCTGATGGCCCCGACGTTTACAGCAAGCAGCATACGGGAGTACAGCCAGGTTGGGGACGGTGTGCATTTGAGGCAGCATCCGCTATTGCTGCTGCCGCTGGCAGAGCGTGTTCGGCCACGCCCGCAGATTATGGTGCGCAAGGTTTCCGTGGTGGGGAGCCACGTGTTGCGCTATTTGAGTCGGTCTAGCCTTATATCGCCGAGACGGCATCAGTTTCGCAACTTTTTGCGTGTTCGCATGTCTCGCAACGATCAGGACATGAACTACGCGAACGCCTACAACTACGATCGCGTGGACAGCGAGGAGTCACAAGGATCTGGCTCGGGTTCGTTGCGTGCACAACCAGAGTCCTGTGCGATGCGCCTGATGCTGCCATCCAGCTCTGAGGACAGCTCCTTCCTGGGACACTTGAATTGGAAAATCTATTTGGGAATGCTCTGCATTATAGCGATGCAGGCTCTGCTGAAAATGGCATATCAGCAGATGTTCAACATGAGTTGAGTTCCTGGGTGGTATATTGATCTAATTTAGAAGAGAGCGTGCTCCCAATAGGACTTGGTAGCATTTCAAATAGCAGTTTATTGATGACAGTCAATTTCATGCAATAACTGCAACATTAGTTTCAAGTAAAAAACATAAGCAAGAAATCAATATAGCCCGACTGACCGGAATAAAGCAAGTGTGAACTCGGAATCAATAAACTCCCTTGTTGAAGAAAGTTGTCAAACAGTTCAAGTCAAGATCAAGTCAGCTTCATCTCAGGTTTTAGCAATAATTATAATCTTTAAGAATGTCCGCAAATAATTTGGGAAGCATAAAGAGGACAAATTTATTGTTGGCTACTTTTACATGGAAAACAATTAAAGAAAAACATTTAAGTATTTTATATATATGGAAATTGTGCTATATATTTTGCTATACTTTGTCTTTCATACATGTTTTTTTTTTTGCTTTAAAAAATGCTGACTAGCTGTGTAACCGCACGTCCTTAGAGCCCTTTGACTTCCCATATCAGCTTGTTGGCGATTTACTTTCATCCAATTAACTTGCTAGCTTGCGCATATGCGCATATTCATATTACTTATTCATATCGATGTATATTGCGCTTATTAAACGCTTCGACTCGGTTGCCAGGAGGGCCTCGCAGTACGAGTCAAGTTCAGTCAACATGAGAGGGGCAGCATGCGAGCAGAAACAATTCATTTGCCTGGCACTCAGATTCTCAGCTGCTTATTCCCAAAGCTGCGTCATCCTGTTGTGCATGTGTGTATTTGTGTGTGTATGTGTATGTGTTTGTTTGTTGAGGTGGCACACACTTGCTTCATAATTCAAAGTGGCAACACTTTTGCCAGCAACTGAAAACTCAGCTCGACAGACGCCGCCCCGCAGGACAAAATGAATGATGGAAATCATCTCCCCAGGCATTTGGCCCCGACAATCTAATACGTGATATACAAAACAGACACCACTGCGATCCGAAATGAATTGAAATGTCAGCAGGCAGTCCGGGTGTATGACTGAAGGGAGGTAGTGTATTTGCCTTTTTCGTGTGCAGCAGTCATTAATAATTGCATGCCTCACATGGGGCGCATGAGCAGCTTGGCTAGCAATTTACTTTGATCAACTCAATTGATGACATCAACAATGTGCCACGCCCACTGCACATTTATATTTTTGCGGGCAGCACTTGACACTAATTAAAATTTCAATGCCAACGAATTCTTGTCGACTGTTGCCACAGCTGCTGCAGCTTACGTTCTGCATTCACCTGACCCTGTCGAGCATTGTTGGCTTAATGTGGCATTAGCTCGTTGAGCTGCTGCTAAGTGAGAGTACGATTCGCATTTGGGGCATGCAATATAGCAATGAAGCTGCAGCATTTGCAACAATTTGCTAATAAGCTTTATAGCAGCACCAGCAATGCTGCAATCGAATTATTTGATTGACTTCAATATGACTTCACGCTTTTTATTATAATTTGATGACTTGTTTAACAACTTCTTGACAGTCTGCCTGAATTTGTGTTACTTTTCTGAATTTATGTGTGAGTCGTGGCATCTGTTCTTGTTCACATGATTCTGTTCAAACTGCATCCAGGTGGTAATTTAGCCACTGATATTACATGAACGTCCCACTGATCCGCAAGGCCAGCCACAGCCCAGGATCATATCGTGCAAGTGTTCTGCCATTGAAAGTAATATTAGATTTGTTTTAAGAATATTAAAAATATTAAAAATATCCACCTTTCTGAACCGGACCAATAAACATTGTGAAACTGCGAATGGGAATAACAAAATTTAGTTGATGCTCTTTCGGACTCTGTTGCTAGACTAAATTTTTAATACAAATTTTGGAAGCACGCAAGCGAAGAATGTGATTTATTTTTCAAAGCAGATTTGACTAAATGTATTTTAAAAACTTTTTTATTTAAAGATCTGTCAATGTCAATATGTAATATAATTTATAATTTATACAATATTGATTTGTAAATCTGTTTATTGTAAGACAATCCAGTCACTATTTATTATCAGGTTTATTAATTAAGTCGAGAAAGATACTAAAAAAATAAAATAGTTTCAAATCTCACTTCATACTGCTTTTATTGATGTTGAAATTCTTATACAAATTAAACCATGTCTTTTTCACAAATTGGTCCAAGTCCCAGAGCATCAAACTAGCTGTCGAATTTATCGGAATCCATTGGCAGCGCAAGGTCCAAAAAAATATTGCTTTTGCCAGCACATTTTAGCAGTGGTTTTGCTGACAACAGCTACCTATTGGTCCACGGCCAAAGACCTAAGCAGATACTTATTCTTAGCAACAGCCGCCGCAGCCTCCCCCATAGCAACCTCCACAGCAGCCACTAGAGCAACAAGGTCCGCTCAGCGATCCACAAGGCCAACCGCAACCCAGGATCATGTTGTGCAAATGCTCTACAGAATAATTCAAAAATGTTATTTAGAAAGAATTATTCCTCCTGTATATCTACCCTTCTGGACTGGACCAATAAACATTTTGGAGTTTGAAATTTACAAAAAAGTTAGATGTTGATCAAATGGAATTAGTTGACAAACTGAATACAGAAACTGTGGTTGGGACCTAGGTTGCAAATAGGCATGACCGTTGCCTCAAAAGCTGCTTAGATTTATGTTTTGTTCAGCTAATAAATTAAATGTGATTTTGTTTAAAATATTAGCCAAGTTAAGATTCATCCCGGTGCTTGAAAATCAATCTATCTAAGCATCTAACAGAACAATGCACTATGGTCAAAAAGTCAGAAATTTTGGAATAAAGTCAATTTTTTTATGTTTCCAAATCTCAAAATTGAATTTGTTTTATAATTAAGTATACACGAGATAAGAAAAACCCGTTATCGAAATTTTTAAAATGTTTTTTGTTTTTAATTTGAATGCACGCTTGCGTTATCGAGCTTTCTAATTGTCTTGTGGGTGATTGATTACAGATAAAGTGAATTGTAAACATGGAAAATCTTCACACAGGTATTTAAAATAAATGTGCAGTGTTAGTTTCTCATGATTGTGAATGTTTATGATTTGCTTATGATTGTGAAATTTAAAAAATACTGTCGTGATTCGTGGAGTATTACTTGTTCTGCGCACGCTCTTGCACGCAACTAAAAACGGTACGGATCTAATAAGTTTCCCTTGCTCGTTTTTCCTCATTTTCGAGTAAATTTGCATGTTGCAGCTTAATATGAGTGTCGCCGTTTAATGTTGGTGGAAGTTTGGGACAACAACAAGCGAGACTATTCTGCTTTGATGAAGATTAAAAGATCAAATTCGAATTTTCATCATCCACATTAATAAACATTTGCCAAATTGCCAAATCAGTTTCTGCGAAGATAGCGAAAGAAGATGAATTGGTAATGGTGTTGAAAGTTGTGTGGAAAGGACAGTCAGAAAACTCTGCTGAAGTTAAGAGATCATTGATCCCAAATAATTTATCCCCCTAAACTGGACTAAGAAAGCTGCAGTATGTAATTTTTCAAATCTTCCGCAAGAAGGTAAGCCTTTTAAAGACAACATTTCCGCCGATTCCGATTCTACTTCCGAGTGTGATGATGATGAGCAATTTGATATTGTTTTAGCCAAAGAATAAACGCGTAATTTACAACATTTAAAAATGTGTTGTTTTTATACCCTGAACCCATTGAAAATGGGAAATCAGGGTATAATCGTTTTGCAAAAAGAATGTAATAGGCAGAAGGAGGCGTGGCAGACCCATCTGTTTATGTGTGCGTGTGTAGGTTGTAGGTTGTAGGTGTAGGTTGCTTAAAACATCAGCTTGGACTTGGTTTAGGGGATTTCGAGCGTTCTTACTTGTTTTATATGGGTACTAGGGGAGGGAAGTGAAAGCGTGGTCCAATTGAAAAAAAATCCGAAATTCTAGAATAAATTGACAGATATGAGTCCAAACTTTAATGGTTATAGTTTTAAAACTGGACTTTATGCTGTTTTAAACAACCTAGCGTACATCTTTTATCTATACATATTACCCTCTGAGCGAACACACACATACGAACACATATACACATGCACACACAAGGACGCGCGCCGCTTACTGCCTTGATGATGAGAAATTGATTGTTAAATAACTTCGGTTCTAGATCTACTTTCCGAATGAAATTTTAGAAAATTATATTGACATCAAGGTGTATATAAGTTTTAGTTAGTATACATTCACATTTATTTTAGCTCCAAAATCAAAATACAATAAAGTGAATTCAATGTTCAAGGATCCTGCTCGCTCTCTTCTATATCATCTTTGATAGGTTTCGTAAAGCCTCGAATATTATATTTGAAAGATTCGCTGGCCACAATGTATGTTAGATAGTAATTGGAGTTCTCATACGTCGTCTCCCCCACACCCAACTGCTGCTTATCAAAGACTCCTTCGCTCACCATCGATTCCGATTCATCATAAGAAGGAGCCAGGCAAACGGGTCGAACTAAAGCACCAAATCTAAAAGGTTTTATAAGGAATAGTATGGTTGCAATATATTCCTTTTCGCTGCAAATTAAAGAGATAAAAGTTGAGATTAGAGCAGTGAAGTCATTATACACGAGTTCTTTTTGAATCTTGACTTTTCTAAAACTTCTATTTGATTTGGGAAGAAAACAAATTGTTCAAAGTAAAATTAGTGAGGATACTTTGTAAACTAAAGGAACGCATACTTATTGATGAGAATGAGAAATATTCATAATTTGCGCTTACTTTACAGGAACTATATGAAGGGTTTTTTAGTTTTAACTGTTCTTGTCTTCGATTATTTGTTTAAGAAAAACATGTCTTAAAATCAATTTTTAGAGCTATAACGATAAAGCGAGGTATGACAAATTTATATTATATACGAAAAGGAAAGGTTTTTCTAGAATGTAGGGACCAGCTCTATTTTGTGTAAATAAATTGAAAATGTATATATAAATAATAGATACATATTTCCTTTTTAAAAATAGAGACTAGTTCTAATTTTTGTAAGCACTTACAATGTGATGGAATGTATATTCATAAGGTCATGCAGAGCATAACCATGATCCTCATTCTCCCGAAAGTTGATTGTGTGATTGCCCTCAGCAATTTTGAAGAAAAGTGGCGACTTTGGTTCATCCTCGTCCGAAAAACAGCCTTCGGCCGTAATTACAATATAAGGTGATAGAATAGTACCCATGCATCTAAAAGTGTAGCTGGCATCCCAGGTAGAGGTGCGCCGGAATAGGCTCACAGTCCAGGGCGTGATATCGGGATGTTGGGGAGACTTAACACCACAGATGGGCTTACAAACGGGATTGGTCTCGATGAGACCCCACTCGCCGCTATCATTGCAGACATGGCGGCCCACTTGATCGCCCGAGTCAGACTTATAGCCGGGCGAACAAGATACCAACAATTCAGTGCCCACCATGCGAGTTCCATCATTGCAATCGACAACTTCGGCTTTGTCGTTGCACTGCGTCAAATAGGCGATACTGCGTACAAACGGGCTTGGCTCGCAATAACGAACACAGAAGATACCCTCGTTTTCCCACACACTCTTTTCGCACTTGTTGTAATTAGAACCAAAGATTATGTAACCGTCATCGCAGGTCACCTCCACAATCCTTTTGTCTGGCACCTCGTCACCTGGTCTATAACTAAACTGCGTGAAGTAGTCCCCTACGCGCATGCCCGGCTTATTGTGCACAGGGCAGCTGTTGGTCTGCCATATTGACACGATCGGGCTATCGTTAGTCTTTTGCCCAGAAGCATCCGTCTTCTTATCTGCTGAATTATTTACTTGCGTCTTGCGTCTATACTTGCATATAGCGGGTATCTCATCGCTGCCATCAGCACAGTCGACATTGTGATTGCAGAAACGATTTTTGTTTATGCAGGCTCCATTCTCACACCGAAACGAATCATGTGGACACGAGCTGCCACCACACAGACTCAAATACTCATCATCACCCATTTTACAATCACTAACGCCATCGCACACCTGACTCATCTTCAAGCACGTTTTGCTGTCCATGCATTGCATTGCAAACTCATCGCTGTATAAAGTCTAGTTATAGCATATCGAATCATATCTAAAGTGAACACAATACTCACGTGCAGTCACCCTGCAGATCTCTCATCAGTTGACGCATATTTGCTTCATCCGCGCACATATATTTATTTTCATCGCTCCCATCCCAACAATCGTCCACTTTATTGCACTGCAGATTTTCAGACACGCATCCGCCGTAGTTGCAGCGGAAACCATCTATGCAGGGTGCTTCGTAACAGGCCCTAAAGACCTCATCGCTGCCATCTGCGCAGTCCTTTTTACCATCACAGAGTAAACTTTTGCCTATACAACTGCCATCTTGACATGTAAACTCATCTGGAGTACAAGTAACCATTGGTCCAGCTGATACTGTGTAGAGAAAATTAGGTGATATGAAAAAATCTTAGTATATACATAGGGAGAATTCGAGAGATGCTCAGAATCAAAGAAACATAGAATATTTACGACTTAAATAATATTTATGATCAATATCTAAAAACTGCAGTACAGTCTAGGAAAATAATGAAAGCCAAATTTAAACAGATATTTTTCATTCAATATACCTTGTACAAGCAAGCATATAGAATATTTACGATTCGAATAATATTTATGATCAATATCCAAAAACTGCAGTATAGTCTAGGAAAATAATGAAAGCCAAATTTAAACACAGATATTTTTCTTTCAATATACCTTGTACAAGCAACGCTATTGCCGCTAAAATAATAGGTGATAGCATCATATATACAAATATATAAATAAAATAAGCTGATAACGCTTGTAATTAATAATATACGATTCCAGCAGCTGATCTACGATGTGTTCACTTCTCTAGAGCTCAACTTCAAATGCGAAATTTGCAAGCTGACAGCTTAAAGCTTTCAGATTCATATCAGCGACAAGATCGGCAGTTGGTTCATTGAACAGTGTAGATGGCAGCAATCTGGCATTCATACATAATCGATGGACTTTAGGGTGAACATATTGAACTTCAAAATATTTTGTATACCCTTGCAAAAAGGGTATATTCATTTTGGTCAGAAGTTTGCAATCAAATTTGGAATATATACACATGTATCTCACCCTCATTCGAAAATATATAGTATATACAACTACGCCTATTGGAGAGGTGGCAATTCGGGAAAATTATCTTCAATATAAATACGTTAACCTTGACCGTTTCGCCTGGGGCGTGGTAAATCGAATAAACTATATGATCGAAAGCCCATCAATCTAGTTTTACCTAGCTAAGCTTAAATGCATGTCTTCCTATATGGATCCGCTAATCAATTCATATAGATCCCATGTCCACAGCCTTCGCAGCCACCCGAAATAAATAAAAAAAATCTATACAATAATCAGCCTCAACATTTATTAAATAAATGTGCCTTTTTCTAGATGACGAATGTGGTTTTATATGTATCCGCGCATCAGTTCATATAGATCCCTGGTCCAGTATCCCTTCATTTAACATTAGCAGCCTCCGCAGCCGCCACAGGAACCACCGCAACAGCCGCTACTGCAGCAGGGGCCGCTCAACGACCCACATGGCCAACCACAACCAAGGATCATGTTGTGCAGATGTTCTATAAGAAAATAAACCAGAACCTGAATATTTATTTTATTTCTCAACGACTATTTTACCTTTCTGAACCGGACCGATGAACATTTTGCCGATTTCAATTTGGAAGCAATTAAGATGTTGTACTGATAAATGGTTTGTTGAGACTGAAGCTGTAGAACATGGAGCAGAGTATGGTCGAAAAATTGCTGATATATTTTTCAATGCAACTTCGATCATATATTATTGCTAACGAGTTTTGTAAATAGTAAAGACAGAAAAGCTTTAGAGGCATGGGCTGACCTCGAAAATGCCCAAGTTTGGTAATAGCCTTGCAGCTGTAAAGGATATATATTAATAGTTTTCTTTGAAGAAGATTTTCGGT
Source organism: Drosophila gaucha (assembly GCA_035045545.1). Taxonomy (NCBI): domain Eukaryota; kingdom Metazoa; phylum Arthropoda; class Insecta; order Diptera; family Drosophilidae; genus Drosophila; species Drosophila gaucha. The sequence goes on from JAWNOY010000342.1 coordinate 832,058, forward strand.
CAATCTATAGAGAATGATAACCTTTATTACAAACTTTTGGGGCTCTAGCAATACAACTTTGAAAGATAGTCTTCTCCAATTTGACACTCCCCAAAGAGACGGATTTTTATAAATTTTAAATTTTTTTGGCTTAGCAATATGTACTATATGGTTTTGTATGGGGTAAAGGCATTCACGAGTATGTAGTCGAAATTTCAAGCCTTAGATTTTAATAGCGGTGAACTTTTCCCTACTAGCGTCCGACGCCTGCAGCAGAAGCTCTGTAGCTGTAATACTTTTATTGCATTAAATTTTAAGCTAACAATGGGGTTTGGACAAGACTCCGCTACAGCTATTTGCAAATATATATATGTATATATATTTATAGGGATACTGGATATTTAAAGGAAACAAATTATACTTAAATATGGACTAGGTGCAGCAAATACTAATTTGCTGTGCTGCAGCATAACCTTTTTTACAATTGAAAAAATATTGTTTTTTTAAGACAAGCCTTACATATTTATTTAAGACATTTAAAATAATATTGCTTTTGCCTGTAGATGTTGGCCGTGGTTTTTCTGGCAATAGCTGCCCATTGGTCCACGTCTAAAGACCTCAGCAGATTTTTCCTTAGCAACAGCCGCCGCAGCCTCCCCCACAGCAACCTCCGCAGCAGCCACTACAGCAACAAGGTCCGCTCAACGATCCGCAGGGCCAACCACAACCCAGAATCATCATGTGCAGATGCTCTGAAGAAAAAAACATACTGTGAGAGAAGATTAGGAAAAATTAGTATTTCTTTACATACCTTTTTGAACCGGGCCAATGAACATTTTTAATATTATTTTTTTTAGCTTATTGAGGTGTTATACTTTTGGAGTAAGGCGTTTGAATGAAGCTGTAGAAAGCAGACCGGCGCTAGGTATGAGAATTGCTGATTGATTTCTCAAAAGCCTCTTTGATTGTGTTTTTTCCTCTTTTTTTTACATTTTTCTTATTGATAGATTCAAACATATGTACCTGCAAGGGGGTTTCCTGATATAGATACCTTAAGGAATTTTGGGATTAATATTGTATATATTACTACCTAATATATTCTTAATTATGTGAATATAACCCATGTAATATGATATTCATCTCCTATCTGTTCTCAAAATATTTAAGTTCATAAATAAATGCAAGAAGTTGTCTTCATACTTTTATTTAGCTACCAGAGTTAAGGGCTTGAATTTGTTAACTATTACTGATCAACAATTAAGCAAGGTATCAACGAACAGTAGGTGTGCAGGTTGTCCGCTTAGTAACTTCACGATACCCGCTAAAAAAACTTTTAAGTTGCATCCATATAGATATAGCTTTCTCTGATTTGCCAAGAAGAGGTCAAGTTTGAAGTATTTGAACATTTTTGGATTAAATTTGTTGAAGATATAGTTTTTACCGATTTGCCTAGCACCCAACAAGTGGTCAATCTATTGAGCAGGGCAACAGTTCCTGGCTGCTTCACAGCAAAAACAAATTATCTTAAAATATCAAAAGCACGATCCTCTCTCAAATAATCATGCCGATACGAGGTACGGAGTACAAATTTGGGCCAAGAGCAACCAACACAAAATTCAGGTATTACAAAATAAGGACATGAGTCAAATAACTGGCTGCCCTGGCATGTACGTAATTCTTGTGTCCCTAGGTGTAAGTATTTATAATTAGATTAAGTAAGAATGTTTATTTTAATTAATTAGATAACTATACTGGGCGATACAATAGTAACAAAATAGGATGATTCTAGTGCATTAAGTATCACTGTAAGTATCAAATTTTGAAGTTGTAACTATAAAACTTCGAAAGGTACAGTTTTCTCCGATTTTATACGCCCCAAAGAGGCTTAGCTATGTATACGATATATTTTTGTATGGGGATGCGATTCAAAAGTTTCCTACTAAAACAATTCTTAAAACCGATTTATCATATGGGAGCTATAGCATATAGTCGTCCGATCCGAATGATTTCGATATATACAATACCTGCAGCAGATTGACGGTTATATGTTAGATTTAAGCTCTGCAACTTAAATTGTCTCGGAGGCTATTGCATTGATCCAGAGAGACAGACAGACAGACAGATGGACAGACCTACAGACGGACATAGCTATTTCAACATAGCTTGCAGTGCTGATCAAGAATATATATACTTTATATAGTCGGAGATGCTGTCTTCTCTGCGTTGCAAACTTAAAAGCCAAAGCTTCTGAGCGCAGCAACTACTATCTGTGTATTTTTCCATATGGTATATAAATCTGATAAAAGATAGTCCTAATTTGCATGTATCGAAAGTAATAAGTCACTCGATAATCGGGCACGCAAAATTAAGAGGTTTTGGTGTGCGGAACCGAGTATGTACATTATTTCAAAACTTGAAAATTCAGGGAAAATCATTAAATACAAATCGATTCTCCGAATCAATTGTAATGCTTTACAAATTTATTAAATATATATTTCTATAATTGTTATCTTCTATCTGAATATTTTGATGTTAAGTGAATTTGTATAATTAGTAATAGCTTTCTTTCATTTTCAATTTTCATCATCTGCCTCGTAGCCAGTTTCCTGTTTAAGTAGATTTTTTATCTGATTACTCTTTGACTGTTTTTCCCATTCTTTGAAACATTTCCTACGCTTGATTGTTATCTCGTTATACAATTCCACACGTCGCTTGCGCTTCTTCGTCATGACACCCCGCTCAAGCTCCTCGTAGGTCCAATAAAGCTTCACTTCTAGCGGATACATGCGAGCATTATCGTTTTTACGCTGGGCAGCGCTAAGTTCTGGAGCCGACTGTATGCCCTCCGAGTCGCTTGATTCGAAGTAACCCAGTGGAATTGGATTTATGAAGGTGGACTGAGCGGAAGTATCCTGGCACTCTGATGAAGCTGGATCTTCAAGTTCATCCAGAGCCAAGGTCGACATCTTGTCCAGGCATTCATTAACAGTAACATTCATTTTTTTAATATAGTTGTTAATTTTGTTGAATATTAGCATTTGAAGGCAAGCAAAGCAAAAGTATACTGCGTACTCCTAAATAAATTGTAATGAATGTCAAAGTGTGCCAGAGTTGTCAACACAGATCTTTCCTCCAAAGAGTTGTCAAGTAAGCGTACAGTAATACGTCTAATACGAAATTATAGACTTAAAGCACAGGGTGTTACTTTTGAAGAAAACCATTCAAGTTCTCTTCATTTTGATCTTTAAGCGCAAATCCTTGCATAACCTTCGGACAATGACAAAAAGCAATCAGCTCCACTGGGTCAGGGGCTGAGCACATGCTTGGAGGCGTGGCTGCTAGTGAATAGTTTCTATGTGGACTTTCAATACGCTTGCTTTGCAATTTAAATAATGCAGCAAATGAATTAAGGCACCCGACCCGACAGTTCTTATTGCCGCAACTGTGTGCTGGGGCGTTTTTGAGGGCGTGGTCATGTGACAAAACTAAGCTAAAATAAGTATTTAAGCCAAACGGAGTAAATCCTTTCACAGCTGCCATAAAAAACGAATCATGTTAACAAAGAAATGAAATGAAGCGCAGGCAAAAAAACCAACCAACTAAAGATGGCGACTGATTCTGAGCATTATTTTTACAAAAGAAAATCAGAATAAATGTGTGTGGACAACAAGCAAATCGAATTATCTGATTCCCTTCCAGAACTATTTATATACAACAAACTATTTTATTTAGCAGTGAGCACTTCAAAAACATAATGTAACAATTAATTATAATATTTTCAAATATTTAAAAATATAATAATATATATGTATTTTTTATGTAAATTTAAAAATTGATTTTTAGCTCATTTCATGTTTAAGAAATTATTCTCAAGATTTCCTCATGGAATTCGTTGCTAATCTTTAATTTCAATCTTTTCTGCTAGTTACTGCATCAAAAGTTAACGACTGTTATATAAATGCATGTCATAACTTTTGACAAAGTTATTAGACCCTCAGCAAGTGTATTTGAAGAAGTATTAAACTCTCTTTAGCAATAGTTGTAAGAAGGATTTCATAGAAAGTCAGCAGACAAAACGCTTCACCAACTGTCTGAAAGAGGGAGAGGAAAAGAGGGAGGAAAATAGACAGACATGTGTGCAGGGCGACATGCGAATAGATATATATATATATATATAAATGTACATACATACACATTTGTAGCATTAGTATATATGGATATATATTTATATATATATATAGTGTGTGGCGTGTGTGTCATTGATATATCGCTTGAGCACGAGTCAGTTGACTCGTCGATACAGGAAACACACGCAGACACTGAAGACGGCAATAAAAGTGGTAATGATGCAGACGAGAACAAGAGCAGAAGGGAGTGAGAGAAAAAAAAATATATCAAATCGAAATGTTATCAAATGTGAAATGCCAGAAGGCAAAAAAGGGGAAGTTGGGTAAATGTCATCCAAGCTAGCATTGTCTATTGCACTCAAATAAATAAATGTAAAAAAATCAGCAACATAAAAGTACTGCAACTCTTTATGGCCACACATGTGATTGTTGCAAATTGGTATGGCACATTTAAATGTGGCAGCAACCCGCCAGGTATATGTAGATAGGCGGGGAGATGGGACGCAGGCCACCCGGATATGCGACATGTGTAGCCAAATTATCACGAGAGATAGCAACCGGCAGGTAAATAAAACAAAATGTATTCGTACGCCATCTAATTAAATATATCCGCATGCAATTTTGCAGTTTAATTTGTGTAAAAAGTGGGCAAAACTAAAATACAAACTCCGCGCACAGTCGGAAAAGGGCTGAAGCCACAGTGGGAGCAAAAGTATGCTAACCGCTTAGAGCTTGACGCGAGTTGTTGTTAGCTGCGACGGCATACTTTTGTGCTGCACTGTAAATACACGGCAGTGAGGGCAACTTAAGGGCACACGTTCACACTCATACCCACCCACACACACACACACCCGCGTATGCACATTTCGAAAGCAGCTTCCGGCAAAATATTTCAGTTGAAAATTTTTAATGAGCTCGAAATTGTGTGCGACGGAAAATAAAAAGAATACGCAACAGCAAATAAAATCAAATACACTCATGAAAAAAAAAAACTGTCGAATGGATTTTAATTGCAAAATACTATATAAAACATGCTGGCCAATCAATAAGCACGTGCTTTGTTCCATAGATTGCGAACTATACGGGAAAAATGTGTTATACGCATATAAATATATCTTGTTTGGGTATATTTGCAAACAATGCGAGGTAGATGCTGCATAAAAGCATATATCAAGTGTAATATGAAGGATACGAGGGCTTATGTAATGCACTGAGAAAAAATGTTAATAATATATAATAATATTATTTCTTTTTTGTTTTTTTTTTTTTAATTAAATTGGGAATAGCTTGAAATATTTTTAAATTATGTTGTGGTCAATCACATTCTATTCTAATTTGCATTTAGTAGTCTGTAAACTATTATAAAGTAATTTTTTATTTGACGCATTTTATTTCAATTTGTGCTTTATTTATTAAACATTTTGTAAAATATTCATGAAATATATCTGTATAAGTTTATAGAGTCAAAAACATATGCTGCATAAGCTTAATCGTTATCCCAGCAATAGAGTGTTCTCTATACGCTCAATTTCTTGCTGTGCAGCATACCGTTACGTCTTTCGTCCTTTTTTCGGTGTCAATGCAATGCATGCATAAATATGGCACTTACCCTCTTCGTGTGTGGGAGGGGTGTGTGTGCTTATAAATCTCGAAAGTATAACATGGCAGCAGTCAGCAGCAGCAACAGGAGCTGCACCATATAAATATACGACCAGACATACATATGCACATATCTTATATACATATATACGCAGCAAATACTGACGAATCTGCCTGGTCTGTCGACTTGTTGTTGTATTTATATATATATACATATATATTATTTCTTTTTACTGACAACAGCAACAACACCAACAGAAGCAGTCCGTAAGAGCGTCTGTCTGACATTTTGTTTTAATTTTACAGATTTACTTTTTTTGCACAGTTCGGTGACGACTGAAGCACTGGAACCCTCAGGCAGCCATCAATGCTGCATGTTTTCAAAAGTTGTTAACTGTTTTTCAAGCCAACCATTCATATATTCATAATTTACACACACACACACATACTCACTCACACTTGTACTCGCCAAATACGTATACACAATAAATAATACTGATATTTTTTTTGCACATTTTGTCTCAGAGGCTGTGACACCAGCGTTAACAGCACCTCCTCCCCCTCAAATTGTTCGTCTGTCTGTCTGCACGCTCAATAAATACTAAATGCACATTTCCATAAATAAAAAACAGCTAAACAAATTCTATGATTATTTTATTTTGATGTAACAAAACTTTAAAAGCATGATTAGAATTTCGAATTGCGCACTGAATAATTTAACTGACTTGCGGTCATTGACATTACAATAAAGAGGTTTATTTTTATATGTAGACAAATGTTATATACTTCAACATTATATTTATATTAGAAATACGGATGATGTATAAGTAACAATTAAGTGACCAAAAATGTATGAACAAATATCTAGTCAGCAATGCATGTAGGTGAGGTACTCTTTTTAATTGGAAGTGTTAATAGAAACATCTTTTTTTTATCATTGTCTCCCATTGGGGTGTGTGGAGCCGGAAAAAACTGTATATTCCAGTGGTGAAGCAAATTCTTAATATAACCGACCTACAGTAACGGAAAGGTCAAACGTTTCAATCTCAGGCTAGAACCATTATTTTTTTTTTAGCAATTGATAAAATTGTTTTTAACTTATAGATTCTTAAATGCAAGTGGAAAAAGGAGATCTGTACAAATTCAATAAGCCAAGCTTCTTGTTTCAGCTCTTTGAAAATGAATACTTGGCTTTTTTCGGACTCTATCCATTTTTTGTCACAAAATATGATGGAACCAATGTATTTTTTTTTTCCAAATTTGTTTAAGCTTCAGAAACTGTTCAGTTCGATTAAAAAATTATATTATTTGAAGATCGAGCTTCAAATAGTTATGAAAATTTTGTTTAAACTTTTTGAAAGCTATAAATTCTTTAATGTAGATTGCAAGCAGATTCTTAATTCAAACACTCAAACAACTTGCAGCCAGTTGAAGTTCAATATATTATATTATATTATGTTCGTTTGGAACACCTGCACATAAAAAAGTTTTGATAAAGCTAAGTCCATTGCGGCAAATCGGAAAAAATAAGATCCTCCACATTTGTAAAGGTATGACTTTACTGATAAATCTATAAATAATATAAATAAAACTGTTTGTGGAACGTAAACAACTTTTATGGAGGCAGGTGCGCCTGACTGGAACGTTTTTACTTTTGAAATAGTGATATTGGATTGTTCCTTCTAATATGCTTCATTTTCAACTCTATATCCTCTGTAAATATATTTTAGTGCTTCAAATATATTTGTTCTCAACTTCTTCTGGCATGTCGTTTAACGAGTGTTATTGATCTATTCCAAAGCCATGTGTAATGCCTATCTTAGTACATTTTTAACGAACAATTTCCCGTTTCCTGATTTGCACGCTTCAAAGCCGCCTCAAAGTCGAAGGGTGCAAAAGCTTTAGTTCCGTTGTACGCTTCCGCCACACAATTACAGCCCCAGCCCAATTAGGAAGACACTTAAATGTTTTGCCTGACATTTTCAAACGGAAATGAATTTGTCAAATTGTCATCGCAGTTGTCAACTTAATTAGCAAACAAATGTTTATTATAATAAATTATGTACAGCCTGAGTGTATTGGTAAATGAAAACATAATTAGATGACCTTTGGAAAAGAAAGGTAAACGAACAGTTTTGCTACGGAAGTACCGAATATACATATATATGTATATATATTTATGTTTTTGTAAAAGGTTATTTGATCCAAAGATGGCTCTTGATGGCTTCACAACGAAGATTTTATTTAATTAAAACAAAAGGTTTTTTTTTAAGATTTGTTCGGAGTTTGTTGAATGTTTTTAGAAAATATTTCTATGTTCAAGCATCGCGGGATCAAAGACTTTATCCAAAGAGTTGAATTGCGTATGTTTTTCAACATGTTCAATAAATGTGAATGTTTTGATTTGGAGTTGCTGGATTTCATTTCCATGCTGTGGCTGAGGGCTCAGTTTTATATTTTGCTCATATATCGCTTTCGTATACGCAGCAAGAGCAATGAAATCCATAACACCCGCTGGTTATTAAATGGTTCCAGCTCCAGGGAGCTTGGCAGCTTAGCCGGCTGGATTTTAACAGTAGAGTACCGTTGCCCCCAGAAACACACACACACACACACACATATGCACACCTGTTTCTAAATGCGAGTTGACAACGCTGTGCGCTTCATCAACTACTCGCAGGTATCGCTCTTCATTTCGGCACAGGGATGGCTTTTGTTGTTTTGCAGCTGTATTGTGGTCATTTTTTTGTGCTTTTGTTCCTTGTATTGCTTTACGTTTTGAGGCCGTATTGCCGTACATTGTTTCGCAGTTAACTGTGGGGCAAGGTGCAGGGGTCCATCGATAGTGAACGTAGCGGTTGCGCTTTTATTTGCAGCTCGTGCTCTATTGATGCGTTTCATATTGTTCCGCTGGGCAGTTGCTTTGCTCCCTATTGGGAATTGTTGCGGTTTTTTCAATATGGCTTCGAGTTAGACCCGAATGGTTTAATTTAAGTGAACCGGACTTAGCCCAGCAGCTCAGCTATCAAACTGAATAAATAGACGGGGTTACACAGTGACAAAACAGCATCCTATACATTTTCATTGTGTTGTTTTTCATTTTATTTAATCTTACTTCCAGAAATTCACTTCACAGTATTTTACGACAGCTTCTATTTCAAAATAAATTTATGTTAAAATATAATTATTAGGGTTTCTTTAAATTATCCTATGGGCTCTGGTAGCACTTTTATTTATTACCTGTGAATTTTCTGTCGAGTTTTTAAGATTTTTTTAGTTTTTGCGACATCAATTCGCAATTACGTGCACAGTATGTCACAACCGTGTGGAATCAATAAACTTGCCACAAAATGCTGATGGAATACCTGTATAAGAACTATATGTCAGCTCAACACCTTGAGGTTAAATCGACTAGCACAAAAAGCGTCAGTTAGGAGTAGCTAGACAAACGCATGGCCAACATGTGCAATTTAACCTTAGACACGAACGCCGGCTGCTGCCACGCGAGGGACAAGCAGCAGGGCAAAAGATACAAAAGCGTAGAGCAACAAAAACTTGTTTTCGGGTGCAAAGCAACGGGGAGAGCAGGTCAAAAATAATGGCAGAGCGAAACAATTTCACCAGCACTTAGCCATTTAAACCCTGACTGAACCGAAAGTGCACGTATGACCCTGGGATGTGGAACAGGCAAAAAGAGAAAAAAATAGAATGGAGAAGCATAAGAACCCTGAGACAAAGCGTAAACGCGTGTGAGAATTGAACGGGATGTTGACTCAAGATTTGGCTGGGGCTCGTTTCCACACCGACCAAAAAAAGGCGACGCTAACCGCAAAGGGCTTAAATTTATAACCAACGCGATGCCACGCTGTAGGGCGTTGTGCGGGGGCGTGGCTAACAAGTAGCAAAATGAAAGCCACTGCGAAATGCATTTTCAAAGTTGTTGCGCGGCGCAAAAAGTGTGTCGCCCGTTCGTGTGACGGCGACGATTTGAGGTCCTGACCCCGCGTGCCATGCTGTGGCATATACTCTTTTCATTTTTTTCTTTCGTTGTTGCTCTTTTTTATGGTTTGGTCAGCTAGCACCCAGTTTGATATAGCAACTGCAAAAATGGCAGCTCACCTTAACGGGCAACTCAACTGAACTGAACGCTGAACACTTTTTGCTACTTGCAACAAAAACTTGTCACATGTGCATTGCAACATTTCCTCTGTGAGTTTAGCTGTGTGGGTGGATGTGAGTGTGTATATATGTATGAGTTGTGAACCCTCTTTTCATCTTTTTTCTGTGTGTGTAGCTTTTGGTCGAATTTCAAATGTTGCTTACTCTGCTGAATAGTTGGATATTTGGACATTGCATGTGTCGAGTTGCTCTTTTTCTGTTGTTTTTTATACACTGCCAAAGGGCACGTGCAATTTGTCATTTAAAGTATTCAAATGTACCCCCAATCTATGTCTGTTTATTTATACATTTTTTTAATGAAACGAGCAAGTGAAACTTTTTTTTGAACTTTTTTTATAATAATTTCTTAAGGGCATAAAGCTTTCGATTTGTGCCAAATTCTCACTTCTATTTCTTATTTCTTTTCGTTCGTTTTTGGCTAGCAATCAGAGCTGACAACTACACTGAATGAAGCTGCAATACACTCACTGCTATTTGCCACACCATTATTAAAGCCATCAATTTGGACAACACCTGTGCAGCACACGTGTCGCATTAATAGCAACAACTACTATGGCTTAAAGTGAGCGACACGCAAATCTCGCATATTTTTGTGCTATTTATGCTGCTGCTCTTCCACTTGCCACCTATTTTTGCAGCTGTTTTAATATGCGAAGCAGTTCACAATATTTGTCACATTATTTACAAATATACATTAGTTTCTGCTTAGTATGTTTTAGTTGAGCTCAGAGCAAAGCACGTGATGTGCCTTGAAAATTGAAAATTGAGCAACTGTCGATTGGCCTGATTTTAAAAAAGTTTACAGTATAATTTATTTTCCTTACAGTTCAAGAATAATATGCTCATTAAATAGCTCCGATAACCATAGTTAAAAGCTTGAATCTCCCTACCAGATTTCTTTATTAACAATATTATAGTTTTTGTCGATACCATACAAGTACATATTCAATATAAATACAGTGATTTTAATAGGGAGAATTGATAGATAGATAAATAAACATATTTCACAAATTAAAACTTGGTGGAGCATATTGAAATTTTAATAGATAAATGAAAATATCGAAATATACCACTTATAATCTTTTCTTAAATTGCCATAAATGAGAAAATACAAACAATAGATAAGCGACTTGCTTATTGCAAATATTGACAACAGATGCAACTAGAAACAAGTCTGACAAATGTCATTCAAACTGAAACGAACGAAAATTAGTGCGATTCAAAGAGCTGCCTAAAAACAAAGTGAAAATGTGTGTACTGTGTGTGCGTGTGCGTGTGTGTGTATGAATAGATGCCGACATATGTGTGTGTTGCTGAACACAAACAAGCATTGGATATCGCAAGCTTAAATTTTTGATAGCAAAGCTCGTAGTCCTGGCTACTTATTGTAGCACAAAAATACTATCGAGTTGCTTGCTGTCGTTGTTATTGTTGTTGTGGGTTGTACAACACACAAAACGCAATGTTAGACAGACCAATAGACAGACCAGATACAGCACGCAATGCCTGCCTGCCTGACTGCTCCCTAACATCAGCGCACACACACGCACATAGTCTTGTGTGTGTGGGTGTGTGCTTGTGTTGTGTGTAAAGTACTTTTTCTTGCTGTCTTGTTCGCTAGCTTGGTTTTTCCTTATCGGAAACGAGCTTATTCCGTTCAATGAACTGCAAAATATTGTTTACCTCTGCTTTTCCTCTGCCGCCTCTGCTGCAGCCAAGCACAAATTGCGTACACGACTCGATTTTCCTTATGGCGCTCCTGTTGCACACAGCTTTTTTATATTTAGCTGCCGGCGCCTTTGCTGCTGCTGCTGCACATTGACATTGCATTTTGATAAATTTTTATTGCATGACCGTTCAAGTCGGCAGCTGAATTTGTCATTAGTGCATACAAAAAAAATAGTATCGCACATTACTCATACGCCCCGCCGGCCGCAGTCTCAAGTGCGCACAGCTTGAGAGTTGGCTGAATGAAATTGAGATCAGGCGAGGGCTCAATGCGTGCATCTGCCCTGGCAAATATTTAAAAAATTCCTCATGGGTCGCTCAACCAACTTTTAATTTGCAACGCATTTGCGGTTGGGATGTCCGCATTTTTCTGTCACCAACCACAACACACAAACAAGGGCCACAGCAGTTGAAGATCTAGTGGAACTTTTTCACAAACACGACATTTGACATATTTTGGGCAGAGAGGCTTTGCTACCCTTCTCAATTAGGCTGACGTTGCGTATGCGTAATGTGTGGTCAGAAGGGACTGGCGAAAATAAAAACTAAATGCGCAAAAAATTGGATGATGATGACAAAAGGCTTAGCATGTGCCGTACTTTTGAACTTTGGTAAAGCAAAGAGCAGCACAAATCCGTGGGCCTATATCAAAGTCGACAAAAATACTTATTTATAAGAATGATTAACAATGAACAAAGTTAGAACAATGGAGCGAAGCTAAAAAATGTTTAAAAATAAATAAATATATAAAAATTAAAATAAATAAAAATTGTATAAAGGTATCCAAGTTAGCACATAAAATAAATATATTATATTAAAAGAAAACAATAATTTTTATGACTGAACTAATTAAGTTATGTTAATGCTACAACTTGTGGAACTTGAAGATGGAAAAGTTTTCTCCTACTCAAGTTCGTTTGACTTTATTTTCCATGGTAATTTCTACACCTTTTGTCCACTTGACATACAATTTATCAAGGTCTGGTGCGAAACTTTTTTAACTGCGCTCCGATTAAATTTAAAGATTGTTTGACGTAGGGCAAACAGGCGCAAAGTTTGATAACAAACTCGAAACATTTCTTTTGGGTTAAGAGCTGTATGAATTCCAGCAATATTTGTGGTTAAAATTCAGTTCAAGTTTTCCAAGAATTAACATATTATTATGCATATTGTTGCTCAAGTGCTGCGTATTTGTTTGCTCTACTCTACGACTTTATCTGCAACGATAATTTTATTGGACATTAAAAACAGAAACGTGACAGCACATCAACGAAAGCTACATAATATTAAAAAGCTATACAAATGTCACATAAAAAATGACGGAAACAAAGAAATACATAGAAAAATAATTCTGTCGAGAATCTTTAAGAAGTGCAGGTCCTTCGTTGGTAACATGAGGCCAAAACTTGGTGCCTGCAATGATAATAACAACAACAATAACAACTTGGCCAACACATACACACTTAAACATATGTACATATGTCAGAAAAGTATCACATATCCACACATATCATAGCCATCAGTCATAAACTACTGAAGGAGCTGCCTGTTTGGCATATGTCCACGAAAGGACGATCGACTTTGCTTAACGCCGACATGACATAAAACGTAAATGGCATAAAAAGCTATAATGTGTCGTTACTTGTAAGATAAACAATAACAAACCGTTGACTTGTTTGTTAGGGCCGTACAAAAGACAAAAGGCCGAGGCTGCTGCCAAGTTATAAGTCAGTCCTGGCATGCCACATGCAAGAGCGACAGCCGCAGTCAGACTCGGAGTCAGAGTCAGATCTGGGTGCTGAGACCTCCCAAAAAGCGGAACAGGACACGACAAGCGTTTGGCCAATTGATGCACGACCGTACTCCACATGTGGATGCCCCAGCGCTCTACGTGCGTGTCCCTCTGTGTCGTTATATGCGGAACATGGCAGTTGACGTGACTTGAAATGAAGCTCTCACAGCAACTGTTGGATTTTAAGTAATTCATATGAGTTGTATTTAGCAATTCCCTATTTACTGAACATTTAAGAAAAATGTTTTTCCAAGAGCTCAATTTATATACAAAATATTTTAAAGAACATAAATAACTTAAAATTCGTGAATTAACATTTTCTTCCTTCTTTAAATTGAACGATAAATAAACAATTTATTTAGTACTTATGCCACTTGATAGCTTGCTCCACTTAAAGTAGGGTATTTAAAATATATAAGTATCTATATTCTTTCATAATGTGGACATATTTTTTATCTATATTCGGCAACATCATGTTTACAAATGTAAAATTCAATAAAATTTAACGATTATTTGTTTTTGCCGATGATGTTTCGATTGCTATTAATATATTCTTGCGATGCTTACAATTTGTTTATGGCTTTTCGTGCCATTTGGACTGACAACAACAACAACAGAGTTCCCTCTAGATGACAAATTGCGACTTAATTCAATTGAGCACATTTTTTGATGCTAAAGGTCTTTAAATCCTGCTCTTGGGTAATGGGTAAAACTTTCAGCTATATAAATATATATATATATATATATATAGCAGCGTAGCGAGACATGTCGTATACGCAATCTTTTCGACTTGGCGACAGACAGTGCGTATACGTATTGACAACAGCAAATCGCTGCTCAGGCGTGCAAATTTATTACAGCTGCTGGGCAAATAGCCAAAAATAAAAAGCCACACATAAAAAGGCTAGTAAGCATAAGAATTTTGGTAGAGCTTGATTTGATTTCAACTCTCAACAATTATTTATTTTTCAAGTTTAATTTCATCTAGCATCTAGCTGCAGTTGATATTTCCACCCTAAGTGAATACGGATATTTATGATTTCTGCCATGTGCTATTGTCCATGCTCTGCGGTTGTTTATTTATACGCTGCCAGCAAATGCATTATTGAAATAAAATAGATTTGTATCGCAGGTGTGACACCCGTTGCTCTCTTTCTGCCACTACATATTGGCATATGCAAAACCGAACGACTCGACCCACTGACCGCACTTACAAGTTACGTCGCCCGCAAAACCAGCGTACAATAACTTATCGTATACCTCCCTCGTCGACCGCACCAAGTCCTGAACATAAACATTGCCGTAGATGTAATATCCCCCGTGCAGCAACAGGCCTGCATCATTCTGCGTGCGGTTATTGACAAATGTATTTCCAATTGTTTCACCTTCTCTCTCTCTCTCACTTTAGATCTTTCCCTTTCTCGGTCTCTCGCTCGTTCGCTCTCTCACTTGGTATCAGCTGGCTGCTACGTGACGCTTATTACAATTTCACTCACCTGCATGTTTGCCCACATGCTTTATTGAGCTGCAATAATTTCCGTTTTTCTCCTCACCCACATTTTTTCCTGCATATCTCTCTAACACTTCATTGAGGTCAGTTGGCATGTAAGGCTTATGCGAAAATGTTTATATAAACAGCATAAAAGTGGGCTCAAATGCCACGTTGCCAACTGAATGTTTTCCTCTTCTCATATCTATTCGATTGAAATAACTTTTAAATATATAAAGTAAATATTTAAAATGGATTGTTTTTAAATACCTTTCAAATAGTTTAATTTTTTCAGTGCTCTTCAATTTATGCTGCGCCTGCACCCCCTACGCAAGGGGGATATGTAAATGCCGTGCAAATATTTTTTCAATTTTTGATTTTCCGTGCCATAAAAATAATCAAATATCAACTATAAATGCTGAGTTATAGTTCGAAAGGCTTTATATTTCAAATGGCTGACCAATGCTTGTGCACGGCACACGTCGCGTATACGTAATGCCTCGGATTTATCCCATCTGCGCTTCATGGACAAATCTGAAAATCGAAACTCGTATTTTTTATTTGCCAACATTTTTACAGCTTTATTTGTTATTGTTTAGCTTTTTTTTTTAGCAAACAATTGAAACATGGCGTTGCAATTGAAATTGAAAAATCTTCCAAACTAAAACAAATACGAGTTGTTAATAAAAAACGCAAAAATTTTTTAGTTTTAGGAGCTGTAAAAGAAATTGAAAATATTATTTTTCAGTTTTAATAACAAATTTTGCGATTTATGTGTGTCAATGCGATAACATATGAGAGATATCCTATAGATAGGTAAAGAGAAATCTTGTGCATGAAATTCTATCTAAGAGAAATTAGGGATAGTAGCATGGTATATACCCTCAATTTCAGAGTTTAGTGGGTATAAAGCATTGCTGAACAGCCACGAGCAATCGCTCTGTCACCTCAGCAATACAATCAAATACTGAAGAATGAAAGCTAAGCCGAAAAGTAGAAACCACAAAGTCAACCACAATGGCTTAAGGGCGTATTGGAACAACAACAGCAACTAAAAATGCATGAAATGTGACAACCACAATTTTATCTGCCTCTTGTTTGTTCAGACTAAATGCAACAACATTTTGTGGTTGCGACAGGCATAAAAAAAAAGGATTTTGAAATTGAACCAAAAAGAAAACATAAGAAAATGGGAAAAGGCGTAGCAATTAAACTGTATCAACAGGCAGCTGGGGGTTAGCTGGGCTCATCACAAACGAAAATTGAGTTAGGTCGCAAGGCACAAATTAAACGTCAGTCATTTACTGATCGATAAAGAAGCAACAGCAAGGGCTCAACTAGCACAAGTCTATGTAACTGCCGGACTTATGTGTGTTTTGGCCGCCAAACAATGGTCAAGATATGGACAAGAATTTGCTTCACAATTCGTTTATTCAAAACATAACCGCATAATATGAACTATTATTAGCGTACCCGGGCTCTGGCCAAGTGAATAAACGCGTAAGCAACAATTTTGGCTTTAATAATAAGAGCTGCTGGTCTGGCTATGATTTAAGATGCAACTAGAAGTTGCAATAAATCAAATCAAAGCTTTTTTTCTGCACTCTTACCTGTTATCCACCCACTCACTGACTTGCACCCACTTGGGAATGCGGGCAAGTGCCTTGTGGCCAACAATAACTTAATTGCAAAGTCATGTTTGCTTTGTGGCCATGTCTTGGATGTTGCTAGCTACCTGATGCAGTTGTTGCTGCTGCCGCTGTGGTTAACTCAACCCAAACACGCCAATGGCCAGCTGTAGCAGGCAGCCCGCACACACTCTCGCAAACACACAATCCCACATCGCCTTATAGGCAGCTGGACATGACTGCAAACACCACAAGGCTGTATTCCTGTTGTGGACATGGTTATTGGGCTTGTGTGTGCCTGCCAAGCGAACTTCTTGGCCATCAGGCCACCAGCTGCTCAAGACGAGCCCAAGTGTGTTAATGTGTCAGTGTTTTGGGTACTAAGTATATCTTACAGCTCAAATGCGATTAAGTTCTGTTGTGCATGACAAGATGTGCAGTTGGTATCACATCCGGAATCTAGATCAGTTTTGAGAAGATGTCTTTACGTTGATAAATCAAGTGAAGTACTCATCGGTATAACAATTCACATTGAATTTCGGACAGGTTAATGGCTATCAAATTTCATATACCTATGGAATTTGTTAAATTTTTCGACTGTCGAGAAAATTTAGTTTAAACAGCTTAAGTTTCAAAGCATATGAAAAAAGTGCAGAGTTTCAAAATGCCAAATTCATTCCTTAAAAAAAACAAGAAACAAGTACGAACTGCTATTAGCAGCACATTTGAAATAAGTTCGCTAAAAGAAGGAATCTCAAATATATATATATAATAAATATATTTGGCCAACATTTTGTTGCTGTTACTGCACATGGTCGCTGTTCAGGGCATAAACTTTAAAATTGAGCCAGGCACACAAAGAAGAAGAAGAAATAAAAAATAAAACGAGAGCAGCAGCAACTTTTAGTTTTATTGTCATTTCAATGTATTTCCGCACTTTTAACCGCAGTCGCACATGCCTGCTGACCCAGCTCTAAAAAATAGAAGAAGGGAAAAAAAGACTGGAAAGAGAGCAAAAAGTATTTCAAGCAGCTTCGAAGCCATAAAAAACTGCATTTGGCAGTTGTCGCCAAAGGCAAACTACATCATCATACAGAAAGGCTGTAGACCTTCGACTAGACCTCTCGCAATACCCAAATCTATTAATACTGGTATCATTTAATGCTCTGTGATCAAAGATAGCTAAATGGCATAATAAAATAATAAAATGTAAACTAAAAGCTAAGTTAGATAAACATAAGTAAATCACAAAGTTCTTCTATTCAGAAATACTCTTTAAACATATACATTTAATCTTATAAAAATATATTAGAACCATATAGAGGGTATCTTTTAGTGGTGCAGTCTCCACACCATCGTTTTTTTTATTCTAAAATTTGCCGCAATGTCGCACAGATTTGCGTGCCAACGACATATTTAAAATGTTGAAAATTATTTATAATTAAAAGTTGGAGGCCAGAAACTTTTTGGGCTATGCCCGCTGCCAGCTTATAAGCCCAAGTGCCCCTCGCCTCCTCTCCTTCCATACCGTTTGTTCTTGCTTAGAGGCATTGCTATGGTGCATACGATTTTTTAATAAAAGTGCCTGGGCAGCCGAGTCCGTCGGAGCCGTAAACGTAGCCGGAATGATTGTTATTTACGCAATGGCAATAATAATCCGTACTTTTGCACGCCCAACAGACACACACACACATACTTGCACACATACACATAGTTTAATATGAGTTCTGTGTCTGTGCACATAACCAGCAGAAAATTCAATTTTCCTTTGCCTTTATTCAAAATTCCAATAACTCACAATCAGAGCGAATTTCTGCCTTGCTTGACTTCATTTCAACTGCGGCTTTCCATTTCTCCCTACATTGCGATTTATTTTGCTTTTGTTTTTATTTCTTTTATTTATATTTATACAATTTTTTGTGGCTTAATATTTATACACACAGCCACGTGTGCGTGTGTGTGTTAGTAAATATTTGTATGTAGTTTATGTGCTTTGCATATTGAACTACTAAGTGAGAATAAATCAACTGCGGTTACCTGCACAAAGAATTAAAATTAAATTAAAAGCAAATCTGTTTAAAGAATGAAAAATAAAAAGAAATAAATACTATTTTAATTTTAATACAACTTATTTTACTTTTATATTGCATTTTAACAAAACAAATTTATATATATATTGTTTCTATATGATATTTTAGCTAAATAAGTTCACTATGCAAACTTCAAAATTGGTTAATTTAGGTATAATATATATTTTGTAAATATATATATATAAATATATATATATTTTATAAATAGGTATAATATATACATGTATTATACCTATCGCAACCGACAGCGTGATACTCTATTTCCTTAAGTGCGTGTAATATCAATTTTTATTTTGATTTTAAATTATCACGTCCCCAAGCATAGTATATCAATGATCTTTAGTCAGTCTTAGAAGGAGGGTAACTGTAACGTATTTCTAAAATGTTGTAGCTCTAGCTATCGAAGTGTAGAAGATATAATTTTTTACCAATTTGCCACGCCCCAGAAAGGCGTAGCTATACATAGCTAGGGGTGGGATGCACAACTATGAATTCCAAATCCCAGTTCATAGATTTCGAATTTTCGAAAATAATAGCATTTATGTATGGAAAAATATAGCAATTCCCGACTTGCACGCCCCAGTAAGCGTGGCTATATGCATTTTTGATTGATCTTTAGAAGAAGTCAACACTAAGCTTTTCCCCAAATTTGGATGCTTAAGCTTTAAGCCAGTAGAAGATAAAGCTTCATCCGATAAACTACGCCCCTAATGCGCGGGTATATATAAGTTTATATTCTATCTTGAGAGAATGTCATCAGATGCTGACCTGCTAAGTTGGATGTTCTAGCTCTAAAACTGTAGAAGATAAAGTCTTATAATAGGCGTAACTTTATATACTATATCTTTTTGATTCGGTATGATTCATGCGGATATATATTCTAAATTTTAAGTTTCTTGCTTTTACTCGAGCGCTATCGAAATATTGTAGGACTAAACAAATCAGTTTAAAGAAGCTCTCGACTTGGTACGACCCCCAAGTGGGCGTGTTAAAAAAATCTTAACCCTTTATAAACCTACAGCACGCACGAGTACATGTTCCACATTTCAAGTCTCTAGCTTCAAAGGGACATTTTTCTGCCTAATGCTTTGCGCTCCTACAGACGGACGGACGGACATTGCACAAAACCTATATACTCTTTTTCCCTTTGGGAGCAGAGTATAAATATTAAACCTTTTTTAACCAATTTGATATTTAATATTTATTGAACATTTAAAGCTAATATTATTGAGTATTTATGTTTGCTACAAATAAAAATTAAATTTAATTACATTTTTTCCATCGCTTTTTATCTATACTTAATTGCTATTAAAATACATTTATTCAAATGCCAGACCATTAAAGTGTCCATGGCAAATAGCCCGACTATAGTCGAACTGTCCAATAAAAGTCAATAAGCAAACTCTAAGATATGCGCATTTTTCAATTACGTATTCGCAAAGCGACGCCCAACTATGCAAAAGTTTAACAATAGATATAGTTTTACATATGTGTGTAGTATGTAGATACACACATATATATATATATATATATATATATATACGTGTAGTGTACGTGTGTTTGTGTTGGGCATATAACAAAACACAAATTCAAATGGCATTTTATGCAACATGCCCTGGCATTCCGTGCGGACACAAGAAAAGCGGGGGCACAGGATCGAGTTGCAGTCGTTGAAACATGTAAGCCATGTATTTCATTATGTTACGACAAACTGCCTGACACGGGCGGCTAATAACGGCAACGGCAACAGCAACGGCAATGGCAATGGCAACGGGCAGCCATGTACACAGCCAGTTGTTGTTTCTGTTGCCAATTCCAATCCCAGAGCTGAAGGCCTCTCTCCATTCTAATTCCGAGCCTCATGCAAATTGTTACTAGAAGCAGCAAAAATAAAAGTAAAAGCCGAGTCGATGCGGGTCAATAAGCAGCGCCTGCTTACAGCAAAATCAAATTAGTATTAGGCGAAAGAAAAAAAATATAAAATTAAGAAATAAAATGGACTGCGACTGGGCAACGACAACATCCCAGCTTCTTCCTCCCACTCGGTACCTCTCAGGCACTTCTCAAACGCTTCCATGCACATGACTGACCAGCACAACTTTAAATAAAAGCAAGCAACTGCAGCTGGGAACCAAGCACAGTGCCTGTCGGTAAGTCAATGTACTTGTGCGCCCAGTTCGACTTTGAATGCCCGCCTAAAACTTTTCGGGTGGCTTAGTCAAGCGTGGGCCTTTAGTTTAAAATCAAGTATTTGTTAAGTGCTGCGATTCGATTTTATGACCCACCATGAATTTTATAGACTTGGTCTCCGGATTATGGCTCGAGTGGGGTTGCTTTCAGCATTCAGCATTAAGCCTTCAGCCTTCAGCAACCTGCTGCCATACCAATTGATGCAATAAACTTGCGCTACTGCGTATCCGTAGTGGCATCCGCCGCATTTCAACTGCCCGCAGGAACTGTAATAATATTTGTTTATTTTTTCAGATGCTGCTGCTGTTAATTTTATTTATTAATTTATTTGAAACATATTATTAAAATAAATACAAATAAATGGCAAATACATAAAATGAGCTGAAAAGTGCATTAATCATTTGTATGTGTAACACATGCAAACGGAACAGGAAGCGCTCATGTCAAGTGCTTAAATGCTTTTTATTTTCGAATTTATCTACGCGTTATTTAAAGCCGTTTTACCAGGAAAAAAGATTAAAATAAGCTATGACTTCAAAATGTTTTAAAATGTATAAATCAATTGCAAAATATCTTTCTATTGGATGCAAAGATAAACCGCATCGAACTATGTACACCAAGTTGTTTTGTGCTTATAACTCAATCCTAAGCCGATCTATTATCCAATTAGGCAGCTAAGCCATAATTGAAATATGTTGAACTTTTATAAGCTAGCTTTGGATCCAAACGTAGACCGAATAACCCCTAGTTTTTTATACCCTTGCAAAAGGGATAAATTTATTTTGGTTAGAAATTTGCAATTATGTTAAAATGGGATAAACTATATCTATATATCTACTATATCTTATAAAATTGTTCATATATGTGACTGTTGGTCTCAACTAAATCATATATGTGCCGCATGGCACATCCGTAAAAACTGTATCTTCTAAAAATAATTTAAACTTGATCTCTTCTTGACGAATCAGAGAAAACAATATCTATATACTTTACAATTGCATGGGTATTACCAAACTTCAGCAGTCAGTTTATACTGTATAAAATATTGAACAAAAACTTTGTTTTGTTGACACATTAAAGATATAATTTGTTATTTCTAATAGCAAAACAACAAAAAAGAAAAGACTTTACATAAAACGTTTCACACGAGCTTATAAAATATTAAACACACTTTAAGTCATGTTTGGAGCCGCAAAGTTTGGGAGTTATCAATCAACGGACGATGAGAAAATCAAAACGGGCCACTAAATTAGGCAAGTTGGCCAAGCTGGAAAAGTTGGCCAATGGAATGGGGCTAAGCAAAACAAGCCAAGTGAAATTGTCAACAACTTATCAGCTGAACAAATGAGCTGCTGCTGCTTAGCGCGGGGCACAACGGAAGTCAATGGAGCCAGCACTAGCATTCACTTACAGTTCCGTTTCCGCTGCCGCTGCTGGTGGCCATTGCTGCTGCTGCTGTTGCTGCTGCGTCTGTCTAATCGGCAGTCGTTAGTCGCTGCGGGGGCGTTGAGCGGGGTCAGCATTCATATTACTGGGCCATTGTGATGATGTTGCTGTTGTTGTTTTAAATGCGTTATTGTTGCGCTGGCAACAGCAAACAAGCGCATTAATAACAAACGGCATTGAAAGGCCATGTCATCAAATGAGCCAGCAACAAATGCCCCGACTAGCTGCCGCAGCCAACACTCCAGTGCCAGCCGGACAGACACTGATGCTGATTATGGTTGTTTATTTGGGCACGAGCACAATGACAATGCCATTGGAGCATCATTAAATGGCCAAAAGTCACGCATTTCGAGTTGATGGGCCAAAAATGACAGTCAGAGATGCGAGCGTGTCGAATGCGAATGCAAAGCAAACTGAAAGCTTAATTTCTACTAGGCTATCCGGCGTTCCTCGGCAGTAATAAACAAATAGCAAAATTCCTCCTGCAGAGTCGTGCGTTATCGTTTTATGTAAACACGATTCGCAGCTCCATGCTGATGACGATTGAGGCACAAGTCATCGTCTCTAGCGGCGATTAAAATGGCGACTGTTTCGATGATTACCGGTGCCAGGATGATTACAGCTGCCCCTCCGTCCGTCGCACCGCCCGCACCATCCGCTTAAATGGCAAGTGTAACAGTAGCTGTCGAGTGTTGAATGCTTAGCTGACATTACGTGTCAGTAAACTGTGATCAGAAGCAGTTACTGGCCGCTGGAAGAGCCTGCAACCGGAGCGGCTGTTGATGACAACTCGTGCTGTTATCATTGGGGTTGCCTTTGGGTCCGACATTCAGTATCAACAAAGGCACTGCAGACTTTGTTCAGGGGCTCCAAAAGCTAGCAAATCCACACATCCGCTTCCGTCTGGTCCATTCAAATGTCCATTCAAACGAGCGCACAACGGGTCCACACAGAGTCCCAGGTGTGCAGCAAGCCTGAGGGGAGAGTTGACTGGTGTTTGGTATACAATTAGCCTGCGCTGTTGACCAATTGCTGCACTTAAATGGAAAATTTCAGGTTGGCGAGGGCTGAAGTCTGGCTTACAAACCAATTTTGCTGATAAATGTGTAGAATGAGGAATTATTAGCTGCCCGCCATAAAATAATTAGTTTTAAAGTAAGTAACAGCAAATTAAAAAGGTCGTTATGTATGCAACAAGCTTTTTTTGGACAACAAGGTATAAATTTACAAGAGTGTTGTAGCTCCTGGTCCGTTTCATGCTATACAGGTGTATGGCATTGCAGCCAAAACTCACACATATAAAGCTACGGATTCTTCAGGCGAAAACTGTAAGGAACATCACTGTGGCCCCTTCAATTATGAGAACCAGGGACATCGAGATAAAATCCATTAGGTGGCAAAAACATATTTTGAGAGACTCACTCAAACAGCCTGGCAAGGCGACTAAGTGTCGCAGCCCACAGAACTACTTGCTCCAGAAGAAGATTTAGACGTCGCCATCCTGAGGACCTGCTCGACCGGATGTTGACCTAAGCCTGTATCAAAATAATAATAAAATACCTTTCACTTAGCTTTAAATCTACAATGTACTCTATACTATCTAAAAACTAGAGTGATGGGCTAACTTCGGCCATGCCGAAGTTTGGTAATACTCTTGCAATTGTAAAGGATATAGATATAGTTTTCTCTGATTTGCCACCCCCCAACAAGTGGATATATATAATAGAGAGTTGTACACAACGAAGAAGTGCAGTGGTGGCTGATCGGTAGTCAGAAGATGTCAAGTTGTCAAGTTTTTAAGTTGAATTAATTTGAAGTGGACAGAAGTCGTAAAAGTTGTAGAGGCCGACAGAGAAGAAAAGCTGAAGTCAAAGTTGAGAAAGCTGGAAGCCGAGATTTTAATTACCAAAACGTAATCTAATATAATATAATCATAATCAATAAATATAAGGGATACATAATAACTATCCCACATATTATATCTTTTTGCATTTGGGTGCGATTCATGAGTATATATTCCAAATTTCAAGACTTAGACAACAATACCGCCGAAGTTTTCCTGATGAAAAAAAAATCCGATTAGACCTAGTTGCCCAAAATTGTTAACTGGACATTACTCGTAATTGTGAATATGACAATTTATATATAAACATAAAATTACATGACTAAAAAGTACAAGTAAAAATGCTCTAGATCCCCTGAACCTTTGTCCGAGTTTGCATTTTTACATATGTACATATATACAAACAGATAATAATATGAATGCAACAAAAAAGTTCTAATTGAAAATTGATCCAAACCTGCGACTCAAGTTTCGTATCTACCGCGACGCCACACTCAATGCAAAAAGTGCACGCACTTCAATGTATGTGTGCACACGTATAACATGCGCTTGGTGCGTGCTGCCGCGTGCTTTTGCCGATTCACAAAATAATTCCTTTAGTAACTTCTGTGTTACTAAACGGATTTTTACGAGATTGTCAGCATTGAATCCCATTATTTTATTTAAAATACCAATTTACTTAAAAAATAAAAACAAAGTAAATTGTGGATTTATTTGCAAGTGAACTAAAATTATTGATATTTGTGTGTGTAATGTGGAGCCGGTATCCAAATATAAAACAAATAAGAACGCTCTAGTCGAGTCTGCCCGACTAGGAGATCCCCTAAACCAAGTCCGAGGTGGTGTTTTAAACAATCTAGATTACATCTTTTATCTGTACATATTACATTCTGCGAGCACACACACGCACACAAGGACGCGCGCCGCTTACTGCGTAGATGATTTAGCGGCTACGCTTGGGCTGCATTCTGGGCAGCATTATGAGAAATTCATTGTTAAATAACTTCGGTTCTAGATCTACTTTCTTAATGAAATTTCCAGGACATAATATTGACATCTAGAGGTGTATATATACGAAATCCCAACTCCCTAGTATTTGAAATACGTTTTTTCCGCTTATGGGGCTAATGGGGGGAGGTATCCAAAATTTAAAAAGTTTATTATCTGTATTTACATCACAGCAACCTACATAGTCAATTTGGTGTTTCTAGGTATTATGGTCTAAAAGTTATAGCTTAAAAACAAAGTGAAAATATCGATTGTTATCGATAATAAGGAAATAGGATGAGTTATCGAAAAAAAAAAATAAACTTGTACTGCGTATGGTATACAAGAATATCTATCTAAAATCTCAAATCTCTAGCTTTTGTGGTTTACAAGATCACTGCGTTCATACGGTTCAGACGGACAGACGGACGGACGGACAGACGGACATGGCTAGATCGACTCAGCTCGTCACCCTGATCAAGAATATATATACTTTATGGGGTCTGCCACGCCTCCTTCTGCCTGTTACATACATTGTCACAAAACCATTATACCCTGAATTCCCATTTTCAATGGGTTTAGGGTATATAAATTTGCAAAAAGATTGGCTTCAATAATAATACATAGCAAAGAATTAATATAATATTGTATTTATTAACAATTCAGAAGATTTTTTTTCAAGAATGCAATTCTGATAGGTAACTTCCACAGTTCTTATATATAAAATACATATACATATATGTATGGTATTAGAATATTTTTGTCTTGCATATCATGTTATAAGTCAATTAAGAATTAATTGCACTGAATACGGACTGAAAGCATGCAGTTGTCAAGGTTTTTCTGACAAAATTTCATTCTCTATTATGAAGTATATATGACTATATGTAAGAAATATATATGAGTGTATATAACAAATACATATACATAAATGCTATAAAAAATAGGTTTAAATCACATGGAGTGTGTTTCATATCGCACTTTAAGCTAGTTTTAGGAGCTGTTTCTAACATTTGAAACTATTTTTCATTTACTCTTCTTTTTGTTAGCTGGATTTCTCATTGTAACGCTCCTCGTTGTGCTGCCTGTGGGAGACTGTTAGTTTCCATTGACAGTCAACTATGGAAATTCTACAACCGAAGCAAGAGGCTGCTGCTGCCTGGCAGCAGTAACAACAACAATAGTAGTAGTAGTCGCAGCACCATCAGCAGGCAGTCAGCAGGCAGTCAAAAAGACAATTGGTTACAGCCAGCTGCAACAACAAAAGCAACAACAACAAAGGCTAACAACCAACAACGTTGGTTAGCTTTCGCTTAACTAACTTTTCGTATTGCGCTTTTCAATTGTTGTTCTTGTTGTTGCAGCCAAATGTTGTCGCTGTTGTTGTAATCCCGTTAAAACGCCAGCTAGGCAGCATTGTTGTTGCTTGTGTTGTCTGTGTTGTTGCTTGCTGCTGCGCTTTGTTTGTTGTTTCATTTCAATTCGCCGAAACAAAGACTTAAAGTGCCCATTCACCTGATTTCGCTGGGTTTTAGTGGCCACCACGCCTTCAATGTGAGCAGCACGCACGCCCACGCGCCTCAGTTCACATGCTTATTTAAAACAACAGCAACAACTGCAACAACAATAACAGGCGTTTGACTTTTGTATGTCTGGCCAAAGAGTTTGGTGGGTAGAGACTGGCAATTGTTCAGCTTAAATAGGCCTCATTTTAGGCCAGCCATTGGCAATGTATGACAGTGTGCGTGTGCGTGTGTGTGTCTGTCTGTCTGTGTGTGTGGCATATGACACACTTTTCTAGCTTTTGAAGTGCCGAACACAGCACAATAGTCATTGAGTGGTGCTTCAAATTGGTGGTGCAAATTGTGCACCTATTGAATTGTGTTTTATGGTCTGCTACTAAATACAAAATCATATTAGAGACTTACTTAAAAATATATAAGTATCCTGCAGACTTGGCACTCGGCATGCCATATACATTTCATCATAGTGAAGAGAGTACAAAGGCTTCCCCGTTTTTGATAAGCAATATGCAGAGAGTAAGGAGAACAATAGAGATGACAGTACGCTACCTTTACAGACATCTATTGGGTCGCTCACTAAGTAGTTTCGTTTTTTTAATTCAATTCACACACGATTTTTTTTATTTTATAAAATATTTTATGAAATTATGTATGCTTCATTTTGATCTAATACCTTTTGCCATCTTTCGGGCAAGAGATTGATTCCACGCTCTTAAAATTTTTGATCCTTGCTGGCAAAAAACTGGTTCAAGTGGTTTTTGACGTCCTGATTTGAGGTAAAGGTTGTACAATCCAAAAAATTCTGCAGAGACCGGAACAAGTAAAAGTCCGAAGGTGCCAAGTCTGTAGAATATGGTGGGTGTTATAGCGCATCCCATTAAAGCTGCAATAGCATTATCCAGATCTAGAATCTAGGATAGAGAAAATACAGAATCGCTTCATCTTTACTTTTGTCCTTAAAGAACGACCTTTCTGATTGGTTTGGATTACCACAATGTTACGTCGACTTAAATCGCACTTTAGATGCAAATGCAGTCGCATACCTGCTTATCGTCGATAAAGAACACCGCACAATAAAATTTTTTATCGCATGCCTTAGAGATTCAATTATTTAAAATAGCTCTAACTGAAGGTTAATAAATGATAGAAGTGAGGAACTTTAGAACTATGAATTGCCTACATATGCTATACGATTATATACACTTGCCTACACTTGCTCAGTCATCAGAGATAGGAAAGATCGTCAAACCATGTTGTTTACCCTATTTATACAACAATAGCTGTAGATCTGAGACAATGGTTTATATTGCAGCTATATAATATAGTAATCTAACTTGATATGGAGGTTTCTCAACGTCACTTGAAAAGCAGTCAATTAAAACTTATTTCGCGACCGATTAATACTTTACAGCTATGTTAAAAGCAACAATAATGCAATAACTAATGAACCTCGCATAGTTCTAAGTTTCTACAGAGACCTTGGAAAAACAGGATATATGATATAGTGCTTCGATCCGGTCGATGTTGACTTTTATGTGTGTCATTGGTGTATAAGCCTTATAGACAATACATACAAAATTTGGCAGTCAGGTGCATTTCTATACCCATATACAATCTAAACTTTAGTACAGGGTATATTTAAGTCTTCCAATTCTACCAAAAGCAATTGTATCTGTAAATATTTTAGCTGAAGTAGAGTATTTCACAGATTCCTTCCAGGACACTACATACGACTCGTGTGAGCGCATAAGAAATTCTCTAGAATTTTATGTGTTAGGCAATAAATTTGAAACGCAGCCACAAACAAACACACACATTCACACACACTCAAACACACTAGCGGTATTTATGGCGATTTGCAGCAACAATTTCAATATGGCACGCTGATCAAGCGATAGACCCGGCTGCCGCCGGCGCTGTTGCTGCTGCTCTAGCTGTGTCCTGTATACCGTTACGGCATTTTCAATATTCTTTAACTCACTCACACGCCCATACACACACACATAAGGGACTCTTCCATAAAGCTGCTTTATTTATTGCAAGTTTTTGGTTTGGTTTTTCGCGCTGCGTTTAGTAAACTTTTAAGCTGCTTTGATTGCGTCCTTGAGGCATTTGCCTTGTTTTGTCATTTGCTTAACTTTCCATAGTGGGGTAGGATATTAGGGGCAAGGTTAAGTCCTTGACCTTATCGCTTGCTGTCATTGAACTGCAGGCCACATCGATAACCAAGCCAGACAAATTGCCATAAAATAGTCACAATAATCGTCCTTGTCATTTCGGGCCATTGGGCAGGAGCAAGTTACGAGTAACCGAAAAGTGCGTTGTGGCCCAGCTAAATATGCCATTTGATGGGGCGCCTAATATAGCAATAGTCGCACTTTTCGGCCTCGTCACGTCTTCATTTCATTTGTTTGTTTTGGAGCTATTTGGCTGCACGTACGCCAAAAATCACGTCTCAGCTGCCGCTGGACATGTTTATGGCCATTGAACTCTGAGCTCCGATACTTAGAGGCCAACGCTTTAAGCCATTTATAACCGCAACGCCTCTCATTATGCAGCCGCGTCTACAGCTGATGCAGTGCAGTTATCTATTGCCCACTTCTATGCACGTTGCAAGTATTTACGGCCAACCGACGGTGGGCACTAAGTAACACAGTTCCACAAGAAAAATATACGAAAGGTGGGAAAATAGTTGAATTCAATTTCTTAGAATCTGTGAAGGGGCTAAAAGGGAAATAAACAAAGCCTGTCAAAAGTTTGGTTAAGCTTAGGAAAAAAAAAAAAAGTCTGAAATAATTTTTGCCGCCAAGTCAGTTTTATATGTTTCGGTTAGTGGGAACTGAATGATATTAGCTAAAAACTGTGATACAATGAGAGATATATATATATTATATTTTTTTAATAAATTTGGATATTTAATATTTCTTGATGTTATAGGAAAATATTGAAAATACATTAAATACTTTTTTTTTTTTTTTTTTTTTTAAATTTCATTTTTATTGCAGTTTTTGAACTTAACTCTATAGCGAATGTTTGTATAATACCTTAACTATGATGGCTTATTTGCCTTTGTTACGTTATTTAATTTATGTTATGTTCTAACATCTAATGGGAAAATACTTATTAAATTAATTATATTTTTATATATTTTAAAAATATAATTTTACAGCAGTAGGTATAGAAAGTTCATTTTGTATATATGAAGATGAAAACTGTACCTACTACAATATTCGAATTAAGGCAGAGAGCAGAATATATGAGGGTATGGACTACAGCAAAGAATACTCAAAAAATTTTTCTTAGTAATATTATAAATATTGTAATACATATCTGATTATTAATATACTTTTATTTGTAGGTCAGAGCAATAGCGGTTAAATATTTGAATATCTTTCAGCTGACCTCAGTTAAGTTTAGCTTACGCGATCAGTAGACTCAGTCTGTTGTTCAGTGTAATTGAAATATTCGCAATATTCGTGGCGCAACGCGAACTCAATTGAAAAGGTAAACAAATCAGAAAGCTGGCCACAAAGCGTGACATTAACACAGCGGCCAGAAACTATGCAAATGGCAGAGCAGCTGCCCGAAGACCGAACCCCAAAAACGCCAAAGCATTTCCAACCGCACCGCCCACTCTGCCCACTTCTGATGCTGATGTATGGCTACAGACAGCGGAAGCGTCCGAAATGCGACAATAACGGGGCTGAGGAGGAGCTGGAGAGGGAGCGGGGTCATAGACAGAGGCAGGGGCAGCCACAAATAGATTCCGAATGAGGACGCGAATGCGACAGACTCCGACAATTGCGTATTGTCCGGCTGTTGTTTTTTCCCCGGATCGGACAGGGGGAATGGTTGCAGGTTGCTGTCGTCAGTCTTGACATTTGGGTTTGTTATGCGTGCAGCTGTATCTGTATCTGTATCTATGTATCTGTGGCTCAGCATTTGTATCTTGTGTCTGTGTGTGTGTGTGTCTTCAGCTGTGTTTTGGCTAGCAACTGTGGATTTGTCAGCAGCAATTACCGTTGATCTCGAGTGTTTTTTATCGCCATCTTTTGTTATCGCTATGGCAGTAGTAGTTGTTGTTGTTGTTCTCGTTGTTAATGTTGTTGTTGTTATGGCTGTTGGCACGTATTCCCACGTTCAACTCATCGCATTCAATTTGCTTGATTTTATTTCCGTTTTTCGTCGCATCGCCGTCGTCGCATTTTCTTTGCTTGCTCTTGCCCAGCGGCACCTGCAGCCCCTCCGTATACTCTCCTTAGTTTTTCCCATTTACCGTTTTCCTTTCATTTTGTTCATGATTTTGATTTTGATTTTGATTCCGCGCGCTGCCACTGCAACTTGAGTGTGCAATTTGATTTGATTTTCGGCAGCGCTCCAGCGCTTCGACATGTCTCCGCCTGGTCTCCGCCTGATGGGCAGTTGCGGTCTCGTTTGCTATTAAAATCGACTCAGCCAAAATTTAGCCACAGCCAACACGAAATTGCTATTTTGTGTTTAATACTCGCCAGTTGTGTATTTTGAGTATTGCTTTTTATCCATCCTGCCAAGGGAAGCGCCAACTATCTGCGCCAGGATATGTCGCTGGCTGTTTGTGCAGCGACAGGATATGAAGTGCTGGTCGATTGCCACTGGGTTACACACAAGTGTGCCACGTGTCCAATATTGAAGCCGAGCTGACGTTGTTAAGCACCACGTGTCCCACTGCCTCAATCAATATTTATGCCAGTCCGTGATACAATTCATTGCAATTGCCAGCCAGAGGTGTCAGACAATGGCTTATGCAATTTGTTTGATATGAAAGTATAATTTAATATATATATATATATATATATATATTTGATGTCAAATGATCTGCCTCTGTGATTAATATGTTTAATAAGCCTTTTGTTTCAACCATTTTTCTTCCATAAATTTCATTAATCTTTAAGAGA
Organism: Drosophila gaucha; assembly: GCA_035045545.1. Taxonomy (NCBI): domain Eukaryota; kingdom Metazoa; phylum Arthropoda; class Insecta; order Diptera; family Drosophilidae; genus Drosophila; species Drosophila gaucha. The sequence goes on from JAWNOY010000342.1 coordinate 863,592, forward strand.
TGTAACTTTTCGAATTGAAAATGTCATTATAAGCTGAAAATAAAGTCCGTTGTAGAGAGCTTTTGGGAAATGTTTTCGAAAAGATTGAAAACTTGGGCAGGACTTTGCTGCATTACAGATTTTTCAATAAATATGTATATGAATAAATCTATTCTTACGATGCTCTTAGTGTGGCTTATGATGCTAAAAGCATCCTTGCGTCTTACTAAAAGTAAATAACATCTGATCATTTTTTAGACAGCCTGCATTTAGGCTTAATATATTTATATAATATCCCATGTATAAAATTCTAATTTCGCAGTGACCATTGCGCTGAGAGATTAATCTTCATTTCTTTTAAATTTCATAATTAATAATAATAGAGAATAATTTAGTTACCTTAATGAATTATAGTTCAATCATTGTCTACAATGCTTTCAATTTTAAGTACATCCCACCACACTTATAGTAGGTTAGTTATAATTATTGAACTAAGAACATATTTCAGTATTTTTATATATTTTCCAAAAATTAAGATTTTTAAATTGTAATCATGACCAAACAGTTCCACGAAAACCACTTCAGCTCTGACATAAATATTGATTCGATGAAATATATGTGAGCTTATCGTATGAAGACGATTCTCATTCCGGCAATTCGGGCATGTAAACAGAACTATTAACAGGTCATAACTGCTGCTGCTGGCCTTGCCAATGTTGTTTCTTTTTCCGCATTTCTCTGTAGATCCTTTTAATAGTTATTCAGATGTGTTTAATACACTCAGCTGGTGCCGCATGAATTGACCCCGTTGGCGCAGCGGTAAATTGTAGCCGAGGCGGCGTTATCCTTTTTGTACATGGTTGGCATGCGTGCGGCAGTCAGGCAGTCAGGCAGCCAAGGACATTGTACGCCTGATTTGGCAAGGATACACGGCATGACCTACGCGGGCACAGATAGACAAGATGACAACAATGTCTGGGGACAGTTTTTGAGATATTTGTTGTTACTGCTGTTGCTTTCATTTGCAGCTGTCGTCCCGGCTGCCGACTGTTTTATTTGTTATTCATGGCGACTGAGAGTAGGACCATGTTTGGCAGTGGAACTCCGTTTTAAGCAGAGCCGAAATCCTCAACTATTTCATTTCATTTAATTTGATTTATCTGCTGGCCGTTCGCATGACTCTTGCCTGTTTTTTAGCTGAGAGCAACCAGCAGCTACGCCCCTCGGTTAACGCCTACACCCTGGTCGTAGGCCACATCACTGCTCATTTATAATGAAAACACAGAAAATCCAAATCCAAATCCACGCAACATTGCAGCCATCGGGGCCAAGCATATCCTTGAAGCCTACGCCAGCGCCACGTCCTTGAGCCATAAAATCTTCACAGTTTGCGCTTGGTCCATGTCGTAGGCCGTATTTGGCATTGGCTCCGCCAGCGAAAACTCAGTTGCAGGCATTTCTCTCCGAGCTCTCAGTGGAAAAAAAAATGCGAAGCCAAAAGATTAAAACCATAAATTCTGTTGCGCTTAGCAGCAAGCCGAGAGGGTGAGTTGGAGTCTCAGACGAAAGTCAAATAGAAAATGTGGAAGGAGCTTGAAATTGGGTGCCAAAATTAAATCATGAAATAATGCTGTACTTAAGAGCGAGCACAAAGCATTTGCCATAAGCCCAATGCATAGGACACTTATTCTGAATTAGAAATTAAGAAAAAATTAAGAGTTTTTGATGAAACTAGTCATAGAAATTATGAAACCTAAGCATAGTAAATGTACAAGTACTTTTCTTAGTCTAAATTATGAAATACGTATATTAAAGTCAATGTCAGAATAGACTTATATTTAATGTAGTAACTACTCAAATTAAACATATTGCTTTAGATGCAATCAATTTAAATTAAAGATTTTTTAAATCTGCTTAATATTATTTTTACAAAAATTACAAAAATATTTTATATTTTGCTTATATATTTTATATATTTATTGATTAAAAATTGGCCGTTTCTTGAATTTAGCTGTAACGAAACAAACCGCGAAACTATTCGCTTGCCAAAAGCCTTGTTGGTTCCCGAGATATACATAAATTTTGAATGGTTTCATGGCGGCACTTCATCAGAGCGAGTCTCATATTTTCAGGTCACAGACACACACACGCACACATACAGGCACATTTTTGGCTGCTTAATAAAATTACGCATACGCCGTGTGTGCGCACACAGACAGTCAAAGCTCACACACATGCCAACACGCACATATTAAACGTTTTTTACTCTGCAATCTTTTGAAAGGTTTTTTCGGTTAAAATATTTTGCATATTTCTTCATAGAATGTTGAGCTGGAAAACTGTGGGTGGGAGGGCATTAGCCCGCGAGGTGTGTGTGCGTGTGAGTGTGCGTATGGTACATAAATGATAATTTCATTATGGTTATTGATTATATCAGCAGATGCTCACATATAGTTATTTGTAACACTCCTTGAGGCTAGTTAAGATTCATGAAATATTAATAAAGCTTGTGGCAGCATTTAATAATAAGTCTCAAGCCAAAAAATATTTGTTTTTGAAAACTAAGCAAACTTATTAAACAGATTCAGTTATTACAGTGTCAGTCACTTATAATTGTTGCGCTTCAATTGTTTATTTTGTTTTAGAGTTTAAAAAAAATTGGAATTATGGCCACTGGTGTGAATTTTAAGATCGTAACGGTTGGAGATAGTTCTCAGCGCGCTACATTGACCACTGCTCAAAACTCGAGGCGCGGAACAAATGCTTCCTCTTTTACATACTCAAGAACCGTAACAATATAAGATTATGATTAAAGTGTGAACACAATCGCTAATCGTGCCTCTCGATTTCAGAGTAAAATTGCTGAGAGCAGGAATCGCTCGGCAGAATCTGCTAGATTCATTGTGCCCATTGTTGGTCATGCTCCGCGTTACAAAAATATGAGCCACCGTAACATCAGAGATGATGTGTATAAAAAACCATATAGTGTATCAACTCTTTCTGATGATTACAAGTACGAAATGAAGATACTGCCGTCCATTTGCAACTATCCAAGTTATACCCGTTTCAAAGTGCCTTTGTGAGTTGTGGAGCATTTTATATCACTCTATATAAGTATATAACCCACAGTCAGATGACTTGTAATGAGCGTTATAACAAAAACATCAAGAAATATAACAAACAGTTCAAACAGGAAATCTGTCAATTGATCGACAATCAATCTTCAGCTCGGGATGCTAGCTATTTTGTGCGGTAAGACCTTTAAAAAACTTTATAAGTCTTCTAATCTACTTTGTTATCATGTCAGCATTGTGTCTTACACTACCTTATGGCCACCATATCACAATGAGCGAGAACTGAATGACACAAGTTACAATTTCTATCGCTTGACACCCGAAGAGAGCGCACGCTTTCAATACATCATGTCTAACGATTTCTCATATATATAAAGGGCAAAAAACATGAAAATATATATCTGATAAATAGAAATCAAGCTGAAGGAAATTATAACTCCATAATTGAATGTTGGAAATTGGTAGGCTAAAATTTGAAAGTAATTGTGCTTTTAAGATTCGAGCATTAGCCTAACTACAAATAAGGAATTGATATCATTTTCATCAAGACTTCCATAACATGAATCGGTTAAAAGCCAGAGCTTCAGTAATTTTCAACTTCGAGCCGATCATTACAGAAAATTTGTTGGCTTTAACAAAACCCTAAATAAACAAAAACTAAAAGCAAGCAATATTTCTTTTTAAAATGTCATAAAAACTTGGATGTTTTTGCAAGCAATGCAATGCACATTCCTTGCCATAGAAAATGTTGCATGTTTGTATAGCACTCTGAGAAGAGCGAGCAGGCGAATTGCATATTCAGTGTCATTGGCATTGATATGCTGCAAAATATGGCAAAGTTATTGTACACTCAGCAAAATTCTGCATACATTTACAATTATAATTTGTATAATGGTCACGCGTTTCGGTTAGCTTTGAAAGCATTGGCGAAAATGCCAAAGTGGACACAAACAGCAGCATAAATTCGAGCAAGGCGCGCACAAGTGTTCGCTGCATATTCGATCTGCATAAACAGTTTCCGTTTCCGGGCAAACACATTTACATAGCCAGCCACTTGGCGGGGGCGGGCTGGCCCTGTGGCTGGCTTCTTCTGGTTTTTTGGAGCATCATCAACGCAACCGCAATGGTGGCCGCCTTTACATTAAATATTAACCCGAAACGCTGATAACAGCCACATATTACAAAATATGTTGGACAGCCCAGAAGCCCCGACAACGGCGGAAGTTCTCATATACAAAAGTAAAAATAATTTTCATCTTGTACTTTTTTTATTCCCGAAAAAGTAAAATAAAATATCTATATATATATAGCGAGGCAGTGGGAACGCAAATGTTTCGCTTCACTGAATTATTCATGAATGCAATTTTTGCCAACAAATAAAATATAAGCAGCCATCGCTGCCCCCTTGAGTAATTAGCGTGGCGGTGGCTGTAACTGCAGCTGTGGCTCAAACGTCGCTGCAGTATTTAGCGTAAATTAAAAAGAAAAGCAAAGAAAATGCAAAATTCTGCAGAAAATTGCTCATGAACTTTGTGTTGAGTTATGAAAGTGTATGTCACAATTTCGTGAAGGCAGTTGCAGCCCCGTACTGCTTCGTATACTTCATATTTAGCATTCAGCATGACTGCCAAAAGAAAAAAATGGAAAGAATATTCGCGTGCTTAATTTTGTGGAAATAATTTTAAGGGCTCTGTGACAGAGGCCCGAATCATTTATTGATGTGCGGCAAATACGCTTTCATACGTTTAAATGGGCGCAGGTTGACACACATATTCAGCTGTCATTATTTGCACCACAATTGATTTGGGCCAAACGCCAATGGAATTAGCTATTCATGTATAATTGAAGGCTTTTAAGCTTGTGTTGTTTTTAATGAAATTATATTTGGATTTTCGTAGACTCAGAATATATTAATTATTCGTGATGCGTGGGAGTATCAGACTCTAATCTGATTCCATTGTCAGTATTGTTTGAGCTCATATGAAAAATTTTCAATTTAATTATTTGTTTAAAATTTATTTCTTTTCTTTTAGATTTGTACATTAATCGATTGATAATTTAATCAATTGCGAAAGAAAGGAATTTTTATTAATTTATTAAGAATATTTCATAGTCTGTGAGGCTATTGCTTGCTCACATGAAGTTGAAGTTTATATTCTTCTATCACTTATATTTTTCTAACCGAATGATCGATTTGTAGGTTTAGTCAGCAGATTGCTTTTCTGTTGCCTTGTCTATGTATATTAAAAAGTTCATTTAAGCAATAAGACTTCAGCCCAATCCCCAATTTCGAATTCAGTTTCCTAACGTATCATGCAAATGTATCAACTAATTGCAATGAAGTATCAATAAAGATAGCAAATCTACAAAGATACAATTTTAATGTATATAATGCAACATCTCTCAGTAAAGCAGGCTCATAAGTGCCTCAAAGATGCAGTCTTGGCAATGCAAAATGAACTGATTGCCATTCGCAAGTGCTTAAAGTCTCAGCTCTGTCTGCAACTGAGAAGGACCATTAAAATAATCGCTGCAATAACCGCATTTTGCACAAATTTCAACTGCATTTTTTATTTCACTCTCTTTTTTATGTTTTGTTCTAGTTTTCACTGTTTTCGGTCGCTTTTGTCTTTTACCTTTTCGAAGTCAACAACGAGAGGAGAGAACATTTGCATGCATAAGTTATGGATGCGCCAGCTAGGGGATTGGGAATTTGAGATGGGCTGCAGAGGGAAGCTCGGCAGGAGGCTCTCAAGAGCTGCGCAGCATATTGACACAGTAAACTGCTTAGATTGTCAGAGTTCGAGCAGGCCGAGCTTGTTGAAGAAGATGCATTGAAGTTTCAGCAAGTGCGCGCGACTCAAAGGTAAAGCCACAATATGCCACGAATACTAAACGCTGCTTACTTTCTGGCGCTGCACTTCCGCACGTGCCACACTCTCGGCCCGAACGTCAGGCATTTAGTCCAACTTCATGTATATGCGTGAGTATATGTGTGTGTCTGTATGTGTGAGCAGGGCATATTTGTAGAAGTTACTGTTGCTGCTGCTGCTTCTGTTGCTGCTGCTGTTTCCCGGCTTGTGTTACAATTGCCAAGTTTAACTTTCACACACACTTTATGAACACACGCACACAAACTTGCAATAACGGCACATGTATCATGGCTAAGAAATCCATGCCCCTTGGCTCAGCGCAAATTTTTGGGCTATTTTACTCAACAGCCAGGAGCCAGGTTGATTTTTAGTTCTTGTTTAAGGCAACACGCGAACATCACGAGATTTGCTCTTTCTCCCTCCCTTTCTCATTTTATCTCTCTTCATTTCTGCCTCTCTCTCTCTCTCTCTCTGTTAAGTTGAGCAATCGTTTTGATACAGCGCCATTTGGCCCGCATTTTCGAAGTGGTTCGGGTTTGACTTTTCTGTTCTCTGAGTTGTTTCGGCCTTCGAGTCGCGACTGCGCATTAAAGATGAAAATTGACAGAGAGATTTTATGAGGAATTAACAATTGGGGAAGAAAAATGCTAGTCGCCTGGAGAATATATAGTATAAATAATGGGATACTGTTGATTATACCTGTATTTTATTAGACGCTAAGCTCATTGATGCAGCCTGATATATCAATTTTATAATTTGTATAAAAATGGTTATTATGTAAATAAATACAAAGCCAAATATCTGTTTTTAGAATAAAACTATCAAAGGTTAAGATTGGATGTTGAAAGTAAATGTGAACTTTCTAAAATTAAGTTAAAGTAAAAAATATTTTTTTCTTTGCAACAATTAATTTGTTGTATTATTTATTATTTTTCTTTATTTTAGAATAGCAAGGAATATAAATTTGTGTGGCTATATTATTATATATTCATGTTTACTTCTTCATAGTGTTTGCTGCTTTATATATGTTGTACATTTTGATTGAAATTTATAAGTATTATTGTAAATTAAATTAAATTATTTTGCAAAATAAATACCCAAAAAAATTTTTAATTATAGATTTAAAAATGAAATAAGATCCAGACTATATTAAAAAAACACCTGCTTATTAAATTTCCCCAGTTCTCGAAAGCTTACTAGTATTTCCCACTTTTGGCTAATATTTAGATAAAGGGAATTTCTGGTAACATTCCACTCTGAGTTACCCCTGCGAGCGCTCTTCAAGCGTATCCGTGTCTCAGTGAACGCAACTCGAGTTGAGATATCCGCTCCAGCAGCCACAAACAACAGAGCACAGAGTTAAGTCCACGTCGAGTTGAACTCTCTTGGTGTAGGTCATAAACAGATGCAGGTGAGCAGCAACAGCTGGGAGAGGGACAAGTGGCGATGGGATGGGCTGGGAGTGGACTATTGTACTATATGGGGCTGTCCATTTTAACGAGTGCACCTGACCAACTGCAGCTGATGTGTTCATCTTACTTTATTGCACCTGTATGGTGTACAGTATATACTCTAAAAAGAGGCAACTATAACTGTATATGTGTATATATAAACACAAATATATATATATATATATATATATATACATATACATATATAATTTTGTCACACATACTTGAAAGGTCTTTTGGCGACTTGATTTTTGCTCCACGCTAACATTGCTTGAGCAGATCGTCTTGGGACTGTAGTCAACAGCATTTACTTGCGGGCATTTATTTTGTGGCTATTACGAATGGCGCAGGAGCGAAGGGAGTTGCTGAGAGTGAGGGGGGAATCACTCTATAAACAGCTCGTACGGCTTTTCTGAGTCACGCATCAGTTGTGCATCTCGAAGTTCCCGTGATGGCTTCTACTGCTGGTGCTGCTGCTGGTGCTGGCGGCTGTTGCTTTTATTGATGTGTTTGTTGTTGCCAGGATCTTATGGTGTAGCCTCTGAGTGACTTTAAGCTGCGTCAGCTGCAACGTGTGCCGTGTGTATAATGTGGCAGTTTCGACAGTTGACTTAAAGCCTTTTCACCCGCCCTCTCAATCCACACACACTTGCATAGCAGGTGATATTTTTTTTTTTTGGGTGCTGCTAGAGTCAATTATGTTGGATTGACATTTGGCAAAGGTTCTCGCATCAATCAGTTGAACTTTTTATTTGTATTCCGTTAAACAAGCTGCAAACTGGGCGTATACGTAATGGCTAACAGCGGCTATATATAAGCACATTGCAGTTCGCAATTTATTGCTCTGCGGTGGTTGACTATGCGTGTGTGTGTGTGTGTGTGTACATGTTTTTGTGACCTGAGGATATAATTCTGTTACTTCATTTTGCCATATTTATGTACCTGTCGCTCTTCGTATAATTTCAATTGCTGCCAGAAGCCAATTTACACGAGAAATTGAACACGATGCAGTGCAGGATATTTGGTGTGGTTGAAATAAATTGAAGAACAGTTTGTGTAAGCGTTTCAATTTGCGGAAATATGTGCTGCATTTACTTGGTTTTTGATCTAGTGTTACCTAAATGGGTATTTATGGTCAGTCTAAGCAAAAATTCTTGATATATTATGTTCCCTAACTTTATTATAAGCATTAAATGTGGTGCACAAGTAGCTCATTGCATAATATTCTCTAATCTGTTCCCTAACTTTATTATACGCATAAAATGTGGTGGACAAGAAGCTCATTACATAATATTTGTTAATCTGTCCTCCACTTCACTTTATTCCTATCGTTCTCCATATAAGCTTTCTTCAACTTTTCGCTATATTAATCACCTTTCTTTCTAATTTTTATTTTAAGCACGCCTCCATAGTCACTTTATTATCGATTGTCTTAAATTGCCATATTAGATGTAATATTTCTAATAAATATTTACTCAAAACTTCTTTGCAAGCCCAACGAAAATGTATTTTCGTTGCAAAGTCGAGCAACCCTTTTCCCACCAACACAGAGTCGGACCCCGCCCACAAGTCGAAATGTTATTGCCTAAACAAACAGAAAAGAGAAGAGAGAGCGAATACGAAAAGCAAATGCAATCACCTGTAACACGAAGCTGAATACACAAACAAAACAAAAGGCGAAACATAAATTTGCGGGCCAGACTTTGATGTTGGCAATTGGCTGGGACTGGGAATGGGACTGGGACAGGGACCCGCGGATGTCCTGTCAAGGATTGGCCGATTGCGGTTATAGCAGTCTGTCTGACAGGGCGTTTATTTTAATGCCCTGATTATGGCAGAACCAAACAAAAAGAAATACAAGTTGGGAAAAAAAAAAAAATTAAACAACTGAAACGGTTTCAATGTCGGACGTCCTTTTCAGTTCATTTCTTATTTCTTCCTTTTTTTTGTTTGTATGGGCCCACTTTTCAGGTCCTTTGCTCTGTTTGGTGTTATTGGCAAATTTGGTTTTTGTGCGGCTTATTTATGCGCTTCGCCCGCCTGCTTTGGCGTTTTTCTATTTCACTAAACTCTGCAAGAAACCAAGTTTATTGTGAGCTGCGACTGAAGATATAAGAAAGAAATGGAATCAAACGAAAAACGACTGCACAAAGCCAGAAAGTGGCATAAAAAGGGTGTCTGAGTGTGGGTGATGTGGGTGGGTTGTGGGTGGTGCTGAATGCTACTTAGACACACACACACAGAAACACATTCACTCACACAATAAAAGGCAAAGACGCGATTCAAAATTTTGTCAAAGCTTCTGCTGTTTGCATGCCCTAGAAAATGGTAGTTTAATGCTTGCATACTAACTCGTATATCCCACATTATTGATTGTATTTAATAGGACAATCCATAAAAGAAATTTCTGTATATGCGAGAATATATACATATATATTCAGATATTAGGATATCTGTATCAGATCAACCTGAAAAGTTGCTCAAAAAATATACTATTATTTCTTTTAAGAGTTCTTGCAACAACTGTATTTAAAAACTATTATTATTTTTAACAATTTATCTAGCAAGAGTATTTAATATTCGCTATTCTGCTTTCTGAATTTTTCTTATATTCTTCCCAAGTTTATTTTTGGAATCTTGCCTTTGCCAGAGAACCTTAGTCGGTCGCATTTGAACATGCATTAAAATAAATGAAAGGAAGTAAATTTTACACAGAATATGCAAATAATGCTGACAACAATGACTCTCTACCCCGTGGGCTGTGTGGGCGTGGCTGGTGCCATTAGCATGGACTGCACTGATACAAACAAGCATGAAATGTGGCCCATTGTATGGGGCTTCCCTTCAGCAGAAATCAGATATGTGTCTAGCATGTAATGCGAATAAATAATGCAGGCGGCATAAATGGCAACAATTATGTTATTGAAGAATAGAAGAAACTGAATAGAACACAGTTTTTATAGCACTTATAGCGACTTTTAATGGTTTGACAGCTATTAAATGCATTGCGAACAGATTGAGGGAAACTTCCAGAAAACAGTCCTCTTAATCTAGGAACTGTGTCAGTAGATCGTTTTTATATAACTAGCTAGAGCAAATGTTAAGAAGAGTTAGATATAACGGTTTTTGATAAAGAAATAGTTTCAGCAAATGTTGGGCTAATATCAGACAGAGAGTTCCACTTATTCAACAAACCAATCTTTATCTATCACAGCAATGAATTCTAAAACTCATTTGAAATGCATATTTTCTTAGCTAAATTCGAGAATAATCGAATGTTTTTTTATGCAAATGCAAACTAATTGATGAACCTCTACCCCCTGAAAAGATGAGCAAAAAAAGATGCATGTACTTATGGAAATGTATTTGCGCTTAATCGCATTTCAATTACTTCAACCACTTCATTTATTCATTGTTAAACAAGTGTCCAAACTGGCAGCTAAGAGCCGAAGCGTGTGCCCAAATCCCGGGCAGACATTGCTGCCATAAAAAGGCACTTGCTGGGACCGCCCGCTGTCAGCTGGTTGCTCTATACCCACTACCCCTCTCACTTCACTATCCACAAGCCCCTTGCCAACGGCCCGGGCTGGTGTTTTTATTGTTCGCTGCTCGCCTCGACACCATTAATCCGCCTGAAATGAAAGGTGAGCGATTTTTTCGCAAATCCAATTTGTTGTAAAAAAGAAAAATAAGGAGAAGTAAAAGAGCACAAAACGTTGACGAAGCTTGGAAATGGAGAATGAAGAGAAAAAGGGAGTCTAAGTAGAGCAAAGTTCCGCCCCAAAATACATTTGCAGTGCACCGGTTGGTTAGAGGGGGTGGGAGCGAACTGAGAGAACGTGTGACGCGGCTTTAATGCGCGCACATTTAAGCAGCTTTCAACTATGGCCAAAAACATGCTCAGCCCACCTCAGGGAGTGGGGGGCTGTGGACCACTTGTCAAAAGTGTCGACGTTAAGTGCAGGTTCATTTCTTCGATTTGGCCAGCAACGTGGCCCATTATCGAGTCGCGCTTATCGTTCAGTTAACGTCAAATGATAATGTCAGCAGCATCAGCCTCCCCTCTCTTGTGCTCGCTCAGGCAGTGAAGAAGAGTATATTGGCTTTGTGCAAAGTAGATCTTGCTGAAAGTTCGGCATATTTACTGAAGCGAGACCCCACCTAATAAGGTGCGAAGAGGAGTTAAAGCTAGAGAGACACATTTAATATTTGATTTTGAGCGCGTATTAGGCAGTCATTTTGCAATTTCTTTTTATATATATTTTAATGCAGTCCATTGATTTTGCACAAGGTAGTAACGCGCGCGCGTTTGCCAATTATGCAGCTGCCATATTGGAAAATCAATAAACGGACTCTTGTCGACGGAGCTCGTTACTTGGATCAGCTCACCCAGACAGCCTTTCCCCCGACTGAACACTTGCCGACTCTTAAAAGAAAGTTGCAAAATTGTCTCGAGTGCTTTGAAAACTTTACTCACAAGTTGCTGACATTGCTGCCACGGGGCATAGTGCGAGTCCAAGCCGCATTTCCTGGATGGCTGCATCTCAAGGGGCACCAACACTGGCAGCAGATGAATGTGGAGCAGGAGCACCCATTAGTGCCAGGTGGCAGCGGCCACCTTTTTGAGCCGAGTGTGCGGTTTTCTTAGCTCTGGCCCAAAAAGGCCAAAGTTCTTGTTAGCCACCCACGTCGGAGCCGTCACATTTCAAGTGTTCGCCCGTTTCGAACGTTCTTCGATGAACTTAATGGCCATTGAGAGAGAGAGAGAGATCGGGAGACAGAGATTTTTGGCCCGCTTCTCGTCCGGGCCCACCAGCAACCGTTAAATGATTATGAAAATAGTTGGCAGGCCCCTCGAAGTGACCTTTGCGCGGTCTGCGGTCCGCAGTTGGGCAGCTGCCACGTTTCACGCCCAAATAATTTTCAAGTACTTTTTTCCACTCACCAAATGGCTTCAATATCGTGTTGCCTGAGATGGCGATTTGAGGGCATAAAGAAGCACGTTAAGAAATTGAAATATACATACGTATATAAGAAGTCAGATATTTAATGGTTTGAATTTTGTAGCAGGTAAAAGAGTTGGCTTGTCATTAAAGCAAATTGTTTCTTATTGAAATTTAAATTATGAATGTAAGACAAAAAATAAGATAGACAACAGCCAACTGATTATTGTAGAGTGAAATTTTCTTTAAATGTGGGAGGCAAAAAAAAAAGGTTTCCGATAAACTAAGAAGTTTTTCATAATTAATATTTTTTGACATATTCTTTTTTCTTAACAGTTTGTGTCTATAATTTATAGTGATTTTCTTATATATGAAATCTGTCGGCTATTGTATTCGAGGGTTATTCAAGGATATACAATTGTAAGACTAGCCAACAAAAAATTACAGACGTCTGGACTGGCTTAGCACTTGATAGCATTCAGGAGTCTAGGAAAATTTCTCGCAAATACAATATTTTATTGATCTGTCATAAAACTTAAAAGTTTTGTTTATTAGTTATTTTATTCATTAAATTGTTTGAATTCACCTATGAATCATTTACTCTCCATTTACTATCCAATTTATTATATATTTATACACAAATACTTGACATGCCAATACACTCCCTTTATAATTTTCAATACCAACCAAATACCTTACAAATATTTTCTCCCACTCCAGCAGAAAACATATTTTAATTAAATTTGTTCTGCTTATTCACTTTTACCTCATTACGATTGCAAGCCCGCCCTGCTGCCCCTTAGGCCTTTCGACTGAAAAATATTACTTTCTGTTGCACAACTCCAATCAATCGGAATCTATACAAAATCCACCGTATTGAATGATATGCAATAAATATGCAAAACGAAAATGAACACACAAAAAAAAAGAAAAGAAAAGATAATTTAAAATACGACAGTGTTTGTCATCCATTGTTGTTGTTGCTTTTGTTGTTATTGTGGCCGTTGTCAACAGTCATCAATTATGCACAGACGCACCAATACACACACGTATACATATAAAGTCATACATACATATATGCATATAGCTACATAGGCTTAGGTCGGTCGGTTTCCAATAGGAAACGAGGCAGCACAAGTGTCGCTGTCGCCGGATGCGTCCAACTAACTAAACTATGCAAATTGCTTATTTTATGGCCCGGCGAGGGAGGTTGGGCGCAAACCCTTTTGTTGCCGACAAGGATAACGCTGGGTAACAAGGACAACGCTGCTTAATGGCACAATTTGAGCAACTAGCTGGCTGGCCGGCTGCCTGGCTGCCTGGCTTACGGATGCGGATGCGGATATGTGAGAATTCAATGAAATGGAAACTAACAAAATAAAATTGATGAAAAAAGAGCAGCGCGGCAGAACAGATAGAAAAAAGAACACTGAAGCCTTTAAAGGACACTCACGCCGAAAGCGAGCATCGAAATCAGCGCAAATCAAACGGCGCAGCACAGGAAAAATTGGGCACAACTATGAAGTCCGGACCCGGGACCGGTAAAAAAATCAAAAAAAAAGAAAAGAAAAAAAAAACTAAAGCGTAAAACGGAAGCGCAGCGACAAAAGGGCGGCTGCCCCCGAACAACAAAAGATGCTGAAACGGGCCTTAGCCATGGACATGGAACAATGCCTCCGACGCGGCCGGAGATTGCAAGTGGGCGGGGCCCAAGCGATAGAGAAGGGACAAGGGCGCAGGTTGGGCGTGGCTGCCTGGTCGGTTGGGCATGGCTGGAGCATAACTCGTGGCAAGCTTCCGTTCAATTTGAAGCCTGTTTGTTGGCCCAAGTAGAAGGAAAAGAAGCTGACTGCAAAAAACAAAAGCGGAAACGAGCAGTTGGCGGCCGATTGGAACAATTGCAGCGTTAGTCGAACAACAACAACAACAATAACGGAAAAGAAGGCGCAGCGGTAGCAAAAATTAAACAAACATCGCCAACGCTTCGGCTGCTAGCTGCTTGCTTTTGGCGGCCATTGTTTGAACTTATTATTGGTACAGTGCGAGCAACAACAAACACAATCATCGCATATCCTTAAGCCCCCTAACCCTTCACTTCCTCATATCGACGGAGTTCTGACCAGCTGCTCTGCTGAGCTCAAACTGAGTTGTTATTGCCTTTGCTCATTGAATATCGCTTGACTCTCTGCAGTCACTTTCTTGATTTTCCACAATTTTCCTTCATTTTCTCTGCTTTTCAATATAATTTTGCGCTTTTTATACTCTACAAAAGGTTTACACTCTAAAGGGTGGTATATTAAAAACATTAAACATGATTTTCTTTGGCCATAAAAAACAATTCGAAATTGAGATAGTCATATATACTTAATACATAGAACGATTTCCGATAAAAAAAATTAAAAAGGTACATTACAGTAATTAACTTAGTCCAACTATTTAATCTAGTCTAATATTTTAGTATATATTGTTTTATTATATAAACTATAAATATATATAATATTAACATATGTATAGATGCATATTTAATTTTCAACATAGCTTCAATAATCAAAACAACGAAGTTAAAGAAAATTTATTTTGTTTAAAAGCACTTCTCCCTTCTGTCCAGGGTATTTCATAGTCTACTATTAAACGCATACCCGCTCTTATTTGTCTTGCCTGCGCAGTTGGCATGTGAGCGTATATAATTTGTAAAAATTATTTGCCTTGCTGTCGTCAGCGTCGTTGTCGACGCCGGAAAGAAAATATTTTTTCATCATTGCATCGCTGAACCAGAGACAGCCCAGGGACAGACCAGGCACAGGCACAGCGACAGGGACAGGAAACGTTGCGGTCACCGCCGCTGGCAAAATGAAAAAGAAAAGGGTTAAATTTTAAATTAAGCAGCCTTGTTGGCCATGTGGCCCTGTCCTGGATGCGATTGTCCAGTCCTTTAATTGGCTCAAGTGCTGCAATGCAAGGGCTTTAATTGGACCGAGATGATTGTCGGCTCGATGCTTCCGTGTGGTCTGTGAGTGAGCAAGTGCCAAGTGCCTTTTATGTGCTCAGCCATTCGGCAACAGTAAAGTGTCTAGAAATTAAGTATACATACAGGTGGACATATAATATATACATATATATTTTAAAAATATTTACTGCATTCGCATAATTAAAGTTTGCAGCTTGCACTATGCACTTGAAAGCAATTCCAGAAACTTGAAGACAATTTCATGCTTCGACGCCGAATCAACTTGAACTTTGGAGATTTGAAATTCACTCAGCCACAACACAAGCTACGATAAAACGGACACTCCTTTTGGCTCTAGCTTGAGTTGCACTAAACAACAGCGACAGCAGGACTCAAGCCATTTGCTGAAGGGAAAGTAATAGTATATACTATACGTGTATATATATATATAGTCTATATATTAAAGAAAAAGGCCATGGACAAGTTAAAATACTCTGTAAGGTCATACATATCTTAGCTGAATACCTTTACTACGAAGAAGATTTTTATTCCAGTTTTCGCAGCCTGAGATTGCTGATCAAATTCTTATAAATATTACGATATTTTGTTTTAGTTTGTTTTGAACTTTATTTTGGCTCTTTTGCTGTTTACAAAGTATAAGTATCAGATACAACAAGCTCGCTGATCATATATGTAATGAATGATACTCATAACTTAGCCCTTATCAAATTCTTATGTTCCCATCTATATTTCTGTTTTTCAACCTTTTCCAAAAAACATTTAATTTTAATGAAAGTGGATAAAGTCTAAGAATCACAGTCCAACTGATGCATAATTTGTAATAGACCGAGAAGTGCCCTGCCAGATTTTAATGCCGCCTTGAAGGACAGCAGACAGAATGGAGATTGGCGGGCAGCGAATGACTACGGCCAACAATGTTCATAATGAGAGCCACATCAATGACCATGACCAGCGGCAAGTGAGCGTGGGAAATGCGAAGGGAAAAATGGAAAAATGTCCGAGTCCAAGCAGCCGACCAAAAATCATAAGCGGCAAATGTCGGAGGCAGCGCCCGTAATTGGAAATGATGCTTCAGGTCTCAAGTTGCGTGAAGCATTATGACACTTCCTCCCTACCCTGCTCCTGCCTCCTCTCACAAACAGAAAACTGATTGCTTTTGTTGTTGCCGTTGTTGTTGTTGTTGGCACTGACAAACGCGCTGGCAGGCACGAGGATGACGCTGATGATGGTTGACGGCTGTGATAACGCGTAGCCGCTAAATGAATTGAATGCGATGCCTTTTAGCAGAGATTAAACAGCAGTAGCAACAACCCAGACATCAGCATCACCACCAGCATCAGCGTGCTTGCAAGCTCTAACTATATTGGGCGAATACTTATGCACTACACTGTACCACAAATAAGCCAATGTTTGGTAAACTGAAACTATTATATAAATGACTTTTGATTAGATTGGATTGAGTTTCATTGAGTTGCAGTCAAAGGTGGGGGTCGGTTTTGAAAATTACTAAACTATTAACCGAAGCTGAAGGCAAACAGCTGAATATGAATACACCTAGCCATATTTCTCTCAGCCTTATTTTAAAACTCTTGTTAGATGGTTAAATGATTGAGGTTGGCGCTAGTGCAACGTGCTTTTACCGATTGACAAAATGTGTTCTTTAATAACTTCTTTGTTACTTAACGGACTTTGATCAAATTTTTAGCATTGAGTCCTTTCATTTTATTTGATATGCAATTTTTCCTAAAAGAGTCAAATCCCATTTAAAACTGACTTTAAAATTTGGATCAGGTATCCAAAATATAAAAAAAGCTAAGATTTGGTGACGGTGGCTTAAATATATACTAAAAAAACGGACACCCCATAATGCTCTTAAACGATATAATGGAAATGGGAAAAGTTATAGAGTTTTTGAATAAAACTCACCTTTGTATAAAATTTCAAGTCTCTAGCTTATGTTGGCTTTGATACGGACAGCCTGACGATGGACGGACGATCAGACTGACGGACAGGGACTAAATCCACTCAGCTCGTCGCCCTGATCAAGAATATATATACTTTATGGGGTCTGCCACGCCTCCTTCTGTCTGTTACATAAATTTTGTTTTTAACAAAATCATTATACCCTGATTTCCCATTTTTGATGTGTTCAGGGTATACAAATATTTAGACTTTGAATGCATAGTTCAAACTAGCAAAGTGACTTATTGACATGATATATTAAAATTTAAAATTTTGATGATTTTTCAGATTGTGAAGTGTCACTTTGTAGGATAGTGTGGGGTCGCAAGTTTGCTAGATATTGCAGTGGCTTGCCGGCCAGGCAGTTGTGGGCGTATTATTGTTGTTGCTGGCCAGATGTGGTGCTGCGTATTAAGTCTGGAAATGCCATTTCATCTTTTTAATTGAATTTTAATTTGTTTAGAATGCGCTTAGAGCTTCACGCCAAGTAGCTGCTGGCTGCTGGCTGCTGGCTGTTGGTTGTTGGTTGTTGGCTGTTGGTCTGTCTGGTCCTCGTCGCAGCACTTCAATTAATTTACTATGCGAGTTGGCCAAGTTCTAGTTTTGTTGTCTGCGCTGGCTGCCAGCTTTTCACAAATCGATTAAATTTAATTTGTTTTCTTTGCCGGCTTTTCATGCTGCGCGTCATCGCGAGTTTCCAACGGTATTTTCTTAGCTGTCCGCCGACATTTTTCACTTCCTCTTTTTTTGTTGCCAGCCGTAATTTCATAATGAGTTGACTTAATGCAGCCCAAATGCTGAGGGAATTTGTTTTTCGCGCTGCTGTCGAGCTGGAAAATTGTTCACGCGAACATTAAATAATAATGAAAATTCAGAGCTAACACATAGTAAAACGTGGGTACGATGGCAATTTGTCTAAGTTGCAAATTAAATTGGTGTTGCCTATTTTTTATTAGTTTTCATTTTTGTCGAACTCGTTGGCTCAGTTATTGCACCTAGCAACATTTGTTGATTTTATTTCCACGCAGTAATTGAAGTAATTTGAATTTTCCTTTTGGCAACGAAATTTCTATGCCATCAGGTGCTTTAAATCATTTTGGGCTTAGGTTCATAGCTGCAAGCGATTTGAGTTGCCTTTCCTTTTGCTTTCGCTTGTTGTTTTATCGTACAATTAAAATGCTGGCACTCGAAATACCAAAATAATTGTGAGGAAAGGCACTGCCAAAAAAATGAATTACAAAATAAAAAGAAATATGAAAAAAAGCATCTTATTATAATGATGTCCGTTACTGTGAAATTAATTATAATTTATATTTCAAATGTTAAATTCCTGTTTTGACGGACCGCACTTGCCATGACTACAAAAAGTTTGCCACCAAAATAATTTGCTTGTGCGAAAAATCTGGGTTGAGTATTTATGCGTGAAAGCTGTTTACTTCATTTTAGACTAACGGTAATTGTTAATTGAGTTCCCTAAAAATAAGAAAACAATATTGTGATATTTTTTCTTAATTAAAAAAAGGTCTTCTTGTAACAGCTGAAATTAAGTAAGTAGGCATTATATTTAAAATGAAATATTAGTTTTTAGAAATATTAGTTTTAATAAAAGGAATCACTTTACCACGTAACTTAAAAATGTATCTGAAGAGGAGGCTAATGGGTCCACTTGAAAGCTTGCAGATTTCGTGTTTAAAACCATGAAAGAATAAAACGTATTTCTCCGTCGACATTCTGCATCTAACTGTACTATATAATAGACGCCCATCTACAACTACCAAATTTATCCTCATTGTTGCCTCTTTCATTCGACATCACATTGAGCCACACTCGACGACAGCAATCTTTTACTGTTGTAAAACTTCACTCAGGTTATGCATTACACAACACTTTTCAATTCACATCAAAAACCAGGGGCATACTTCAAAATATAAGAAGTATTCAATTTTATTTCCGACAAATATATACAATAATTTAGTATATGTTGTTATTTTATACATAATTGTTGTGTATCTTATATTTGATTTCATTAAAAGGCACCTCGAAAATTTTTGTAATTTTTTCTTAGCCCAGTCAAAATTGCGATAGCATCTAGACAATTCATGAACGATCAGACACAGCCAGCAGCACAAAAAGTCGCTTGTTTTTCGGCAGGGAATTAACATTTATGAACTGCCAGAAAGCTTACAAAGTCGCCTGCCAAATCAGAAAACAGAACAAGAGCGTGCCCTGGCTGCTACTATAGTGAGAGCGAGAAAGCGGCGGATGGGTGTAAGGAAAATTGTTTGCTGCAGGCCAGGTGCCCGCAAAGGTGGAAAAGTTAAAAAACCAACTGACTTCGCATATTTATCATATGAAAATTTAAATGCAAACTTTTTGTTGTATCCAGCTTATCCCACTTTTTTGTGCCGGAAATTCGCACACGTTGCGTATGACATGTGTGACAAAATGTCAAAAGGAAAATACACTGAAAACACGCGAAACCAAACAACAAAAAACGTGAAACAGCAAAAGAAAGCGGCAAGAAAACGCAATTCAAACAAAATTTAAACTGAAATATTTAAACGTAGCTTGCGTACATGGCGTATGCGCAATTTTTGTCTCTGTTCACCATGTGTAGGTGAATGTGTGTATGTGTATGTAAGTGCGTGTGTGTGTGGGCTGGCTTCTTTTTAATAGCTGAAATTCTTGTTGTGCTGGTGGCTTCTGTCTTTATATGCAGCCCGCGTATTTGATGCAAAAATCTGCGATAAAATGTTGAATTTTCCGCACCCGCCCTGCAAGGACTACACAGAACTGTGTACGTAAGGACCTGTGTTGCTGCTGTGCATTTGCATTGCGGCCTTGCAGCAAATGTTTCTGTCATTACTGACTGCACAGCCACGCCGCCGAGCTCAGGAGAACAACAGACCCTAGGCAAAAACAAAGATGTTTTCACCAAAATGTCGGCAAATTAAATGTAATTTCTTTTCATTTCGTAGCTGCCCTCAAAACTACCCCTGACTCTTGATGGAGTCTGCCCTCTCACTTTTTCCCCGTCCCTCATTCACTTGCTCTGTGTAGCACGTGGCAAGCTGTCGTGAAGCAAATTGCCCGAATGAAGTTGCAACATGCAACGCGGCAGCCGCATGCCATGAAATTAAGTTGCAAGCTCTAGGATTTGCTTTCAACTTTCACCAAATTTGCTCTGCTGCATTTTTCGTCTTGCCACAGATACACAGACACACACACCCATCCACCCACACACACAAACATTCACACAGGCGTACACACGTTTATGCAAGGACCTTTAGTAACTCAGTAAGGTACTTCGTTTCCCCCGATCCTAAACACGCGTTGCTGTCTTTTCTTCTGGCTTCTTGGCTGCACTCGAATATTGTCACGCTAATGCCAACAGCTTTGTCCTGTTTAATGCGCAGTCAAACTACGTCTTTAAACTTTCCATATATATAATAAAAGTAAAAGAAGATAACAGAATACTTGAGGATATGAAGCATTAGTTTGTTTTACCAATTTTCTTTAACCTTCATATTACTTTCTTATTTTTTTTGTATATTAAAAGAGAACTTTATCTAAGTATGCTACTTATTCGTAATGGATTGGCAATTGTTCTGCGAATTCTTTTGGTACGCTTAAGTAATTATCCTGTCGCTTCCCATTTGCAGTTAACGCACAATTTTCATGTCAGCCTCGTAATTTGCTGCGTGTGGCAGGATAAAAAAGCGTTGCACCATAACTGACAGTGCGCATAAATTATAAATGATCTTATATACATGCGCCGGCTTTCGCATGCCTTGACTCGGCCCTATAAAGGACGACAGAAGATGCCAGCAAGGAGCAAATGGACGCACAGCTAGCTGACCAACAAATAGCTGGCCGCAAGTGAAAGTGGGCCATATAAAATGATTAAGTTGCAAGTGAAAATAATTCTATGGATTTTTATAATTTCGGCAACGTTTTTATGTGGCGCGCAAATTGAAAACATAAATTCCAATGAGCTGCTCGCCTTCGAGGACTTTCTGCGTGCCCAACACTTGAAACATGCGCTGCTCCTCGGACCCCGACTTCAAGCCAACTGGACTGGGGAAATTGAAAACTATAAGAGATTGTTCGCCAACTATAGAGTACAGTTTTATACGCCCCAAATGGGCGTGGAATTCCGGGAATTGTTTTACTACGAGGCGCCACGCACAGCGCTGCTTGTGTCGGGCTTTGGGGACGAGCACGTTAAGCACTGGGTCTACGAGGCGGCATCCGCTGGAGGTTTCTTCAACAATAGCCAGGCTTGGCTCATGCTGGGCAACAGTCAGCCAAATCGCTCAGATGAGCAGATCATTAGGCAGCACTTGTCTGCATACAACATAAACATCGATGCAGACGTAACTGTGGCAATGCGTGCGCCACATGCGAGCCAGTGAGTAGAGCAGCGGGCCACATTCAATTAAATAGTCACAAAAGACATATATATATTTGCTATATACAAATTACACTAATACTAAAAAACTGTATTAACAGAAATAAATATTTTTATATAATAGTGTTTATGCAATACATGACAAGCTATTGAACTCAGCGTATGCTGAACATTTGTCACATCTATCAAACACATCTATGTATGGGTACACCCAACTTACTTTTTATACCCTTGTAAAAAGTATATATTAATTTTGGTCAGAAGTTTACAACGCACAGAAGGAAGCATCTCCGACCATACAAAGTATATATATTCTTGATCAGCACAACGATCTGAGTTGGTGTCAACGCGATCTCCTCCGAGACTATTAGAGCTACAGAGCTGAAATCGGATCGGACTACTATATCATATCAATCTCAAAGGACACATCTTTTAGTGGAAAAATTTCGAAGTTATTAATGTCAGAGACTTGAATTGTGGACCATATACTCGTGTATCCTACCCCCATAAAAAATATATAGTATATAGAGCTATGTCAATTGAAGGCGTGGAAAACCGCGTAATACTGAAAAAAATATATAGCATATTAAATTACGCCAATTAAGGGTGTGCCAAATCGTTAAAAACTGTATTTTACACCTAGAAACCCAAAAATCAACAAATACTTTAAGCTCAACTGCTTCGACAAAATTGAAAAAGAAAAATACATCCACCTCTTTGGGGCGTGGCTATCTTCCAAAGTTGAACAGGTGAAGCCCGAAAATTTTACATATAGGTCGAAAAATAGTAAATACGTCAATCCTTACTTTTCTTAAGAAATCAGAAAAACAATACTTATATCCTTTACAATGGTATTACCAAACTTCGTCAAGGTTGAAGTTAGCCCATCCCTCTTGTTATACTTGTTTTTTCTAGCACGAATTCAAAAAAAAACTTTTTTTTATTTTATCAACATGAAACTTATGTTTTTTTCCGAATTTATGATAGTTTGATGACTGATGCTCTGAACAGGTAATTAAATTCGTGAAGGCTTGACTTGATTTGTACTCCTAACTTCAATACACATTTGTATATCTTTTGTACATTTCAATTGAATTTTCATTGACTTGATTTTGTTTTATAAGAATTTGGATTTCATTGTTACTTCTTTTGCATGGTTTTTGAAGAAATATTTAGAATATGTTCATGTGTTATGATATTTTAAAGTTCTGAAACATATCCTTAAATTTGCCATATATCGAATGTGCTTTTTACAGATTTTTTAATTGAAAGTTTTTCTAGGAAAAGCAACTACAGTGTAAGACAAGAGTTGGATGTATACAATTATTATTATATTTCCGTTTATAATATTTATGTTATTTTTTATTGACTCTTGAGTATTATTATATTCCTAAAAGTGATTTCAAGTTTTTAATTCATATACTATCCAAGACGGCGTAAACGTTATATGTATGAATTGCTTGCAGCCATAGCTGGTTGCTTTATGATGTCTATCGATACGGCCAGCAGACACCACTTTGTGTGGAGCTCAAGGGTCACTGGAGCCCGACCGCCGGCTATCAGCTCTGGGCGAACTACGGCGACAGCTGGATTCGGCGTCGCAGAAACCTGCACAACATAACGCTTATAGGCAGCACGGCAGTGAGTTGTTTCAAGTGCACAAAAAAAACTAACCCTCCAAATGACTTTACCTGCAGTTAATCGAGAAGCCGACGGGCATGGATGATCTGAGCTATCTGGCCAACGATAAGGAGCTGCTGCAACTGGATCCTATGCAGCGCAAAACCTATCAACTCTTTCTGCTGATGGCGCGCATGTTTAATATGAGGTAGAAAGAATGTTTTGACAAAGATGGAATTTACGTACATTTGACTTTCAGCTTAGAGGTGCGCTTTCGCAAGACTTGGGGCCAACTGCTGCCCAATGGCAGCTGGTCGGGCGTGATGGGCCACATAATCAGCGGCGAGGCACACTTTGCCGTCTGCCCCATTCGATTTGTGACCGAGAGGCATCGCTATATACAGTACACGCCTGCGCTGCATACCCAATTGTAAGTGTCTGCTACAGTAATTATAGAAAAAATTGAAATACTTGTTGACTAGTGTAACAGTCGGCTTTCACTTCTTCATTCCCTTTGGTGCAGTATACATTTTCTGTTCCGGCATCCGCGTCGCAACAGCATACGCAACATTTTCTTCGAGCCGCTGAGCACAGAGGTGTGGTGGTGCGTCCTGGTTCTGATGGTGGGCAGCTCCTTATTGCTACTGCTGCACATACGGCAGGAGCGACGGCTGCAACAGCCAGAGGGGCAAGCCATGGAGCAGCAAGTGTCCTTTGTGTGGTTCACCATGTTGGAGACGTACCTGCAGCAGGGTCCCGCCACCTCCCAGTTCCAGCTGCCGTCAACCCGCCTGCTAATCAGCGCCAGCTGCATCTTCAGCTTTATGCTGATGCAGTTCTATGGCGCCTTCATTGTTGGCTCCCTCTTGTCGGACATGCCGCGCAGTATTGTCAGTCTAGAGGCGCTGTACGAGAGTAGCCTAGAGATCGGCATGGAGGACATTGCCTACAACTATGAGCTGTTTACCAACACTAGCAATCAGCTAGTGCGCGATGTTTATAGCCAGCGCATCTGCCGGAATCGTCCGCCCAATATCCTGTCTATCGAGGAGGGCGCAGAGCGCATTAAACGTGGCGGCTTCGCCTTCCACACGGCCATCGATCGTCTGTACCGCCTGCTCAACGAGCTGCTGGACGAGCGTCTGTTCTGCGAGCTGCAGGAGATCATGTTCAGCCCGCCCTATCTGGGCGCCTCTGCGCTGGCCAAGAGCTCACCCTGGCGGGAGCATCTCAACTTTGCGGTACTCTACCTGGGCGAGACGGGTCTAATTGGCTATAATGACCGAATGTGGACTATGCCCCGACCCGACTGTACGCTCTTCAAGGACGCCGAGGTGGAAGTGGACCTCAAGCACTTTGCGCCCGCACTCTTCACTTTAGTCCTGGCCATGTTTGTTAGCGCTGCAGTCTTTTTGCTTGAGCTGTTTCTCGGCGGGCTTAAGGCGCGGCCCAAGAAAACTGCTGAATGAGGAGAGAAGGCTATGTTTTTGCATCTTTAATGTTGTTGTAATAAAAAATGTGCTTTAATGTTAGCTGACAATGGCAAAGGAGAAAAAATTAAAAATTCCATTAAGTTGGTAACACTTGCAAGGTGCCCAGTAGCTGGCCAGTTAAAGTTCTGTACATCTAAGCTCACTTTTAATTTAGACTTAATTATCAAATGCCCCTAACCACCAACTAGCTGAAGTAAATGTTAGTAAGTTTTTATTAGCCGGCGAGCTTTTAAGTTGGCTTAAAGTGCGGCATATTTAATATGTGAGCTTACTGAAGAGTCAACTGGGACGCGGACTAAAAGCATGTAATTAACTCTGTGTTAACAGAAGGCAGAGAATTTTTTAATTTTTATTACAGGAAAATACACATTCAAGTATAATGCATGATAGAAATAACTTTTTTTTTTCATTTTTAAACAAGTTTTAGTACAAGAAAAATAATTTTAAAAACTAAAACTAAAAACTAAATATTTCTTAATCTGAGATAACATTTCAACAAATTTATGGAAATTACCTCAAAAAAAAAGGAAAACTGAAATAAAATGTCCTTTAATAAAACAGTTTCTTGAACAAATTTGAATAGTTATTCTAGTAGCTAGTAATTCACAAATAATATATAGGAAAACATAAAAACATTTACTATATTTTACATTGTTAAATCCTTAAAGTAATAAAATATCAGCTGCTTTGTTTCCTTCATTTATTATTCCCTGCAATTCGTTGTAATAATCAGACATATTATTACAAAATAATCATATATAAATGCAATTGACGATTGTCGCGCAATCTGACCTTATAAAACTGAATGGTTATGGCCATGTCTATTAGTGCATTGCCAACTGCTGGCATAACCTTCAATTAAATTGTCGTAATGTGTGACAGACGTTGTGGAATACATAGTGGCACAGTGCATATTGCATCTGGTTCGCATCTTGATAGCTTCATTCGAGTCGCGACTAACTGTAATTGAGGCTCATTATAGCTGACAGCCTCCTATAAAAGAGCACCCGACTTGGCTGCCAATGCGCTCTAATGCAATTTGTGCATATTATATCTGGAGCAGGCAATATACAGCTTCGGATTGCACCCCAAGGTAATTAGGTTGAGGCAGCTCATTCGAAAAGGTGGCGCTTAGGCGTAGGTGTACCTAAGGGGACGCCTAGGGAAAACAGAAAAAATCGAATAATAATAATTATATATAAGACTTATATTATCAACTGTTGTCAAAATGCTGGCTAGATTAGATGTTGGTTCAAGCAGAACGCTAAAACTTGGATTTGGACTCCTTATTCCATTTCGCTTACATAGCTGCAAAATAAATAAATATCTATTTTAGCAGGTACCCAAAGGGTTGCTCTGACTATATTCATTAAAATTCGTGCTGTATCAAATTTGTGTCTTTTAATTTTATCAGCCTTAAATAATAATTTATCAGAATCGATTTTGTGATGAGCCAACGGATTGATGGCCCTGCTGATTGAAATATATACAACTAATAATATTCCTTTTCCGGCTGCTCTCTGCTATTCCATTGTATCCCACTCTATACATATATATATATATATGTGTATATATAGATTCAGTTGTCTCGATGCCTCTTTTTGCTACACACGTCAAATTATGTAAATTTACAACATGATTAAGTTCATCTGTGGGCCTGGGCCTGAGCCTAGGCCTGGCCCTATATTTGTTTTGCAATTCAAATGAATTTGATGCTGCTCTTCAAGCGTCCTTTCGAGTCCCCTCAGCACCCAAATGTTTGTGTATGTGTGTGTGTGTGAAGGCATTTAACTATCTATTTGGCTCTGCGCTCTGTTTTATGCCTGTCGAAAGCAACTGCTGCCCTGCTTCTGTTCCCTCGCTTGTTATATAAATTCGAAGCATTTGTTCTCGTTGGCCAAAGTATCAATTGTTGGGCATTTATTTATGCCTAGTTGCTGTTGTTGTTGTTGTTGATGATGGGCACTGTCTGCATTTGGCCTGTGCATGTAGTTTATGGCTTATGCTTATAGTTTGGCCATCGTTTAGCCCAATGCTGAATGAATTTATATTGTTTTTCAAGTGTTTAAACGTTTGTGTACGGCCAACGGTGCGTATACGTAATGCCATTTCAAGCACATCTACTTTGATGGGCCATAATGCTGTGCCTATCCCAAAACCAATTCAGTTTTAGATGCTGGATGGAAATAAGGTCGACTAAATGTTTCAGCTATCGAACAGGCTGACCTTGAAGGAATCCCATCGGTGAGGTCCCTAAAAATCAAGAAAGGAAAATCGTAATTATTGATTATTAATTCATTTACTTGGTATACATAAGTATACATAAGTCTATATGAATAGCAACAACTTAATGTTTGCTTGTGGTCTTGCTTTCATTTCACCACTTTCATATATTTAACAATGGAAAATCTGGTCAAAGTGTTGCTTATCAAAGTTAATTGCTGAAGTGCATTCAAGCGTGCATTAATAAAGAAACAGATCGAGTTGTTAGTTCCCTGGGAAGTGAGATAAAAACAATCTGCAATATTTTCACAATTTACGCTGTCTCCGTTTACTCGAGTCCTGCCCTGTCCTGCCATTTGCTATCGTGTCCGATTTGTGAGTGGAAAAACTTGAGCAACTTTTGCGCTACATTTACGCGGCTTCCCTTACTCTTCCTGCGACCCGCTCTTCATTCTCTTTTCCCAAAGCTGGTCGCGTCCTGCTGCCTTTGGGGCTGCGCTTTGGTTGTAGTTCGCTTGTGTTATGTGCTTATTATAAAATAATTAAGTCCTTTAGGAAATTATAGTTCTTGTTGCCTTTGCTTTTGCTCGAGCTTTTGCCACTTCGTCGTTTCTTTTTGTCGCACAATTTGTGCTCGATTTAGTTTGTTTCTTTTTTTTATGGTTCGCTTTCCACTGTGATTTTCAGACTTCACATTTTCCTTATTCATTTTCTTCTTATTTGCTTTGTATTTATCGCAAGTCAGCAGAAAAGTGGATTTTCTAATGTTTCAAGGTGCCCTAATCATATGGGTCGCTGTGAAGGATTACATTAAATATTAAGCAAATATCTTTACGGTAATTGTATTTCATATAAAATATTATATTATATCTAAATTCATATCAGCTTGTCAGAAATTTAAAATTTGCCTAATTTGTATTTAATATGCTAACCTGTAATAAAAACTTTGTTTTAGTATCTGTTGATTAAATTGATAATCGAGTTAAATCAATATATCTTCTCTTTCATATGCGAGTTCATAAAACTTAGTCCAGCCGCATGAAACAATGTTTAATGTCTCTGTATCTGTATTTGTGTTTATCAGTTGGTTTTGGCATTTGAGTTATTTATTGTGTATCTAATTAATTTGTGCTGTCTACGTAACTTTTGTTAATTCTCTCTGCTGTCTGTGTCTGTCTGGTCATTGACTTAATGGCCCAACCGCAATTCTATGGCCATATCTCTATTAAGGTCCAGCCCTAAAGCAGTTGTCGGAACTCATGCATGCAGTGCAAGTGTAGATGTATCTGTGTCTGTATCTCAAAGTCCATTTGAGGCACTAGCAGACAGACAGATAGATAGGCTGGCAGGCGTCACATGATCTATGGAATGTGTTGCTTCATTTAAATTTATGTATTGCCAGCTAAAAATGCACTTTTAAAGTTCAGACTCATACCACGGATCGCATCCATTTTTGCCATGCCATGGCGTATGACAAGTGTTGGTCAACTCTAAACAGAATGTAGTGTGGCAGCCACAGCTACAACAACAGCAACAGTCGTTCCAGAGGGACACTTGATAAATGCCCCCACGATACACGGACATCAGAAGCAACAACAACAACAGCAATGAGCTGAAAAAAAAACAGGACTCAGGCTGCGTCCAGTGTAGTGTGAGGTACATAAGCAGGCGGTTAGACTGGAGTCCACTTCTGGTGGTTGCTGCTGCTGCTGGTACTGCTTGAAACACATGTCCACTTGAAGTGTGAACAGCGCTAGTTTAGAGTCATCTCATATGACGCTACGCGGCTTCAAATGGTCTGAAATATTATAGCAGAGGCAAAGTTCGTTGGAGTTTACAACAGTCAAATGAAACGAATTAAGGATGAGCTTAAGTTCTAAAAATGAATTATGACTAAATTAAAAATTTTAATGTGCAATTTTAGCATAAAATTCTTTTGTTCAAAATTCTTTGCCAGCTTTTGTTCTTTTTTTTAATTTCATTCATTTTCTTGCTCCTACTGTATTTCCCTATATAGCGCATTTATGTCTAAGGTTGACACTGAGGGCCTACATTTTAATTGGTAGTGCTCTCGCGCTAATCTGACCCTTGGACCGCAGCTATTAATAAGAGGGAGTCATGGTAAATATTATGTGCAGTTTTGTAAACAAATCTAGCTTTAAGTTGTGCAGCCCTTCATCCGAAACCATAAGTTAAAGTTCAAAGCGAAATGCGCAAGAATCTAAGACATGAACAATAAAATAAATAAAATTTAAAAGTTATTGTTGAAAAGCTTTGCATACTTTTGTGCTGCGCATTTAATTTTTGCGTTGAAGGTTAAAATTACTGCTGCTATCAACAAATTTTTAACAGCAGATATACATGAATGTTGATAAGAAGATATCTCTCATATTCCTATAGATACGATTACCAAGGTCTGGTCGCTGATTCAACTCATAATATCCTCTAGCTAAAATATTTCCAATGCATTCAATACACTCTTAGTCCAATGCAAATCGAGTCACTATAAATATTTACCTTTGTTATATACTCTTAGCCATATTACAGCTCGGTTGCTCGATGGCTTTAGTTAATGTATACAGGGTGAGCATCTCTTGCAGCGCTTATCGCTTGGCAATTATCAAATTAACCAGGGTACACACACCATCGCGCTCGAACTTCGAATGCGCAAACAAGCCTGGCAAATGGAATTAGCATGCAAACTAATTCAATCTTTGCTAGGCATTGACTGCGCCCACTTCTGGCACTCACTCAGCTCTCACTCTCGAGTTGCTTTTAGTCAATCCAGCTGATAGTTGACTGGCAGGTGTGTATGTGTGCATTTACCTGCAAGGAATTGCAGCACTCAAGCAAATTGTTTGCACAGCAGCAACAACTACAGCCCCAACAGCAAGCGGTAAACAAAGACGCAGCGCGTTGGTCCTCGAACGTGACAAGGATAATAAGCGCTAACAGGCAGCTGCAGCTGCTGCCACTGCTGACCTGTTAACTGAATTGAAAGCACACAAGCCGCGATTCACGCCCAAAATCACACTGACCAACAAAAACCAGCCACAAATGTTGCACATCACTTGGCCAAGTTAATGAAACGTAACGTAAAATGCAATTAAGCCCCCGGCACAAGAGATACAAATTAATTCCGCTCTCGCAACTGTTCGTTTCGATGCGGGGACAAAGTCCAATCAATTGTGGGTCCAAAAATGAGCCCGACAAAATCGTTAATCAAATTAAAATTTATTTACCATTTGGTCAAATGCTGCGCAGTTATCAAATTTATCATTGCCTACCCACCCCTCAACAACATGTGTAGAGCAGCATAAAACAATGCTAGAGAAGGGCGCGTGTCGTGCGTCCAGTGAAAAACGAACACGTGCACATAGTAAAGATTTTTTCAACAATAAAATGTACCCATACTTCACATATCACTTAATAGTCGATAGGCTCTATCGTTTATAAACATATTTTACAAGCTAATTTTAGTAGCAAATTTTTATTTTCACAATTTCAACATTTTTAAAAAAGAGCGTAACTCATAATTTATATACAAATATATATACATATATAAGTAAATAGTTTAAAATTAAAAAAAGGAGTTTTTAAAATTATAAATCAAATCACATCATTTCGTTTTTGCTCGTGTCAGAACTTTTGTTTTGCTTCTTCACGAAATCAGAAGTTTGGGCAAATTAACTGTTTGGCGTGTGACACGAGCTCAGCTCTATTAAAATCTGCAACTACATCTGATATTGCATCTGTATCTATATCTGTGGCTATGTAGCTGCAACTGTGTCTATGGGTTGCCTGCATGCGCTGTGCATAATTTGAAAGCTTAGTTTTTGTGTCTTTTCGGTTTTGGCTTTGGTTCGGTCTTTGGGTTTGAGTTTTTGGGCGGGCTTTGTTCTTTGGACGTTTTTCGTTTGTTTGCGTCCAGTTGGCGCATAAATTTGCATGACAATTGCCCGTTGTTCGACGTGCGTTGTGAATGACATTGTTGTTGTTGTTGTTGTTGCTGTTGACATTTTGCCATTTTAATTAGGCAGCATCCTGTCAGCTGCACTCGTCCGTCTGCCAGCCATTTGCTTTGATTATGAGCATGCGAGCTCTGATTTAGGGCTGACGATGTGTGCACTCACCGACCACGCCCACGTAAAACAAATGTGCAGCTATTGTGGAGTCATTTTGATTTAATTACATTCATACATATATTTAATAAATATTTCAAATATTTTTTTATTATTTTAAAACTTTTTTAAAAATGTAAAAAGGAGCTTTTAGGTATAACTACAGCTGCTGTCAATACTGACACATAAATTAAATATGCCGCATACCACTGGAGTCCGTTTCCGTTAATGCTCCACAGACACACACACACACATACCTGTCATTTGTGTGCATATTTTACTTGCTAATTTCGAAAACCTTTTTATTTGCAACAACAAACTTTTGCATCCGCTAAAGCACACACACACATACATACACAGGCGCACGAACATACGAAATATTTGTCAAAGCCCGTACAAACACAAATGCAAACAGACACCAACACATACACACACACACAAATACAGAGAGACGACCGCGCCGTAGTTTCCGTTTCCGCTTTTTTTTCAGTACACGTGCGTGTCTGCGGCCCTTTGCTCTCATATGTGTGTGTGCGTGAGGTTTTTGCCTGTTGACAATTTTGTGGCAAAGTGCAGTCAGCTTCACGGCAAACTTAATAAATTACAACAACTTTGACCGAAAATTACAATAAAACCGACAACTCGGCTGCGGTTACAAGCGCAACGTCCATGTCCGTTTCTTCAACTGCAACACAATCTTTTCTATGTGTGTATCTTATGAAAACTGTGAACAGATTATAGACATAGCAAAGTGCAATTATTTTCGATTCAGAATATTGTTATAAACAAAATAAATATCGAATTGTTTCAAAGTAAACCATTAATTAATTATTTTTAAGTTATATTTAATACATTTTGAGTAAACATATATTAAATATATTTAAACATATATTATAATACTACTAACTGTATTTGGTATACAAATTTTGTGAAGAACTATTCAAATATAAATATTTAGTATATATAGACTAAATTTATTTCTCTATTTGATATACTCGTTCTTTGGCATTTCAAGGAATTGTTCTTATATAGATTAAAGATATACAGATTTATATATATTTTTTAATATATATATTTTTTTTACCTTTTCGAAACTTTTCTTATTCAACTTTCTGTATTTTGTAAACTACTTAATATTTCAAGCCCAGCTTTGCGCACATGTCCGGTGAAATAGTCTGCTTTCTAAATACCTAATTAGTTCATGTAATTTAGTTTATTTCTGTTGCAATTTCGTAAGCGCACGTGCCACATGCAACTAGACTTGGATGGACCGAATGGATGGTGCTACGTGTTCGGAACCCTTTCATATGTTAATTCTATTTGTACGGATAATTTCTTTTAACTGCTTGTCAAATAGTTGAAAATGTGTGCTGGCTCTCCAATTATATACTTCCTTAATTCAAAAAGTTGCTTTGCAAATTAAAGACTTTGGGATTATAAAAAAAAACAACGAGTATTTATATATTTTAGTCTTCGTTGCTATTTTTAAAAATAAAAGATAGCTGGGAGCAGCTTAAAGCCACAAAAGCCAACAAAAACTTTGAGTATTACTTCAATTTAAGCGTGGCAAGCACATAATTAAAAATGTTGCAGACAGCCAGCAATGAAGACGCATGTGGTACATACGCACAGCTAGCTGCAGGTTGCAACAGCCATGTGCAACACTGGGGCAACAGAAGCGGCCCAAAGAAGCGGAAACTAAGTCAACAACTTTCCATTTTGTCAATGGCTGGTGCTGCTGTTGCTGCTGCTGCTGCTTGGCTGAGTTGTTTGGCTTAGCTGGGCTCGTCTGCTTCCCCTCCTATAGGACACACACCCTGCATATGAAGCTAGAAATAATTTTTCAATTCACAAATGAAACTTTTCACACACACACAGCTGCAGATGTGTAGCAAACTTTAAACTTTGCAAACGCAGCTCCCCCAAAGGCCAGTGGTAAACCAGAGAGGGATTGGGGGACTGATGGCTGGGTTGCTGCCCAGTTCAGTTGCAATCGTCATTTGCAATGTACTCACTCCGCTCTGCTGTGTATTTCTTGGGGTTTTTCACCATTGCTGGGCTGCCTTTCCTTTTTGGCGCCGCAAACTCCAGAAGGAAATTACAAACCGAAAGTAAACGCCAAGAGCGCAGAACCAGACCAAGGGCCGACCCCCTGCTACCAGACCCGTCGCCACTGGGTAGAGTTGTTGAGTGTCAGTATCATATCCTGTGCCAAAAGTGCAAACCAGCCACCCACTCCCTTCACACAGCACCCTCCTGTGGCCCGGCAACGAGTGCTGCTGCACATTACAAATGAATAATTTATGTGCGCGTTCAACTGCAGATGGATGGAGTTGGAGCAGCTACAGCTACCAGCCACTCACAGAACAGGATGGAAAGAGGAGGGAAAAGGGCAAGGGAGGCAACTAACAACATAGTCCTGGTCAACGCCAAATGAGTTGTGGCAGCGTCTCGCTGGTGCCGTAAAAGCCAATGCCAGGCAGCCGGATAGCTGTTGCTCGGCATAAACCAAAATTTCGACCCACCGTCTCAACCCCCACTCTTCTTCGACTACGTGCTGCAGCTGAATGTGGCTCTGGTGGGGTGTGAAAATTATCTGCTTGCCACCAAAAAGTAGACGGAAGAAAGCATCAGCTCCAAAGTTATTAGAGCAAAATTTTTGCCTTTGCCTAAGTAATGGCCAAGTGCATATCTCTCAGCACATATTGAGTTATGACTTAATTGGATAAGAGCCAGCTATATATACATATATATATATATATATATATAGCTCGTTCCCAGCCAACCGCAAACTTTGGCTAAAAGTTTTGAAGATCTTCTTTTTTGGTAGTGGCCACAGAATTTTGTTGTGGCTACTTCTGCTGTTGACTAAGTGAGGTAGGCGACAGTTTTTGGATAGTTGAAAGTTCTCGCGGAGAGTTTTATTAATTAGACAATGCCTCCAGCACATAAATTGATTTCTTACTATATGGCATTATTATTTAGTGCATTAAAAATAAACTTATTTATTTCAGTATTAATTAAAACGCAAAAATTGATTGTAGTTGAAGTAATTGGTGAAGGTTTTCGATAAGCAGCGCAGGGCTTTAAAAATAATTGTGGATACAATGATCCATTAGGGAATTCTGTTTGTGGACGTTAAAAAATAATAAAAAGTGATGTATAAAAAATATTAAAAAACTCTTTTTTTTTTTTAACAATCTTCGTTGTTGTTTGCTTAGTAAACTGATTTCCCAATCGCAAGTAGGTCGTCGCTAATTCCCAATATAACGATCCGAAACATTTATATTAGAGCTCAATTTAGAATGCCCCCGGCATAATCCGTCTGCCATTTCTTATCTTATGTATAGAATTTCAAAGGGCTGAAGGCTCACAAGTGACGCCAGTGACGCAAATATCTTAGAGTCGATTTTTAGCAAAGTCTGTTGTTGTTGACACAGTTGTGCTGGAAATAACAACAAGAGCAACAGCAACAACACAAAATAAAAGAAATGGTAACAACGACAAACTGGCAATGCAATTTGTGCTCATTTGTCAGTGTATACTATCTATGTGAGTGTCTGTCAGCTCTTGTCAATCCATATAACGTATACGCCCCTTTGGCGAAATGCCGCTTGTCGTTGTCGCTTTGCCGTTTCGTGAATCACAAAAGCGCATTTTGTTTGTCAATTTACAAACAATTCCATTGTCACTCTATGCACTCTGTGTTCCCAGCACTATGCAGACCCCCCTTGACTCTATATGTACCGCATCAGAGCAACGCAAACGTTGCCTTTGCCTTTGCTGTGCTGCACACATTTTAATTTTTAATACTCACAACACTCGCAACTCCCAACTCTCAACTCAATACGCATTTGAAAATATAAACACATTTAAGTGGTTGCGCTCTCGTTTTAACTTAATTTAAACTATATTTATTTCCACAAAGGAACAAAGCAGCTGCAATTAGAATTATAAATTTAAACAGGCATTAACATTTATATATGTCAGCTAAATCCGAACCGAAATATATTTTTCTAATTTTATTGATTGGTTCACTGTATGAAAGTTTTCTAACTAAACTTGCTGGATCCAATAAAGCGACTCTAATGTTTTCAGTAAAACGAGGGTAAAAATAAATTCAAATTCAATAAATATATTTATTCTCTAACATATATTATAAATATAACAACATCATATTAACTTATAATATAATTTATAGAAATATATTTGTTTTTTTGCCTTTAAATGGTTCTGTTTGCCAGGTCCGCTGGTCTGCACTCTCCAAAAGGCGCCTGGCTAAAATATTTGTCTGGTTTTTTTAGCCGCTCGGTGTAGTCCGAGGCTGGCTTGTTAAAAACGTCCCCAATTTTGGGGACTTTTAGGTCTGTTTCGATTTCAAACGGTGCGCCAGTGATCCATCGCATAGTTTTTGCTTGTGTAATCCTTACCTTAGAGAGGTGAGACTTAGCA
Source organism: Drosophila gaucha (assembly GCA_035045545.1). NCBI lineage: Eukaryota > Metazoa > Arthropoda > Insecta > Diptera > Drosophilidae > Drosophila > Drosophila gaucha. The sequence continues at coordinate 899,162 of JAWNOY010000342.1, forward strand.
GCAATACCTTAGACTTGCGACCCATACCGCCATGCAGGACCAGTGACAATTCTTTAAACTAGCACCTTGTTTTGTAGAGATAGTTTACTTCTGCTATTTAAGAGAGAGTACAATACACTAATCATAAAGAAAAAAACGGTAAGCTCTGTGATAGAAACATGAATACAGCTACATACGCATTGTAGAATCAGATCATATAGTTCTTAAAATCGGAATTGTGTTTTTCCTCATATGAAAACCTCAAATTTTATTTTTTCCATTCATTCATTCAATTGCAAGGGCCGCCTTTAATTTGAATTCAAATGGTGAAACTAGTTTTTTAATCAATGGGCAGGCAACGAGTGTGCATTGAAACATTCAAGTGCGAAAAAGCGCTTTGAACAATTTTCCAACAAAGCTGAAAAAATGTAACGGGCAAAAAATTGAAATAGAAATAGAGAAAACGGAGAAAATAAATTGAAAAACTATGAGTTTAAAATGAAAGAGCGTCCAGTCGACTGTGTGAATGTTTTGACTGCTTTGATCGACTCGGCCTTTCAATTTGCAGACATAATATAAACGAGATAAAAAGCATCGAAATCGTAGAGAAATCTGATGGATGTCGAATATGCCAACTCCAACTGACAAAAATAACATTATTTGAATATATCTTGAAAATATATATATCTTATATTCAAATTATAAAAGTAACAATAACGCAAATATTAATGTAAAACATTACTTAAACATTAACATTAACATTAGAATATATATTAAGAATTGTAATTAAAAACAATACAAATAAAAATATTAATGGTAATACAAATGCATGAACTAATTATTAACTAATACTATTATAATTTATAATATTTTAAATATTTTAGAGAGCATCGAAATTTGACATGTGGGTTACTGTTCATGAAATTTAAATTTACGAAAAAAAAAAAATAATAATAATCATAATGTAAGCCACCGTAAAACAAATTGTAGTTGACCTAACTGGGGATTGAACCTGGGTCTTTGCTACCACAACGCAAGTCTGTTTAACCAAATCAACACACCACCATCACACATATTCAATTTCGCGCATCGTCGTGAAAGAGACACCGTGGTGTAGTGGGTAGAGTCGGTGGCATGCGAAGCGTGTGGCCCAGGTTCGATTCCCATCGCTGCCGAGTGATATTATCATTTAATAAAATGTTATTTCTTTATTTTTTTTATAACTTCTATGTTACTTAATGGATTTTGATAAAATGTTCAGCATAAATCCTTATATTTTATTAAAAATACGGTTTACCTAAAAAATTAAAAAAAAATGTAAATGTAGCTTTATTTGCAACTGAACTTATATTAAATAGGTTTTGTGAAATGTGGAGCCGGTATCCAAAATATATAAAAACCTAAATAGTATTTTATTTAAAAAAGGCTATATGTAAAATTTGATGACTGTAGCTCAATTGATGTAAAAGACATGCTCAAAAAAGCAATCTCGATAATCTCGCGTTCAAACATACGGACAGACGGACGGACGGTCTACATATTTATTGACCCTAAACACCTTTAACAGGAACAGAGTCTGACGCAGTCGGTGGCGCCCAACTGCAACGTTCTTACTTGTCATACCCTGAACCCATTGAAAATGGGAAATCAGGGTATAATGGTTTTGCAAAAAGTATGTAACAGGCAGAAGAAGGCCTGGCAGACCCCACAAAGTATATATATTCTTGATCAGGGTGACGAACTAAGTCGATTTAGCCCTGTCCGTCTGTCTGTCCGTCCGTCTGTCCGTCTGTCCGTCCGTCTGTCTGTCCGTATGTTAGAACGCGTCGATCTCAGAACCTATTAGATCTAGAGTCTTGAAATTTTGCACGAAGGTCCATGTATACAGTGCGCATATCTAGTTTGCTTTTGATATTCGATAACTTTTCCTGTTTCACTGATATCGATTAAAAACTTTATCAAGATTCAGTTTTTTGACCATATCTTTTACATATTTTTAGCCACAGCTACCAAATTTTGTTTTTAGCTTTTTGTAATAAAAATACATTTTCTATTTTTTCATATTTTGGATACCAGCTCCACATTTTACAAAAAAAATTAAAAAAAAAAAAAAATTATCAAAGCCACAGTTTAATTTTTTCAAATTTTTTAGTGAAAACCGTATTTTCAATAAATTAAATAGCATTCAATGCAGAAAATTGCATTCAAATCCAAATTAATTAAGTAATACAGAAGCTATTAAAGGAAACATTGTGAAATCACGCTGCAGCAGCCTGTACCTGTGCACACATACATTCAAATAAACTACGCAGAAATCGGCGCGCGTGCTTCTGTGTACATGGCATGTATGTATATGTGTGCATGTGTATACAAATGTGTGCATGTGTATATGTGTGCAGGTGTATATGTGTGCATGTGTATATGTGTGCCTGTGTATATGTGTGCATGTGTATATGCGCGCAGAGGTAATATGTATAGATAAAAGATGTAAGCTAGGTTGTTTAAAACATCGGCTCGGACTTGGTTCAGGGGATCTCGTAGTCGGGCAGACCCGACTAGAGCTTTTTTACTTGTTTTTCATCTAATTTTTTATCTTCCAACCAATTGATTTGCATATATGTACATATATACATGCATATCTCTAAATAAAGTCGCCCCATAATTGTATTAAATTTATATATACACAATATATACATATGTATATAAGCAAATATATACAAGAACATGAGCATCGAAATCTTTGCGTTTCGATCAAAAATGGGTTGGGAATAATTTTGCTTTCAGTACGCAAAGAGAGTCTGACGCGAGCAGTCGAGATTTAACTTAACAATATAATATATCAAATTATAATTTAGAAATCGTTATTAATATCTTGAGCAAAGCTAATTCCATGTATCAAGTATTTAAATTTTTATTTCGGATTTGCTTAATAGTACTATGCTTGGAAAATGGTAAAGCTTAATAAATTAAATATCATATTAAAATATCCTAAAAGCAAAAATTTGTTTCCAATATTTATAGTCTACGCAGAAGTAAGGGACTCTCGCAATTGTCCTAATAACAAGTTCACATGTAAGAATGGCGATTGCCTTAACTATAATCTGAAATGCGATGGCAAAAAGAACTGTTTAGATGGCAGCGATGAGAGTTTTGAAGTATGCCACAACTTCAAATGCGACAAATATCGTTGCAGCTACGGCGGTTGCATCGACCAGGGAAAGACATGTAATGGGATTAAGGATTGCTGGGATGGAACAGATGAGAACATTTTTGAATGTGGCAAAGAACCTAATCTATTCAATACTTATATTAGCGGTAAATGCATGTAAGTTTCGAAAAATGTAGAAATTTCTCTTAGTTTTTCACATGCTTATTGATTTTTTTTAGAAATGAGCCTTACACGCAGTTTCAATGCAGAGAATCGAAAGAATGTGTGCCCTATAGCTATCTGTGCGATGGCATTGAGAACTGCCTCGATAAGTCGGACGAAAGTCTTGAGCTTTGTGTGAGCACCATGTGCCCCGAGGGCTCCTTCAGATGTGCGTATGGCGCCTGCATTGCCAGTACAGCATTATGTAATCATTATGTCGATTGCCGTGACGGCTCCGACGAAATAGCATCCATATGCAGCAGAAACTACAACATGTCTTGGTATATACCAGACTTTCAAAAGCAGCCGTCAGGAAAACCAACGCCCATCACCAACACCACTGTCCGGCCATCTAGTGACGACGAGAAGAGCTGCGAAGTGACCGGCTCTGACGTGTATCTGAAAACCATGTATAACGGTCTGCCATATTTGGGCGATGGAACCGTGCCCCATCAGATCACTGTAAGACTGACCTGCAGGAGATTATTTCTGCTTCAGGGCAGCGATGTAAACACATGTATCAACGGCCAATGGAAGGCACCTTGGCCTGATTGCGTTAAAACCTGTAACAGCAGCACGATCACAAATGATCCCAGTATCCGTGCCGACTGCATCTACGATGACCAAATTATCGACTGTGACACAGGGACAGTTCTTCCCAAAACAATTGCAATCATTCAGTGCGCCCAGGGCTATAAGCCCAGTAGCCCAGTAGAGCAGGCCTATAGTGACCGCAAGTGCCATGCTAATGGCAAGTGGGGCAAGAATGATAAAAAGTTGGAAACACTAAAGTGCCTGCCCGACTGTGGCAGAACGTTTGATACGGTTAAGGACTATCCGTGGGTGGTCAGCGTATTTCAGCGCATGAGAGCTGATAGCTATCAGTTTCAATGCCTGGGTACAATTATACACCCTTTTTATGTCCTTACTGTGTCCAGTTGCTTTCGCGAGGACAACCTTCAAGCATACAGCATAGTTATGGGCAATAATTCAGTCAGTTTCGATCCGAACAAGGAACATGGCTACGATGTACGAAACATTGCTCAGATCTTGAAAAATATGTAAGTTAAACTAAAAGGTTTTTATATAGAACACAATGTGACTGATTCTTTGTATATTTCTAGCGGACCTCTGGTGATGATTAACATGTTAAATCCATTTGTACTCTCGGCCAAAGAGCGACCCATTTGTCTTAAAATTTTTGACGATAGATATCCTCTATATAACAGAAATGAAACACTACCTCTGGGACAGCCTATATTCGAATCTATTGAGAACATTGCATATTTAACATATATTGCCAACAATGTTCAAAGAATTAATATGAACAATTATCTTGAGTTCATTTCAGATGAACTGGAACAAATTGATATCAAATTCTAATACTACTAAGATATATATATATAAATATGTACAACAAAGTATTTATTATACTTTGAATGAATATCTCAAAATAAATTCAAGATAAATGATGATCAAACTAATAGTTTTGCCATTGATTTATTATTTAATTTCTTCCGTTGCATTATTTTATTAAATATTTTCCTATATATATTGTGGAGCAGTAAGCCTTACGTAGTTGTCAGATTGAGAAGCACCGGGTGTCAGGTTATTTTCAGATTCAGTCGTTATAATATAGATTTTAACACACTGAAAACACTTGATTTTATATTTGTTTTCTTTTTTATAGATTATTTTAACACTTAATTATTTTTTCAATTTTAAGCGATTTTTTAACCATATTTTATATACACCTACACACATATTCAAAAAAAAATACAATGTCCGGGGAATTATTGTTGATACCAGAGGCTGGCGTGGAAAAGGATGTGAAACCATGGGAGAAAATCAAGTGGAGGGATGATCAACTGAGGACTATCTACACCGACTGGGGCACTTATTTTTCCAGGAACTTGCAGCTGAAACTAAGCTGTCGATATATTAATGCTGCGCTCAATATTTATCCCGACGACACTAATGCCCTGTTGAAGCGAAGTATGGTTATGCGGAGCGAGGCACGACCACTGGAGGCGCTACCTGACTGCTTGAAAGCAAAGAGTTAAGAGTCAAATGTTCCATTTGTTAAATTACCTATGTTCATTTGGTAAGTCACAGGTATTTTTGCAAAACATAATGCGCACACCACTTGCATGGAAATCGAATTGGAGATCTGTAATGCGCTCCTCGAATCGAATCAGTTTGAGGAAGCCAAAAGGTTTGCCCACTCCAATCTGCCGATGCGCAGCTATTCGCAGGCAGTACCTTTGCAGAAACGTGTATATTTGGTTAGCTACATACCTATATTATATAACAGTATTACATTGAACAACTGATTCACAGGTCAATCGTATAGTCCACGACGTATTATCATATGCAACGGCATCGTGTGTACATAGACTAATAGACCATATGATGACAAATTTGGCCAAGCGGCCCAAAGAAGTGAAGCCCGAATGTGATGTGCTCAGCATATTGGAAAAGAAAGTAATAAAATCGAATTATCTGAAAGTTAATTAACATAAATAAACCTTTTTGTTATATATACAGCCAGAGCTTATCTCGCCGCTTGAGAAAAAGCGTCGCGAACGTCGGTTTAAGATCTTTAATGAGACATATCTAAAGAGCAATTGGATAGATATTATATTTCTGAAGAACCTACGCGACAATCCAAATCTCTTATTGAAGCAAAGCATCCAGTCAACGGAATTTCTACGAACAATGACCAATGAGAGGTACAGAACAGTGCGAAGCTTTACAGTAAGTTTTAATTTAAAATGTAATAGAAATATATGCTAAATGAAGTGCTTATTTGTATATTCTGAAGCCAAATAGCTAGCAGTCGCATTTTATGTACTTTTTCTCTTTTGTTTCCCTTAGAAAATGCTGCAGGCTCGCCAACCCATGTACACCCAACAGAATGCGAATAAGGATCTCTATCGCAAGGACCAGCAGGAGAACCTTTTTAGAATTCAGTATCAAACAAGGCGCAATATGTTCAAGATACTGAAAAATATACGAGATCTGATAAGCAAACATGACCTGAATGTAAGCCACTATTAGATATACATCAATTTTTTTAATAAATATCGAGTTTTCGGCTTTAGAAATTGACGAGTTATGTGGAGGAAGTCATGGATTACTATGTGACAATCAAAACAAACCGCATTATGCCTTGGAAATTTGAATTCATTAATGAGGTCTTCAACTACTTGGGTTTGGCCCGCATTAATGAATACAAAATTTCAAGCAATCTCAAAATATTATCGGGACGAACACGTCTGCTGGCTCTCCTAAGGATTCCACAAGAAGTTTCGAGTGTAACCAACACAAGGTCAAGTACTATTATTCAGATCAAACGAGAAAAGCTCGGCGACCCCAAGGCGGAATTGTTCAAGTGGGAAATATTATACATATACGCATATTTCAGATATCACAAATATTACAAATTACAGGCGTCGCATTACTCGCTTTGAGAACAGAATGCGTTTTGCCAAGCATACCATAGAGCGTTGCTATTTGTACCACGAGGCTGCGCAGGCGAATCTGGACAATCATTCCTTTGATACCTGCTGCCTGCTGGCCCGCAAGTCCATGGATGGTTTGTATAAATGCCTTTCCATATCATCATATCTCTGTCATAACCATAACCAACAAACCAGAAGCTGAGAAGGGACGTCACTATGTGTGGGCCGCCCTGAGCGCCCTCATCGCTTGCAAGGCGCACACGGTGCTGGGCAAAGTTGAGAAGCAAAAGGAAATGCTGACTCAGGCATTTAGGTATGCAAAGCGGCTGAAGAACATTGATCTCATCCTGTTTATCGATATTTGTCTCAAAGTGAACAACGAGGAAATGGAGCTGAAGAGGGCTCTAGTTGCCTCCGAAGGCTACGTTAGACGTCGACTTCGTCGACTTATGGCAAGCCTTGAAGCGTCTTATGATAATTCTCCCAATAGAAATTCCAACTCAAATGTTCCAGAATTGTCTTCAGATCATTCAAAAGTAAAATGAACAAAATGTAAATGGATTTCAATGTAATTATATATATATATATATATGGATATATATATATATATATATATAATATTTATATATATATGTATATATGTATACATATATATATATATAAATAAAAATATTTGTTTATGTATTTTTCTATCGTCAAGCACCTTTCATTTGAGTATGTCCAAAAGTTTCGACTTTGCGGAAAACTAAGTGAGGTTTTAAAGTTTTCCTTGGTAAATGTGCTGCTTAAGCAAAAGTTTGTGTTAAAGCAAAAATGCCACAAAACACGAAAGAGAAAACATTAACGCCTGTTGGACATTCAATCACTGCAAGTGCTGCAACAAGAACAACGACAACAGCAACAGCAACTTTTCTTTCAACTTTCCACTCTCGTCTTATTTATAAACATTATATGTTTCTTCTAAAAGTCGGCAACATTTTCTAAAACCTAGCTGTGGGTATTATAATTTTCTTATTAAATACGAATATATATGTTGAAGAATTTTTTGAGTCCATATATCATTTAAGAGCAGTACCGACCGATACAACTTTTGCATATGTCTGGTCAAAATTCGACGGTCTATTTGTAATTACTATATCATAAAGGAAAAACTTATCAAATAATTAAAGAAACTTTTTGAATAATTTAGATATCTTTTCCAAATTCCGTTGTAAGAAGTGGCAGCCATCTAATTCCTTATTTATAAGTCTTTGCAGGGCATTCAAACTTCGTCAATGTCTGCATTCAACTGCTTGTAACTTGTTAAGGCAAACTTTTCGCACGCGGCATCTGCTCTGGGGACTGCTGGGCGGGGCTGTGAGGGCGTGCTAAACGTAAATCAGGATTTCTTCAGCAGTCCACGCCCACTGCGGGCGGGAAGTACCGCTAACATAGCACAAAAGACGCAAATAAATGAAGCCATTTGTTGTGCTGTTCGCTGATTTTTGATGCAAAGGCTACCGCTCGGGTCGCAGCAAGTCGCAGCAGGTCGCAGCAAACTTTATCGCCACCTGCCATTGAAAATTGTTAACAATTTCCATTAGTTGCTTGTCATTTAAATTCCGCATGTATTTTTAAAATTCAGCACGCCAAGTCAGTCCTCAATTTTACCCAGCTGTGTAGCCCGTGTGCTTCCAGCTAGTTTCTGCTGCAGGTGTTGCCCAACTTTGTTCGCAGCCGAGTCGAGAGTTTTGTGGGGCATACAAATGATGTACATGCAACGGAAGTGGATAATTTAGCAGCGGAAATCATTTGTCGTCCTTTTTGTCAGCTGTAAGTCTAACATAATTTTTCGTCCCTTAATTTATGACTTGACCATAATTAATTGAAGCATAACTTAGAATTTGACAAGAGCTGACCATTAAAGAGGGCGAAACTGAACAAAAAGAATTCTAGATCTTTAAAGAAAATATTTACGTAATACTATAATAAACTGTATTCTAGTAGGGTTAAAAGGAAGACTATAATTTGTATCTGTGTAAAAAGGTATATAAATTTAAAAATCTTGATATTTCTTATCTCTTTTGCAGAGGGTAACATATTTTAACAACTTTAAATAAATTATTTATTAATATGATATATTTAATTTATGTAATAATTTTATTCTTATTATTTTTCTTAAATTTTTTTTTTCATTATTATAGAAAATATATTTAAATAATCCTTTTTATTTTTAAATATTATTGATTTTGTGTACTTAAAGCAATTTCCATGGCAGCTGGCTTGCAACTTAACAATCAGACGTCCTGCATCCCTTCGATAGGAATCGGCTGGGCTAGACCTCACGATCCAAAGTATCCAGTATCTCCTTTCATCCTGTGCAAGGATATAGCCAGTTAATAGTATTTTTCTATTCGATAGTTTCGTAAACCTGCACCGGTTTAATTGCTTTGCTTAAAACTATTTAACAAAGAAGTAAGTACGTTCTAGGCGGGTCTGCCCGCTAGGAGATCCCCTGAACCAAATCCGAGGTGGTGTTTTAAACAATCTAGCTTACATCTTTTATATTACCCTTGTATATTACCCTCTGCGCGCACACACACTTGCACACATATAAATAATATAAATAAATAATAATAATAAATACAAGGGAATTGGGATTTCGCATATATTCACGTTGGGATGTCAATATTAAGTACTGAAAATTTTAAGAAATACCTTCTAGAGCCAAAGTTATTTAACATTCAATTTCTTATAGTGCTGCCCAGAATGCAGCCCTCCGCATCTAATATAATATAATATACATAGATAAAAGATGTAAGCTAGATTGTTTAAAACACCACTTCGGACTTGGTTCTGGAGATCTCCTAGTCGGGCAGACCTGACTAGAGCGTTCTTACTTTACTTTACTTTGTTATTACTCACCTTATTTATAGTTTTGTAGGGTTTTGTATAATTTTGCTTAGTTTTGATTTTAGTTCCAATTCCTTGATTTTGCTGCAGATTTAATGATTCCTTACGTCTTCATGTATCCAAGTACACTTGGAGGAATCAGTTTAAAGCTGTTACAAATTACCGCAAATTGCGCTCAATGGAGTTGCTGAAGCGGATTCAGAAATGTCTTCAAGCTGCTGCTTTGTGCTTTCCTATGCAAAATTGCACAAAGCCCAATATGAACAAAAAGAATACTCGTTAGGTGGAAGGGGCTGAGCGGGAGGGCGTTGTCAGGGCAAAACAAAGCCAATTGGCAGCAGGCAGCTAACAAACTGCAACTCAACTTTGTAGACAGACCGGAGGCATTTGTTGTTGCTGTTATTATTGTTGTTGCTGTCGACGTCAACGCCGACGCATGCCATAAAAATGCAGCAGCAGGAAAAATTTGCTGCTTGCAAGCAATTAAAAGCGCAGCAAAGCAAATAAACGGCCACGCCCTTGATCAAGTAACGCCCACAGCCATTGCAGACTTCTACTAAACGAATGTCGCTTCGCCCCTGCGCCCACCGCTTAAGCTTTATGTTGTTGGCAAGTTGACGTAGTAGCTGACTAATTAGTCATAAAATTACATGATGCAGGACGAGCAGCAGCACAACAAGGATAACATGACAGAATGAGAGAATCCCACAAAGGCCGTACAAACAGCAGTCACAGCCGAGCAACCGAGCAGCCAAGTCAAAGTGCAAAGTGCCACCGGAAGCAGTTGGCGCTGGCGGAAATGCGTGCCTGTCGCAGCGATTGGGCTGGGCGGTTGGATGGTTGCCCGCCGGTGGTTGCCTGACCCGCTTAAGTGAGAGATAGTGAGCGGAGGGTGAGGGTTGACTCAACTGGTCTGTCGCTAATTGCTGATTTCCTGCTGCTGGCAGCGGTAACTGCCGCAGGAACTAGGTATGGAGCACATGCCGCACACATGCAATTCCATTATAAACATAAGAACTGAAAAGCTCTGTGAGTCATTTTAAGTGTTGGGGAATACACTATTTGAAATTCAGAGAAAAATACCAAAAAATATATATATAATGAAAATGTTGATAGCCTGAATGAGTTTTTAATTACAGTTTGAGAAAAAAGCTAATAACAGCACTAGAACTGAAGACTAGTCTATTAATGTAACCTTCAAATTAAATTGTCAGTTAATTTTCTTAAAACAGTTTGGTTTTTGATTTGCGACTATATAATACATCATTTTAATTTATGTATCAAGTACACCCATGCCTGTTTTTATACAGTAGACACGTTCCTTAGAAAACGTGTCAGAAAATACATGCGACATATGGTATATTTAGGGATATGTTCCACAGCTTTAAAAAATCGTGTGAGATAAAAGAACTGTCTCTCTCAGAAAACCTGCAAAAGAAGTTGAAGGAAATCCATATTAAGAAAAGAAATTAGAAGTGAATATCAATTTTTTCATTTTTCATCACCATTTCATAGCAAGAGTGCACGAGTTACCAACCCACTACTTATCCCAGAGTAAGGAGATAAGCAACAGTCTCATATATGTGGAAATATATATCATATATGAAACTATTTATATACCTTAAGCTATAAGCATAAACCGAGAATACTATGAATAAAGAAGTCAGTTGTTACTTAGCATTCGAATCGACCACACGTTCTCTCGTTTATTTTAGGACATGTATGTACTATCTTACACCAAAATAATTAACTATAATTATCGTCTGGCCAAAAATTGCTATCACCCATAGAAATATGATATATATATATAATAGATATGCCTAGCATAAATGTTGGGCTTGATCGAAAAACTTCTTTCGTTATTTACGACTCCTGTCTGACTTGTTATTGTTATAAGTCTGTTATTAGTCACTGTTTTTCTGTGGTTTCAGTTGCTTATGTAATTCTTGATATCCAGCAACACATAATTTAGGATTACGTTGAAATTTTAATGCACGCTCCATGTCGAGATCATGTGTAAGAGAATTAGTAAGAGTTGTACCCTACTTGTAGCAAATTTCAAGCCCCCATGAGTTAAATAAGCTGTTAATTGCTGATATTGACCTTCTTCTTCTTATATATATATATATATATTATTGGCGTTTTTTCAAGATCGAACATAAAAATAGAGATGGGGTAATTAAGTTAAGAAATAAGCTTAAAAAAGTTTTCGTTTTCTTAAAGCAAGAGCTCAGACTATGTCTAAATTAAGCTAAATTTGCATGATTTGATCTAAGATACGCCTTAATAATAACATTTTGCTGTAGTAGACCTCTTCGACTTAATTACATTACATTAAATTAATAATTTCTTAATCAAATTAAATTTTATTTGCTTGTATATTCCAATTTGATCTGAGTTATGCTTATATGAGATCGGAAATTAAATTTAAGTTATGATATCCCTAAGCTCAATACATGAAATAAAATTGTAACTTTTTATTTTCTTACTTCTTTTAATTCAATTTTATTATTTTTTAATTTTTTAATTAAAAGTAAAACTGGAACAAAGCTTGTTATTTTATTCTAGTTTTACTTTTAACGAACCCCTTTTGTTAACTTTTATTCAGAGATTATTAGATCTTGTCTATATATTACGATTATATCACGCTCCCATTACAAATAACGACTACACATTTTTCACGCGTGCATCTCGAATTGGGTTTATATATTGTAAAAGTGGAACAGGAACTGCAATAGCTAAAGGCCCTTAGTGTGGCCGCAACCAAATAGATAGAGAGAGAGAGAGAGATAGTGCCAGATACCGATAAAAATGGGAATGAGATAGTGGTAGTGGGATTGTAAAAAGGAGGGAGCTGGTGGCAAGGCCGCACATTTGCCACATCACTTATTAGCTTTATTGCTTTTAACAATTTGAGCTTCCGCTGCTTGGCAGCGCCAACTAAAACGTGTGCTGATTAGTGGCTGGAATCGTAGCAGGAGCCGTGGAGCGCCTGCAATACTCGTTGTGTGGCAACGCCATAAATTTCTGTGGTGCAGGCAAAGAGGGGGTGGTGGCGGCTATGGTGGAGCTGCCCACGCAAAGAGCGGCGCATGCAACATTTAACATTGCAGACAATTTATAAGGACATTCATGGCACACGGCACAGACAGAGGCAGCGGCAGTGGCAGAGGCAGACACAGAGGCACAGGCGTTGGCGACGAATGCGCCGCATTGAGAGGCCAGGCACATGCTTGGCACTTGCCACAATGCCACGTTCCCTAGCCACCTCCACCTCTTCCCACCCATATGCTTTTTTTCTCGCATTGTGTTTGAAATTCAACATTTAAGCCACTTATGGCCAAGTTGAACTGGCATTTCAAAGGCTGCGACGGCGACGGCCGCAGGACAATGCAGGTTAGCAAGATTTATGGCAGACATGGAGACAGTTAGAGAGCGAGACAGAGAGAGAGAGAGAGAGAGAGAGAGAGAGAGCGAGAGGGCGGGGAGAGTTGGAGAACAAGCTAGATAGAGTGACGCCTTGACGCGCTTTTATGTGCCTCTTCGGTTGCAGTGGCATGCACATTGTGGCCATGGTGTGACTAATCCTTGCGACTGCGAATGCCCGAAAGCGTTTAAAATAAAGCAATAGCATGTGGCATGCAGCATGCTGCTGTGGCGTGTAATAAATGGTCATATGCCAACTGCTAACTGCAATTATCTGGGCATTAGACGAAGGTAACCAGCCCCATCCGCTCCTTGCAGAAATCCTGCCAACCCGTTTCGATCAACAAAAGTGTTGCTCAGCAGCGCAATTGTCCTCACTGCCTTAATAGAACGGGACTTCCTGCATCGAAGACAAAGGACTGCATAGCAGCTGGAACCACTCATTGGGGCTAGCTGCAAATGTTTTCCAAAAAAAACATCAGGCAAATAGCTGAAAGCTACTGCCTAGCCATTCCTGGTGGAGCATATCTAAAGCCAGAGCTAAGTATGGCAAGAATTTGAATTCAAAATGTGCGGAAAATTAGATTCAAAGTGGGGTATTCACAAAGGGGGCCATATCTGTGCATGCCAGTTATATAAATTGTATTTATTTTGTCTGACAATTGCATTTTGGTCTGTGCTGAGGTCGGGGCGTTCCTTTACACGCAAATGGTGTGTAGATGTCCCATAAAACCAGGCTGCGAAAAGTCAAACAGAGTGTTGAATTAAAACACAAAAAGACGAGAAAGTAAGCTAACAAGAGTTTTGGTAATCCAAGCAAAAAAAGAATTTTTAAGGCAGTTGGCAATTTTGACTATAAAATCATCATCATAAAATCAATTATGGACCGTAATAATTAAAAAGTTAAATTATTTAAATTACATGTTAATGATTCGATTTTAATTTTTTGTTTTTCTTCAATTATAATCATTATCTCTGAATAATTTTATACAACTTAGACTATATACATTATTTTTGATTAAGATAATTCAACTTTAAAATTGATATAATTATTAATTATTTTTATTGTTTTTCGCTCAAATTCAATATCTATACATATTAAATATATACATTTTTGATCAGCATCAATATCTATAAATTTCCCCTTCCCGATATACACATATCCTGGATATCTTTTAAATTGCCATTAATTGATAGAAATGCCTATCTTAAAACGCCGTCGATTACTGTTGAGTGAAAAAATTAGAATCATTTATAATGATTATTTTTAAATTAAATTTTTTTTTTTATCAAAAACAATGAATATGGTCATAGTTTTTTAAATAAATTTAGAAATGAGGATTGAATAAGAGTATAAATATATATTGGTGGTTATCATTTTTTTTAGGCATTAGTGCATTAGAAATATATGACAGTCTTTGTTTAATTAAAAACAAAATCATTATTTACAGTCCCTGATACAAATACCTTAAATAATAACTTTACTAACATTTAATAAAGTACATTTTTTTGGCAATACCATTTATACTTCAAACTTAATCAATTTTTATATTAAATAAAATTAGTTATTTGTCTTCTTGTAAAATTCATCAATTTTTTAGTTCTTTTGTTTACTGTCTACACATTTCTTTCTAATAAATTATAGCTGCAGCAATATTCTTCCATAACAGCCAGCATCAAATAAATACACCCACCGGCACCACCGAAGTCGGTACCTCCCCCACTCTTCCAAATCATATTCAATGCAGCAGTAATAAACTTGGAAGCCGCCTCCACAGGCTTCATATGGATTCCTTTAAGCACAAAAGTAAATCAAATGAGTGCGCATGTCGCTGACAGACAACCGCCTCACAAGAGAATACAGGGTATGCTAGGGGAAAAGCGGGGATGTCATAGTTGAAAAAATATAGACAATGCTTATAAATAGCAAGAAGGCAATTCAATGCGTGACTTGACTGAGCAAATCGAGCCTGTACTTGAGATCAACTTCAACTTTTAATCAGAGACTGACAAAAAAAAAACAACACAGAACAGAGGAAAAAAACATAACTATTAAAAAGGAAACGTAATAGTGTCGCACACATAAAAACTGTTTGTCGAGTGAAAAAAAAACGTAAAAAGGATGGCGATGAATTTGATAAGCCTTCTGATAAGCGCCGAACGGCAGACGCCGCGTCGCTTGCCTCACTTCAAAATGGCGTCACAAAATACATTTTGAAACGAGCAGCGAAAACGTGAGTTGATTAGCAATTGCCCAGGCAGTATCTCTGTTAGTGTGTGTGTGTGTGAGGGTGCGCGCTATTTTGTTTCATAGCCGAGACAACTTTAATGCGTGCTGCTAAAAGATTTCAACAACCAAAATGAGCTGCCACATTAGTGCCTCAGATCCTGATGGCCAATAAAAAGGACGTACTTAATGTACACGTATGGTAAACACGTTCCCCTAGCATATGTCATAAACGAAACTTTTTACCTTAAAACTTAAGTACCTTTGATAAAAGATATAAAGTTTGCATATTATGCTGGTGAAAATATATTGAAGAGACTAAAAACTATATAAAAATTATACCTAAAACTGCAAAAATATTGTGAGTCAAATATATTCAATAGAAATGCAGAGGAGAAACACGATGAGAGAATAAATGGCAATAAAATATGTTTGATTAAAAAATGTAAATTATTCTGGGGAATAAATGAGGAAATTGTAAAAAGGCACAAAAATTAATTCTCTTTTGAAAAAGATTGCAGATAACAGCAAAAGTTTGAATATATTGTGAGAACTGTTTTTCATTTAAAGGAACATTTATCTTATATCAAATAATATTTACCTAAATACCTTCTTCTTTAAAGCGCAATTCGATTCAATTTCGAATTTATAGACTTACGGCTTGGAATGCAGTTCTATTCCCAATGGCTCTGACGATCGATATATGTTGGAAGGCTTCATGTTTGAAAGGTTATTATCCTCTGTTGCAGTCGTACTGCGATATCGTATACGAGGACCTGATACTTTGAAACTTAAGTCAGGACTGTCTCGTAGTTCATCTTGACATGAATTTCTGGAAATGTAAGTCATCAGAGTACTTAATCCTCATTGTTTGCGGTAATAATAAGGCTGGAGTGATCGCTAGGGAATCAGTTCAACTGTTATATAAATATTACTCTTCTGTTTAGCTTGACTTAAGCTGAAAATATAAATAAATTACTTTTTATATAGCTTCAGGGTAATACAATAAGAGATGTGACAGTATTTTTTGAAAAGCCTCAAACAAAAAATTGCTTCCCTTCAAATATATTATGCAAATTCGAAATTGAATTACGATAAAAAAATGTTGCAATGCTGCAGCTTATGATTTTCTCTAGCAATGACTATGAATAGAGAAACTAGGTCAAGATGATTGGCAAAAAGGCTGCAGTTAGACAAAAGCTTTATAGACAATTTGAATGATGTGGCCTGGCTATGAAGCTATTTGTGTTTTGGCCAAAACAACAAACATTGCTGACGAAATTCACTCAAAATGCCAACCGATAAACCGAAATGGCAAAACCCCAGATGCGGACATTGACAAAGCGCTCAAATATTGGCCCTGTCAACGAACCAACGAAAACACACACAGACAAACACACAACAATGAAAACAAGGGAAATTAAAATCATAAATAAAAACGAGTCCAGTGCCAAAGTCAGACTGCTAACCCTTTCGAACTCAAGCAGCCAAGCTAGAAATACTGAAACAGAAGAAAAATGTATTAAAATTATGAGATTCAGAAATGGATATGCACCATAAGTAATGTAATTCATTTGCTGAGACAACTACAACAAAAAGTTATAGAAGAAAATTTGAGGAAAAGGAAAACCCAAAACGAGAATTAAATGCAGCCAAACGCAAAGATTAAAAGAATAGGAACAAGACGCGACCCCAACAAAGTGCACTAAAAATTCAACACTTTTCCATTTGTCTAGGTTGGTGTTGAGTGTTGTTATTTGGGTGTAGGGCAACAGACTGCTGGGTGAGTGGGTTTCTGTTTATTTTTTTTATACTTATTTTTTTTGGCCCACCCGGCTCTGGCCTAACGTAGATAAATTGCGTTAGAAAAAGAGTCGTCGTCCCGGGTCCATTCGTATAATTCACTTTTGTCAGACTCATAAAAATTGTTGAGTGACATTTGTTTGTGTTTCCCGTTTTGCCGGCTTTGCCTGCTGTTGTTATAGTTCTGCTTCTGTTTCTTTTCGCACTGATTCCGTGTCTTTTCCACTACAGCACACACACACACATACACATAGCAACATTTCGTTTTGTTTTTGCCATTTTGCTTTTAGACTCTTGTATTTTATTTTTTATTTTCGTCGAGCGCTTCGTGTCGCTGTCTGTTTTGTGCCCGCATAAAAGAAAATTAGTGAGTTGCCCTCTTTACAAAGAAAAAATATGAAAAGCAAGAAAATTTACTATAAAACATTCGCCTCTTAAGGGGTTTTCTGCTGATGTTCTACTTGTAGGTACACCAAATGACAGAGGTTTCCACTTGGCTACAAGACAAGGAATATAAAAAATATATAAATAAAAACAAGTTAACAAAAAGCCAAACACAAATTGCTTGGTATAAATAAAAATGAATGTAATTTTATTTTTCTAGCTTTATGAATGGCTTAATATAACTGTGCAGCTGAGCATTTGCCGACTGGCATTGAAATATTTTCACGGTAATGTATTATTTATAATGCTGCAACAGAAAATAAAAGCTCAAATTGCCAGATGTTGTGGGAGTAAGCTGTGCTGCTTCCTCTGACGAAAGGATGTAGTGATGATTGTTGACAAATAAGGGAATTTGACTACTGATGGTCATTTCATCAGTAGTAGAGTAGGCAAAGGACACAACTTTGATGAAGGACGCAAAAGCCAGCTAAGAAGGAGGTTATAAAAATTTTTAAAATTATAAAATATTTGTAACGTAACAGAGTCTCATCCAAATCAATTTCCAAGCATTTCTGAAATCTGGCCTCAAAAATAATATTGTGGTAGATAACTTACACAATTAAGCTGGCAACTCTGAAGTTATATTATAATGATATTCCAGTCGACAAATTACTAAGATCCATTACCTTAAGCATTTAAGAATGCTTTCACATATGATTGAGCAAGTGCAAATGAATGAAAAGTTAGTTGTTTGTTGCCTTTTAAGAAGTACTTTAACTAAGTTTCTCTTATCCGGTTTACAAGCGCAATTACTTAAAAGCAATTTCTAAAAAATGAGTATTCCGCCATTCATTTATCTTTTTTCCAGCTAACCTACAATGTATGTAAAATAAAATCTTTGTATACACATGCATATTGCAGCAATCAGAAGTAGCCAGTGAACAACGACTGACCCTAGCACCCTCACTCCTCTTCTTTTTTCTTCTCGTACAAGCAATTCACGTTTTATATGTGTTTTTTAAAAGTCAACATTGAAAGTTGCTTTGGCATATTGAACTTTTAGCACCTGCCCAGCGCATTCCTCTAACGAACCACAAAAACGTGGCACCACCTGATTCCCTTTCCGCGCACACCACCTGCTGCAGACCAGCCCTGGAAATCACAGTTTGTACGTGCAGAGCTTTAGAGTCGAGTCGAGTCGATTGAGTTGAACTGTCCAAGCGGATGGCCGAGCAGCCAATGCAACTGCGCTTATTAACAATCCCCAAGGAGAGAATGGCTTCATCCTCTGCACATTTCCTGACATTTTCCACATTAATGAAGTGCTCCAGAGTGTGTGTGCTTGGCTCTATATATGTGTGTGGGTGTGGCAACCCAAGTTGTTGGGATGCACCCCAGTGTTGATTACATGAGAAATTCATGCGCAAATTCAAATTTAAAAGAACGGAAAATTGAGGGAAAAACAAGTAGCTGGGAGTTCAAACTCACACAGCTCTCAGTTGAGCTGGTGTTAGTTGCACTTAAATGTTGTGTATCTTTAAGATGTTTTGCGGTATGCTTTAACGGACCACGCCCACCTTACAGTGCCGCTGCCCACTGCAGTGGAAATTTTTCCAATGCGCTGCATTCAAATATTATCAATTTGGCAGCTAACGATTCGGCCCGACGCTAACTGATTGAATTGTTACAGCGTTTTACGTGTGCCGCATGGCAAATGCGCTTCCTCTCCATCCTTCCTTTTTTTCATATCGATGCTCGTTTGCTCTGACTGTCGGTTCAAGCAGATCTCACACAATGGATGTGAGAGGGAGTGGCGGTAAAATCAATTTCACGGAAATAAATTGTTGAATTTTTGGTATAAATTGCAAGCGCTTTACAGCACACACACACATACAGTGGATGCATTTTGTATGCGCCCTTCTGCAATTTATGGTCAGTCGAGTGATTATTAAAAAAAATTTTCATAGAAGAATTCTAGTTGAATTATTTACATATTTCAGCAAACCATAAATACAAATTAAATATCTCTCCATACATTTTTGCTTGTAATAAATCACCATGAACTGCATGTCATTGAAACGTCTCATTAGGCGCCACCCCTACTAGAAGCTACGCATTAATCTATTTAATTATTTAGTCAAAGGCTTGGGTTATATCGATTGCCTGTATTCCGCTTCCACACATAGAATGCCATTAAATCGGCTCTTAATCCATGGCATGATTTATTAATCAACATATGGAGGGGAATCGAACAAAAAATTAATGTGCAGAGCATCAGCAGCTGAGCAGTGTTTGGGCGAGACAAAATAATATTTAATCAATAAATTAATCTTAAATATTGTGCAAATTGTGAGATTCATTTAATATGCATATATATTTTCACAATTTTCTTATGGTTAAATATGATAAAAAGACAGAAAAAGAGACAAATAAAGCTAATAAAGACTTACTATTATTACTAAAATTTATTAGAATCTGAGAGAAGTCCCATCTAAAAACATTTGCTAATAAAAGGGATCATATCTATATATCTTAAAATATATTCATTTTATTTATATCCGTTGCATTAATAAAATCACAACAAAACTATGAAGTCTTTATAAAAATACTGAGTTTATTCAACTAATGAATACATCAGAGCTCTAAATAAAGACAAATGAATCAAGTGGTTAAGCAGAAAGCGAGCAGCTTCATTATATAACCTCAAGTATGTACACACATATCGCAGCCACATTGCTCATACGCCATGTATGACGTGGCTATGACCACAATGCTGCTAATTGTTCCCCAATGACAGCGCAAATTTTGGTATAAATTCTATTGGCACGTGGCTGAAACAGAATGCGGCGCAAAATAGGCGAAAAATGTGTGTTAAATAAGCGCATAAAAGCAATGAAAGTTTTGCCACTTGCCCGCATCGAATGGCAGTCCGGACGCCATTTCATGGTCCCCATTTTGCCAACTCATCATCAACTGAACAACGTTGAGCGGCGTACTTTAATTTAAAGCATCGCTTTTTGGGAGGTGCTGAATGTCGCCTCTTAAGTTTTGGCACGTTTCGCGTGTTTATTTCGGCATTCATTTCGCCTGAACTTCATTAAAAGTGAGCTGCTTGTCGTTTTTTCAATTTGAATTGTTTTAGCCGCAGGTTTGATTGCGCCACGCTCCACGCTCCACGCTGTACATTAACATTTTTATTCAATTTGTGCATGACGTTTGTTCAGAGTTTCCATTTCCATTTCCGATATGACACACAAGAGTCCATTATAGTTGACAGCATTACCAAAACAAATTTATACAAGGCAATGTCATCGCAGAAGCGCTGTCTCACACTTGCTATCTCTCTCTCTCTCTCTATCTCAAAAAAGAAACAAATTTTTTGTTTAACAACCACTTATTTAGATTATATTTGCTGATTTCCACTTATATTCCACTTAATGTGAGCCGCTGTCTTGTATTTTGTATCTGGTATCTGCACAGTGTATCTAACGGCGTATCATTTCCCCGTTGTTTGCCCGAGTTGCCGGCACTCGAACATGATTGATAATTCTGATGATTCATGCGTGTAATTCAGCTCTGGGATTTGCTCTCTAGTCTCTGGTCTCTGAGTCTCTTGCGACGTACCTAAGTCCTGACATTTATGATAAATTCATAAATTGTTTATTATAACCCACAAGCTTGGACTTTGATTTCAGCTTAGGTTTCAGCTATAGTTAGTCGCATTGAGTGCTCAAGCCTTGTGCAACTAAGGTATTATATATATTTTTCCAGCTCAATTAAATTGACTAGCGCTGCGAAACTGCGGCTGGCGTTAGTTTACACAATGTCCGTCAACCAAGTCAGCAACCGCAAAACCCCATTAAACGGAAGCTAATTAAAATTCAGCACGTTTCCGTGCTACCCAGCCACCCAGCCACACAACCTTTCACCTTATCGCCCAGTCATAAGCCGTGCCATAAAACAGTCAACAGCCAACAGTCCAGAGGACCATCAAAAATATTGTAACACATTTTGCCTATTAATTGTGTGAAATTTTCAACATTTCTGTTCAAAACTTTGGCACTGTTCTTGGGGGCAAAAACCATTGCAGAACTTACAATTTGCTACCTTCTGCTCAGCCAGCTTGCAACTGAATGCTTTGGTGGCCCCCCTGAAGCATGCATCCAAATGAAATTTTGCAACATTGAAGCTTAGCTCAGCCGTCGATACAAGGCATCTCGCAGACACATGAAGTTTTCACATTTTGTTGCTTAAGTAATGAAAATGCCAATTATGAATTCATTTGTGTATTGGGACTTGAATTGCAAAATCTACGTGAGGAAATGAACAAAGGGGGGCTTACGAAAAAGTACATTTGACCTATAACATTAGCATACATGAAAGGAACAGATAAATTGAAAATTTATTATTTCTATTTCAAGTAGATAATTACATTCATTATGATAATCGTCATCATTGTCATTACCATTGTCGTTGTCTATGTCATTGTATATGTCATTAACATTACCACTACTATTATATGTGTTGGTCGTAATCATAATCACTATAATTAATTATCATTATCATAATTATTATTCTAGAAACAGGTGAATTGAAAGGTATGTTTTCATATCAAATACATTACTACTTTCATTATAGTTATCATTTTCATTGTCCTTCATTACCAATATCATTGTCTGGGCTATTATCATTGCTTTTATCTATGACTTTGTCATTATCATAAGCTTTATTTTTAATTATCATTATCATTATTTGTCATTGCCTTTACTATCAATTTCATTGTTAATCTCATTATCATTACCAATACTACTACTGAATATCGTTATCATTGTCTTTCATTACCAACATCACTGACTTGGCTAGTTTATTGATTATGATTATGACATAGTCTTAGATAAAAGCAATGACAATAGTAATTATAATAGCCAAGCCAATGATGTTAACAGTATATGTAAGTGTTATTATCATTTTTAATCTAACATTAAAATCCGAGATATATAATATAGCTAATCAACTATCTGAGAATCACTAAAAAATATTATGTTTGAATTTACAGCCTTTTTGGCTGTCATTTGATCCAGTTTATCTAGCAAACATATATCGCAGCACAATACCAGCTGCCTAATTCCGTCTCGCACCTGGCACCCGCATGTTGCTTACTTTGATGCAAATAAATGGCTAGATTTTGGGGCCCAAAGTGAACATGATGTACGCAAAGTAAACAAAATACACGCCCGCCTAGTTGAATATTGAATGCGCTAACTTTGAGCCGAGAGCTGCACAGAAAGATACAAAACTTTGGCTCCCCACGGAGGCAGATCCAGGTCGAGGCAGTAAAATGACGAATACGCGACTTCCATTTCTGCGTATGTTGACTGAGTGAGTGTCTGCGGCAGGTTCAAAGTTCAGCCATATTTATGGTAATTAAAATTGATTCGAAAAGTTTAGATTGTCTCTGTGGTTTGGCACCGGTGTGCGAACTACCAAAAATGCGCACTGCACAGATTCCATCGTGTTGCCATGTTACCGACTGCTACGGCAATGCGAGTATCTCTTGCCCGCTCTTTGGCCCCCATATGGAGCTAAATTTTGCTAACATGATGGCATTGCCACCCAGCATGTGACAAAACTTTCTAATTAAAGTTTTTGTGCTGGCAATAACCCAAGCCCACTAGCGCACTAACCTTTCCCCTCTCGAATACACAACACCCTCAGCCCAACACGCTAAATGTCGAGCGCCAGCACCAAAAAGTTCTCAAGTTTCCACGTGTGTTTGTTTTTGTGCCTCGCAAAAGTTTCCGGTGTCGACTTTTAGGCGCAATGCGCAATGTTTTGCTTGTGATTCGAAATCATTTGCATTTGAAGTTGAGTTTTAATTAACCTACAACTCCTCCTCGTACCCCTGGCCAATGAGACCGGCAATATGGGCAATCAATAGCTGACAAATTAACAGAATTTCAATGGCATCCGTTACAATTATTATGACGGCCACAGTGGCTGCAAAAATGTTGTTTACTTGTTCACATAAAAACTTAATTCAATTTATATGCTCGCAAGGGCCGTACGTGACAAGGAAACCAGTCTGTCCGTGACAGGAGAATCTGTCAAACTCTGAACTTTACATAAAATAACAAAATCAAATTCTAGACATTTAAGATGGACTTTTCGAAATAATACAAATGTATATTAATTATTATTATATACAGTGGTGCTCATACACTTAAGCCACTGTCATTACTTTGAATAGATATTGTAATAACTTTTTAAATTTTGCAACACTCTTATTTAAGCAGCTGATCGCAGCATACAAATTTGTATACCCTTGTAAAAAGGGTATGTATATTAATTTTGGTCAGAAGTTTCCGATGCACAGAAGGAAGCATCACCAGCCAATTAAAATATATGTATTCTTGATCAGCACGACGAGCTGAGTTGATATAGCACTGTCTGTCTATCTATCTGTCTGGATCAACGCAATCTCTTCCGATACTATTAAAGCTACAGAACTGAAATTTTGAACATAGGCTGCAATCTGCTGCAGACATTGTACAACTCGGAATCATCCGGATCGGACGACCATACTCGTGTATGCTACCCATATACAAAATATATATAGTATTAAAAGATTCGCCAATTGGGGGCGTGGCAAATCAGGTAAAATCTACACTTATAGCGCTAGAACATCGAAATTTGGGAAATAAGGTACAGTTCAATTCCCCTAAGGTTGTTTAAAGCAGTAACTACAATTTTACATCTAGGAACCCAAAAATTAGAAAAATGTCAATCTTGTTCTCTTCTTGGCAAACCAAAGAAAAGTACTTCTGTATCCTCTACATTTTCAAGGGTATTACCAAACTCCAGCAATGCCGATTTATTAATATTATTATTATTATTATTATTATTATTTATTTATATGACTCTAGTCAATAAAAAACTCAGACAAATCGAAGCTACACAATTGTTATTTAAAAATTAAAGACTTACTTTATTTAATCGAATGGACATCTCTCATCATTTCTAGCTTAATATAGTTGTTTTTTAATTATACCCTGAACCCATTGAAAATGGGAAATCAGGGTATAATGGTTTTGCAAAAATAATGTGCAGAAGAAGGCGTGGCAGACCCCACAAAGTACATATATTCTTGATCAGGGCGACGAGCTGAGTAGATTTGGTTCTGTCCGTCTGTCTGTCCGTATGTATGAACGCATCGATCTCAGAACCTATAAGAGCTAGAGACTTGAAATTTTTCACGAAGGTCCATGTATGCAGCGCGTATATCAAGTTTGTTTTAGATGTTTGATAACTTTTCTTGTTTCACTGATATCGATTAAAAACGTAATCAAGATTCAGTTTTAGGACCATATATTTTACATCTTTTTAGTTACAGTCACAAAGCTTTTAGTGTTTAGGTTTTTGTAAATAAAATACACTTTCTATTTTTTTATATTTTGGATACCGGCTCCACATTTTACAAAATAAATAAAAAAAAAATTATCAAAGCCACAATTTATTTTTATTAAATTTTTTCAATTTTCAAAATGTTTTTTAAATCCGGTTAGTAACATAGAAGTTATTTAACAAAACATTTTGTCAATCAGTGCACACTGTGCACACAGTCTATACGTGCACACACTTGCATTCAAATGAGTGCGTTTTTCTTTGAATTTTGTTTATTCATTCGCAATTTTAGTTTCATTGTAATTCTCGCAGCTGATACTTTAGTGGCGTCTTTGTCACCAAGAACAATATGAAGAGTGTGGTGTAATGGTTAGAGATGGTGGCTTGCAAGCGGGGAGTCGTAGGTTCAATTCCCGATGCTGTCAACATTTTTTGTTCAAAAATAATTTTTTTTTTAATGGTGCAATTTTATCTTTCTGTATGTGTGTAAAAATGCAAACTCGAACAAAGGTTCAGGGGATCTCGTAGTCGGGAAGTCCCGACTAGAGCGTTTTTACTTGTTTTATATATCATTTTGATTGAGCATTAAAAGAGAGTATAACAGAGAGTGTAGTTCTTAAAGAATAATATATATGAATATCATCTTTTTAATTACTGTTTAAGTTTTTTTTAATTACAGCTAAACCACATTTAAGACCACTAACAAATCAAAGAAATAAATACAGAAATGAATAGAACTCAAAATATGTGACAAGAAAATATATGACAAAAAATATATGACAAGAATATATATTACAAGAAAATATATAACAGGAAAATATATGACAAGAAAATACTTTAAAATGTTCCCAAAGCCTTATAATTTTCTCAGTCTTCCCCAAGCAATTTACACGTTTGCTATGTTTGTTGCCACATAACTTCCTTGAAAATGGACTTGTTTCGGCTTTCTCTGAGGTGTGCCTGGTGTAAATGAAATTTCAACTAACTTTATTTATGTTTTGACAAAGTTCGAGCATTTAAAACTCTATTAAGTTTGTTTCATTAGGTTTGCAATATTTTGTAGTCAAATTGAATTAAATTAAATGCACCCAAGTTGCAAACTGCAAAACTCCAAGAACCCAAAACTTTCGCTTTGCAGAAAATAGAAAAAAAAAATTAAGTAAAAATAGAAGAAAAGATGTCTTATGCAGTTACTGCTGGCTAGCGCCCCGCAATCTCCGGCTTCTTTGTCCGGCGCATTGCTCTGTCTTTGTCTGGATGCGAGCGCAACAAAAACTGCAAACAACTTTCATAATTCATTTCTGCCTGAGTGTAACAATTTTTGCACTTTATGACTTTCGAGTGCGCCCAGCAAGTGGCACGACTTGGGCCCGCAAATCATGCAACATTCTGAGTCGCTCAGCGGGCTGCCATGCCCCAAAAAGCTAAATGCAAAAAAAAAGAACTTTAAGTTGGCAACATTTGGGTTACGCTCTTTTTTGTGCTAATTACAAGGAAACTGGCAGCTAAGAGCTGCAGCTGGAGTTGGCCGCAGCTGATGGATGGGGCACTCGAGTTGGCAACAACCGAAAACGAAAACAAACTTGTGGCCCACAACAACAACATCACGAACAGCAAGGGGCAATCCGTAAACGGCTAAAAAGTCAACGACGAGCCGAAGGCAGCCAAAAGCCCAGCTCAGCCAAGGCAAAGCAAGGCCAAAAGCGTGACCAGGAAGTTGTAAACGGCTCAGCCAAAACAAAAGCACCGACAACTGAACTTCCCTGCCATAACCCTATTTCCACTCTCCACTTCCCTCTTCCTCTTTTAACAGCTGCGTCTTCAGCAACTCCTGCTCCATCTCCGGCCAGTTCGTGAGCAAACAGATTGGCAGGCAAAACGACCTCGCCTGCTCAAAATAAAAGGCAGTAGGAAGTGCTGCCTCGGCTTGTTTACCTGCCAACCACTGGCCCCATCATCAACAACAACAACATCAGCTAGCAGCTCCGGTTGCAAAGTAAAACATTCAACGTTGAACGTTGAACGTTGCACAAAGCCAAAGACGTTGCCCCAAACAGGCAGCGAGGCGTGTGTAGAGAGCGCGCTTCAAGCTGTTGCCTTGAACCCAGGCCAAGGAGTGCCAAGCACTTAATCAGTTACGTAGATACACAAAGTTAAGTGACAGAAACTGCTGAGAAATATATAACGAAATATATTATATATGACTGAAGAATCTTAGAAGGCAGCTCGATTCAAAGACCTAATTGGGAAATCGTCTAATTATAAGTACTTAGATTTTAAATAGAGAAATATACCAAATAAATATCAATAAATAATAAATGTTTGCTTTACAGACTTTACTCTTAATATGTCACATTTATATAAAAGGCTTCAATTTCAATTGTGTATTTGGGGTGTTTGCGCTTGGAGAATTCGAAGTCTCGCTGCCGGCTTAAACATTGTTTATATCACTCGTTGACACACATCCTTGGCCACAGTTCCCCTTTCGATTGGTGGCAACAACAATTTTCGATTTATATGCCACCCCAAAGAACAACAGCAATAAATCAGCACAGGTGGAGAACTAAGTGATACCCTGTAAAATAATATAAGTATTAAATATTGATCAATTTATAATACAATTTCAATACTGCATAAATTTTTTTTTTTCGGTTAGCGAATGAGTATTCATAGACCAGGTTAAAGATATTTGTTTTGGTGTTCTGGGTAGTAGGTTTGCATTATCTTTATAACTAAGATTAGTTGTTATTCGTGTATTTAATCATTTGTTGCCTTCACTTTTCAACATTATCATATCCATTATTTAGGCTATAGGGTATTACAATTACTAAAGAACGGCAATCCTGTCTGACAGTCATTCAGGTAATGCAAGCAACTCATATGAGAGTCCTTCTGATGGAACCAGGCCAATAGTCCTCAGTCAAATGGGCCCACTTGCGAGCTGTCGTGTCGCACCAACACACACACACATTCATACATAAATATAAATAAATGCATATAAATAAATAATACAAATGGGAGTTGGAGCTGTGTATGAAACACAATCGAAAACAATAACAATGCCAGCAGCAACAACAGCACTTCGATTACTGGCAATTGAAATACTTAAAGCAGCGCCTGCCACAAGCTTTTTGCGGCATAAATAATATTCCTTTGATCATATGGTGGCACGTGCATTTTCAATGAGAAATAAATAATTTAGCAAACCTGAAAGGATTGTCTCCGCAAAGTAAGCTAAAAGAGCATTTGGTTAAAACTGAAAATATATTTAAGTAAATTATAGACAATGAAATTCATGTGATGTTGGTTAATTATAAAAGAATAAGGAAAATATATGAAGGGGAAGTCCCTTGCTAATATGATCAGAATATAAAAATATTGTGTGAATATTTATATTCAGACATTAATTCAATTATTTAAATGATATTCTAGGAATTCATCAAATATAAATTATATGTAAATCAGAAGAAATATTATGCTCCGTCAACTTTGATAAATAGCTTATAATTTTTCCATATATCATATGATTATGCTTATGACTAGTCGTTGAACTCTATTAAGCATTTAATAAATTTAAAAATAAAATACTTTTCGTTAAACTAACATTACCGATTATCACCTTAGAATTTGGGCTTTCCCCGTGAAGTAAAGACAACTTAAAACATATTAAATGTAAATAATGAAGACTTTATCAGGAAAGTCAAATTGCAATTCGGAAATAATAGCTAGAAAGACCATAAATATCTATTTAATGACCTACAAAATGTTTATACACAGAAATTGCCTCTTATCAACAGAATGCCATGAGCCTGATCTTAACAATGTGCTGTCGAGCAATTAATCTCACTGCTCAAATTCTTCAAAATCCGGTTCAACATTAGGCAATAACACTCAACGGAGCTGGCCACAATTTTATATGTTTATTTAATTTATGGGCCTTCACGCAGAGAGTTGCGGTGTTAAAAATCAGCGCCAAATAATTTGCATAATTTGCAGATGTATCAGTGCGAATTGAGACAAATCCAAAGACTGGGCTCTGAAAATACAAAAATAAATGGCAATTAATGGAGCTTCTCTATTGAGAGCACTCAAGTACTAAAATACTGGGTCTCCAATTTGTATGTAAATGGGGGCGTTCACTTTGCATCAGAGAAATGTATATACTTTAAATATACAGTTAATATATATCTTTTGAAAAAGAACCTGTTCGAGTTCAACGAAAATCAATTAGTGCACCCATAAAATCTATATTCGAATTTGCTCCTACTGATAACAGGTAGCAAGTAGGAAGTTGTCAGCTCTAATTTAAAACCAGATACAAAGTGTGACAGTCCCCATTTATTATAGCTCTATATAAATTACATCCGCTCGAGCTACAACAGCAGCTCTGGCCTTAAATGTAGGTCCCTTATTTGACGTATCAGCGGCGCCTGCTGTACATATTGATACAGATAAAGATACAGATACAAATATAGTTACTGATACAAATAAATTAGCAGTTACCTATAGATAAAGATACAGATACTTATGCAGTTACAGATGCAGATGTCGTTGCACATACAGATACATTTATACATGGAAATTAATATTGATACAGATACGTCTACTGAAATACATTTATATATACAGTTACAAACAGTTACAAACAAATACAAGTAGAGGTACAAATGCAGTTGCTGGTAAATCTATAGATACAGACACCGATACTCATATCAGATACAGTTCTAAAAACATATACAGATGCAGATACATCTATCCGATATCCGCACCGACCGTGAACCGACAGAGTTCAAATCAATCAGCGGAGCAATATGCTCTGCAGCTACGACTCGTCGCATACCTTAACAAAAACAAAAGTTGCCTCTGTCCCCTAATTGGTGACCAACAACAACAACGCCAACAACAACAATAACTACAAAACCCGTTACTAAACGTGGCATAATCCGGTTATTAAACTTTACATTTGTCTGCTGTTCAAGTGGAACGTCTGCTGTGCGTAAATTCTCGCTCTTTAAATGTGCTTCAATTCTTTTTTTAGTTTTTTAGTTTTTTAGTTTTTGTAGCTTTTTAGCCGGCATCTATAAAAACGTGGCGCATGCGCAGCGCATCTTTTAGTTGACTTTAATTCGTCAAACGCGCCAGCTCGAAAATCGTTAACGAACTATGTCGCTTCGCATTGTGAGTGTTGGGCTTGAAATTGCATTTTAGAATTTGTGGAAACTTAAATGAAATGGAACTGCAATTGGAATATGTGTAACAGTGTTGACAAACTCTTGCAGGATTGTTTGTGAAAAAAGACAAAGTAGAACAAGCCTAAGAAATATATTGATTGAATTCCTTAAAATTTGAAATCATATTACAAAATATTTATAATATGAAATCATATATCGGCTGCTCACGCCGACTTGGAAACTAAAAATATTACCATATTATTCAGCAGTCCTAAGTAGAATAAAAGCTATTGATAAGGTGCCTTTAACAGTTAATGTTATAAACAACTTTTTTTTTTTCTCCAGGTTTTCACTTTGTTATTTAATTTTATAAAGACATTACAAACAAAATAAAAATATATTTGTTATAGAAATTAGTAAAATTATCAGTTGATACTCTCTACAGACTAAGAGTTTAAGCTTCGCCTAATTACTTTTTCTTCCCCAATAATTTATCCAGATGCTGAGGAGCGTCAAGTTTAAATTGAAAATCTTAAAAGACTTAGAAAGTCATTTGCATAGCAACAGGTAGTTGGATAAATTAACACTTTTGAAAGTTAGAATATTAATTTCTGCATAAATTTGTGACGTCACGAGAAGAGCTACTTAAAGCGCATGATTCTCTCAAATTTGGCATAACAAGTTATTTTGCAAGTATCTTGATAAGAATAAATATTACCAAGAATTCCAAAAATATATCAGCAGTGTTGAATTTACATAACATGCTCAAACAAATTATAAAAGTGTTTATTAAAATGCTAGATGAATGCAAAAACAATGCAGGAAACCAAAACAGGGCATTCAACTTGCAGATTTCTAGTAGACTTCCCGAGGAATTAGCATATATCATATGCTTTAATAAACATTAATTAATATGAAATATGATGTCGATTTATAAATAATGCAATAAGTTTTAACCAATGTTCTAAGGCAAGATGTTGCATAATAATGCAAAAACCTGTTGCTGAAAAAATACAACAAAGTTAAATTGTGTTAATATTTGGCTAATTTGTTAGACAAGACCATAAATTAGTTGGCCTAGACTCCATCTAAGCCATAATTTCTTTTAAATTATGAACACTGTAAAAGTCAGCAACAGTGCGACCTTTAGATACCATTTATTATAGTTATGTTCTTATAGAGAGACATGTGATACATATTATCATACAATGCAAGGTTATAGATTTTTCCCCTTCACAAGCAATGCCAGCTTGAGGTCACCTGCCCACTCTTCAAGCTGAAACACAAATCTAGAGTATAACCAAATGAGCTGTGCCATAAAAATCGGACTGCATAATTTGTGCCCAAAAGCAAAGTTAATTATATTATGTAAACACAAATACAAATCAACAAAAACAAAAAGACGCTAAAAGCCATCGATCATTTTTTCATATCGTTTGAGTTAAGAGCATTTCCCAACTATTTTACAGTTATTAATCGCAGCTGCCGCAGCATTGATTTGCCACTGCGCCGCCGACGTGGCGCACATAAATCAAACGGCGCCTAAGGACGTATTGGTGCCGTTCAATGATTTATTGCCGCCGCCCTTGGATGAGTCCACCACGGAGGCAGCCACGACAGCGACAAAGCCAACCAAAAAGTCCTTCCATCAGCAGCAGCAGGCCAGAAACAAGGACTCCGACATCAGCGCCGAGAAGCAACCGGAGCTACAGCTAGCTTTGGACTTGCTGCCCCCATTCGCTGAGCCAGCTGACAGTATCAGCAGCAGCAGCAGCAGCACCACCACCACCACCACCACTACCACTACTACCAGCAAAACTACCACGCGACAGCCACTTGTCAGTTATACGCCTGACCCCACTGTCGTGCCACGTGTTGCACAGCCGCAACAGCTGCACGCACGCGTGGCAGCCCGCACCAACAGTCTGGCCAGCGAAACTTCCGCCTCCTCCCGCTTCTCCCCGGAGCTGATCCGTCAGTATGCCACATACTTTCAGTCTACGACACCGCGTCCGCCCCGCGGCCCACTGCCCACGCTTACGCCCTTTCCACGTTACATTAAAAACTAGCAAATTAATAAAATTAGTTAAGAGCACAGCAACAACAACAGTAATAAAATTAAATTAAAACATCACAAAGACAAGAATAATGAATGGAAGTTTTTCTCTATAGTTTTTTTTCTCGTTTTTTATAAGTTATGCATCATTATTTATTACTTTTTGTGCAAGCCCAACAATTAAACTAGTGGAATTTGTGAAAGGGGCTTATCACAATTTATGATTACTGAAATATTCTTGGCTTTAAAAGTGCAGCATTTTGGGCACAAGAGAGATTAGGATTAATCCAATAAACATCTTTTCAAGAAGAAGAATCAGTTCATGCGTCATCACCACACAAGAAAATCTGAGTAGTCTGATAAGAATAGAATTCATTTTAATAACCTGAAAGTTTAAAATGGACGATATTTGGTATAAAATAAGATTCAAATAAATGGAAAGACATAAATTAAAAATCAATTTATAAATAAATCCATAATTCTTAACTCACATTATGCTAAGACATACAATTTATTCATTCCTCATCTTAGAGGAGAGCATTCCTCATCTTAGAGGAGTTTTGAAGTCACCTAGCAGAAGGTAAAGCTTTTCGATAAAACTGTGAGACAGCAGTCCCCTTGGCATATTCGAATAGAAACAAGTAAGAACCCTGCAAGGTCGGGAGCTACCGACGGCTCATTTTCGGTTAAAAGAAGGCCTAATTCAAACAAGTATTATCAGTAGAGGGGATCAACAGTCACCTAATTGCAAAGTTTGGGTATCCCAGAGGTAGAGCTGTGGAAGTTATAGGTTTCTCTGATTTGCCACTCCCCTAGAAGGCGTATGTCTATGATTCTTAGTCAATATAAGGAAGAGGGAAACAGTAACCTAATTTGGGGGTTTTAGCTCTCAAACTGTAGAAGATACAGTTTACCTGATTTGCCGCCCCCTCAATGGGCGTAGCTATACATATTATATCTTTTTGGCTAGGGGTTAAATCCACGAATATGCATCCATGTATATAGTGCCCATATTACGTTTGTTTAGATATTCGATAACTTTTTGTGTTTCACTGATATCGATTAAAAACGTTATCGAGATTCAGTTTTTGAACCATATCTTTTACATATTTTTAGCTACAGTCACCAAATTTTGCACTTGGCTTTCTGTAAATAAAATACACTTTCTATTTTCTTATATTTTGCATTTGTATTTTTAGTAAAATGAAAAAATTCACTGCTGAAAATGTTTTATAAATCCGTTAAGTAAAATAGAACTTATTTAACAAATCATTTTGTCAATCGGCAAAAACACGCGGCAGCGAGTGCCAATACGTATGCAGTGCATACTGTGCACACACTCTATTAAAATAATTTATTAAAATAATTTTTTTTTTCAATAACACAGTCCCTAATTAGTAAACTTGAAATTCGTAGTGCAATGTTCTAGAACTCATCTGCTCGCATTATGCAATGCTATAAATTATACCTTACTTATAGCAACTAGTCAGATACTTAGCATATTTAATAATAAGCCAAGCACGCTTTTAGTTTGAGCAGCCATTTCACATGGCGAAGCTTCCCGCTTGGCGGAAATCCAAATTTATCGCGGAGCAACACTTAATTAATTGCTTGCGGTAAATAACTTGGTGCCGCTGGTCGACACTGAAAACCTTTTTGGCTACTGGCTAAAACATGTACAAACAGATACAGATACAATGTACAGATACAGATACAAAATTCTTGCAGCTGCACAGCGCTCGATAAGCTGTCAAGTGCTAATTATTGCTCGCACTCTGACGTGTTTGATGTCAATGTTGTTGTCGTTGTTGTTATCGTTGTTGTTGGTGTGGTTGATGTTGTTGCTGACATTCGAGCTACCGCAAATATGTCGCATTTGCATCGCATTGCATGGGCTGGAGCCGAATGGCAAATTCTGTTGCTCTAATCAAATCATTGCCAGGCAGATTAGCCATATTTATGGTCAACGTTTGTCACTCAGGTTCCTTGTTGTTGTTTTTGTTGCTATTATTGTGCAGTTAACCGCGTTAATTATACAGCTGATTGACATTAATGCGTTGCTGCACTCAATTTAACACATGATTTTAAATCATTTCTCGCTCTGACCTCAGTCAAATGTTGATCTACAATTGCTCGCAAACAGTTTTTCGTTGATTAATGACATTAAAACAAATTTAAGCTGCCTTAATTAATTAAATTAATTAAATTAATTAAAGCTTTATACATATTTATTTTAATATCCTAGCGTACTTGAAAAATATATATTTTTAGAATTTATTGAAAATTTCAAGCCATGAGCGAAGCTCAACTAAACAGCAGGATTATCTTTCATAAGCGGATCTCTGAAGCTTGGACTTTTTGATATAAAGCATTGCGTCTTTCATTCATTAAACTCGAACTAAAAAGACTAACATTAAATAGGCTATTCATTGATATATACATAAAAAAACAGTAATTATATATTATAAATATAAAATTATATTCAGTATACTATTGAGATGAATTTGTAATACTTTAAAACTTTTAAACCTTTTTGATGATTTCTATTTATCAACAGTCCGTATTTTACATTCTCTGCCATTCAAAAAATCTACAAATGTTGACAAATTTATTTGGAATGTCCGAACTATTGCGCACTCCACTTGTTGTAAATTATTTATTTAATTCACATGTAAAATATCATAAAATTGCAATTTTATTTATTTATGTTTGAAATGTTGCACCAGCCAGTACACATAATCCGACAAGTTTTTAAATGCTTTTGTTTGTTTGTTGTTTATCATTTATGATTTCTGTTTTGTGTTGAACAAACTTAGCATGAAATTCAAATATTTATATATATTTACTGGGGCAAAAAACCATTAACAGGGCGGAAGGCGTGAGCATTTGATTTAATTTCAGATATGCTCAGGCATTTCATGCTATTTAGTTTTTTAATTAAAATGTCAGTGGGCGAAATGCAGGCGCAGCACTTGAAACAGCTAAATTGATTCAGCGCCAGCAATTGCCCACGGAAGCTCTTTAATCCGTTCTCCATTTCAACTAAGTCCTCCGCCAATGTCAAGCTGTGACAAAAATCATTTAATTCCGTTCTAATGCGCTTCAGCTAATTATGAGGCAGCCTCCGCTCCGCCAGCGTCTCCCGGACTCAACTGGGTATCAGTTTAAATATGCTAAACACCGTCAAAAGGCTAAGCACATACAACAATTGTCTACTTTTGACTATAGCGAATATTATATACGCTACAATCACATAAAACGTATCTGTTGTGTGGATGTGGAATGAATTTTACCACAAAAGGGGACTTGTGTTTAATGAATAAAAATAATCACAAGCACATCCATAGTATTTACTGTAAATAAATACTAGTTTTAAATTCTCATTAATTTTTTCGTAGCTTTAAACACATTTCTTTCTTTTCATCAACTAATTTCGATTACCCTGCTCCAGAGTATTCAAAATAATGTGCGCTCATTATAAAAAAAACTTTTGCTTCTAATGCGTGCAAAGCCATTAGATGTGTAAGCGTTGGCATTGGGGCTGCCAATCTCCCTATGTGTGTTTGTGAGTGCGTTTGACTGTGAGGGTTGAGTTTTTGAAGCTGCATTAAAAATCGCTTTTAACAAATGGTGCCATAAGCTCTTAGGCAAACTTTTAATGTGCATACACACACACACACACACACACACACATAAACACATAGTTGGCTGGTAAGTGTGAGTGTGTTTGTAAGCAAGATTTATGTGGGCAATGCGGCGTATGAGTGTTTTCAACTTTAACACGCAGTCGCTAGTGGGCAACAACAAGAGTAATTCACATGTGCCCAAGGCCAAAGTATTTATAAGTGTATATTAAAAGTGTCTAGACATGGTCGTATTATAACAAGTAACTCAAGCATTCTAAATTACATTAAAAAAGAGCAAACATCTACAGGACTCGAACAATATGCCAAAGGTAATAAAAACAATAAAAATAACTGTGTATATTTAATGAGAGAACAATATACATAGTGCAAAATAAACGCTGTATGCTGCCTTCCATTCCAATATAGTTAAGCTTTCAATTTGTTACAGCTGCTCTACTATCTTTTAATATGCGCACACTAAAGAAGGCAATGAAAAAAAGGAAAATTAGATTTTTTGGTGCAGTAAAAAAGTATGCAATACTTTGGGTTGAATATTCAATTAAATGTAAAAATTCCGACACTGCTCCATATACATATCGTGTTCACTCTAAGAACTAGAGCTGAAGAACCATCCATGGTGGCCTTACTCTATAGTTTAAAATCATTGATATTTTAAAAGTACGTTTTTAGTAAGTGAAATACAGATATTTTACCATTTTAAAATTAGAAAATTAAAAGGTTTTTTCTAAAAATTATAACACAATGAGTTTCATGAACTATAACAATTATAACAAATTTACATTTTACTTTGCTTAACATTTTTATGTCTGTATGTTTAACATAAATAAATTTATTGTAATAAAGATAAATATTCAAAATTCTTTATCCAACCATTGATTTCTGTTTAAAAATACATTATAAGTGTGTTTTTCTCTTAAAATCATAAAGTTGATGTTCATTAATTTTAAAGAAACGGAAATGATTAAATCAATCAAATAACAAGTAAGAACGTTGCAGTCGGGCGCCACCGACTGCGTCAGACTCTGTTCCTGTTAAAGGTGTGTAGGCTCAATAAATATGTAGACCGTCCGTCCGTCTTTCCGTATATTTGAATGCGAGATTATTGAGATTCCTTTTTTGAGCATGTCTTTTACATCAATTTAGCTAAAGTCATAAAATTTTACATATAGCTTTTTTTAAATAAAATACTATTTTGGTTTTTATTATATATTTTGGATACTGGCTCCACATTTCACAAAATCACTTTAATATAAGTTCAGTTGCAAATAAAGCCACATTTACATTTTTTTTTAATTTTTTAGGTAAAACCGTATTTTTAATAAAATATAAGGATTTATGCAGAAAGTTTTATCAAAATCCATTAAGTAACATAGAAGTTATAAAAAAATAAAAAAAAAAACATTTTAATAAATGATAATATCACGCGGCAGCGATGGGAATCGAACCTGGGTCACGCGCTTCGCATGCCACCACTCTACCCACAACACCACGGCGTCTCTTGCGCGACTGTGTGCCAAACTGAGTTTGGAAGTGTTTTGATTTGGTTAAACAGACTTGCGTTGTGGTAGCGAAGACCCTGCTTCAATCCCCAGTTAGGTCAACTAGAATTTGTTTTACGGAGGCTTACATTATGATTATTATTATTTTTTTTTTTTCGTAAATTTAAATTTCATGAACAGTAACCCACATGTCAAATTTGGATGCTCTACGTCTAAGACTGTAGGAGATACAGTTTTACCCTATTTGCCACGCCCCAAATGGGCGTAGCTATATATAACACATATTTTTGGGTAGAGGTAGGATACTAGTATATATATTCCAAGTCCCAACTCTTTGACGGAAATATTGCCGAAATTATCACGGTTTTAGTAAAAGATATAGTAATTCCCGATTTGCCACGCCCCCAGAAGACGTGGATACATAACTTTTGACGTATCTTAAGAGGAGGTCAACAGTATCCCACATGCAAAATTTGGACGCTCTAGCTCCAAAACTGTAGGAGATACAGTTTTATCCGATTTGCCACGCCCTTAATGGGCGTAAATATCTATAATATATATTTTTGATTCCGAGTGATCTACTTGCACATGTATTCCAAATTTCACGTCTCTAGCTCTTAAAACGCTCAAAATATTATAAGATTTATACAAATCGCTATATATATATTCCCGATTTGGTACGCCGCCAGGGGGCGTGGGTATATAACTTTTTGATCTATCTTAAGGGAAGGTCAACAGTAACCCACATGCCAAATTTGGATGCTCTAGCTTCAAAACTGTAGAAGATATAGCTTTATCCGTTTTGCCACGCCCACAATGGGCGTAGATATATAATCTATATCTTAAAACGTCCGCGTGGTGTACACGAATATATATTCTAAGTCCCATTTGTTAGACTGCAATATTGACTAAAATAACAGCGTTTTAGTCTTAATAGATATAGCATTTCCCGATTTGCCACGCCCCCTGTGGGCGTATAGGAAAAATACTCAAACTTGATCTGACGCGGATACACACGAGTATATATTCCAAATTACAAGTCTCTAGCTTCTATAGTGTCCAAATGCTGCGCGTTCATACAGACAGACGGACAGACGGACAGACAGCAAGACGGACATTGCACAAATCCAATAGACTCTTTTTCCCTTTGGGAACAGAGTCTAAAAAGACTATGTTTCTGATTCACACGGTTTTTTTCCACTCACATTAAAATATTGATATATCGACATCGAGAAACTCCTATCGATATATCGAAAAACTAAATTTCAATCGATACTATCGATAGTGGCATGCATGTTTTTCAAGCTCGTCTAAGAACCACAAGTCGAAGCTATAAGATGTGTCTCATTTCTTTTTCCTTTTTCACAAACAAAGACACTGCCATAGTTCCCGGAGCTGAGTTTATTTCACAGCAATTTAAAAAACAATTGAATGAAAATACACTGGACAGCTCTTATGTTAATTTGCTGCTGGCCGTTGAAAGCGAAGACGAATGAATTCAGATTGTCCTGGCCGGCATAAATATGCCAAACAGTCGCAGCGACAGGACAATTGTGGGAAATTGATAGTAAATTCGCGAAAATACCTCGACATATATTAAAGCGGCGCTGCAAAGTCACATCCAGCTGCTTTTCACGCGCTTTAAAATGCAATTTTCACCAACTTTTTTCATTCTGCAAATTTTAGCTTTTTCCTTTTTTGTTGCCACGCCCATTTTCATTTTGCAAGCATATGCAAAAATAATTTTTAATATGCGCATGTTGGATGCCAAGCGAGGACACAGCGGCTGCTCCAGCTCCAACGCTTGATGATAATCATGGAAAAAGTT
This sequence comes from Drosophila gaucha, assembly GCA_035045545.1. Classification (NCBI taxonomy): domain Eukaryota; kingdom Metazoa; phylum Arthropoda; class Insecta; order Diptera; family Drosophilidae; genus Drosophila; species Drosophila gaucha. Next base: position 938,309 of record JAWNOY010000342.1, read on the forward strand.
ATCATAATGATAATGGTGATGAGCGTGGAGAACTCTTAGTGTCTGGCCACCTACATATCACTTTAATTACGTGGGGACAAAAGCAGACAGCATACGTAAAAAAATGTAGTTGATGAGAATGCTAAATGAAGAGATACCCTTTCAAATAAACTGTTTATAATGTAATCGCAATCTGCACAATTAGAATATTTTATAATAAGCTAAAAGATAAAGAAGCCAAACTTAAAATATTAAAAAAAATTGTAAAAGAATAAGATTATATGAAGAGAAAATACATAAAGAACTTCCTTTACTGTATAAAGTTGCTTTCCGAAGACCCGTTGCCTCTACGTACAGGGTATAAAAGCACGATATAAAAACTGTCCATGCGAAAAGGCAACCAAAAAAAGAAAAGCAAATGAGAATGCGATTGAAGTATTGATTGTTTAATCAACGTAACGTCAATATTGTTTGCTGGCCATTAACTGACAGCCCTCATAGATGTTTACCGGATGTGACCGGGCGTTAATGTCTCGCTTCAGTTACAACAACGGAAATGGGGTTTAATGCGAAAATAATTGCAGATCATTACAGCGTGCGAGGACGAAAATAAAACAAACCAAACCAAAAAGGACCGATGTAAAAAATGAATGAAATAATATTGGTATAATAGCATTAAATTTTGATTCATTTGATTTCATTTTCCATTTGCCCACGACAAGTGACTGACAGTTGCGTCTCTCATATTATTAAAATTGAATCACAAAACCTTGACTCATATATTACGCAGCAACAGAAGGTTTTTCCTTTGATTTGTCATATTCTTCTTTCATTTTCGTTTGGTTAATTGAAAAGCGAAAGCCACAAATCCACTGAATTATATTTCCTTTCATCGGATGAGCCTTTCACTTGATTGATTTCGATTGCAATTGAGGTTACGCCCCATTTTCATTGACAGCAGCTGTTCTTGACATATTGAAATTTAAGCAACATTTCTGCGGTCTATGCTTACTATTTTTATTTGTTAATAACTGGAAAATTCTAAAAATATATCCAAGTTGCATGTGAAACAAATTTCCATGAGAAATTGCAAGCATCAGTCATTTCCCAATTTTGACTATAAATTTGAAAACACATTCGGCAAATGACAAAATAGTTTGTCATTCGATAAGGGAAATATCTGCAAAAGAAATGAGTTGAATCGAGGGACAACAATCAGTTGCCGATTGGACTGGCAGCTAAGCCAAAATGTTTGGCATTAAAATTAATAATTCATTTATTTAACGAAATAATCCAAAGTCTGCAAGCCCTGGGGCGTGACTGCTGGCTGACTGAACGCGTCATAGAAATTATTAATAATTTATTTTAGCACATTTCAAGGATTCTGGCGCACCGGCCACACGTTTCGGCAATTTCCGGACAACAAAACCGGAAAAATACTCGAAAATGTAATAAATTTTCAAGGCGTTGAATCTCAGAAAACATCCACACCACTCGCAACACCATGACCCACCCGAATTGCTGGTAAGGGTTCAGTTCGAGGTCAAATGCACTAAGTGCTCGACAAACTGTTGCCGGGGCGGGTCAAATCAATGACAAAAATTACACACGAACGGTTTGCGTTATTTAAGTAGATGTTTCTTGCTCCATGCAGTTATTTAAGGGGCGGGCATTAATTTGAATGGCGAAAAGGAAATGAATTTTCGGCTGGTAATTTAATGTACATAAACTTGAAATTCTACATAAATTGATCACATTTGATATAATTTATTTGTTTTCCCTAATAAAACATTAATGAAGAGAAAGAAGCCTTTGAAACTTTGTAATACAAATATTTGGATAAAAGTTGCTTCAGCATTTTTCCAAAAAACTGGAAGCTTAAGTTTAATTATATTGTTTATACTTAATTTAAGTTATGTTCAGCTTATATATTTAAGTCAAAAACTTTTCAAGTTGTGACATTATAAAAGTTTGTATTAAACACAAATGCCTAGCGCTTTGGTTCTTCATACTTCCAATGAAATGTTCTCTGTGCTGCAAAATAATAAGTATTTAACAAAATCAACAAAGCAAATGGGGTGGGGGCGTGGTAAAGCAACTTTCTGTTTCGCTTTTCCGCTTGCCCATTAAATATCGCATTGTAACAAAAGCAAATGAAATCAACGGCAGCTTTGTATAAATTATTTTACGCATCGCAGAAGCACAGACACAAAAAATGTGTATATATAGAAAGTCCGTTTCCAGGACTGGGACAAATCAAAAAGCTTCTCAGTTTTCAATGCCGCGTTTTGGGGGTCAAAAAATGAGCAAAATTTCAATGGTTCGTCGTGGTGGATAGGTGGTGAGAGGTATGGCAGGGGGACGCATGAGACTGACAAGCTTAGCTGAAAAAGACCATTAACAAAGTAAACAGCTGCAAGAGCGCCGTCGAGTAACTGTAAATAGGGCCCAAGAATCCAGTCGAGTCAGCAAAAAAAAACAACGAGAAGGAAAAAAAAGGAAGAAATTTTCTTTGTTTTGACACCTCATTGTTATATGGTAGGCGTAGCGTGGGGCCACTTTTTTTTCAAAACAAAATTAAAGTACATTTTTAAAGTCAAAGTGTGTTTTGTGTGTATGTGAGTGTGGACGAGCTTCAAGCTGGCAACCAAAGAATGGTAATAGCAGAATGATAAACAAAATACGAAAATGCTAATTCGCAAAGCTAAAAGTATTTGTTTGTGTGCTTTAAATATTCCATGTAGATGATCTAATTAAAACTAAATATATTAAATATTACTTAAAATTAAAGTAAAATCAGTTCTAGCTGAGAATAAAAAATATCGTATGAGAAGAGAGTAAACCCGAATCGAACCAAATACTTTTTTTCAAATCTATCATTTTTGGAAATCCAATTACAATAGAAAGCTTAGTTGGCTTAGACTCAATTTATTGCAATATTTGATTAAGTTTTAGTCTAGATCGTACGCCGGCGCATCGATAGTCGTCGAAAGCCCATTAATCTATAATAGAGGATCAATTTCTTGAGGGGCTATAGCTCTCTCCAGATACTGCCTCTTGATAAAGATTGATTGACAACGATTAAAGATAGGTGCTTTGTAATGGACTCCAATAGAGCTATCAACAATTTAGAACTATCGAGGGTACTATCGTACACTATCGAGACATGCCCTACCATCGATAGTTCGCCACCTCTAATGCAGACCATCTTCTATCAGATAATATCTATCAGATAATATTTAAAAAGAAAATACATAAAAGAAGGAATTCTAAAAAGTTTCATAGGCATTTTACTAAGCTCTGCGCGTATACGTAATATCTGAAACAATGTTACGTATACAGCCTGGTGTACACAGTTTACGCTTATAAATAAAAGTGAGGCCATCATCGATTACGTAAAGAGCCACCGCAGGTAGTTGGCCACGGCGATTCACAGACCCCAAAACGGCACATATTGGTTATTGAAATTGTCTCGCAGGTGTCATTAACGTCGCTCGCAATTCGCTGGCAGACGGAAGCACCAGCAGGAGCAGGCAGCAGGTGCGTCCATTTGTGGTCGCTCGTAAACGAAGGCTGAAGGCCGCGAGCTGCAGGCGCTTGTCCTTAGCCAGGGATTGGCCAGTGCAAGCGTTTGGCAGTGTCATTAATTTCGATTTATGGTCATTAAGTTGAGGCGATGCCTTTCTATATAATATGAAAATATTTAATGAGCGCTTTTAATTTATGCGCAATTTGCAGCGAGCACTTTGCCAAACATTTTCCTGCTGTCGATTTGTGTTTGCACTTTTAATTAATGCCCCGCGACAGAGTCTCCGCCCTCTATTGACTTAAATTTTATGCTTAAAGCAGCACATCATTTGCACCCACTGTTCGCGTGAGTGAATGTGGGTGTGTGAGTGTGTGTGCATACTTTTGTTTCATTCCAAAAGGGAAAAAAAAGAGCGGAGTCGAGCAAAATTATGAAAGAGTCGCAACATATTTTCTTGCATACTTTTTCTTTAGCTGAAATAACAAACCATAAATAATGTCATACGCTCACAAATGGCAGCCAATGTTTGCCCTAACGCTGCCACGCCCCCAGCGTCCATTTCTTCTTGGTGCTCCTTGTATATATATATATATATCTTTATATATACATATATAATTTTTTTCGACTCGCTTCGGCTTTGGGCCAAACTTTTTGAACTACTTGCACGTCGTTCTTTTTGTGCGACGGCGACGTTTTTGGTTTTTTTTTTTTGGCTACCCTGCTGTTTTGTGTCTTCGCCTGGGCAGCGCGCCTTCTGCTTATGGCTGCCACGCCTACTCGGCCTCGTGCCAGGCACTGGCTCCCGCTGCTGTCGCTGCTTTATGTCGCCGTCGACGCGAGACTGAAACTTCAATAGGGCGAAAATGATAAATGGCCACGCAGCGTTTTCGCTTTGTGTGTATGCTAGTGTATGTGAATTTGTGCAAATGTGTTTGTGAAAAAGCGTAAGAAACGCCGCATAATGTGTGAAAATAAAAATGGCCAAATATTTGTAAATAAACTTATTTTTTGCCTGCAGCACATTAGCAACACAACATTACCATCCACACAAAAGTTCAGCAACAAAAAAAAATATATCTAAAGAAACGTATATTTTAAATACCAAAGAAAATAGCTTTACAAAAGAGTTGACAAAAAACCTGAATGTATTTTCTGTAAAATAATAAACATATTTTTTAAAAATGTTTGATATTTAATATCTTAATATGAAACTGAAATCAAATACAAATTGTTGCTTATCTAAGAGAGTACTCCATATGATAAGGGTATCTTTATTTATAAAGCTATTATTTACATAATGCACAGCAAATGAAACTAAATATTAATTACGAAGCATTATCCAATAAAGTTCTTGTTCCACGTGAAGTAATAAAGCTAAAAGCCAGCTAATGCTAAAATAGTTAAATACGAGCTACACAAAAACATGCTCAGAGTGTGTCTGTATGTGTGTATGTGTGTGAGTGTAAAGCAGCGAGTTGAAAATTCATCCGAGCATTTGCCCGCTATGTTTACACAATTCAACCGCAAAATCCTTTTGCTTGCCAAATATGCGTTTGCCATGTGCATGTGTGTGACAGAGAGAACGAATTTGCAGACTTGCATTGTTTGGTACACCTTTATACGCGAGTGTTTGTGTGTGTGTGTGTGTGCATAGCTTGTACCAGTCTTAGCGATAATGATGTTTATTTAATGCATTCCAGGTGCAAGACGTTGTTTGCTATTTGACGTTCCGTACTTAGGATTTCGAGCCACATCTCCATCCACTTCCCGGCATACCACATGGCCAGGCACGCTAATGCTCCACGCAGGGTGCTGCATGCTGCATGTGGCATGCGGTATGGGTGCGAGTGACGCTCATTATGCCAAACAGGGCGTCATTCCAGTTGCCATTCGCTGGAGCAGCAACTGCGACGTGCATGCGATAAGCTCCACAGCGAGCGTCGCTCAGTGTCATCCGTTGCGTATACGTAATGCCCGATTCGCACTTTAAATGCAGCACACGTTTTTCTGGCGCCGCACTTAACTTACCCAACCCCTGCCCCTTGGCCGCTCAGCTCGTAAATAATGCACATAATCACATTTAAATAAGTAATTTAATTTGTGATTCTCACTCACATAAGTACGTACATATGTATCATTAAGTTCTTAAGCCACGAATCGAGCTACTGCTTCAACTGCATGTTAACTCCAACTTTCGCTCCGCATAGCCGCTGCAATATATTTGCATTACAGCACAACTTATTAGCTGTTTGGGTCACCTAATGAGAGGACTAGACTGTGAAGTTTCACAACTGAATCAAAGTTAACTGTGACTCAACATTTATTAAATCCTGAGCCCATTGAAATGCGAAATAAGAGTTTAATGGTTTATTTTGTTCTCGAGATTTCATTTTATTCATTTATTAAAATCGATATTTTGATTTCGTTTTTAAGCCATCACTTAAAGAACACAAAACACACCACATTGACTAAATAGAATCCTTTGAAAAAATACCAATTTATGCATTTAAACATTTAAATATTGGATACCTATCCCCATTAGCCCCAAAACAGAAAATAACGTGTTTAAAATTGTAGAGACTTGAAATTTTGCATATATACAGATTTAGATACCAATGTTGTGAAAATTTCATTAAGAAAGCACATCAAGAATCAATCAATTTCTCATAGTGCTGCTCAGAATGCAGCCCAAGCGCAGACGCTAAATAAACTACGCAGTAATCGGTACGCGTGCTTGTGGGTGCACGTATAGATAATAGATGTAAGCTAGCTTGTTCAAAATATCCCCTCGGACTGGGTTCAGCGGATCTCCTATTCGGGCTGACCCGACTACAGCGTTCTTGCTTGAGTTTTTATTATACCCTGAACCCATTGAAAATGGGTTCGATCTCAGAACATATAAGAGCTAGAGACTTCAAATTTTGCACGATGGTCTGTGTATAGAGCGCGCATAGTTTGTTTTAGATATACGATAAATTTTCCTGTTTCAATGATATCGACTTAAAACTTTATCGAGATTCAGTTTTTTGAACATATCTTTTACATCTTTTTATCTACAGTTACTAAATTTTGCATTTAGCTCTCTGTAAAAACTGTACATTTTCTATTTTTTTATATTTTGGATACCGGATCCAAATTTTTAAAAATGAATTTATTAAAAAAGAAAAATTATGAAATACACAATTTAATTTTTTCAATTTTTTAGCCAAAACCGTATTTTCTATAAAATAAAAGCATTCAATGGTGAAAATCGCATTTAAATCCGTTAAGTAATTCAGAAGTTATTAAGGAAAACATTTTGTCAATTGACTAAAGCATGCGGCAGCAACATACCATTTGCTCTATATGTGTGCACACATACATTCAAATGTATTCGTTATTCTTTGAATTTTGTTTGTTAAATCGCAATTTCAGTTTCATTGTAATTTTCGCAGCTGCTACTTTAGTTGCGTATTTGTCGCTGAGTAGAATATGAAGAGTGTGGTGTTATGGTTAGAGATGCTGGCTTGCAATCGAGGAGTCGCAGGTTCCAAATCTCGCTGCTGTCAACATTTTTTGTTCAAAAACAATTTTCTTTTTACTTTTGCATTCATATCTTTCTGTATGTATGTAAAAATGCAAACTCGAACAAAGGTTCAGGGGATCTAGTAGCCGGGCACTCCCGGCTAGGCGTTTTTACTTGTTTAATTTTACACATTTAAAAAAAAAACATATATCTATGTGCGTATGCATCTGTCGAATGTTTGGGGATTCAGAAAATCTCATAATCTGGCTAGACAAATTTTAATTGTTTTTTATCAATATTTGTGTCAAATTTTAAATTTAATATTATGCTTACGATCATAAATGTTACGTTAACTGCAATCAGATTTTCATTCTTCACTTTCTCTTTCCCCTCACTCGAAATAATTTTAAAATTCCGCTGAATCCCGATAATTCGAAATGGCAAAGGGATCATAGTTTTTACGAATTACACAGGAATTTCGATTTATCGAACGAAATAATTCACAGACACATCATTTTTAACGAATTATTAAGGTTTTCGATTTAGGGGGACGAATTATCGGGACTCGACTGTAATACATTTTAGTCAGAAATTATACAGCATACTTATTTGAATATGCTTTCTTAGCGTCATATCTTGCAGCTGATATTTCGAAGGTCTGTTTTCAAAAGTTCCCGTAGTGTAGCGGTTATCACGTGTGCTTCACACGCACAAGGTCCCCGGATCGATCCCGGGCGGGAACAGGTCTTTTATCTTATTTTTAGTGTTTTCAAGCACCTCTTAATTTAAAAAAAATATTTTCTTTACAATTATTTATTTTAATTTACATCTTTGAATTTTTGATAATATTTTCCGCCTCTTCAAGCCTCTTTTCTGTTCCACAGCAATTTAAGCGTGCCTTATTCAAACCTTATCCCAATCTACGTTTTCAGCAAAAACAGAGGCAGCCAAAGCATTTCGGTCATTCAGCTCTGGCATTGGGGAGAAACTTTTGCATACTTTGCATTTTTATTGCACAACATCCGGTAACAAGCACTTTTGCCAGTAAGCATTCAACTCTGATCCCGCAAGCCGGCTTCAGGCAGCAGCCGCCCAACCCACTTAACCACGAGCCCCAACCGCAATATCAGGGCCTGTTGTCCTGTTGGCTGCAATTACAAACAGTTGTTTAACTGCTTGACTTAAAATGCAACCGCAGTCAGGAGCCCCAAACCGAAAGCCAGCAAAGTTGTAGCTGCGGCTGCAGTATCTATAGCTGTAGCTGTAGCTATATCTGTAACTGATGCCAAGAGCTTGTGGGTTACAGATTAAAGCGCGTACATCCGTGGCGACGGCGGTAAGCCGGATGATGAAGCGGCTCACAATGCCGCGCATGCGTTCCAGCTAGAGAGCTGGATGCAGACCCGGACCGGGACCTGCTCTCGGGCCCGGTCAATGGCGTCCGGTGTCATTGCGTTTCCGTTCGAGTTGGCAATTTATACAGTTATTCGCTGGGTGCCGCTGCTGGCCCCGTAATGGAAACTTGTCCGCGCATATACTTATGCGCCTCGCATTTTTGTATGTATGTGTGTGTGTTGCCAATGTTAAATTGATTTATAATTTTCCAGCGGCGCATTTTAACTTTTCCTGTTGCCAACTCCGCGTCCTGTTTGCTTAACCATTTCAACCAACCACGTCCCGACCCGCCCAACTGTATGAATTTTTCTGGCGGCATTCGCCTGATTTCCATACCATTTGTGTGTTTTTTAAGCCAAATTGCCAACGGAGCACAGTTGCAAGTCGCTGCGTTTATTGTGTGTGCATGCTTTTTAATTAAAAGTCATGAGTTCAGAAATTGATACTGTAATCAATTTATGCATTCGCAATTTCTGTTTACCGACTCTGCTCATTATTTTAATCCACGTTAAGCGCATCAGCAATCCACTTCGACTTGGGCTTAACAATAATTTTTAATTGAAGTGCCGCACGCCGAAGCCACATAAGTGGCTTTTTGTAAGAAAAAGTTTCAAAAGAATATTCTTATTATACTCGCTCACGAAGTGAAAGGAGTATATTGGTTTTGGGCTCTATGTCTGTATAAACGCACAGCATTTGAACGCCTTTGAAGCTAGAGACTTTAATATTGCTAGATATACTAATTTCTTTGATTCCCCACCTGCATCGATAAATATTGTATCTTTTGAAACAATTATAAGAATTTAAAACAATAATAAATAATTAGACAGATAATTTGCTGCTTCAGTCCCTCGATCTATTTGGGCGTGGCAAATTGGAAGAACCTATATTTTCCACAGCTTTAACGCTGGAATAACCAACTTTCGCAGTTCGTCTGATTGACTGTTGATCGCCTCTATTGTTAGTCAAATAAATGGTGGTAAATCCAACAAAAACAATATTTGATTAAATGTAGCTGTATTTTGACCAGGAAAGAGTATTCATGCAGTTGTTTTTAGATGTTATTCATTTTTAAAGGACACTGTAAACTATTTGTCACATAACTTTTAAGCGACTGAAGTGTAGAATTTCTATATACTCATTGTCCTTAAAGCTCAAAAAGTAATGAGCAGCAACTCTTACTTTAAAGGTCTCTTGTTTATAATCCCCAAAATCTGACAGCTCATTCATTCTATAATTCTTTCCACATTTCCACAAGACACTCTAAGCCACTTGAATTATCGTGGCTGTTAGGGGTCAATAAACTGACTTGAGTTATCTTTCATGCTTGATTAATATACTGATAAACAAATAAACAAAAAAGTGATCAACATCAATAAGAGATATTATTTGGCTAAGCCGAAGCCATGAATATTTGTGAGTCATTAAAATAATCTGTGGCTTTGTAAATCACAGCTAAATACTAAAATGCGAGAACACCAAAAGGAAGTAATACACGATGTTGGTCACTAAAGGGGCCTTAGACGGAATGAAACTGTAAATGAAAAGCGCCATCAAAATATCAACGAGTCGGAGTCATAGCATAATGTGCTGAAAGCGTCCATTTACAAGGGAAGTCACAAATAATCAAAATAATGCAAGCTAGGGAAGTGATCTGGGTGTGGGCGGAGTAGAAAGCAGGGTGACAGGGGAACAGGGGGACAGACAAGGAGCTAAGTAAATGACAATAATGACATAATAAAAAGCGCTCTTAAAATACACAGCAAACATGATGGCAAACAACGAGTGGCTGTGGCAGGGTACACAGTGCCAAGCAGCAGGACAATAAAATGAACGTTAATAATGATAAGATAAAAGCGAAGACAGTGCCAAGCGGGTCTGCAAAATGTTAAAACAATAACCAGCTAAATGTGCGACACAGCTCGGATGATTGTTGCCAGGACTTTGCCATTGACACTTTACGCTGCTCACAGACTGTGTGTGTGTGTGTGTGACGTGTCAGGCAAAGCTATTTCAGCTCTAATAAATTAATGATAATACGAATAATTGCCAGAGTAGAACTACAGCTCAACTTAATGCGCCATAGATATTTTCGGCAACTGGCAGATACTTTGAACACTTGCTATGTCAGCATGATAATTCCGGTAGCCCGCATTTCAAATAATCACCGCCAACAGCAACAGCAGCAGGTGTAAAAGTGTTGCGAGTGCTATGAGCATCCATAATTTACAATCCAGAAATTCATTTAATTTTCCTATTTGCATTTAAAGTGAGAAACTCGTAGATAAAATAACTCCTAAATACATGTGGCAAATCGAAAAGTTTTATTTTTGTCGGCCCCATACACTCACACACACACAGCGAGAGAGAGACGCACATACAACACAATTTTGAGTTACACTCGAATGATTTTATTTCTGGTTGGGTCGTTGCTTGTTTTAAGCTACGTAAAACTTTGTTTGCTGTTGCTACGGATTTAAAGTTTATGGCGCAGGTGTTTGTTCTGGATTAGGGTGACCAAAAATAAAAGAAAATGCCAGAAAAGGTACCATGACACCCTACTCTCTTTTCATTCAATGCTTACTCACGTTTTGCTTAAAATCGATGTGTGTCGCATTTGTATTTGTATCTGTGTCTTCTTAGCAGTATTTATATCCCTGTTTCTGTATCAACGTATTTATCTGTGTCTGCATCTATGTCGTTCTCTGCATTTGTATCTATATCTTTTTCGATGTCTGAATAAATATATATATTTCTATTTATGTACCTAAATTTGTATATTATTCAGCACATGTATCTGAATCTGTATCTATTTCTGTATCTAAATCAATACTTTCATCTGTATATCAAGTATATTTTTGAATCTTTATCTGCAGTTGCATATTTAAAAGCATTCTTCTACGTCTATATTTGTACCTCTCTCGATTTTAATATCAATAAATTTAAATGTATCTCTGTCTGTGCCATAAATTGTATCTTTATCCGCATATGTATGTATGTGTAGCTGTATCATTATTGGTATCTCTGCTTATATATCCACATGTAGAGATTTATACCTGCAAACGTGAGCATTCTTTAGCCGTAGGTGTACGCATTTTCGCATCGGCATCTGTATCGAATGGCGATCCAATGGCAGCTCAGTCAAAACCGCACTATTCATTTGTCGGCTTTTCAGCGGGACAACCACAACAAACAGTCTACATGCCATGCACAGACATTCACACATACATTCGCATTCGTACTCAACGGGGGCCACTCGTATGGACAACCGCACACGTGCAAACAAATTCAGAATGTTGACGACATAAATGCATCACAAACATTAAAATTGTTTTTAAATTGATGTTGAAAAAGCAAAGCCTGTTGTCAAAATGTCACTTCAACTCAATGGCAAATACGTGATATATGTATAAACATGTTAGATGAATAAAAAACAAGTTAACATTTTTGACAATTTGTGCTGAGGAAGACAAAAGCAGATAAAAGCTTTTCAAGTGGCAAATGAGAAAATGCTTTAAGTAGAACAAAAGAACTTTAATATTTGCTTTAATTTATTTTATTCGGAATATTTCTGTTGATACCGCTTATAGAAGTTATTTCATTGTTTCGTTTATCGCACACATTAATTTAACACACATCATTTGCTCATCCCTTTATTGACTTTAAGCCACTTGCGGTCCTTTTCATTCCATGTCATTTCATTTCGTATTATTATTAATATATTTCGCTTGTTTGGTAAGAAATGCGTATTAAATATAATTTATGTACAATTGCATTTGCATGCGATGTTCCTCGTAGATTTATTTATGACTTTGGGGGCTTGTTAATAATTTTTACGTCATAAATAATTAATTAAAAAACATAACCAATATACAATGCACAGATGAAGTGTGCTGAGCAGCAGAGCAAAGCATTAAAAATATCCGATTAACAATACATATGAATATATATATATAATATATATATATATATATATATATATATATGTATGCAAAATATTGTGTAATATGGTTATAGCTGCGGATTGTTTGATTTCAAATGGAAATAATTGAATATTCTTACCAAAAAAATGTATAATATGATATTTGAGACAAAAAAATATGTTAAAAAGTGGAATATAATATAATTAGTATTTGGATGGTGATTAAATGATAAATATGTGAAAAGCACATAAATAAGATAGCTAATATGTATAATAAAACTATATAATAAACAAGTAAAAACGCTCTAGTCGGGACTGCCCGACTAAAAGATCCCCTGAACCTTTGTTCGAGTTTGCATTTTTACATACATACAGAAAGATATGAATGCAAAAGTAAAAAGAAAATTGTTTTTGAACAAAAAATGTTGACAGCAGCGAGATTTGGAACCTGCGACTTCTCGATTGCAAGCCAACATCTCTTACCATAACACCACACTCTTCATATTCTTCTCAGCGACAAAGACGCCTCTAAAGTAACAGCGGCGAGAATTACAATTAAACTGAAATTGCGATTTAACAAATAAAATTCAAAGAATAATGCACACATTAGCATGTATGTGAGCACACGTATAGACTGTGTACACAGTGTGCACACGTATTGGCGCTCGCTGCCGCGTGCTTTTGCCAATTGACAAAATGTTTTTTGAATAACTTCTGTTACTGAACTTATTTTAATAACATTTTTATTGAATTCTTTCATTTTATTAAAAATTCGGGTTTTTTTTTAAATCAAATAAATTGAAATGTAGCTTAAATTTTTATTTTATTATTATTATTATTATATTTATTATTTGAAAAAATTGATCTTGTAAAATATAAAGAAATAGTAAGTGTATTTTATTTACAAGAAGTTAAATGTAAAGTTTGGCGACTGTAGCTAAAACGATGTAAAACATATGGTCTATAAACTGAATCTTGATAAAGTTTTAAATCGATATCAGGGAACTCGATATGCGCGCTGTATACATGAGCCTTCGTGCAAAATTTCAAGTCTCTAGCTCTAATAGATTCTGAGATCGACGCGTTCAAACATACGGACAGACGGACGGACGGACGGACAGACAGACGAACTGGGCCAAATCAACTCAGCTCGTCGCCCTGATCAAGAATATATACACTTTGTGGGGTCTGCCACGCCTCCTTCAGCCTGTTACATGCTTTTTGCAAAACCATTATATCCTGATTTCCCATTGCATTTTTACATATATAGAGACATTGATCTCAGTGACAATGTCACCACTTAAGTAGCAGCGGGCAGAATTGCAACTTAATTGAAATTGCGAAACTAATAAAGCACAATGCACATATTTGAATGTATGTGTGCACACGTACAGGAAAATGATAGGCGCTTGGCGATTGCTGTTGCGTGCTTTTGCCAATTGACAAAATGTTTTCTTTAATAAGTTCTGTGTTATTAGGCGGATTTTGATCAAATTTTCAGCATTGAATTCTTATATCTTATAACAAATACTGTTTTTCCTAAAAAATTTAAATGTCGCTTTATTTGCAAGTGAACTTAAATTAAATAGATTTTGTAATATGTGGAATGGGTATCAAAAATAAAAAAAATTGTAAATTGAATTTTTAATATAAAAATCTATATGCTAAAATTAATGACTGTAACCGTTGACCTTTGTGAATATTTAAAGTCTCTAGCTCTAATAGGTTCTGAGATCGACGCGTTTATACATACTGACAGATAGACGGACGGACAGGGCCAAATTGACTCAGCTCGTCGCCCTGATCAAGAATATATATACTTTATGGGGTCTGCCACGGCTACTTCTGCCTGTTATATATATTTTTTTAAATTCGTTATACCCTGACTTCGCAATGTTTATACTCGTTCAAGAGGTGAAAAGAGTATATTAGTTTTGTGCAATGTCCGTCTTGCTGTCTGTATGATCGCGCAGCATTTGGACACACAGGGGGCGTGGTAAATCGGGGGAGTCCATATATATTAAAACTAAAACGCTGTTATTTCCATCAATTTAGCAGTCTATGAACTGGGATTTGGAGTATATACTCCTGCACACCACCTCGACACAAAAAGATATGGTGTATATATCTCCTACAGTTTTAAACCTAGATAACCCAAATTTGGCATGTGGGTTAAAAAGGTATATATCCACGCCCCATGGAGGCGTAGCAAATCGGGTTTCTTTATAGAGGCTTGTATAAATCCTATAATATTTTGAAATTTTGAATATATATGCAAATAGATCACCAAAATTCAACAAGATATAGTACATATAGCCACGCCCATTGGGGGTGTGGCAATTTAGGTAACTCTATCTTCTACAGTTTTAGCTCTAGAGCCCATAAATTTGAAATAACCTACTGTTACCTTACTATATTGACTAAAAATCATTAACATACGCCTTCTGGAGGCGTGGCAAATCAGTGACTCCTATATCTTCCACAGTTCCGCCTCTGGGAGTACCAAATTTTGCAGTTAGATTACTGTCGATCCCCTCTCACCATAAGCTTGCTACTTGTATGATGGTTAAATGACAAATATGAGAAAAGCACATAAATAAGATAAGTTATATGTAAAATGAAAATATGTATATAAAAATAAATATTTCATTTTTTGACTTGCCAATAAATAAAATGCAGCCTTGACTCTTATCCATCATATCATTCAAAATACATACATATGTATATATTTATATACAAATGCTATCAATTGGACAGCTTATTAATAATATTGTTAATGGTCTGGCTGGCATCTACAATTTTTACATCACATTTTTGTGCGCTTAATCTTTTTAATTAATAACAGTTTATGTAAATTTAAATGTATGATTAACCTGAATTCAATAACAGACCGAATTGTTATACTTAATTAATAGTGACATGTGTGCGCGATGCCTGGCTGCTATATATATTAATCATACTTTATATAAATATGGCAATTATTTATTATATTATATTTATTTATCGTCCCTTACTCATTAAAAATGTATCTTTTGCAATCCCTGTCCACTGTGCATTTCCATTTTTATTGGCAAGCAAAGAGCGAGCATCGTTTGCATTAATTAGTTCATTTAACAAATTACTTCTCAATTGTCATCGGAAAGCACTTGAGCTGACCTGAAGATCCCTTAAATATTCAATGAGTTTAACTCCGGTCTCTAAATGCGTAAGTAAACTAGCAAAAAAGGCTCAAGCAATTGCATTAACATTTGCAAATTTTGCAAACTTCTAGCTGTCCATATACCCTGTACAATGAGAAACGGGCTTAAGCGGGATATTTGAGTAGAGGAAATGTTTGCAACTGCGGAATGAAAACTTTTTAAGTACGTATACTATATTTTACTTATGCCTGTAAGTTTTAACAGAGTAATACCACTTCGATCTATTTCAAATCAGGTCTCATTCAGCTTTTTCTTGTGCTGCCAGCAACCGACAAAGAAAAATGCAAAAGAAATTAATGCATGAAAATGCTTTTATTGACAGTTTTTATCAGAGTTCTTAGCTGCGATTCGTTCCTGGCATCGTTTTGTAGCTACTTTCTCAATGAATGCACAAAAAGCAACCTGCATTTGACAGAAGAACAAAAGTGACACGAAAACAATAGAAAAAGAGAAAAGTAGACGCAGAGAGAGAGAGAGAGTGAAAGAGATACCAATGCAATTGGCAAGGAAATGCAAAAAGTAAACCAAAAATCTATTTAAGAAATTATATTTTCCATTTTAATGCGATTGTCTGTTGACATTGGGGGCACAATCTTTAGCTTAAGCCCAACGTCCGTTTATAATCGATTTGATTATTTTTGCAAGTGTTGGCAAACTTTTTAATTGCACTTTATTATTGTGGACCGAACTTTTACGAAAAGGTGTTATTTTTGGGACCAACGCAAAAGTCTATAATAATAAAATGCATTTTATGCATTGTGCCTGTCATCAGCATTATCGTCATCTTCATGGTAATCATGAGCACACTCATCATCGTCTATGTTGCAGCTCTCAAGCACATGGCACAAGTTTGTGCAACACTTAAACTTTAATTGTTCAAAGTTTTGACCATGTCGCCTGCATGTCCTATGCCATGCCTCCTCTCTCTCTTTCCCTCTCGTTCACTCTTTCACTCTGTGTGTGTTTGTGTGCGTGCTGATAGATGGCATTCTAAATTTTGTGAATGGGGTCAGTCTGTGTCTGGGGCACAAAATGCATAAAGGATTAGAGAGAAACACACTCACGCACACAGAACAACCTGGTCTCAGTCTCTGCCGCAGACCACAAAGCAACTGAAAAATGTGTGTGCGTACGTGTGTGTGTGTGTTTGTGTGTGTATGGATGTGTGTGTGTCATTTGCTGTCGTCTGTTTGCCAAATGACTTAGCACACTCATTGGGTGCCAGCCACAAATTCAATTTCCCCGATAAGATAGAGCAAGAGTGTTTCACTCTTGCATTTTCAAATTGTAAAGGCACAAAGACACAAAAGCTTCGACCTGTTTTCTTTATATAAACAGTAATATGGTTCAGCTATAATCTAATGTTATAGTTTAAGAGAACCAATTTGAAACTTACTTTGCATAGCATAACAAAGTAAAGTTAGCTTACAAACAAATTGAAATTTAGTAGAATTTAAATAAAATTCGAATTTATTTTTCAGGCTTTAGCTTGAGCCCAAAAAAGCTTCACCAACTTATTCAAATATTATTTTAATTTTTTTTTTAAGTTTATTTTCGATAAGTGTTTAGTTAAGATAATTTTGAATAATTTAAGTATATTTCAAATGAACCTTTTCAACCTTTAACATTTTTAAATATTTGTTTGTCACGCGTTAGCTTTGAAATTAAAAAAGAAATATATTCCGTTCGTACCGAACGCACTTTACTTAAGTGAATAATGAGGAGAAAATATTTTAATGACACAACCAATCACTTACACACCCACACACACACACGCACACTCCCACATGCAGAGCATAACTTCATTTATTTAAACAGCTTTTTGCCCACGCCCAGCTGCTCATGTGTGTGTATGTGTGTGTGAGTGGGACTTTGGGTTCCCAAGTGAGAAATATTGTTTTAGTTTATCATGACAGCACTTTTGCAAGTTTTAACTGCTCATACATTAATTAAAAACTTAATAAAACTAAAACGAAAGCGAACAAAAAATACATACCGGACACTTGCAGCTGGGTAAAAGCTGTTGCTTCACTCGAACATGGGGCGTATGAGCAATGTGCAGCTAAGCGCATTTGCATGCCACTGTATCTGTATATGGATGTGTATATACATATATTTTTGTGTGTGCAAAATTGGCAGTCCTCTAGTTTAGCCAGTGCAAGATTCTCATATGATAAGGCAAAAATTAAAAAAAAAAAGAAGAAAATTTGCAACCATATTTTCGAGCGTATTGCTAATTGCGACGCGCAGTTGTTGACACTTTTTTGTGTGCAGGCAAACAACAACACCACCAACAACATGAGCAGCAACAAAGGCAAACAAACACAAATTGTTATTGCTCGAGCAGTGTCAGCAAAAGAACTCGAACAGAAACTGCTGAGCGAGCCAAAGCGGAAAACCAAAATTTCATTTTGTGCATTTTGCCCAAAATGTTTGAATACGGGAAAAGGAAAGTTGTTAAAAGTACAAGGAAACGGAAGTGAATGCTGCACAACATTTGAAATAAGTATGCGTAGAGAAACAGAGTGTATATAAGAAGTTCCAGAGACATTTATAAAGAATTTACCTTTTAAGCTATATTTATTAAACTTAAGATAGGCATTTTTCAATATATCAGTAGAACAGGAATATAAAAATATAAAAATTAACTTAAAATCACAGAAATTTAATAAAATAATTGTAGCTTAATAAAATCACACTTTAAGGAGAAAAGTCCTATTTTAAAACCTATTTAATCTTTGAAGTTTTGCGCTTTTATAGTCTCTAAATTCAGCAGATAATTTTCATTAATACTAATTTATATCAAGTTATTTAAATTCGTTTAAAGTGTGATAGGAATAAGTAGATTTTGCTGAAAATATTTGTATATTTATTATATATATATAAGTTTAGGCAACTAAAAGGACTATACATTTCTGCAAAAAAAAAATTATATATACAAAACACTATCGCAATTAAATTTCATTTATGTGAAGCAAATTCATTTATGCAAAATTAGTTTTTCATCAAGATATATTTTCGTTGATTTGCATGCAAAAAATGTCTCTCTAAATTAATTTTCTGAAATTAAATAGAACTATGTTTCTTTTTGCTTTTGTTCAGAAGTTTGCGTAAGATTATCAGCAAGAAAACAAAATGCACAAAAACATTTTCTAATTTGAACACACACAATAATTTCCAGCTTCTTTTCATTCAACACAGATGATTATTATTTTTCAATTCGAAATTGTTTTTCATATTAAGTATATGCCTGATGAATAACATGCCAGAATGTTGACAAAGAGCATCTCCATGAAAAGAGTTTGCTACCAGATTGCTGCCCTACCCCAACAAAAAAAAATGAATAGAAAAGATGGTTTTGATTTATTGGAAAATGCAAAAGTGTTCTATGTGCTCGTTGCGTGTTATTGTTTTCAGATGCGGACTTAAGATGACAACTTTGAGTTATGAGCTGTGCCACATGGAGTTCAATGCACCCCCAAGAAACTCGGAAAAGAAACTAAGGCAAAACAAATACATAATAGGAACAGACATCTCAGATAGTATGATATGTGGCTAGCACTCAGGCTGACAAATTTCTAATTTGTCTGGCAATAAGTTTTCGGTCAGTCTTGATGAGATTATGATCTGGACATATTTCTAAATGCGATGCATGCACATGACTCTTGCATGTGACAAACTCAAGCCGGAAAACAGTCGAGCAACTTGCTTTGGGGCCAACGAACCGAGAGCTGGGCGCATCCTTTGACTCCATTTGCTTCCTTCTCCTGACGTGCGTGTCTGTGCATGTCAAGCGCTTGACTTCCGCAAACACACACACACACATATATTTAGTTGATGGCTGCTCGTCTTGAACTGCATTTAGCATGCAGCCACGCCCACATTCGGCTACATTTTTATTACAAATTGGTCATTTCCGATCATTTTTGCAATTTTCATTTGTCGCTCGACTGCTTTCCCTTTGACTCCTGTCGCTCCACAACATGCGCTCCATCATGCAAGTGAGTTGAAAAGCTGTTTCCGCTAGACATTTCTGGGTATACATACTTTTAAATTTATGTGCCTGTGTGCATGCGCTCAAAACAAAAGCCATTTTCCGGTATTTGAATTTTCTTGGCCTGGCTTTGCTTTTAACGATTCTTCAACTCACATATGCAAGTTTTCTTTTTATTTTTTTTTTGGTAAGGTCTGCCCCTGCCACACATTTGCGCTGTTTAATTTGCATTTTTATCGATTTCGAAAAGTATAAAAATACAGCTTAGCTTTGTCTTTGCCACACTCGCTCGTTACCCACATAAAATACCCATAAAAATGTCAGCGCATAAGTAACCCAAAGAGCATCAACTTTCCTCTAAGCCGCACTCTTAAAGTGCAGCAATCTTTTACGAGTATGCGCATGTGGCATACAGGTTCCATTCTACTGGGTCTTAAAACACAATCAATTTTATTAAGCAAATAAATGCTGCTATATATAAGAGAGAGAGAGAGAGAGAGAGAGAGAGAGAGAGTAGACTTAATATACTTATTATAAAAGGCTACTCAGAAAGAGGAGTTTACTGCCAAACCAGATGCTGAGATAAAGCTTATATATACATTATAAATTTTTTAAATTATATATGTATATTGATACTAAATAGTAATATAATACATAGAACAGGCCAGAAATGTATAATTCACATAACGAATCGTATTCTTGACTTTCATATTTTTTGATGAGCTCTGCACCTCTGTTGAATACAATAAATACGAATATAAAGAAAATATAAATACAACAATAAAGTTTATGATTTTTATGAATTTTAAATAGGAGTAACTGTGGAAAAATAACTTCAATAAAAACTTAAAACAAGTAAGAACGCTTGAGTCGGACAGCCTGACTACGAGAACCCATAAATTTTTTGTTTGAGCTTACATCTTTTCACACAGATGCATGCACACCTTTATGTATTTAATGATATAAAATATAAATATAATATAATATAACAGAATAATAAATAACAAAAAACCTTTCCTGATCAAAAGAAAAAATTCTGTTACCGTAACACCACTCTGTCTCGTTCAAAATCTGTGTGCACACATATAGAGCAAATAATTGCTATTGGTGCTAATAAAGTTGGATATGTACATTTATTCTAAAGAATTTACCGACAGTATTTACAAAAAAAAAATAGTTTGTCGCAAACATGATAAGGCTAGAGACCAACCGTTTCCAATTAAAAAATCACTTTTTCCCAACTCATACTATTCCGCCCCTTTCTACATATCGATTTCAGTGAAAAAGACGAGAAGAAATATCATGGAAACAGGATATGTTTATCGAATATCAAAAACAAACTCGACATACGCGCTGTATAAGAGTACCTTCGTTTAAAATTTGATGTCTCTAGCTTTTATAGGTTCTGAGATCGACGTGTTCAAACATACGGACAGACGGACGGACGGACGGACAGACAGACGAACTGGGCCAAATCAACTCAGCTCGTTGCCCTGATCAAGAATATATACACTTTGTGGGGTCTGCCACGCCTCCTTCAGCCTGTTACATGCTTTTTGCAAAACCATTATATCCTAATTTCCCATTGCATTTTTACATATATAGAGACATTGATCTCAGTGACAATGTCACCACTTAAGTAGCAGCGGGCAGAATTGCAACTTAATTGAAATTGCGAAACTAATAAAGCACAATGCACATATTTGAATGTATGTGTGCACACGTACAGGAAAATGATAGGCGCTTGGCGATTGCTGTTGCAATGCAATTGACATGCCAATTGACAAAATGTTTTCTTTAATAAGTTCTGTGTTATTAGGCGGATTTTGATCAAATTTTCAGCATTGAATTCTTATATCTTATAACAAATACTGTTTTTCCTAAAAAATTTAAATGTCGCTTTATTTGCAAGTGAACTTAAATTAAATAGATTTTGTAATATGTGGAATGGGTATCAAAAATAAAAAAAAATCTAAATTGAATTTTTAATATAAAAATCTATATGCTAAAATTAATGACTGTAACCGTTGACCTTTGTGAATATTTAAAGTCTCTAGCTCTAATAGGTTCTGAGATCGACGCGTTTATACATACTGACAGATAGACGGACGGACAGGGCTAAATCGACTCAGCTCGTCGTAAAGATCAAGAATATATATACTTTATGGGGTCTGCTATGACTACTTCTGCCCCTAGTATTTGAAATACGTTTTTTCCACTTTTGGGGCTAATGGGGGAGGTATCGAAAATTTAAAAAGTTTATTATTTGTATTTGCATCACAGAGACCCACAAAGTCAATTTGGTGTCTCTATATATTATGCTCTTTAAGTTATAGCTTAAAAACAAAGTCAAAACATCGATTGTTATCGATAATAAGGAAATAGGATGAGTTATCGAAAAAAAAATAAACTTATACTGCGTATCGTATACACGAATATATATCTAAAATTTAAAATCTCTAGCTTTTGTGGTTTACGAGATCACTGCGTTCATACAGACGGACGGACGGACAGTCGGACATGGCTAGATCGACTCAGCTCGTCGTCCTGATCAAGAATATATATACTTTATGGGGTCTGCCACGCCTCCTTCTGCCTGTTACATACATTGTCACAAAACCATTATACCCTGATTTCCCATTTTCAAAAAATAAAATAAAAACTTTAAAATGAAAATAGATCAAAATCACATGTATCACAATTATTCCATTGTTATCTTTAAATTAAATATTTGAATATTTTAGTTGCTTTTTAAAATGTATTACATGTCCATGCTATTTTTTCGTGTGGTCCCCATTTTAATTAAATTTGAACATATTTTATTTCAGCTAAAAATTTACATTGTGCTATCGAAATTTTGAGCACTCATTGATAAATATTGACAAATGCATATAAAAAGCAAATAATTGCTTGTGCCTGTAACATATTTATGCAGCATGCAATATACACTGTGCCACAACACAAAAGATCTGGGCGGCAATAACAAACAGACGGACAGAGAGAGAGACAAAAACAAAGACGTGGTCAGACAACATAGGCAAACAATGGCTGCAGCCGTAATACGCATGCATATTTCACTAGCATTCAGAAATTGCATGCGAAAAACAATAATAAACTTTTTGATTTCAATTAAATATAAAACAAAGTCAACAAGAACTGCACGGGCATATGTGAGGGCATTTTCCGCAAACAAGAAAATGATTTTTGTTGTATGGTGCGTATAAGCAATGTGGCAACATTCAATGCAAATACGATTGCAAAGCTGCAGCCGGAGCAGAAAAGGCTAAGGGTAAGTCAAGTTAATAGCTTTAAATAAATAAACAAAAGAAACTAAAATAAAACCTAAGCCCAGATAATGCCACTACATACAGTTTGAATCCATTAGCTGCAGCTGTTATTCACTAGCTCTCCATTTCACTCTCCACAACTGCAACTGTTTGTATGCGGATGTCTGTTTGCCAGCGGCTTAAGTAAAGCTACTTCCGGCTAAAATGCATTTAAAGCAATTAGCAATTGTAAGCGCCATAACAGCAACAACAGCAACAAGTACACAATATGACAATGACAAGGACAACAAGCAAAAAGCTCAAGGCAATGCAATTATGAATGCGTGCAAAACACATGTTCAGCAGCTCGAAATCCACTGAAATATGCCAACAATTTCGTTATGATTTGAATGCCAAAAATTCAGTTATCATATAATATGACTATATATATATATGTTCTACCAGCTGAGCTCCGTAGTTGCTAGGCATGTCTATAGCAATAGAAAACATGAAAGTTTCCTTTAAAAAAATGGGCAAACAGCATCAATGTCGTTGCTTACATTTGTTGCACGGGCAGCTAAAAATCTAGCTGCAACTGCAACTGCAACACCCACAACAAAAGCCAAACAACTGGCAGCAGACGAGCCAAAACGCTGGCAATTATAATAAGCTGGGCAAACTGGCAGCCAGCACTAAAAGGAACTTGTTCTATCACTCAGATAGCACTTACCACATACAAGCACACACACACACAGGCAACGTATCTCGTCGCTTGTATTTGTCTTTGGCAACACTTTTGTTTACTTTTGCACATTTCAGCAGCAGAAGCAGCCAAGCAGAACAACAGAAAGTGTAAGGATTCCAGCAAACAATTTCTACAAAAATAATCTTAAATATTTTAAAATATTTGTATTTTTGTTGCCTACTATAACAACGGCCAAAACTACAAAAATACTATTTCAATAAGCTTAAGTAAAATTTTTTTCTGAACTTAAGTAGCTCTTAGGCATTGTACTGCATTTCTCTAAATTTTCTAAGTTGTTTATGGGATTCCAATTTCAATATATGAAACTGTTCTTTTAAGCAGAAGAGAATTTGCATTGAGTAAAGTTATATCATATTGAACACCAAGGATAATATTTTTTTTTTTAATTAGCAGCAGCTAAAAGCAGTTAAAAAACTACTTGTGTTTTTTAAAATAGTTTCAAATTTTGTGCGAATTTCTAAGTATATTTAAAAGTGCAATTTTTATTTGAACATACTAATTTAATATAATAAATTCTAGCTTCTTTAACTGTAACAGTTACTGCTGTACCAGTAAGAAATATCCACACAATTTGAACGGAATGTAATGCAACCATTGCTTAACAGTAAAGTCCATTAAAGGAAGGTACTTTTTCTTTTTTTCTTTTTTGTCTGACTGCTATATTTTAGTATTCAGCTAAATATGAGAATATACCTCCGAGAGATATTGCTTTTGAGAACATCGTGCTACCTGGCGGGCTGGTAAATTTTTGGCATGTGCTGCTGCAAATGGATGGAATGGCGTGTGTACTGGGCATCCAGAGGCGCACAATTATGTGGAAAAGTGCAAGCCGAGACAGGCAGACAACAACTGGCATCAGCAGCAGTAGCATCAGCAACAATGCAAAAAGACAACCATTGTAATAACAATTACAAGTACAACCAAAGCAACAACAACTACAGGCAACCCTTGCACTTGGGTATCCTTGAAGTCCATTGCTTGCAAGAACTTCAGCTAGGACTTCGCTCAGCTCTTCACACTGCTTTGGCTTAGAGTCTGGCTGCATCGTTTGCTGCCAGTTTGTTGCTATTCAAGTTTAATTAACCTAAAAGTGCTTGCATTATTTAATTTTATTTTGTTTCCCTTGTTGTTGTTGCCTTTCTGCTGAGATGGACACTAATTTAGTTGAAAGCAAAATTTCATTAGCACTGAAAATGTCGCGTGTGAAAATATTTATCTTAATTCCATTGTTTTTGTGCAGCGCAACTTGCAGTCAGTCCTATTGTTCTTTAATGCACAATATATAAACAGAAACTTATGCTGAGAAATAGCAAATAGTTTATCTATTCAAATCTCTGCTCGGCATCCTATGTATCTTTAATGTTCATCGCATTTTCAATGATTAGAAGGAAGTAAACTAAAATTATTATATGAATAAAGAGCAAATTAGAGTGAGAGCAGAAGATTAAATAATGTGCCTAAGCGAGAGAGAGAGAAAGTCAATTTATCAATATACTAATTCTTATCCAAGCATAAAATATTAGACTTTAATTAATTATAATTGCATAGCAGGACTCCATTATATTCCAGAATATCAAAATGTAATATAGACTTTAAGAGTATTTGGTACAAATGGCCAAGTTTATCAACTAATAAAGCAGCTTAAGTAAAGTTGTGAGCGAATATTATGCTGCACAGTCCGGCCTAATTATCGTAAAGTATAAAATGTATATATATACTATATATAACCTATATATAACCTACTTAAGGGAATAGATGTGACAAATAAGTGCATTGTATCGTAAGCAATACTTGAAATTATACTTTGATACTCCGGTTACTTAGCTAGCAGCATCCTGAGGCATCCTTCAATCAGGCAACAAAGTGTAGTGTCCTCTAAGCAAGATAAATTGATACACTTGATAAAAGTTTGATTTCCCTTATGAGCGCAGGCATTTCAGTGCCAAGCGATTGCTCAGCATTTGAAATGTATCTGGAGGAAGCGCTGACAGTTGCCAGCTTCCCTTCTGCAACTCTGTGTCTGTATCTGTGGGTCTGCAGCATGCAAATTATATTTTCGCGCTGGCGCTTAAGAAGGAAATGAAATCAGCAGAAGTTGCACTAAAAATTGGCATCAAGTCAAAGTGCGTTCCGGGCCGTATTGCTTGACTGATACAAAATAGCAACCAATTGGCAAACTTATATACGAAGCTGCATTCGATTGCAGCATTTGTATGGCTTGAATACAAGTATGTGTATGTATGTCTGTTGCATGCCCCCAACAATGCCACTTTCATGCTGCTTGGCTGCTCAATCATAAAAAATTTGATTTTCATGCGGCACTTGCCGCACTTCACTCCAGCTGCTACAGGAAGCGGGTGTGCTGAGGGTGAAGTCACGATGCCAGGCAAAAGCGGTAAAAAATTTCATATACATGGAAGCACATACGCACATTTTGGTGAGGCGCTCGCTGCATGACACTGGGTCTTGTCAATTGGCAAGCTACTTGGCATCGTGCATTATGTGTGGGGTGGGAGGAAATGGGTTCATAAAAGCCAACACTGAAATATTTGGCTATAATTCCCTTAAGGGCTTATTGCAAGTCAAATATGAAACCATTTAAACAAAAATTGGAAACTAAACGCTATTTCAGAGAGAAGAGGAACTGAATATGTAACGTACGAAAACTGTAGCATACTTTTGTGGGCTTCAATATGAGAATAAATGAAAATTTTTAACGTCAAGTTGCTAATTTTTATTTTTCAAATACTTTTTTGTCTTTATGTAAGCCTTGTAAAAAAATTAAATATTTCAAACACATACAGTTAGAAAATTATTAAAAAATAAAATAAAATAAAGTCTGAAAAAATTGTAACCTAACTTAAAACCATTTAAAATAATAATATATATAAGCTTATTGTCTAGAAATCCATTATATCAATAATAAATAAATAATTTTTTATTGTTAAGGTAATTATCTCTTTCAATTAGCATTTGGAATATTATTGTTTATTTTATATTGCGCTATTTATTTTCTCTTTTTTTAATTTTTCCCCTTGCATATGGTGCTGGCAATACAAAAATTAATAAATATTTTATGCTGCAATCAACATTAGACATAACGACCTTAACAACGGGGGTTGAGAGTCTCCTTTAATCACAGATACTCGTATCTGCTGCTATCGCGGATGCTTCTGCTGCAGCAACAGTCACATTAGCAATAAGCAGAAATTGCTATAAAGCTGTGCACACTCAAATACACACAAACATACACACAAACATACACACACACTCGCTCACACAGCAAGCAGACACATGCTACATGCAATCTAGAAACGATTCTAAACAAAAGAAATCCGCTTTCATAATTTCCCCATGGAATGCACATTCTTTTTATTGCCACTAAGCGACCAACGTTGAAATAACAATGCAAACAGACTCGGCACACGCACATACCCTCGCAAACACACACACATTTACTAACACACAGCGCCAGTCCGACTCTCGGCTCAATTACAATTGCAATTGTTTGCCTGAATGCGTTTTGGCTTAGCGCTGTTCGCCGCACGGCCGCATTCGCAAATGCTGAAGCCATTTTAAAAAATGATGTTCGCCCTGGCTTATCCGCGCTGCTTATGCCACATCCCCAACCTCTGCCATTGCCCGTTCCTATTTCAGCTATTTTCACTCATTTCGCGTCAATTTGGCGCGATTTCGACTTTAATCAATGTGCACGAGGCTAAAGCCTCAAAGCAGTCTAATCGCAGTGGCATTGACTGCTTGAATGGTTACAGGGTGTTCTTCTCCTTGTTGCCTTTGTTATTCTCGATAAGATAACACGATAACAACAACGAAGAACTGAAGGTTTATATATTGAAAAGAGGGGAATAATAAGGTTAACAAATCAATGAGTTGTATAAAATATTATATGTAAGTTAGAGTTTTTTAAATTCAAGCCAATTCCAAAAATATTTTGGTCTTAATAAATCTTATTCGGAATATGCTATTAAATAAAAAACGCACTAAACGATCTCTAAACAGGCCAGGAAAAAAATTAAAATTTGAAAATTTAAATATATTTATTAACTTTATGTTTCTGAAACCCATTTAAATTTGTTTTGAAATATAAAATTATTTCTAAAACTAATTTCTTGAAGTATCTAACGAGTTTACAGATAATTAAGACACAATTATATAAATTTATTTATGGTTTTTGAAAAAGTTTCATTTTTTGCTTGGCTACCCGATTAAAATACTATTATGTATAGTATGAATATTTCTAAAACTTATTTCGATTTCCATTATTTTGAGAAAAGTACTAATATTTCAGTACAAATATAAGTATAATAATAGTTTTTACCGACTCTTTCAAAATATTCTACATATTTTATCAATTATTGATAAGCAACTTTAACATAAATATGTATAAGCTCACACTTAAGCCTTACTTTAAATATTATTAAGCTGACGCAATGACATATCTTGTGATTTATGCCCAATGACGCGCGCATCAAAGTGCTTATGAAAATATTGCGCATACGTCGCGTTGTCAATCAAATTTTACTGTATTGACGCTGTTCTGTAATTTATGCAAATGCAAAAATGTTATAAATTGCACGTCTATGTCAGATACACACATACACTCACACACACGTACACACTTATATATAAAATGCATTGCTATTCAAACAAGGAGCCACAAATAAATCAATTGGCTGCGTATACGCAATGCAAAATCTGATTAGAGGCAGCAAACAGCAATCAAAATGTGTGAGAACGTATGAGAATGTGTGTGTGTGTGTGCATTTTTATCATTAGACGGCAGTTCAATGGCCCAATGGAAAATCTGTGCCAGCAGTTGCAGCATAATTGCAGTTACTTAGGGGACTCCCACTGTGTCTGTATGTGTGCTAAGTGTGTTAGTCTAATAACTCCTTGGTTGCAGCTACAGTTATTAATAATCCACCCACTCGAATCAAGTGCGGCTCAGACTTCTACTTCTGCTGTATAGGCAGCTGGCTGGGCGTTTTTAATTTTCCACAACGCTGCGCAAAGAAATAGTTTCGGTTTTTCCGCTCTTCTTGTTTTTTTTGTTTATCTTTCCGTCTACGGGTAACTAGTTAAGTCGCTGATAGTGGTAGTTGCTGTTGTAGCCAGTCAAGTGTCTCCCCTGGGATTCATAAGTTTCTTTTTCGGGCTGCGTTTATGAAGCTTTTGATGTTTGCGCAACCAAAGGGAAACACAAAAACAAAACGTAAAACCTCAAGACAAAATCTCTGCATAGTTTTGCCTTACTTCTTTTTTCATTTATTTCCTGTTGTTGTGCTCATCGATGCGGCAATTTAATATCAACTGGTTCGCTGATGCATTCAATTTGGTTTCTGCCCATTAATAAATATTAAAATATATACAATATGCCAGTCCCCAGTCTACTCTTGAATCCTTGTAATAATACACACATAAATAAGCTGCATTAGTCCATTTTGTGGCTTTCTATGCTCATGTGGATTTTGTGGCCTAGCCGCACGAACACAAAACTCTTTGTTCTCTCTGTTTAAATTGAAAATTATATAATTCATTCAAGAAGAAGCAAATTTCTGCCAAGCCAAATGTATGTATATGTTAATCTGTCTGCCTGATCGCTCTTTGTTGAATTTGTGGCTGCGCAGCTGATAATGGATTTGCCTTCTGTTTGTAATCAATGGGAAACGCAATTGTTGACCATTTGCCATTATAATTGTTGCTCAATCAAATGTATTGCATTTGATGTACATGTTTGGCATTTTGACTAGATCTCCATGTGGTACTCTGACTAAGCTGCTTTTGCTGTAGCTTAAACTCCCACTTGATTGGGCACTGCGCATAATTTGATAAGGCATAACATCTGAGCGACCTCTTCAACCACTCGTGATGACAAAACCAACTGCATTCATCCTATGACTGGCAGCCAGTGCATGTGAATGACTGCTGTTGGCATTGTGTGCAGCTTGTCTAGTCACAAAATAAGCGTAATTGCTCTGCACTTTTTCAAAATGTTTTGTTCAGCCATAAAGCAACAACAGCGAGACGCTAATTAAAACCGTGCAGAGGTTCAACAACTCCAAGTAGCAGCAAAGTAGCTTAAATAAATATATTTAAAGATGAGGTTCCTTGAAATAAGAATTAATGAGGGAATATGAAACAAATGGACTAAAGGCGAAAAAATAAAAATAGTTCTCTCATATATTTAAAGAGCTTTAGCAAACACTCAAATAAGAAACACATATTTAGAATGTAAAATATACAAATTAACTTGAAATGGGGAGTAATGACAGAGGGAGAGTATCAAAACAGCTCGAGCTTACTGATTATAGCTCAACAATAAACGAAAAGATTTATAATTTCAGTTCAAAATAAAAATATTTATATACATACATATTTATATCAAGTAAAAACAATTTATCTGCGTTCTCCAAGTACTATATATTTATATATATATATCGGGGAGTTAATGAGATTTTAGAGTTATGAAGGCTCGATGGTTGTATTTTCTTCCGTCTTGTCACTAATAATTGTGCAGCATCTAACTGTACTATTTCATAGACATTTATCTGCATTCTTGTCTCTCTCACTCTTCTTCACACTGAGCCACACTCGACGATAGCACATACTGTCGTCGCACTCTTTTAGAGTTCTACAACTTCACTCAGATTAGGAATTATTCGCCTCTAAAACTAGGTCCCTACTTAAAAATGTAAGAAGTACCCAATTCTATCTCCGACATATATAAATATTTAATAGTTTTTCCACTAGTCCAGATAAAAATAATTTGTCCTTTAAATAGTTGAGAATGTTATATATGTATTTTTGAATTGTCATTAAATTATTTATAATTAAACGATAAATTTTTGTATTCCACCTTTGCCTGAAGCTTGTTTTAACCTCTTTAACAAACCATTTCTCATACCATAACTAAGGGATTACCCCTAGTTTATAAGCCTATTCCCCTTGTACAACCAACTGTCAGCTATTCATGCCAAACAATTAAAGTACTTAGACGCGTCAGCAGCGGCATGGAGCCCTCTAAATATTCAAAGTGCAACTTGTCACTGACATACAGAAACCCCCATACGCTACCTCATACCCTATAGAAGTTCAGGCATACTGTTTGTTTGCGGTGCACATGTGTTTTATGTGCGTCTGCCTGTCGACTTGTCACTTACTTTTGATTTCCTTCCCGTCTCGACGCGACTGTTTGCAACTGTGTTGCTGCCTTGAATACCCTCTACATAAAAATTAAAAGAAGAAGTAGAAAATTTTCATTGATATTTGAATATATATACAGTATGAGAACTCTATTGACTCTATTTTAAAAGAGTATTTAGAAAATATAAATACTATTAAACATATTCGTATGAAATCAAAAACAAAACCTTTATGTTATACTTAATAAGCACACAGGGTATCTTCTGTGCTAATGCTTCTAATCTACTTTAATTCTATATCTTTTTTTTAACAGTTCTTATGTATCGCAGCTTGTGTTTTCCCTTGCCAAAATTGTCTAGCTTTGATTTATGCCACACACATGCATTGCATACTTTCTGGGGCGCAACTGTCTGCCGTTCTTCTTCTTGTTTATTGTTGATTATTCTTTTTTTTGGGACTCTTTCTTTCATTTTTTCTGTCATTCTGTTTGGATGTTTTCGTTTTTTTTCTGTCTGTTAGAAATTAGATTTGCTTTTTTGCCTTATGCCTTTTCAGACTAAACAAACAACAACAACAACAACATGTCGTATATTTGTTGACGACTGGGAATTAAAAACGTGTTTCCCATTGCTCACGCATACACGTGTGCGTGTCTGTGAGTGTGAGAGAGCGAAAGATTATGCAAATGGGGCTTTTATGAGTGAAACAGTTAAGTGATTTAACTAAAGCGTTTACACATAGAGCCTAAGCACACTTTCCGCAATTTGGCATATTTTGGCTATTTATTTAATAGCTGGTAATAATTGTGTGTCCTATTAGCTATTTAAAAAATGTTGAAAATTTCTAAAAGAGGAAAGGCACAATGAAGCCTTTTACGCAAGGAACATTACTCATAAATAAAGCCAACAAAGTTTTCAAGGCTTTAGCTTAAAATGCTTTTGCTTAAAGATCATTTATGAAATATTCTCTCATTAACACGGGTTACAAAAATTTTGTAATTAAAATGATTAAAGTAAAATATTACTAACATTATGACATATTATAGCAAATTGATTTAATTCATTCTTGCCTTAGAGTGGTTTTTAAGACATATGTAGTATATATATATATATTTATTAGGAGATATATATTACTTTTAATCTGTTTTTATATCAATCAAATTGCTAAGTGTCGTCTACTTGTTTGATTGCTTAAAAAAGATACATAATTTTTCGTGCATACTTTCGGGCAGACTTAAAAATATAAATCAAAGAAAATTTTTCTACCATTAGATAATAGGAAAAACAGATTGTCGAGCTGGTTTCGCAGAAAACAAAGCGAAAAGAAACAACAAGAGAGACACAAACAGCGCATTCAGATAACAATTAAATTACAACAACAACAACAGAAGGAAAGAAATCAGAACAAGTGTTAACTGCAGCAAATGTGCAATAACTTTGGGAAAATAACGAGGCATTGTTTTAGAGCTCCCAGTGAAGCGATTTTGAAAATGGAGCACGTCTTCAATGCAATCGCCCCCCAAGCACGCCCAGCTCTAAGCTCGCATATTACGTATACGTCCGGGTGGCCAAATGGATGGGCGGTAGAGGGGTGATGGGTTGGGGCTCAAACGTTTCGAGCAATTAGCGTGTGCCACAATCTCGGCAAAAGGCTAAAAGGAAGCTGCAAATGCCAGCCGAGATGCACACGCACACATGCGCAACGAGCAAATGAATTGCCAAG
Source organism: Drosophila gaucha (assembly GCA_035045545.1). Taxonomy (NCBI): domain Eukaryota; kingdom Metazoa; phylum Arthropoda; class Insecta; order Diptera; family Drosophilidae; genus Drosophila; species Drosophila gaucha. Next base: position 970,751 of record JAWNOY010000342.1, read on the forward strand.
CTGCGTGTGTGTGTGTTTGTGTAAATGGGTATATGGGTATGTGATTCTTAATGAATGTTTCTATATCTGGCTTGGGAAAGGGTGTGTGCGTGTGTGTCGTATAGATTGCACCCAATACAAAGGCAACTTGTGTTCGCTGCTAGAATAACTAAATAATTTTAAGCTCATAAAGCAAGATTTAACTTATAGGAAATATATAAGCTGTTAAATTATGCAAATCGATTTATGCTAACACATAAATGATATTATATAATTAATATAATTTATTAATATACATAATTTCATAAATTGTTTAAGTACTTTTTATAATTCATGCATATGCCCCATTTTGGAACTAACTTTTACTGAGCTGCCCTAAGACAATTGTTACAAGCTTCCTGTTTTATGTTAAAGAAACTAACACACGCACATAAAAGCACACACACACACATACAACAATTGCTGTGAAGCCACAGTTGGTTGATGGTGCTCCATAAAGGAACATAAGCCGCATTGCAACACACACACATACACGCACGCGCACGCACACATGTGGCATTAACTTTTTCGTTATATTAATTGCCAACATTTGAACTTTTATTCAATTTACGGGCTGAAGCAGAAACTGCAAAGCCAATTGCCGCTGCGTTCCAGCAAAAAGAGCAGAGCAGTTGAATAGGAGGCGAGCAATGACTGTGTGTGTGTATGTGTGCGTGTGAGTGCATGCCCAAGCACTCCACTGGCAGACATTTTCTTTGTCTTGCAGTCAAGTCTTGACTCTCGACTATCTATCTCTGTGTGCGTGGTCGTCTGTGTAAAACAAAGCCGAGCAGCCAACATGGCGTATTAGCCATATATGCCCATTCGGGGTCTACGGCCAGCTATAAATACATGTCATGTCTGCCAACTGCTCGACACCCTATACCCTTTTGAAAATTTATGTGGAACCGCTCGGGTTATGCGGGTTATTAGAAGATTCGTGATTTTAATTTTAGCCACGCGAAAAGGTTAATTGCCATTAAACTTAAAATGTTTTATGCAAAGAGATTGGGGTGAGGGGTCGCATGTGCTAAATGTTTTATGCATAACTAGCTTTAATGTTCGTTGCGGGAATTGTCAAGATTTTATGTGCATTCGGGGTGCCATAAAACTTTGCTAGGCAGCAAGAATATCAGCTCAACTACATCACTACATCTGCCAAACAACATCAGGCCCCTAGGTTGAAGCCAAATTTCTTAACATAATTTCATATTTTCTTGCTTGCATACAAAAAACAACAAACTGAAATAATAACAAATATTAAAACTTATATTTATTTAGAGGGTAAAATCTTAAGACTGTTGCTTTATTAACTTTTCCGCAACTGAATGCGTAAGTAAAATGTTAGCAACTCGTGGGTACTTTTTAAAACTAAAGATAATGTGGGAAGAAAGGGGACCAAGGCCTATTCACTATGTAATGCATTTGCACATTTTGGGGCATGGAGCACAATATAAAAATGTGAAAATAAATATAAATAAAATTTATGTGCAAAAATAAACGTATGATTTGGCTTTTAGTGGAAAAACTTTTATTAAAGCTCAATTTTTCTAATAAATATTCTAAAATAAACTAGAATCTCTACCAGATTTCCACTTTAGCTATACAACTTTGGCAGATGTAGTTTTCTCCTATTTGCCATGCTACAAAGAGTCGGATGTATATATTTTTTTCCAATTTTGTAGAATCAGTTGAGCTTAAGGTATTTGTTAAGTTTTAAATTTCTAGGTATAAAATACAGTTTATACCGATTTGGCACTCCCCCAATGGATGTTCTACCTCTTAAACTGTAGAAAATATACTTTTACGCGGTTTGCCACGCCCCAATTGACATAGCTATATATACTATATATTTTTATATGGACGTGGGATACACAAGTATATGGTCCACATTTCAAATATCGGATTTTAATAACGTCGAATTTTTCCCCCTAAATGATTTTTTAAAACCTTTAAAAATTACACTAACATAAATTTTTCACAAAAAAGATATTATTTTATTGCAGATCGATCTTTTATAAAACCATTTCTAACCATCAAATTCAAACACATTTTATTATAATTTTTTCCAGAGTGTGAAAGAAATTTAATAGTAATATACTTGTGAATAAAAATTATTGCAGGACTAAGAATTTACAGTAAATGGAAAAAATGTATTTTGATATCGCGTTTTCTGTCATCAGTTCTTTTTATAACTACATTTTTTATTGGAAGAAATTGTTTTTCATGTTTATTTAGTTGGAAAAAACCCGTTTATATAAAGAGCTTTCAGCGTTAATGTTTTTGTTATTTTAAATATAATTGTTCTTGTGAAATATGTGAATATTTTATAAAAAGATGTTTATTTTTCATTAAGTTCTTCTCTTAACTATTTTATTTGTAATTTTCATACAAACTTACATTTTTTTCCATGTTTATTTCGCGTATATTAAAACTGGATTCAACAGCGCGACTAACTTTTAACAATAAATCGCAATCAATGTGCAGATAATTAAATTTTATAGAGTGCAACAAAGTGTCCAAGAGGCTAATCAGGGCATTTTTCACAGGCTTCTGCACATATTTGCTATTGATAATTAAATTCGTTTCGCTGCCCGTGCCAATCAAATACTAAATTTAGTACAAATTCTAAATATAATGAAAATCGCATATGACACTAAAATGCATTTAATTGCTCATTGCATTGTGAACGCTTTGCCTAATAAAACTGTGCATATTTATTGAACTCTCTTTTTATTACCAACATAAGAGTTTTTTATTATAGTTAATAAAATGAATAATAAGCCACTCAGCTGTTGTTGTTGTTGTCTGTTTTATTATTCAGTGAAAATCAAAGTTTATGAGCTTGTAATTCATTTCTAAGCGCGTCATTTTATGTTAACTGCAATTCAATGTACAACTTTTCACCATTCATTTAACACTGATAATAAGCCATTTGCGGCCATCAGCCATTGCACTATGGTCAAAAAGTCCGATTTTTTGGCATAAAGTCCAGTTTTGAAGCTAGAATCATCAAATTGTACACACATATATGTCAATTTATTCTAGAATTTCGGATTTATTTTATTTTTTCAATTGGACCACGCCTTTACTCCCCTCCCCCAGTACCAATAACCTACCTATAAACAGCACATTTTTAAATGTTGGGTCGTTGACTAAAACAATATAAATTTGCATGTCATGTGTTTGCCAACTCTGAAAAAATAGGTTGGTGGGTCGGCGGAGATGCTGCCTTTAGAAAGCTTATCACTTCTTGTGGAAGGTTGGAAAATTACATACTGCAGCTTCGTTATTCCAGTTTCCAACAAAAATGCCAATGCTTCTTCCGGGGTAAGCGGGATCAACTCATTATGGATCAATGATCCTTCTCTCACAACTTTCAACACCTTCACCAATTCACCTTCTTTCACTTTCTTCGCAGAAACTGATGTGGCATGCAATAAATATGGCGCGGAAAAATTTTGGTAATTTGGCAAATATTTATTAGTGTGGCAGATGAAAACTCGAATTTGATCTTTTAATCGATCAAGCTCCGACGCTGAGAATTTTACAAATACTTTAATGTTGGCTTCATGTATAGATTGAAGACAAATAATCTGCATACGGCTCCTTGGGGCGTAGCAACTTGGTAAAAACCAAGAATCAAAAATTAACAAAGACGTTATTTAAAAACTAAAGATATTTTTAAAACAACTAGAAGCGCTCTAGTCGGGACTGCCCGACTACGAGATCCCCTGAACCTTTGTTCGAGGTTGCATTTTTACACACTTACAGAAATTTATGAATGCAAAAGTAAAATAAATTTATTTTTGAACAAAAAATGTTGACATCAGCGGGATCTGCCATCTCTAACCATTACACCACACTCTTCATATTGTCCTGGGTGACAAATACGCAACTACAGTAGCAGCGGCGAGAATTACAAGTAAACTAAAATTGCGATTGAACAAATTCATAGAATAACGCATACATTTGAATGTATGTATGCACACGTATAGACTGTGTGCACAGTGTGCACTGCACACGTATTGGCGCTCGCTGCCGCGTGTTTTTACCGATTGACAAAATGTTTTGTTAAATACTTTTATGTTACTGAACAGATTTGAATAAAATTTTCAGCTTAATTCTTTCATTTTACTAAAAATACTGTTTTAATTAAAAAATTTCAAAAAAATAAATTGTAGCTTTGATAATTTTTGGTTTGAAAAATTTAAAACTGATGTTTGTAAAATGTGGGGCCTTTATCCAAAATTATAGAAAAGTCTAAAAAAAAATAGAAAGTGTATTTTATTTACAAGAAGTTAAGTACAAAGTTTGGTGATTGTAGCTAAAAAGATGTAAAAAATTTGGTCCGAAAACTGAATCTTGATAACGTTTTTAATGGATATCAGTGAAACAAAAAAAGTTATAGAATATCAAAAACAAACTCTATATGCGCGCTGCATACATGGACCTTCGTGCAAAATTTCAGGTCTCTAGCTTTCATAGGTTCTGAGATCGATGCATTCATACATACGGACAGACAGACGGACAGGGCCAAATCGACTCAACTCGTTGCCCTGATCAAGAATATATATACTTTGTGGGGTCTGCCAAGCCTCCTTCTGCCTGTTACATACTTTTTGCAAAACCGTTATACCTTGATTTCCCATTTTCAATGGGTTCAGGGTATAAAAAATTGGGAATATGCGCTTATTAAGCATCGCAGAGAAGTATGCATATATCTATTATTCGGAGAGACTTATATGTATAAACATTAAGTTTTCACGGAAGTCGGCCCAGTTATCGTTATTTTTAGAATTTATTAAAGGCTAATAGTTTTCATGCTATCCTATCCTATTCCTAATAGTATAACTCCAAACTTATATGAGCTATATATTTTATTATATGGCTTACAGAATCGCCATCGATGGTACGACAATAAAATTTAGCTCGCCTGCTATATGAAGGCATATGTGAAGATATTTTTAGTTGAACTAGAGCAAAATAAGGCCAACAATTATATTAAATTGAACCATTCAAAACTAACTTCATGAATGTCAAAAAATTACATGAAAAGTTAAGCTTATTATATAAAGTTAGCTCGAATCGTAAACCTAAGTTTGCAGTCCCAATTTTGAACCAGGTAGTTCATAATCCCACAGTAAATAGCATTTGTACACAAAGCATATGATTTAATGGAAGAGTCAGATTCCAATATATACAAGTCCTACTCCTTTCAGCTTGACTCACTTTATAGAAGCCATTTTCCACAAACTATAGAAAAACGACATTTTGGTCACTCTTCGCCATCAGTTTTGGCTGGGAGCTCACGTAAATCTAAGTTTAAATGTGTGTAATAAACAAGAAGCCGTTATTGCTTGCAGCTGGGCGGTTGGACGCCTGTTCAAGGCAGGTAAAGCAACTTTCACCTCGACCACGCCTCTTAACTTTGTTTTCCTTTGTTTTTTGCTTGCTTCTTTTTTTAAATAACAGCGAGAAAAGAGCTTGCAATAAAGTTTGTTTCAGGCTCGCCCACAACAGCAGCAAATGGGGGCAGGAGTGTTTGCAGAAACGCCTAAGCAAACATTGCATACTCTTAGGCGTGCGCCCAGCCCACACGTTTACCGTTAAGTTCGTGTTGTGTTAACGCTGTGGTACCGCCGTGTTTGCCCAGTCTGTTGACGCACCCACACACACAGACACAAGTGGGCGACAGTATCTGCGGCCATGTTAAAAGTATTTTGATTTAGAAAATGTAAATTTCCGCTGACTTATGCACAGGTAACAATACAAAGGCATGGGACAGGTGCTGCGTTGCCGTTGGAGACAAACATTGTTGGTCTGGCAACAAGTTCCTTTTTATTGCTTACCAAATGAGCTGCAGCTATGCTGGAACGGCCCCTTTAAAAATGCACTCTTCATCTGTCGCCTGACGACGCCCACACGCCCACAATGTGCGTGCGATTAAGTCTTCCCAACAAGCGTTTATCACAAAAAGTGCGCATTTCTGTATTCGACACGTTACGTGATTTGCAATTTTGCAATTTTTCCGAGAGCCGAAAATAAAGTTCCGCCCGCAACAAGACATTCAAATGCGGTTGTCCAAGACCGAAGAGGTGAGAATCAAACCCATTTGATTTTTCAGCTCGTTTATTTGATTTTCAAACACACGGCTACAGTGAACGCTGACTAAGACAACTAATGGATATATAATACTATAATATATAATAATCATTATACATATTTACTAAGCTATTAGAAAAAAAAACTATTGCTTATAAATTTATTTTTATGTCTATTTATATTGCTTATTTACTATTTATTTCTTACATTATTTTCAGCAATATTAATTATTATAAATAACTGTTATTTTATATTATATTATAAAAAGAACTTTTACTAATAAATAAATGTAAGTATATGTTGTATATGTATATAGTTAATTAACTATTTATTTTATTATTTTCAGAAACTGTCGTAGCAGTTGAGCTTAGCGATATATCACTGTACCGCTGTCAGCTGATTTGGTAGCAGTTTTTCTGGCTTGTTTGCGCGCTGGCAGCGCACATTTGTATTGCATTTTATTTACGAGCTGCTGGGACTGTTGTAGTTGTAGTTGCTGTTTCTGCTGCTGTTGCTGCATTTGCCATACGCGATATACGCTTCCTGTTCTGATACCTTAACTTTGTATATCCGTTATTTCTTTAGCATTTCTTGAGTATTTCCTTAGCTGTGATTTCTATTTTAGCAGCTGCCAGCTCTCCGCTGCAAGCCAATAAATATTTTTCGCGTTGCACGCGATTTTCCCTCCCACTCCCCCTCATTGTCCGCACTGCCCTTTTATCGTGCAGTGTGGCGGTACGTGTTTGTGTTCGTGTCTGCCGCCATTGTCTGACACACAATTTAATGTGTTTACCAGATAATCGAAAGCTCGAAAGCAAGACGCTTTCTCCGGTTTTATTTGTTGCATCCAGCCTGGAGGCAGCTGTACTCGAGACATTGTTAGCCGTATCTTAAAGGATTTGCGAATATATATATATATATATATATATACATGTATCTATTACAGCTTATATTCATATATGCATATGTATATTGTGTGCATTTTCAAATATTTAGCACTTAATGAAGTTTGCACAAATTGCAAAGTTCTATAAATTATAGTGGCTCGCAGACTCAACTATTAATTAAGCACAGGAAATGTAAGTGTTGCAGCAATTTACACGCTTTAACCAAAGAAAAAAATAAGTTGCTAAACGTTACAATTTTTCAAAAATACCCTGTAAATGAAAATGAAAATATATCAGATATAGTACTCATGCCGTTAGCTTGAAATTGACTATAAAGAGATTGGATCGGGATTTTCGCGAATCCCGCGGGACCTGAAAAAAGTTTAGGGATCGGGCGGGATGGGAAAGGCTCTAAAAAATGAGAGACAGTCGGGATAGGTTTTTGAAAATTAATTCTTATATAGCCCATGTTAATTTTAGGAAAAGTTCAAAAGTTGTAATCTTTTGGCAACCCTGCAATGAATTGCCGTCGTTACACATGCTTGCTAGGAAGGTACTCAATGTTCCAACATCTTAAGAAACGAGTGAGAGGGTGTTTTCTACTTCCAGTAGAAAAGTCTCATGGAGGGCAGTAGGAGGGCAAGTCTCATGGGACAAAATTTTAGGAAATAATTTTTTTTTTTAATGTTTATCTAATATAAGGATTCTAAATGTAAAACAAAATGACGGATGCGGAAAAATTAAAAATTTTCGGGACAACCGGACGGGAAAAGCAAAATTGATTTCGGGGCGGGCAACTTCTTTCCCGATCACATCTCAAGACTATAATGAACTATAGTGACTTTAATTATAATGACCTTATTGAATCATGATAATTATTATTGTTATCATCATTCATCATGATCTCAATACATTATCATCATCATTACTACTAATATTATTTTTATAAGCGGAGATACGCAGAGATCCAACTGATCCAGCACAATAACAGCCTACAACGCCTATAATAGCTCCTAAGATTCTTCTCAAATAGTTTTATTTATTTTATTGCTGGTTTTTATCTTAGACTCTTTAGCGCATTTATATCTGGATCTTAACTTAGAATGGAAGCTGAATGCCTGTATTTAGTTTTTATATGAAATTTTTAAATATATATTGAAAGGAATGTTTATATAAATTACTTAGAGTATTTCATATTCGAGAGGCCAAGGCAAATATTGCTCTGTGATTAAACTCGAATTTTGCAGTGGCAGTTGCCAACAGGCAAGAGGCAAATAATTAGTAGAAGGTACTACAACACCTGCACCAGGTGCTCATGTGTGTGTTTGATTTGGTTGGCTTTATCGTAGTTGAAAAGTTGCTTATTTCTTGCTGCAACGGCAACAGGCAAAAGGAAATTGCTGCTGTCTGCACACGTGAAGGGCCCCGAAAAAAGGAAACTTAACTCACGCTTCGTATACGTAATGTTCAGGAGGTGTAAGTGGTGTAGTTCAAAGGCCCTGTCAAAACGGAAACGGAAATGCCACTGCATTTGGCTAATTTGATTGCTTATTGTCAGCGCTCTTTTTATGCCCATCGCATGCTACAATTACATAGTCAAATATATATAAAGATAGTTTTATGGCTCGGTTTGGGGAGCTCCAACTTTTATCATATGGCAAATATTTTGCTTGCACTTTTATTGTTTACCATTTGTTTGGTTGCAAAAGTTGGCACTTCAAATGAAAATGGGCTACAAAAAAAAAAACTGGGAAAATCCAACTATTGAGCATTGTTTCACTTTTGTTTAAATGTTTGCTTGTTGCATTTTAGCATTGAGCGGGGGTTCGCTTTTTGCCAACATTTTCGTAATGGGAAAAGTTTTTGGCATGACCAAAAAAAGTGACTTCTGTCTGTTGTCTGTTGCCTGCTGGCTTGTTAGTATTTGTCCTTTAGCTGAGCTTAAATTTGAGGAATTTGACTTTTAATTAGACTAGGAGGTTAATAGCAGTCGGATGCACATGTTTGTAGAAGAATAAAAGCATAAATTCCTATATGTGAAATTGTCAAGATATATAAGACTTTGCAGGTTGCAGGAGTTGAGTTTATAAAAAAAAAACTGATAAAAAAGTTATTAATCCTTTGGTTTCAGCTACGATTCAAGCCTTTTTGCTTGTTCATTTGCATAAAAACTTAACTCTGTTACTTTGATCAATCTATTTCCTAACATATTCGACACATATCTGTTCGAGAAGCACATCACAAACATCATCATAGTTTTTAGCTTCAACACATTCGAGTAGCACGCATAATAATGTCAGTTAGAACATTTCTTATCATAAACCATTCCCTGCAGGTGCAAAAATGTGTCAGTTGCTTGATGGTTGCCAATAACCTGTCTGCAATTTAATTAACATGCAACATGTTTGTTGTTGGCAGCAAAAGTTAAGCATATGAGACCGAGCGCCCCTATTAATATTGTGCATACCCGCCGTGGGCCACACAGCTGCCACATTTTGAGTTGCAAATGAACAGAAACTGTGTTATTTTCAAGCTGTAGCGCTGCAGCGAAAAATTAATTTGCAGCCAGCAAGCATTTTCGACAGAAGAGCCGGAGAATGGAAGCGAGTGCGGGGCGGGAGTCCAGGCACAAGGACTTGGCAGCCAAAACAAGCCGCATTAATTAGTGGCCAAGGACACGCTGCTGCACATTTTTCTTGCTGCCAGGCGCCATGACAAATTAGATATGCGCTCGAGAGTGTCCAAGGCAAGTCCTTTGGCTGCTGCTGCGTGTCCTTTTCGGGAGCTGTCTGCTGTTTTACGACATTTCCGCCCACAGAAGTCTGCAGCACGCAGCGCTAAACCAACTGCTGATATGCATTGAGTGCATGTGCATTACCCTCGTGACTATCGGTGTGTGTGTATGTGTGTGTGTGTGTGTGTGTGTGCTATGTACTTTGCGCTGACACTAAAAGCTATTTGTAAATTTCGTGGTTGCAATTATGTTTGCTGTGTTGTTAGCTAACCGCCACGCCTTTAGTCACCCGGCAGTCCCTTCCTCCTCCCTTGGCTGATGTTCCTCGCCTCCTCACATCCCCTGCTCGCCCCTCTCCCCTTTCCTATGTCCTTTTTTTATTTTCCATGTGGCTTTGCTGGTTATTATTAGTTTGCTGCGGTTAGCTGGCTGTGGCCGCTTTGCCTCATGCACTTTCAACTGCCCAGTACCTCTCCTTGCCTTCACTTCGGTGCCTGTTTATAGTGTTTTCTGACCACTACACATACACGCACGCATGCATACATATATATGCAAATAAATATATGCATATATGCGTTTATTATGCGTGTGTGTATGTTTTCTTTTTGGCTGCCACATTAAAGTTTCGCTTTTGTGTTCATTTTTTGGCACAAGTTTTATCATAAAATGAAAATTATTTGGTTGCATTTATTGCCAACACGTTAGTAAGTGCCACGGGTCACTTTATTGGTCCAATTCCTGTGTGTTGCCAAAAGCTTTCAATGTGTATCGTCTTTAATGGATCAAACACGGACTTTAAATAAAGTAGTATTAATTTAAATATTTTCTTAAATAAAGTGTATGAATTTTTCTCAATTTATGAGTTTTTTGTTATAAATGTTTCGCTCTCATCTGGCGGCTTTCAGTTTTCACACCTCTATATATATGCAAGCATAAAATGATTTTGTTCAAATCTTATTTATTTAGAAAAACGCACAATAATAATATATTTCTTTTTATACCCTTGTAGAAAGGGTATATTAATTTTGGTCAGAAATTTGCAACGCACAGAAGAAAGCATCTCTGACTATACAAAGTATATATATTCTTGATCAGCACGACGAGCTGAATTGGTATAGCACTGTCCGTCTGTCCTTCTGTCCGACAGAGCTGATTATTGTAACATAGCCTCCAATCGTCTTAAAGCATTGTATATCTCGGAATCATCCAGATCGGACAATTATATCCTTTAGGTCACATAGGAAATATAAAGTATAATTACCCACTGGGAGCGTCACAAACGGGTGAAACTATATCTTCTACAGTCTTAGAGCTAGAATAAAATTTAGCAAGTAGGTTACTGTTGACCTCTTCTTAAGATTAATCAAAAAGTTGCATCGATGCTCACTATGAGAGTGGTAAATCGGGAAGTCTATCAAGTGTTCCACATAAATCCTCTAATATTTTGTTCTGTTAGAGCTAGAGTCTTGAAACTTAAAACATATATTTGTATGAACCCCATATAAAAATATATAGGGCGTGCCAAATCGGTAAAACCTGTATCTTCTACAATTTTACTAAATACGTCAACCTTGATCTCTTCTTGGCCAATCAGAAAAACAATACTTCTATCCGTAAGATCTACAAGGGTATTACCAATCTTCTGCATAGTCGAAATAAGTCCATCTCTATAGTCATATTTTAAATTTCTCAAATAACACTTTTATTTGGGCAAAAAAAAGCATGAAATGAGGAAGCTCTGAATTTCTAAATAACTCTAGATACCTCGGAAAAATGTCATACGAATTCCAACCAATATATATATATCTGATTTTATCCATTTTCCAACCGTAAAATCAAATAGTTCAATTATTATTTATTTAAATTTCATGCTAGCAAATAAACCAGAAATAACGAATTATTGAGGCACACGGCAGCTGCTGGGTAAAAGCTGGTCGAAAGTTCACTTTTACCTTAAAATATGCCAACGAATACTCGAAATATTCACACTTCGATGCTGGGCAGCTAGGCCCGTTCGACGGCCTCTCTCCACTTTGTCCGTTGTGGTGGCTTCCACAAATCATTCAGTGGCATGAATTATTGCTGGCGCTTAGAACGTGCTCACAGCGCTAAAGTGTCATTACTGGGGCTTAATGAGTCTGCCAACAGCACACACAAAAAAAAAAGTAAAATAATAATAATAAAAAAAAAAAAACACAAAAAAAAATCTAAAGTGCGGGCGAAGTCTGGGCCAACAGGCACAGTACTTTGTTCTTTGTCTACGTCTTATTTATGTTGGTCCTGCGGTCAGACAATGTAAATAAATAATAGTTGCAAATACCCTGTACAACTGACACAAAAGCGGATGAGAGGTAAGGTTACAGATTTGGCATTAAGTCTAAAAAAACTAATATTATTATATATATACTGCAATAACAAACAATTTTTTATTCTCTTATATTTTATTCTTAATTTTTTGGGGGAAATACTAGTAATATTTATTTATAAAACATCACTAATTTCAAATAACCGTAAGCCTCATATACAGACAAATTAGTAAAATTAAAATAATGAAATTGGCATTTGAATTCACGAGTTAATAAAAATTATCTTAGTACATTTTTATTTATATATCGTATTAAAGCCAAGATGTGTAATATATTTTTGTCAGCAACATTTATTTAATAAAAATATATTCGATTTTATTTTAGATGTATGTTAAATTTTCTATATATAGTCTTAACAGTCCAGCCTAAGCATGCTAAAAGAAAGTTACAAAAGCTTAGAGGTACCTAAAGAGTATCTTTCATTTCAACTTCCTAATACCTCATTATTTTAGAAATGTTCATTGTAAAGGGTATACAGAATGAACGATTAGTTACTAAGTTGCCACTAAATGAAATATTTTTACAGTCTGTTACTAGTGGTGGAGCTTGTGCTGCTGTTGCTGCTGATTAGTTTTTCAGCCTGACATGTTAGAAGTTATTAACGCTCATACGTCACGTTGGCTGCTGGCAATGCGATATGCTAAGCAGTTGAGAGCTGCAGCTACAGCTGCATCTACAGCAATTGGCTACAAGGAGTGCCAGCCACTCGGTAGTGGCAGTGGCAGTGGCAGTGGGCACCGCATAAATCGTGGCACCCAAAAAGCATAAAGCAAGCATGTCGCGCAATCATTTTCAGCTGCCACGTGCCCGGGCATACTTTTTGCGCATTTTATGGGGCATGCAGTGTGCTGCAGCTACGGCTACTCTGTGGGCAAAGAAACAAACAACTGCCACGCCCCCACCAACACAACACCTCATCGCCTCAAGACCAAGCTGGTTGAGAATTTTAAAGCTGATTACTCAATAACTTTACTGGCGAGTGCATAAAATGCGAGTCGTATCCTTGGAGTGCATAATTCCCTGCCAAGTGCTGGGGTGTGGGTGTGTGTGTGTGTGAGAGAGAGAGGGGCGTGGTGTATTTCAGCCATTTTATGTGCACTTAAATTGTGTTTGTTATTAAAGTTGTGGCTCCCTGCCTTCATGGTGTTGTTGTTATTTTTGAAACGAAATTTACGCTCAAATTGAGCTGCCTCGAAGTGATTTTGCAGGTGCAGCCCGTTGGCTGTTGCCTTTCTGCAGGTAATTCAAGACACTCAGCTAAATAATTTATGCTTGCAGCATAATAAAAACACGCTGAAAGTGAGAGAGAGCTGCACTTAAGACCGTTAGCACAGCAAAAACCTTCAGGGTCAGCTAGGTGGCAGAAGGCAAGCGTGATGAAGGAAATATAAAACTTAACAGGCGTTACCTTTCAGCACCCTCAACTCGAGTGGAGTACGCACCCATTTAGCATTTCTATATATATTTAATTTTAATCCACTTTGTGCTGCTGGCACTTATTCAATTTGACATTTGCCAACACTGACACAAAGCGTTGTCGCCATCATTCAATTAGTTTAACTACAACAAATACTATGCAATTTTTATATATAAATGGAAATTGTTTTCTAGTCCCTATTGTTTTGCACTGTTCATTTTTTATTTATTCAAATGTGTTATAAATTCAATTAAGCCGCAGTTCTATAAAAAAAAAAACAAAAAAGTGCACAACACGCTGGAGAATTGTACGTTTATAGCTGAAATTCAATTACAACCGCTAATGCCACTTGTATTGCCCGGTCGCCCAGACCGCAGACTGTTCAGCTCTAAATACCTGTAATCCGGCAAATTTAATTTGATAAAAGTTGAACTTCAATAAGTGCCAAAGCTGGCCTGGCCATTATAATTGTGGTTGTGCCGGTGTGTGTGAGTGTGTGCACTTTTTGTTAAGCGGCAACCGCAACGAAAAGCCACAAACAAATATGATCAGACATCAGGCAGGACTTTGTCCAGCCCAGCACACAAAAAAAACAACTGCAACTGCAGCGACCGTCAGCAAGTGCTAACAGGGCGGATGAATATGGCTTATGCATGCACAACAACACAAACAACACAAACAACAACTATATTGGTGACATCTGCCAACAGCAGAGTTTAAGCGGAAAAGTGTTGCATACTTTTATGCGCCCGCAAAAAATTGGTCAAACAGCGCTGCCATCGCTGCCAAAATGTGACTGAATTTAAATATATATTCAGAAGGCTAACATAGTATAAGCATAATAAAAGGCGCATATTTTAATGTTTTAATTAACCAATATTATGTGTTGAAATATATAAGAAAGGTAAACAGCTACTACAAAAACAAAAACAAAAAATTAACTTAATTTCAAAAAGTTTTCAGTATAAATATATTTTAATTGTTTATTTATTTATTTATTTATTTATTTATTTATTTATTTATTTATTTATTTATTTATTTATTTATTTATTTATTTATTTATTTATTTATTTATTTATTTATTTATTTATTTATTTATTTATTTATTTATTTATTTATTTATTTATTAAGATAACAAAAAAATATATATAAATTTATATAAGAAAAATATTATTTAATAAAATTATACAATTATCCTAATAATATCACCGACTCGTTGGGAGAGTTTTATTTGCCCGACCGGCCAGCTATGCCCCAGATCAAAGCTAAAAGTAGTCTGTGATATTACTGGGATCTATAAAACCAAAGATTTTGTTAATTGAAAACTTAAACAAAACTAGTACGTATTAAACTTAGTAGTGTAAGTATATAGAAATAAAAAGTAGATAGAGATTTCAGTTATGAAATCACTGACAACGATGTCCCTAACTAAGCCCCTACTCATAGCTAGGTACTGTCCGTGATTTCCAGAAGATGAGCTAAAAGGAAGGATTTTATTATAGGAAGAGAGAGTTCAGATGAGATGACGCTATAAAATATATTATAATTGTGACAAAGCTTATGTCAAGAATTATGCAAAAAGTAATCTGAAGTACCTGGTTAGTCTCCCAGGAATAACAAACTTTAGGCGCCCTAAAAGAAAGATTCAGTCAATATCACCAATAATCAACTTATATAGAAAGATAATACCAAGGGAATACCAACCAGTTGATTAATGAAGGAAGATTAAGGAGCAGACGCCTACTGCGGTGATCAATCTCTTTTATGGAAGTTATTAATTTGTATATTTATATCACTTTGTATAAAATAAAAAAAAAAATAAAAACATATAGCAAAAGTCGTCTTAAGTGCAGCTTAGTTTTATACACAGTTGATAGGTATATAAATTTAAATATCACAATGATTTCATTAAAAAATGAGTTTTTAAATACATCTAAAGATGTCTTATCAGGGCTGGAGCCTGTTTGTCTGTTAAACTGTTAATCAAATCTAAGCCAAAGTTTTCTATTAAGATTAAATGTTTCATTATAGCTTTTCGAGTTAAGCGAAAATATCTTCTGGATTATTAACCTGCAGCGCTGAAATGTTAAATTGTAAAGAGTTGACAAAAATATTTAATCAAAGAGCGCAGCATAAAACATTTATACCAATCCTCCGCGCAAACGACTCTCTAAAAATGAAAAAATAAAAAATTAAGCAAATCTCCCTTCGAAAAAAATTCTAATTTATTGAGTTCACGCCCATTTTTACACGCTGCGCACATGACCAACGTGCGGGGGACACGCCCAGCCGCATGTCCCAACTATAACCCGGACCTAGAACTCGAATAAAAAAATTGGGAAAAAATATGTAAAACACGAAAAGGAATAAAAACTGTGAACCCGCTACGACTTGCCGCACGGCGCGTCGACAAATGAAATTTTCACGTTGTGCAGGATACGCGCCAGGACGCTCTGTCGACGTGAGCAGCCCTTTTGGATTTACCACACAAACATTTTGGCATGTCCAAAAAAAAAAAACAGATTAAAAACTTGCAAAATTTTTTAATGGAATTTTATTTTGTCCGCTCCCTCCCTTTATCACTCTCTGTTTCTCTGTTTCTCTCTCTCTCTCTCTCTCTCTCTCTCTCTCTCACACATTCTCTCTCTCTCTCTCAACAACTCTTACTAACTCTCTTGGGTCCCTGTTGGCGGTCGCGTTGCGGAAATTGCTGCTGTTGTACCCTTTGATTGTCCAGCATCGGCTTACACACATAAATGTGTGACATTCGAGTATGTGTGTATAGGTATGTGTAGGTGTGAAGACCCAACACAACAGTAAACTGGGTGAGTAGAGAGGTTAAACGACAGACAGATGACGAAAAAGTAAGCTGTCAGCTTGTGTGAAAAATGTATTTCAACTATAGAAAATTATTACAAAGAGACTGACAAAATTAAATGCTATTGCTCTGAGTCAAATAAAATTGATAGTGGCCATCTTTACAATTTTTAGAAGTCATTAAAAGCTTAATAATATCATGGCTCAATAGGTTTTAGTAACCAAGAAACTCTACTGAATCTGAAACTAGAATGTCCTATATTATGTCAGGATTTCCAGATATTCCAACTACATCCTAGAGCATCAAGGTAACTTTAGTAGAGTTCTCTGTTTCTCTTATAAATTAATACAAAATTTGTCCCTAGCTTTGGTCTGATTCATTTTCGCTTCCTCAAGCCTCTTTCTTGATCATTTTCTTTGAAGAAAATAAGAAGTTTTTATTTTCAGTTACCATAACTGAAGCTATTAGGAAAATGTCTGTATTAATGTTATAGTTCCTCAATTCCTGCAATGCCTTAAAAATCTATTTTGATAGTAAATGCTTTAGTTCTGGTATTAAAAAAGGTATTTTATAAAATGTGAGCGATTTATTGCAATTCTCTTCTTAGAAACAGACTGTTTAACTTAACATTTACTTTACAGCCACCTAACAGCCATTTAACATAAGCCACTTTAATAAGTTTGTAAGCTTATTCAGCTGCCCGTTAAGAAAATAATAATTAACTATACATTATTCATTCAATCATTCAAAAAATTGATATAAATATAATGTATGTACATATAAAATATATTATATGGTGGAAGATATTTCTCTCGTATATTTGCTCCAAATAAACCCAGCTTAATTAAGCACAACTCGCTGTCACATAAATTAAAAAGAATTATGTTATATGTATATACAAGATATTTACATGCGTTAGAAGCAAGATCTTAAAATCGTTTAGCTAAAGCTATAAAACCAATTACAACCCACAACTAGGCTAGCTTAAAGCCTGTTTCTAGAATAGAAGCTATCCCAGAGCTGTAGCTTTTCCAGCTCGGGCAGCATCATGACCTCAAAGTCCTGTCCAATGTTAAGGCACTGGACCTGCGTCTCATCCTGCAGCGGTGCAAATTTGAGCTGATTGATGCTCTCGCAGTTGGGGTCCCCATTGGCCGCAAAGCTCGTCCAGATGTCGATCATGCCGGAGATGATCTTGTACTCTGGCGAGCCCTCAGCCGCCTGATTGGACAACATGCTGTGGAAGATGTAGCAGAGATCGTCGCCATGGCAAACGCCACGCATCTCATTGCCGCAGAGCACAATGCGAATGCCATTGCAGAGCTTGGAGTCGTGATCGAAGCGGTAGAGGTAAGTGGGAGCGCTGCCAAGGCGTAGACGTGAGAGGGCTGTTCGATAGATGGGATGCCAAAATTCTCGATAGGATTCAAGATCGAGGAACTTCATCATATTCGCCTGGTTGCAGGACTCCTCGCCGAAGTAAGCGCGCTTCAACTGCACTGCATAGTTCTCTCGCAGCTTCGGGTCCAGATTCTCGCCCAGATCAACGGGCAAAACATTCTGGCAGTCACCAACCTCATCCAATGTGGCTGGTCGTCGAACAACCTCTGCAAAGCAAAGAAGAAGTTAAACAGTAGTCAAAACTAAGCCAGCTCTACGCACCTGGATAGAAGAGCAGCCCCTCGAAGCTGGTGCCGCCAAACATCATGGGCACACGCCGGCTCCAGGTCTGCTGCATCAGCTCGTAGGGCGACTGGCCAATAAGCGTATGATCCGTTTTGTAGGGTTCTACGACGGGTCCAAATGCAAACATGACACGATTGTGTTTCTCCTCCTTGTTGAGAACTTGTGACGTAGCCTTTACAATATCACCGCCCTTGGCAGCGCACAGAAACTGAAAAATCTCGCGATCTTTATGTTCGCCCGTGTAGCCTAGCTTTTGTGCCAATCGGTATGCCCAATCTTTTTTTGGCGGGTGCGTCCAAGGACACAGCGCGCTGCCGGACATCACGATGGCCTTGTGCACCAAACCTTCCGTTTGGGGACTGAGCGTGAGCAGATGTGTTGAGGCGCCGCCCGCGCTCTCGCCAAACAGCGTCACATTGTTGGGATCCCCGCCGAAAGCATCAATATTATCGTGCACCCAACGTAAGCCCATAAGCTGATCCTTCAGCCCGGCATTGCCAGGCACATCGAGCTCCGGATCTTCGAGACTGAGGAAGCCCAGCGCGCCCAACCTATAACTTATGGTTACCAGCACCACATCCTTGGACATGAAGAAGTCGGGGCTGTACATGTCCCGCGTGGCCTCGCCCACCTGAAAGCCACCGCCATAGATCCAGACTAGCACGGGCCGCGGCTGGGCCGGCTGCAGCTGTTAGATGGAAGTCAAAATATCAATTAGCTGCTGCTGACTGAAAGCTTCCTGCTATAGTTACTCACATCCTTGGCGTAGACATTCAAGTACAAGCAATCCTCGGAGCCAGCGAATTTGCGAAAGAAAGGATGTGTCTGCATTGGCTTCTCCCCGGCCGAGGTGCAGTCCAGCTCACGATCCCAGGGCTCCACCGGTTCCGGTGCCTTGAATCGCAACTCCCCTAACGGTGGCTTGGCAAAGGGAATTCTCTCAAAGCTATAATAGCTGCCGCCCCATATGGTATTCCGCTTCACACCACGCACTGTGCCCAGCTGTGTCTTCACTGCCGAGTAGATGGCTGTGGCCAGGCGACGCTGCTCGTATTTAAAACTAAGCACCCTGTAAAAAGGGGAATAAAGAAACAAATGATTAATGGTTAATAGTTTCTACTGAAACAAATATACACTTTAAATAATTAATTCAATGCAAATATGTTCTTGTATCCAGTCTATGGCTCCCATTGTTAAGATATTAGCCAATTCACACATCAAACATCATACAAATATTTACTTATTTATTTAGCAAATTAAATCTAGTATCTAATACTAAGCTTAATGAAAGTTTAGTGAGCACTAGCTTCTAAGGCATTTGACTCACAAAAGTATAAACTATTTAAAACTCTTGTCGGTCTGTCAAATATTTTACTGTTGTTCATATTAGAGATGGGCGTCGGTTTCGGGATTTTCGGGACCCGAAACGATTTTTGGTATCTGGCGGATTGGGAAACATTAAGAAAGTCCGGGACTATCGGATAATTGCTTGGTCCTGAGATCACGGAAAGAGATTCAAGAGATATGCTCCGAGACGGCGGCAATCCAGAGATATTCTTTCGGGACCAGCGGGTCCCGACGTCCACCTCTGCACATAAGCATATCTCTAGAATATCTTACTTGATGTAGAGATCAAGCTCTTATCAGACCGACCAGGAATTTTTTAGAATCTTTCCCAACCAGCCCGAAAATTATTTCGGTACAATTTCGGGTCCCGAAAATCCCTATCCTGACGCCCATTTCTAGTTCATTTATAGCACTATTTTGATACATCTGACTTTGTATTTGATTTATTCCCAAAGCCAGTATTGACCTATGCATTGCAGCTCTGGGGAACAGCCAGCAATTCAAATATTGAAATACTGCAGCTTTACCAAAACATGCCTCTGACTTTCTACGCATTTTAGCAAAGCTCTTTTATGTTTTCCATAGTTGTAGTTCCTATGCTATTCCTCTTCAAGTGTATGTTAGAGTATTAAAGGTTCGTTGTAATTTTTGTGGCCAACACTTTTCACATGTTTTAGCCTGGAAATCAGTCACGCACTCAACAAATTACCGGCTTGGTGGTTCGCTTTCAATGCCACTGTGGTTGCGTTACGGTATGTTTTGTTTTATTATTATATTTTTATTTATCTATTTTGTTTTTTGTGTTTTGAAAGTGGCGCCTTTTGACCAACCTCAACGCTCCACGCTTAATATGCACGACAAGTTTTCTATTTACTGTTTTTTTTATTTATTTGTTTTTTATTTTTCAATATTTTTTTTGTTTCTAATTTATTTTTGCATTTAACTTTTATTGCTGTGCTCTGGGCGGTGGGTGTGCGGTTTATGCATTTTATGGCACTTTTTTTTCGCTGCCTTTCAATTGCGCAGTTCAAAAATTAATCACATATTTTATATTTAACACGCATTGCCCCAATGCACTGACATAGTTTAGCTTTAACAACAAAAAACAACAACGAAATTGCATACAAATTGGCAATTTCAGAGAAAGGAGTTAAAAGAGAGAAAGAGAGATCAGATGAGCTAGATTAGAGCATTAGTACGTGACGGAAATGGAGCTGGTAAATTGTAGTGCTATATAGGTGAGAGCAGGTAGAGCAAATGGAGATGCACTAAAAATATGCCATATAAAAATATACCCTAACTCAGTGTACTTTGAATTGAATAAAAAGTAGAGTGGAAATAATAGATAACTTAACCAAACATAAGAATCAAATAATGAATTATGTACCGCTTGCTTCCTATGTGAAACATTTGGTCTTATCTCTTTATTTCCAGCTGTCGATTATGACATCAAGCTCAACTGTTGTCTTTAGAAATGATATTATAAATGCGAACTGAACCCTATATATGGTGAATTGTGTGAGAACGCACACCCCACTGATCTACAAAGGCTAGATTAAATTTATATGAACTCATTAAGCAAAAGTGAATTGAATTAATTAATAGATTAACCTATACTAATTATGCTAATATACTAATTCTAATGGCACTACTAATTCTTGATAGAAAACGACTTCCCACACATCAGTTTCGAGTTATTTCACTTAAACTGCTCTATTTATGTTCTCTTTCAATATTTTTTCAACTTGAAGTATATATATATCTCTATATATTCTTTTTTTATTGGTTCGGTCACTAAGTAATTTCGTTTCATGACAACAGATAATATTATTGAATTGATGTTGACAAAATAAAGTCGTTGGTCGATGCAAATCATCGAATGACAACTCGAGAGATTGCAGAAAGATTAAATCTGTCAAACGCGACCGTTCACAAGCACATGAAACGTCTAGGATTAATTTCCAAGCTTGACATATGGGTTCCTCATGTTCTTACAGAATGAAATTTGCTTCGTCGCATTAACTACTGCGATATGCTTATTAGACGTCAAAGAAACGATCCATTTTTAAAGCGCAACGATTAATTCTGAAGTTTATTGCAATTAGTTGGACAAATTAACTGATGCACTCAAAGAAAAGAGACCAGAATTGGTCAATAGAAAAGGTGTACTATTCCACCAGGATTGCGAGACCTCATACAAGTTTGATGACTTTACCTCAAATCAGGACGTCAAAAACCACTTGAACCAGTTTTTTGCCAGCAAGGATTAAAAATTTAATGAGCGTCGAATCAATCTCTTGCCCGAAAGATGGCAAAAGGTATTAGATCAAAATGGAGAATACATAATTTCATAAAATGTTTTATAAAATAGAAAAAATCGTGTTTGGATTGCACTAAAAAAAAACGATATTACTTAGTAAACGACCCAACAAATTCAGGTCAAATAAATCTAATAATTATCTATTAACTTTATGAAGAAACTTAATTTTCTTTAGTAAGAGTATTTAGCTTTTGTTATAAAAATATATATTCCCTAACCTTACCACTAAAGCAAAGCTGTTACTATAATTTGCCTTACCTTAAGCTCAACGAGCAGCCATAAAAGTAATTATTGTCAAGTTCAATTGAATTCGAGAATGACTTTCACAAAATCCATACTCAATTTTCATTTTTGTAAAATAATCAATTTTCTTATAATTTGTTACTTAACCAGTTTTTTCTTGTAATACATATAACATATATTATATATTCTATATGATAGCTATATTTTAAGCCAGTTCCATCTGAAACTGCGCTGTCATTGTTTTTGATTACTTAATTCGTGCATATAAATGCATTTCTAGGGCTTACTTGTTGTATTCACTATGTATGAAGCGCATTCTCTTTATTGTTAAGTAATAAATGTTTTTATATAAATATTATATATATTTGATATATATATATATACATATATATATTATAAAGATTAAATTATTGATAACCATATCTGATATTCCAACCATAACCTCGGTATAAAAATCTTTCAAAGTTACTAAAAGCTTTAATCATTTCAAATGTATATATTCGTATATATAAGGTATCCGTCTAGCCAAAGCAATAACAAAACACTCATAATTCGGTGTATTACACATACATACAAATTCACCCATCTCCATATCAAAAAGCACAAATGTTTATCAAACAGCTGCTGATAAGCTATATTTGTATTGATTCCTAAATATTTCCTATCGGCATTACAAAACTTTTGCAAAATTAAAGGTTGAACAGAATTAGAAATTCCGGAACAATTAG
Organism: Drosophila gaucha; assembly: GCA_035045545.1. Lineage (NCBI taxonomy): Eukaryota > Metazoa > Arthropoda > Insecta > Diptera > Drosophilidae > Drosophila > Drosophila gaucha. The sequence goes on from JAWNOY010000342.1 coordinate 993,420, forward strand.
CTAAATATTTTAACTATAAGGTTACAGCATTAGATTAGCATGAACATTTGATTTAATTTATCATGATATGACAAAAATCTGTAGTCATGCTTATTTAGCTATTTACCTGTAAGCGATTTGAACTTTGCACCTGAGGGGCTTTATCAATCTGTGTGTACCTAGACTTGCAAAAAATTAATTTCAGTTTAATTGATGTTGAGCTAATTTGCCAGAGTAGACACTTTTTGCTTGAAAATTAACAATTCACTGAGAAATACACTCCTAGGCGGCATTTCCCGGAATTAATGGATATTCAACAGATATGTGGATAATATAAAGTGGGTCCGAGAGCACCTAAGTAGGTACTTAAGGCCAGAGCACTCAAAAATTAAAAGGCTTCACTTGACATTCAATTTATAGTAATGAAAAAATACTTTAAGAGAACTTAAGACTTTTTATGTATCATTAACATATGTTTCATGTGAAGCGCAAGGTAATCAAAAATGTATATATACATATATATAAAAAAAAAGGAAAAAAAGATCACATTTAGGCCCAAAAGAAAATTTAGATCCTATAATGAAGTTTTTATTTTCTGCTTACACAACTAATGTCTTATCTGATTAATAAAGTACAGCCCTTATTGTATATATTATAGTATTATAGCTAAATCCTAATCAATTATTATACAAAGTAGTTTTCAATCAGAGAAAGATTAACTGAACTATAACAAATATTTCAAATATTTTTGCCACATTCAGTTTATTGATTTATAACTATTGCACATAAACTTCATTTAACCAATTGATATTTCAGGCATCCATGATTAAGGCTGTTGTAATAGTTACCCATAACATATACGAACAAAAATAACAAAAACAACAAACAAACAAAATCAAATGTGGGCAAAAAACGTGCAAAAAATAGAAAAAAAAACAAACTAACGTATCACAAATGAAGAAAACAAAAGGCATCGATAAATTTATGCAAAAAACCAACTGCAGAACTTGCGCAACAATTTCACCAACGCAACACCAACACACACAAACACTCACATACACAAACATGAATTCAGCTTCATGTAAGAGCAAGCGAGAGCAACAATCAAAGCCACTAACGATCAAACAAGAAATCTGTTAATATTGCAGCAACATTCTCCGACATGTTTAGCTTTCGTTTACAGTTAGAAAAACTTACTTAAAGGTGAGCTTCAGCATATCCATAAATCGCACAGCCATTGCAGGTTAGTTGGGATAGGCAGAAGCCCACAAAATAACAAACAAAATCTAAAGCAGCTTAATTTCACGGCCCTACGCGTTTTTTCAGGCGCGGCTGTGTAAGTGGGGCGTACAGCGAAAGTAAATAATAAATACTAATTAATCTGTTATCACGCACGCACGCAAACACTTTCAACACGAACCGCTCTGCACGGGAGTGCGACAACAACTGAAAGAAGTCGCACGATCGCCGCCTCGTTTTGTTGAGAGGCAGAGGGAGTTAGGTAGGTATTAATGAAAGCGGCTCTCAACAAGTAGACACCTCATAAGAAACTCACACGCGCTATCCCTCTCTTTTTCTCTCTATCACACTTTGTCGCGCTCAACAAGTGTATGCTCAGAGCGGAACGATTGCAACGAGTGGCATTGTTATTTTTGCCCGCACTGTTAAGTTGTTTGGCTGCGAGCTTTTGGCTTGAATTTTGTTGAATAGCGTTGACACCAAAGGCAAAGCTACGTTAGTAAGGAGCTTTAAGCGCACAACAGCTGTAGATCGCTGTTAAAATAATCAGCTTTCGAAGCTTTAGCTATACATCGAAATAAGCAAAAAATATTGGGGATTAATTAAGGAATAATATATATTTTTTTATTTAATAAATATATATTACTTTAGCGACCTCAGGGACTATGTTATTATTTGTATTATATTTGGATGTATGTATATAGTATATATATATATATATATATATATATATATATATATATATATATATATATAGCCAAAACACATTCAAAAAAGCCGCCGCAAAGCACATACAAACAAAAAACTACCTTGAACGTAGCAAACGCCCCGAAGTTATTAAAGCCAAGCTAAAGTACTTTCATATAGCCGAGTGCAAAGACCTCAGAATTACTGATATACGTATAGCATAAGCAGGTCGATTACAGTTAGAAGTTGGTTTTGAACTTGAATTTGAACAAATTGCAATCACATTTTCGCAGTTTAATTAAACCGGATTTAAATGCGGCCGAATCAAACGTAAGAGGCCAGAATAAATGCAAATGACAGACGGCTCGCAGCCAGTTTGTCGTTCCAATTAGCATTATTTAACAGATATATGTATTTTCTTATTATAGCCAATATTTTATTAGCTCAACAACAGTAGTATCTTTCCGCTTGGTTTTAAGATTCATATCTCTATCTATATTGTTGGCCGAAAGATTAATTTTAGTATGACAGATGTCCGTCTGGCGTTGTGTGTCTGGGTTCTCCTTCAGTTATTACTTCGTCTTCTTCGCACAAGGCCAAAAGCACGCAAATAGCCAACATACTGTATATACTATAAGGATTATATAGAACAATAAATGGTATCCTTTGTATTAATACAACCTGAACAAAAATAAGGTTCGCAGCTTTAAACACATCACAACTTCTCTCCTTAGTTTCGGAACTGCAACTAACTGAACAATTGCAATGATTAACGCTAAGCTCACATGCATATCTTTTTCAAAACTTATTTGTTTTATGTGTTAACAATATCTTAACAATTTTACTATGCTTGGGAAATTCAAAAGTTGAAAGTGAGAGATTTGTGAAGACGAGTTAATAAATGACTTTGCAACTTATGAGTTACTTAAAATGAGTTCAGACATGTATCTTAACTATGGAGACCCAACAAAATATAATCAAAAAATGTAAAATATTACACTATAAAAAATATATATTTATGTTTAACCTTACTTCGGATTCACTAATTTAAGCAATTCCTTCAGCTTGCTTAAGAAAACTTAACAAGTCCTAACTCTAATAAGTAACACGTGTTTTTTCTTTTGTTTTATCGTATGCATTGCTTAACTATTCACTAGTCATAATTATCTAAAATTTTTCTATACTAACATAACCCTAATAATCGAAAAGGTTTAATTTCATACACAATATGTATTGATATTGAAACCCAACCAAGACTTACGCATGACCTTTTAAATAAATTCTAATAATCGTATTGAAATATCAATAATGTTTTATGTGCTCTTTATAATAGTGAGTAATCGCGTTTTGCCGCATCGTCCATGGTTTTTATCTATCATAATCAACTGACTTATAGTCACACATTCGAGGAACCCAATTAAGAACCTACCATTTGCACTTGAATTCGTCACGCGACGCTAAAACTTGAGGTTTTCATTGGATTTATCTCTACAGTTATATGATGTGGCAAACGTCATAGAAGAGAAAAGCGAAGAGAAAGACAAGCACAGTTGCAGACCAGACGAGTTTATGATTCAGATTCAGCTGCTGAGCGAGAAGTAGCAGCAACCAAAAAATAAAAGACTGGAGCTCTATTACGTCAATCAATGTGCCATTCAGATAAGTGCGTATAAGGTAGGTTTAATAATTATGTTACTTACTTCTGTATATAGTCGTAGTTCGTGTAGATGCCAGTGTATTGAGTGGGCAACTTTTTCCACTTCCTTAAAGCACTAAAATACTTCATTGTTTTTTGAAAGCTTTTGCAATGCTAAACTATGTTTTTAAAATATTTTAAATTTGTTGCTTTATTTAAAATACATTTAGTTGTTTTTTTTTTGTTAGATTTTCTTATTAAAATATGAATTTTAAATTTCTTTAGTTTTTGTTTTTTCTTTTATTTTATTTTGTGGCATCACATTATTTTGAAGCTTATAGGAATTGAATTTTTTTATCGAGCTCGTCTTAGTATGCTCTATGTGGTTTCTATCAAAATCAATTCGAAACATTTAAGAGTAATATTTCGTTTGTGCATTCTCGAGAACATTAAGTTTTAAAGGTGTTTTTGGTCAACAGACACATAATTTAAATTCAAATTCATTTTGTCCTATGTAAATATATATACTAGATGATAACAAGAATCATATTCCTAAATATGTAAAACTTGGACAATACGTTTATACTAAAATAATATGAACAAATACGTATCCAAAAATTAGATTCTTGTATAAAATTTTACACATTCAAAAAGCTAAGCAAAAAATAGAATAATATATAAAAATATATTATTGGATGGGTGAGTGTATTTTGTGCACGGAAGAGAATCGAACGCCGTTTAATACAAGAAAATTCATAGTGTTGGGGGCGTCTTGAAAGCCATTTACATACACACATATATATATTTATAAATATTCAGAAGAAATATATGCTTGATATAAGTAGGAACGTAAGGAACATTATTTAATGCACATATAGAATATTCTTGGCTGTACGGATACATAAAAAAGGTACTTCAGTTGCGACTTCTATCATTCCCTAGAACTAATCTCAAATCGTAACATATACATAAATATAGTATCTGAATCTAACTGCGATCTATAGACATTTGAGAGTTTTCGATCAAACTTGAACAGGCTTAAATAGAATCTCGATTTGTAGACAAACTTAACAACACACACATACACATATATATATATATATATATAGATATATATATATATATATATATATAGGTTCTATCTAGGCTTTAAAGCTAGGCTTTGCATTGTTTTCAACATAAAGCTAATGCTAATGCTAAATGGAGGCCTCGACCCAAGGTATCCACGTTCACAGCAGCTCGTCGCGTCGGAAGAAGCTCTCCCAGACCATCAACTTGCGCAGCTCGGGCACATCGATTATCTTCAGATCGTCGGATATATTAAGGCACTTCAGCTGATGCTTATCGAGTGAACTGGCCGACACGGGCTGCCACAGCTCCGCCTGCTCCGGATCGTAATTGGGATTGCCATATGTCGCAAAATGCGTCCACAAGCCCACCAAGCGCTCGATGCACTTGTATTCTCTCGTATGTATCTTCAGCTTGCGCGCCAGCGAATTGTAAAAGAGATAGGACAGATCGTCGCCGTGGCAGGTGCCACGCACCTTCTTGCCGCAGCTGAGTATGCGCAGATGATTAAAGTGCTTCGAGTCGAAATCGAAGCGGTAAAGATAGGTGGGTGCGCTCGACGCGTGCTCCAAGCGCGACAATACTGTCCGATAGATGGGGAACCAGAAATACTCGTGTGAGACCATCTGGAAAGCAGCAAAAGCGAATATTAAGATTAGTTGCGGAATTTATAGTTAGCACAGAGCTATAAAGTATTATCATTAAATATGCTAAGCTGCCAGCATATTTATTTTGCATATAGCTAATAAATTAATTCATTGATTGATGTTGAGTGTTCCTTGGGAGCTAACTTCACAGCTTACCTTCGCAGAAAAAAATTGGTACAGCTTTTAAATTCTGACTATACATTAACAACTATCGTATAGACATACTGTGGTGTATAGCTAAGAAATTATACAACATTTTCTAATAACATTTCTTTTGTTTCTTATATTATCTTCATATGACGTATGTGACACTAAACATGTATTCAATATCTTTATTATGATACTGTTTTTAAGTTAAAACCGGATGAAAATTAAATACAATTCTTCTATTCATTACATTTTTTTCAGCTCTTACAATTCTTCTTCTGAGTGCTTGTACCTATTTTATTTTGAAAGTTATCTGCCCATCCTAATAATTGTTAGAAAGTTCAAGGCTACACTTAGATAAACGATAAAATGGAATGAAAACTAAATTCTTGTAAGAAATACCTTTTTATTTTTGAATATATTTAATGAAATGTAAGTAAATATTTCATTTCTATTATATAAAAAGCTTCAGCAAAAAACTAATAAAAATCAAAAGAATAAAAATCCAAACCTCAATCTTCTACAAGATGTTCTTTAATATCTGATTACACTATCGCTCATGTGCCAGAATCAATTTAATCTCAGGTACTTGAAAGATAACAGCTATTTCCTGTATCACGCTTCAACAAACACAAACACACACCTGCAAATACTCGTGAAGCGTGTCGAGACTGGGCGTCTTATCACCGTAGTAGCATTGACGCAGCTGCTCGCCGTAGTCCTTGCAGAGTTCACTGTCCCGATTCATGTCCAGCTCCATGGGCACGACGTAGCGACAGTCGCCGAGCTCGTTCAGACACTTGGGATTCGTCTTGGTTTCGGAGTAGAGCAGCAGACCCTCATTCGAGACGCCTCCGATGATGAGGGGTATGCTGTTGCTCCAGGCAGTGCGCATCATGACGATGGGCTTGGTGGGCACCACACTGTGGCTGGTCACATAGGGCTCGATGACGGGGCCAAAGGAGAAGCCGATGCGTTCCTTCTTCTCCTCGTCGATGCACAGCTCGCCATTGGCTTTGATTATATCCGAGCCCTTGGCGTTCTTCAAGAACTCCCAGACCTCACGCTCCACATTCTCGCCCGTGTAGCCCGCTTGTACGGCCAGCCGGTAGGGCCAATTGCGCTGTGGTGTTACGGCCCAAGGTGAGAGCGTATTCCCCGACATGCAGATGGCCTTCTGAAAGAGTCCACGCGTCTGCTCCGTTATCATCATGTAGTGCACCGAGGCGCTGCCCGCGCTATCACCAAAGATTGTTATATTATTCGAATCGCCGCCAAAGCGCGAACAATTTGCCTTGACCCAACGCAGTGCCAAAACTTGATCCTTGAGTCCCGCGTTGCCGGGCACATCGATCTCGGGATCTTCCAGACACAAGAAACCTATAGTAATACATATTGAAGTATTAGGTTTTATTCATTAGCAAGTAATCCTGCATTTGTACACCCACCCAGTGGACCCAGGCGATAATTGATGGATATTACGACCACATCCTCCCGCAACAAGTAATCCGGACTGTAGCATTCCCGCGAGGCCTCGCCAAACTGAAAGCCCCCACCATAGATCCAGACCATCACAGGCATGGGCTTAGTGGGATATAACTGTCAGATGAAATGATAGATTACTCATTACGAACTTCTTCCTTTTCCCTTCCTTTTAACTTACATTCTTGGTATACACATTGAGGTATAGACAGTCCTCGGAACCATCTGTCATATCGAATACAAAATGTTTCTGCAGCGGCTTTGGGCCCTGCGAAGTACAGCTCTTCACCTCTGTCCAGATCTCTGGCGGCTGTGGCGCCCGGTAGCGCAACTCGCCGATGGGCGGCTGGGCAAAGGGTATGCGCTCAAAGCTGAAATACGACTGGCCATAGATCGACTTGCGTTTGACTCCCTTTATAGGACCGTATGTGGTGCTGACTACGGTCTTCTCGCTGGTGCGATAACGACGCTGTTGTACTTTAAAGTCGACCATTCTGAAAAGAAGACAGTCAAGAGGGGCTTTTAAAGGAGTGCATTTTACAGGGTATGCTTATGGAAAATGATGTAAATTTTAAACACCGAATTAACAATTTATGCAATAGTCAAATTGTTAAATTGTTATTATTTTTCGCTTAAAAAAACTAATCTCATAAAAACATATTCTTCCATTGTTTTTATGTTATATTCCCTCAAAACATAAAAAAAACGAAACTGCTCAAGACATAAAAAAGCGATAAATCCATAAACTATAATTATCCGTATAAAAATGTTTGCCAAATATACCCCATGCAGTTCGAGCTAATTGTGGGCTTTCAAAATATACTATAGTCTTCAATTGAAAACCTTGTAAAATTATTTATTTTCGAACGCCAAAAACTTTTCTCTTACAGGGTATATAATTTATCTTCATGTAGACCTTCCTGTTGTACTTTAGACTTAACAACTAAAACGGTTTCCATCAATCAGTCAAAATAAATGATGCCTTATCCGGTGTCTATGTTTTTATTGATGGGCCTTTTTTAGCCGGTTCTGTTAATACATATACATCTACATATATATGTGTATATGTATATAAGTGATAAAACCATTTCCTTATCAGCTCGTCGTTGTGAGCCAGGTGTTTGCCATTTATCAGCCCACAAACCAAAAAATTAAGATGCCTACCTACTGCTTACCGAGACGAAAAAAATTGTTTCTGATTGCATGTTTATAAACTTTTTTCAATTTTGTTATAATTTCCACTTGGAATAGCTTTTTATTTCAAGATAAACATAATAAAAGTAGGTACGTCATATATTTGTAGTGCATTAGACTGAGATTAAGAGCAGAAACTAATTACGAGATAAAAAGAAATAACAAATGTTCTGAAATGTATTTCACATTAATGTGATATAAAGCAAAAATATTTCTCGCCAAAATGTGAACTTAAGATGTAACAACAATTAAGTAAGAAAAATACGAATGAATAAATAAATAGGTTACATTAAATCCAAATTGTCTTTTTATATTTTCCACAATCTCTTAAGAGAGAGATTCCTACTTGGTTTGTTATTATAATCAAAAGACTTGTAGAAATATCACACAGCAAAAAACAATATTTTTTATTTAATTTCTTTTGCGATTTCTAATTGCAAGCAGTGAAAAAAAATTGGGAGCAATGAAAAAAATTGAGTTTTATATAAATAGTTGACAATGTTTGCGCCATCCCAGAAAAATATGTCATTAGCCAACTATACTAGGTACTATAAAATTTGCTTTGCTCTCTCAACAACGATATGGGTTAATAATAGAATTCAAGGTTAGCGCATAATTGCGCATAATCCAACATATTTGAAATATTTTACAAGCATTTGCTTTTATAAAATGCCAATGCATTCTATTTCCCTCTTTATGTTCAAGATTTTCTCATAGTTTGATACTAGACTTATAAAACACTTTATTCTTTCCCATAGACTTTGACTAAAATATTAAAAATTTAATTTGTAGCTTATTTAAAATAAATAATATATATTTCTATACACAGCTATTATCAGTTATGGTCAACTTTATTGTGTGAGCTCATTAAATGAAACGTGCTTCAATTCGTAAGCAAATCTTAAGTGTTCGGCGCTATAAAGCAACAAAAACCTACGCATAATGTTTGTTGTTTCCTCGTGATTTTTCATTTTGCAAATGTCAGCAAAAGCTACAAAGAAAAAAATATATGTCATATTTATGCTTATTAATAGCCCGTCGGGCTGTTGTATATAATTTTTGTTGCGCCTATCATATAAGGCAATGTTTGCGATTTTTGTTTGCTTTTTCTACTATCGCAATTTCGGCCCTGAACTTCGCCATAGAAATATGTGGTCATAATAAAAAGAAAGGTCAAAAAAGAAATAAGAAAAATTTCTAAAGAGGACATTGCGTGCGGTAAAGGCATTTGTTTGAACAGCTAGGAAAAAACCTAAATTTGGAACCTTTTTTTATTTTACAAATTGTTATGAGCAGCTAATTGACGCTTTACGATCTATAACTACTTAAGACTAACATACTCTATGTGAAGAAAATTTCAATTTTGTTTCTCGCTTCTGATTTATGTCCGAAAATAAATATTCAAAATGAATGAAAAAATAAACAAAATATTTCTTGTTGTTTCTGACGACAGCTGAAACAAAAACAAATAAAGACACAAGAATGAACTGGGAGATCAAAGACAAATAAACTATGGACCGGCAGCCAAGAGAGAATTAACAGCTTGAAAATATTTGTGTTTCAGATTTCTGCAACTCAGGCATTCCCGACAGTCATATACATATTGCCACCATATACATAAGATATGCACTCAAGTTCATTTGCATCCGACAATTGGCTGACATTTGCCAAACAATTGGACAAGTTTCCAATTTGAACTGCATTTGGTCAGCCGAAACTAGTTTTCAGCAAACTCATTTAGTGATCTTTGAGAGATTGCCGTAGACTAAGGAACTAGTATAATATTTTAAATAAAGGTTGATTTCTTAGGTAGATATATTTGCTTAAAGGCAGACGCTTAAAAGTTTATTATATTCAAGGTAGCAAGACGACTCGAGCGCAAAATACCAAACCTGTTACTCAAAAAATGCCGAACTGAAACCTGAATCGACTCATTATGTCTCATATTTAGATATGTCTTCAAAATTAGCGTGAATTCAAGTGCAGGCATTGTAGGATACACCCAATTCTTGGACATCTCTAGTCATATTTGTTATATGAAAGAGAGGGGAAGAGCTCTGATTTAGAATTTAGATTGAATGAACTCAAACTTTAAGCAAAATATTAGAAAGTTTCATTAAAACATTCATTGATTCATGGATGTGAATTGTGAATACCGAACCATAAGCTGAACCACCTACAACATTTTTGATGTATATTTTCTCATTCAAGTTTTGTTTTTGTTGTATTGTATATTTATTTTAAAAATTTCTTTATTTCACTTTAGTGCGAGCCAAAAACTAGACCTTGTTTGCCTCTCTTCTCAAAATAAATTATTGTAATTTGTTCAAAAACTGTAAATCAGGGCAGATTTGTAGATCGAACAAAGCAGTTTGCAGTATATGTATATAAGTTCCGAATCGTCCAGAAATGCTTTTGGCACGTTTGGCGCATGTCCTGCCAGGACGGTCGGCAAGACTCCTGTGCAAGACACCCTTCAATAGCGGGGCTGGACTCTGGAAATCGACACTGCAAGCGCCCAAATGCAAATGCAGCCCAATGCCCTTCCAGGCGCTCAAGCCAAACCGATCGCTGCTGCAGTCCATGCGACCAAAAATGAGACGCAACTATTCCGAGGAGCCGGATCGCAATCGTTCGCACCTGGACCAGCGCACCAGGGCGCCTTCACTCAAGGAGCGCTTGATGGGTCCGCCCAGCGAGAACGCCTACTCAATGGGGAAGGGCGCGGCCGCTGGCGCTGCGCTGATGGGAATCGTCGCACTGTGCTACTACGGCTTGGGCCTTGCTAATCAGCCGAGCATCTACGACCATTCGGTCATGTGGCCACAGTACGTAAGGGATCGCATCCACGCCACCTACGCCTACTTTGGCGCCTCCTGTGCCGTCACGGCCGCCTCCGCTGCTGCCGTCTTCCAGTCGGAACCAATGCTCCACCTTATCATGCGCAGTGGCTGGATGGCCACCCTGGTCACCATGGCCCTGGTCATGGGTACCGGTGCCTTGACCCAGTCACTGGACTATAAGCCGGGCCTGGGGCTGAAGCAATTGGCCTGGGCAGTGCATTGCGCTGTCATGGGCGCTGTTATTGCTCCCATGTGCTTCATGGGCGGTCCCATCTTGGTGCGTGCCCTGCTATACACTGGCGGCATAGTCGGCGCCCTATCCACTGTGGCCGCGTGCGCACCCAGCGACAGATTCCTTAACATTGGCGGACCATTGGCAATTGGCTTGGGGGTAATCTTCGCCTCGTCGCTGGCTAACATGTGGCTGCCGCCGACGACAGCCATTGGAGCCGGCTTGGCCTCGTTGTCCTTGTATGGCGGCTTGATCCTGTTTAGCGGCTTTTTACTCTACGATACGCAGCGCATTGTGAAAGCAGCTGAGAGTTATCCCGAGAACGGTTACGTCCGCTACGATCCCATCAACAATGCCCTCGCCATCTACATGGATGCCCTGAATATATTCATACGCATTGCCATCATTTTGGCGTCTGGAGATCAGCGTAAGAAGTAAGTGAACTGAGCAAAGCGGCAGACAGTTCAAGACAAGCATTCAAAATTGCATTCGTACTTTTTACTCTGGTTGAACTTTATTACAAAATTGTGCATTACTCGATTTAAACAGAACATGAACATTTACATATATGTGTCAAACGTTTGATTGCCATTTGCATTATCATCGAATCTAAACAAACATTAGGCAAAGAAGCTGTCTAGAAAGGCTCTGAAATTTAAATAAATCAGTGGAGTTTAAGAGCTTCTTACAGCTCAAGTAAACTCAATTCAAATTCATATTAAATTTTAAGCAAATCTTGCAATTTAAACTTTAAAGCTCTACAGATAAATTCGATTCAACTAAAGCTTGACTTGCATTATTTCATATTACAAATATTGTATTATTATATTGAAGAGCATTCAAATCATTCCTTATGTATAAGTGTATAAAACTCTTAGAAGTATGATTTCATTAAGTTACAAGTTTAATATTGCAATTTTTATTTTATAAGTCTCCACTTAAAACTACTGTCAATGAACCATAAAAGGGTTCAAGTGTGCATTTAGCTTAAGTATATATCATTTTTTTCTCTAGCTACTTTCGTTTTAAGCAGCTGCCATAAAGACTTTTATTGTTAGTCTTATTCACGTTATTATTAAGTGCGAACTTTTAGCTTGTGTCACCGGACTATTAACCAGAACAATTCAAACAACAACAACTTCAGGTCGCCAGACAAACGGAATCTTTGTAATCTCTCTGAGTTTTTCTTACTGTCTGGTTTTCCCTGCTCGAATATGGCCCTTGGTGATAAGCAACTCGCGTTACAGATTATGTCGCAATGATTGCATTAAATTTCCATACACTGACAAACTGACAGCCTAGCTTCCCTAGTCGCCCCCTCCCATTGTTATCAGGCATGTGCGCGGACAAGCGCATATAACACGTTGTCTAAGCTGCGTTACATATATATTTTATTCATAATCATAATCAAAAAGCAAGCATGAAAAACACGCAGACACAATTCTATACACAAACACACATACTCATTATTTCCGAGTAAAAATATAGTTGGACGCTATTTGTTTAGCTTTTATGTGTCCATTAAGCTGGTTATGAACGCGCTTCTGTTGACCTTGACAGGACCGACATGCAAGGATGTCAGGCAAAAGCTTTCATTGAGAGCTTTTCGCCAACCACTGCTTATGAATGAACCGTCAGCCCAGCTCCCACTTCCCCCTAAAAAGCTCGCAATTGGCGCAAGGATAAGACACAAGGTAAGCGTTACTTGCATTTTCAGCTCTGATGTCAGCCAGGTCAAGGAGTGTTTATAGCGCGAAGTGCTTAAATATTTAGTATATGACTAACTAACCACAATTCAAGTGCAGCTCTAAATACATAAATACATATGTATATACAAATATGTATGTATATAATTTAAGCATAGTGTTGAGGGCTGTTTTATTACAATTTCATTAATTATATATTTTTTGTCAACTCATATTTTGTTGACAATCTGATTGCCACAAAGCTTGTAAAAAATCATTTACATTTTATAAATTTTTTTCGTACATATTATTTTTTTTTAAACCCTAAACAATTTTTCAGTTAAAAGACACAAAAGGCTTAGCAAATATGAAATGTAATATATTTGGCGACTGACTAAAAAACGATTTCTATATATGTGTTTGATTGTTAAATAAACTTATTAAATTATTTTTATTTTGCTTCTATAGCCTAAAATATTTTTTAAAAATAAAAAAAAAAAAAATTAAAATTTTAAAAATACAGTTACTTAAGCTTAAATTTCTATATCAAAGTCCAAAGTGCTATTAAGCTGTTTAAGTTCACATCTTTTCCTCCAAATCTTAGAGACAAGTTTTTCAAGCTAGTTTCAGTTTTAATTTCTATATGGAAGGGCCTTGAAATTAATTTAAAAGTTATATTTCATTATGAACGGTCATGGAATTTTTAAGAAATAAGAATAATATGCATAGACCACAAAATATTCTGTAGACTGAAGGGATTTTAATACTTTTAACTCGTTATCTATGTACCTTCTTTTTTAAATACTTCCTAATTCTGCAATTAATATCAAATCTTCTTTTAATGGCAGTAATTCATTTACAGTTAACAATATTTTAATAGATGATATAATTTATAAGCCCGAAATTGTATAAGTTAATAACAAATAAAATGATCTGGGTGTCAGCCAATAAAATTTATTTGCGCATTAGCAAGAGAAAAATATCAATGGATATACGAAAGAAAAAGATTTATATAAAAAGCTGTTGCTGTGACGATTCTTTTTACTTTGTTCATTCAAGCTACTTTTTTTGCGCTGGCTTCAAAACAGACAAAACGCAACAAAAAACAAGTAAGAACGTTGCAGTCGGGCGGGACCGACTGCGTTAGACTCTGTTCCTGTTAAAGGTGTGTAGGCTCAATAAATATGTACACCGTCCGTCCGTCTTTCCGTATGTTTGAATGCGAGATTATTGAGATTCCTTTTTTGAGCATGTCTTTTACATCAATTTAGCTACAGTCATACAATTTTGCTTTTTTAAAATAAAATACTATTTTGGTTTTTATTATATATTTTGGATACTGGCTCCACATTTCACAAAATCAATTTTATAAAAGTTCAGTTGCAAATAAAGCCACATTTAAATTTTTTTTAATTTTTAAGGTAAAACCGTACTTTTAATAAAATATAAGGATTTATGCAGAAAGTTTTATCAAAATCCATTAAGTAACATAGAAGTTATAAAAAAAAAAAAAACATTTTAATAAATGATAATATCACGCGGCAGCGATGGGAATAGAACCTGGGTCACGCGCTTCGCATGCCACCGACTCTACCCACAACACCACGGCGTCTCTTGTGCCAAATTGAGTTTGGTGTGTTGATTTGGTTAAACAGACTTGCCCCAGTTAGGTCAACTAGAATTTGTTTTAATAAATATAAGGATTTATGCTGAAAATTTTATCAAATCCATTAAATAACATAGAAGTTATAAAAAAAATAAAAAAAAAAATTTTATTAAATGATAATATCACGCGTCAGCGCTGGGAATCGAACCTAGGACTCGCGCTTCGCATGCCACCACTCTACCCACAACACCACGGCGTCTCTTGCGTGGCTATGTGCCAAACTGAGTTTGGAAGTGTTTTGATTTGGTTAAACAGACTTGCGTTGTGGTAGCGAAGACCCTGCTTCAATCCCCAGTTAGGTCAACTAGAATTTGTTTTACGGAGGCTTACATTATGATTATTATTATTTTTTTTTTTCGTAAATTTTAATTTCATGAACAGTAACCCACATGTCAAATTTGGATGCTCTACGTCTAAGACTGTAGGAGATACAGTTTTACCCTATTTGCCACGCCCCAAATGGGCGTAGCTATATATAACATACATTTTTGGGTAGAGGTAGGATACTAGTATATATATTCCAAGTCCCAACTCTCTGACGGAAATATTGCCGAAATTATCACGGTTTTAGTAAAAGATATAGTAATTCCCGATTTGCCACGCCCCCAGAAGACGTGGATACATAACTTTTGATTTATCTTAAGAGGAGGTCAACAGTATCCCACATGCAAAATTTGGACGCTCTAGCTCCAAAACTGTAGGAGATACAGTTTTATCCGATTTGCCACGCCCTTAATGGGCGTAAATATCTATAATATATATTTTTGATTCCGAGTGATCTACTTGCACATGTATTCCAAATTTCAAGTCTCTAGCTCTTAATACGCTCAAAATATTATAAGATTTATACAAATCGCTATATATATATTCCCGATTTGGTACGCCCCCAGGGGGCGTGGGTATATAACTTTTTGATGTAACTTAAGGGAAGGTCAACAGTAACCCACATGCCAAATTTGGATGCTCTAGCTTCAAAGCTGTAGAAGATATAGTTTTATCCGATTTGCCACGCCCACAATGGGCGTAGATATATAATCTATGTCTTAAAACGTCCGCGTGGTGTACACGAATATATATTCTAAACCCCATTTCTTAGACTGCAATATTGACTAAAATAACAGCGTTTGTCTTAATAGATATAGCATTTCCCGATTTGCCACGCCCCCTGTGGGCGTATCGGAAAAATACTCAAACTTGATCTGACGCGGATACACACGAGTATATATTCCAAATTACAAGTCTCTAGCTTCTATAGTGTCCAAATGCTGCGCGTTCATACAGACAGACGGACAGACGGACAGACGGACAGACAGCAAGACGGACATTGCACAAATCCAATAGACTCTTTTTCCCTTTGGGAACAGAGTCTAATTAATAAAATTGACGAGCGCACTGATACAGATGTATTCAGCTGTGAATGTATGTGTGTGTGTGTTTTTGTGTGTGTAGCGTGGGCGAACTGTGCGAGCGACAGCGACTAATGCACGTAAACTGTTGCTGTGGAACGCGACACGCGGCGTATGAGCAATGTCGAATACCCCAAAAATTGAAAGAGAAAAGAAAATGCCAGAGATAGCAGCAGCAATATTTTTTGTAGCCAGTGCAAATAAGAGGAAATTTGTGTTTATTTAACGTTTAGAATGAACAAAATCACAAAGTAACCAAAAATGAAAAAATACTAAAACAATAAACCGAGCATACGGCAAATATGTTCAAAGAGCCGAGCACAGTGGAACGCATGAAATATTTTTTTCAATCGAGTAAGGCCAATTCTTCAGCTATTTTATTATTGAGATAGCAAACATTTAATACGATTTGATCAAATGCCAAACGTGAGACCAGAATCGTGTGAGAAATGCAATAAAACTGAAGGTTAATGGGTGTAAGTGATGATGCCACCCATAGAGGCATATATACTCTATATCTACTCTATATATTCGCCTTATTCAATTGAAAAACATTGTCGCATAGCGAAATTGAACGAATTCAATTATTGCCGCAAGCTAAAAATACATCAAATTTGCGTGCAAATTGACAATTTGAAGTTTTACTGTTGCGCTTTTTTGTGTGTCGAGAATTGAATGCTTTATGAATATGAAATGACTGAGTGCTCTGCTCAAATGCAATCACTGCAAAACAATAAATATGCAAATTTATTTTAAAGTGAAACACAGAATGGTTCAGTTAGCCACAAAGTAAAAAAGCTGAAAATAAACGTTGGGAATATTTAAAATATATATTTAAATATTAATATTGAAGTGACTTTGATTGTTTTAGAACTAATTTATAAAACCACAAACTGATTTCTCTTGATTAATAGATGTGCGTTCACATTCAATCAGAAGCCAATTGGAGTCTAATGGGAATCCCGTTTCAATATCAAAACTCTTTGGGATTTCCAAGCAAAGCTTTATCGGTCTATTGCTTCAAGAATAGTTTGACTTCAGCAAAAAGCCGAAGCTTATATTCAAGTTCTGCGAGCTTTTATAAAATAAACACTTGGTAATTAATCCCAAATCAACTACAGTTATGTGTGTGCTCCTTAGGGCATACAGTGAGACTTCTCAATGTAAAACTTCCCAAGTCTTGTACGTCAAATGTGCAAATGACAAGCACGTCTATAATGTTCAACGAGTTGTGCTAGGCTTAGGTGCTATAGGGCTCTTCAATATAGATCTCGTTGTTCCTCTTGTTTAATGTAGACAGAATTATTTGATCAAGTTAGGCAAACCTGTTGCTGATCTCATGGCACAATCTCTTTTCCCATTCTCTCAAACATTTCGCTTTGACACAAATGACTCAGCTTGACTTTTTATATAATAGACGAAATTTGCATAAATAGGTTGCTTTTGTTTTTGTTGTTGCATACCCTGTACAATTTCATAGAGGGTATATAGGGGCTGTGCAGAAAACGACTCTTTGTAAATGTAAATATTCTTGACATTAACAGTGACTTTTCAATGTCGTATACCATATGCATATCAAGCCATATACATATTCATAGTATTGCTTATATTTCAGTTATCATAAATTATCAATATTAATAAAGTTTGCAAAAATTTAATAAAATGTGAAATATATTGAGATTAGATAACATATTTCCAGACATATTTGGACTCTCAGTGATAGCTCAGAGTTGTGTATAGGGTATATATTAGTCTAACACTCGAGACCCTAATTTTCTTCTTTTTTTTTGCCAAAGCTGCGAAGCGCTTGTAGAGCAGTTCCCTACCTAATTATTTGCGTAGTTAAAGTGACAGAGGCAGACAATGGACGCCTCTAATGACAGCTCTGCAATGGGCTTTAGCAGACACTGTCATGCGCCGTGTTTACGTTAGCTTGTTATGTAGGCAAATTACAGAGTTCCCGGGAATCAATAGAACGGGTCGTCGCATTAGAAGAGCTGGGCGCACAATATGGACACAAAGGTAGCACGGACATAAGCTGTCAGATAATTGGAGCTCGTGGCGTAAACATATTGTTGTTAACGGCCGACGCACAACATAACTCACTTTCAGAGTGTGCCTTTTTCCTGGCCAAAGGACATGTGGCGAGCAAATACAAATTGCAGCAATTTGCTTAAAAAAAACTAATTTATTTAGCTGAAGCCCACTCGCGCACACACACATACTAAAGCGCTTTTTTGTTTGCTATATAAATATTTTATCATCAGGGATTTGCTCGAGTTATATTTGTGTCGCTTATCTGAACAAATATGTATTTATATACTATATACAGTGCTACCTATAAGTTGATATATGCATATGCCTTAATTAAGCCTATTTACTTCATCTAAACTTTACAACACATGTGTGTACACAAAATCAGAGGCCATCAACCGGAATTGTATACAGTATTGTATTCTATACTGTCTGAAGGAACTCGGAGTCTATGAATGATATGGATTGCAAATTTGGTTTGTAAGCTCTTAAATATCAAAGAGAGATATATTGTTCTCTAATATTTAGATAACTCCTACAATTTTCAATACAAAAATCGATTAGATTTTGTGGTGAATGATGAAATAGATCAGGTTAACCTACAGACTTCAGAACTGCATGTCCAATAAAGTCGATAAATAAAACCTGTATTCTACTAAACTCTGATGTATGTAAAAAGATAAGGATTACCGACCTGGTGTGGCACACAAAAGGCAGAACTTTAAGTTACCCATTGACAATTTCCTGCTAAATTATCGATTACATAACTCTTTTTTGAAGCTATATGTAGATTGTAACTATCAGTTAAGCACACTTGACTTGCGCGCTCTAACTTGTTGCATATATATATATTATATTTGATGTATAATAGGTAACAATTTGTTGCTTCTTCTAGATGACACAATTCGCTGATGTCATTCGACAGACTATAAAAGGCGGCCATAATTAAATGGTTTAGTGCAGTAAAGTCTATAAATTACGTCAAGTACTAGACAATATTTTAATGCCAAAACCCGAAACGGATCTACTGATGATCTAAAATTAAAAAATTGGCAAATTAAATTGGCCAAACTTAACTTATTTGTTTTTGACACTATTTAAGATTTAGCTAGTGAATTTCTTAATATTCAACAGGTATTTCTATGAGGTTTTATTATGCTACTTACTTGAGTCCAATTTTGATTTGATCAAATGCAGCCATGGAAGACATTTTTTGTGTGTTTTTGTTGTAGTTGTTGTCAAAAATAATTAAAAAATATTTCTTTTGTATAAAATCAATCAAAAAGCTTAGCTTTCTATGTATTTCACCATAAAATTAGCTTTTTACTGGCTTTGTTTATGTTTTAATCCTTTGCCAGCTGTTCACCTGACCTTGTTATGCCTGATGATAGCCACAGAAAAACAAAACAGGCTGCTGCGTGCGGCAGCTTCACACACTGATAAGCAGCTTTCGCTGGCGCACGTCCTGCGCAGTTGGGCACACAGGCGCACACGCAGGATAATTTCGGTGCGAAAAAAGCGCACACACAACCACACATACACACAGATACACTTATGTACACTTATGTTTTTTTTTGTTGCTTATCACATAACTTTTGCTTTCACACGCGAAATACTTTTGTTGCTGCTATTGTTGTTGCCAGGCGTCGCGAAATTAAATAAATTCTATTATAGTTTAGTTTATATTGTGTTAATGTTGTTGTTGCTGCTGCTGCTGCTGCTGCTGCTATTGTATTATTAGCTAGCTGTTGCTTTTATTCAAACGTTTAGCCTCTCAGCTGCGCTCTGTGCTACGTCCGTTTGGCTTGAGGGCAGCTCATCAACTGTTTTCAAAGCACAAGACCGAAAAGCTACGCGCAAAAGTTCTAAGCACATGGCACATGCAAAAAGCTCTCCCGCTGAGCATAAAGAGCGTGCAAAACTATCTGTTATTGTTGTTGTTCTTATGCGTTCTTCTTCTTGTTCGTATAGCTGCTGTGTTGAGCTTGCTCTTGTCATTGTTGTTGTTGCCTGCTCTACTAGCGACTGTTGTGCGTGCGTCTTCATCTTCTCATTGCTCAGCTAGCTGCTGTCTGGCTATGTCATATTGTTGTTGTGGAAGTTTCTTCATCTTCTTCTTACTTTTCTTATTGGTTATTTTTGTTGTTCGTCGTGGCTAACTAAAATTCTTACTGTAATCTGTGAGAGAGTAGCGCGAGAGTTAGCATGTATTGCTGTAATCATTGTAATCAGAGAGCTCCACAAATATCCTGTTTATCTTCTTAAATGAGAGAGTGTAAAAACAGTGCACAGTTCATTACTGAATCATAGGTTAGTAGTTGAGTCACTGGTTACGATTTGCGTAAGCCTCAATCAATGGGCCTTATTGAACATGTCTTATCAGTCCCATATTGATAAATGTTAATGTTTTTGTATGACGGCAAGTGCGCCGAAAAATGTGTTTGCCCCCTGTTATTTCGCTTGTTTCACTGACACGCCTTCGTAATCTTTCCGAAAAAATCATAAAAAACATATTGTACATTTATAAATCATATTGATAAGGGGAAGTTTGCTCAACTGGGCGTTAGTTATTCCGAGCGGGAATGAATCATGGCCTTTACAGGGAATACCAATCAGAAACGCTTGTTGCTATTTATCTTTGATAATAAGGCAAAGTTCACGTTTATAATGGATAATTATAGCAATTTTTGTAACATAGTATACAATAGTAATTTACCTTTAATTATTTTCATTTTTCATTTGAATTGTCTTACATATCATTCTCAGCATTCTATTATATACAAAAAGTTGACTACTTAACGTTTTTACATTTGTTGTGGAGCTTTTGTCATTGGGGCAATGTAAACAGAGAAAGAGTATACACATGAATCTGATATAAAAAAAAAAACAGCTGGGCGAAGGACTAGGCCATAAGCTCCTGTTGCTGCACAGACAAACTTTTCTCACGCTTAAAGTTCGCCGTGAAGCTTTCGTTGTGCTGCGCTTTTGAACGTATTAATTTTGAAAATGGGGTCAGTCGATTGCTCTGACCGGGCAATTATAGTTAGTTATGGCCAGTTGCCGTTAGTTAGTGTTACTTAGTCGCAGTCACGCAAACTGAGAAGCTAATCGCAACAATCGCTCGATATATGGCATTCACACGCGATGTGCACGCGCTCTGCCTCAAATCAAAGTTGATTAAACTTAATCAAAATAATGATGTACCGCAATATTCTCTTCTCGCTTATGCTCCGGTTTCGCTTCCTCCCCCTCTCCTACACTTTTTACTCAGTAACTAATTGACCTTGAGCAAAAAAGCGCCGGCTGTGCCTAACATAAACTCTTATGACTTATGCTGTCATGTGGTTCGCAGCTGTCGCTCTCTGAGCTTTTAAAACTGAATTTGATCGCGCTCCCCCTCTCACACACATTAGATTGCTGTGGCTCTCTATGCAATCTCGTGCTCAGCACTTGGGCACGTTCTTTTTTCTGTCTGTAATTCATTTAAATCAATTGAAAATTTGCGTCTATTTCTGGCTCAGTTTGCACTTTGTTAAATTCTAAATGATTTTGATTAATGAAAATTAAAGCTCTTCATTTGCTCTGCTGGGATTTTTACTTTGTTTTCGTGTGTGTGTGTTTTTATGTTACCTGATCGATGCCATCTGTTTATGCATCATACGTCCTAAAGTCGAATTTTCTTTGTAATCACCATCATCGACAAATGGTTTTTATGGTCATGTGTACAACATTAAATGAATAATTTGGCTTACTCACATGAACTTTGCACTTTGAACTTTGCGCGTCAGATAAACTGATAAAAAACACATATTTTTATAAAAATTAACAGGCTTACAATATTGTTTATACAAAAAAAATTGAATAAATATTAAACATAGCTAGAAATTTTTGACAATGAACTGAAAAAGTCTTTTAATTATCTGAACAATAAGAATCCGGGTAGTATGTGGACATTGGTTTTTTTGTCTTTGCTGTGCTGTTTAATATAGTTGAAAGGCATTTATTTCAATTATATAATAAACCTAATTAATAAAATAAATTATAAAGCTATCTTATTGTATCTTAAAATCAGATTTTAATAAAAATTTAATGTAAATAAATATACATTTTTTTTCTTAGGTATCTCATAAAAACCAATAAATATATATTTAATTTTTCTTATTTTTTGCAGTGCTTTATTAATATTTATTTTAATAATAACTAATCGTCAATATACCCCTTGACTATTTAAATTTTCATGAATATGAGGAAAAAAAGATTTATCATATGACAATAATTTTTGTGGCAGTTAAACTCCAAATTTTTTGATTGCCTAAAATGTATAAAAAAAATGTTTATAAGGTATTTGACCAAAGCTTTTACAATGGAATTTGGGAAATATTTATATAATTTTTAAATTAACAAATCAGTTTTTGTCATAAAACAATATATTGTATATGACCATAGTCAGCCTGTAGATGCCAATCACATCGATTAAATGTGTCAAAAATCATCAAACCTTAGACAAAAGAATTATTTTTTTGTTAAAAGTAATCGAGTAATAGAAAAAAATCGCTTAAAAAATTCATAAAAATGTTGACTTAAAATGTCATAGTCTCCCTAATTAAATATTATGCTCTTCACACGGAACCACATATCCAGAACCTCAGATAAGAGGACGAAGTAAATGCCAGCTGTCACACAATAAACAGCGTGACAGTTGTTCATAATTGAGGGGTAGGGGCTCTCGGGGCGGTCGCAATCTTTTCGCGCGCGCTCAACGTTGGACTCATGAATT
This sequence comes from Drosophila gaucha, assembly GCA_035045545.1. Classification (NCBI taxonomy): domain Eukaryota; kingdom Metazoa; phylum Arthropoda; class Insecta; order Diptera; family Drosophilidae; genus Drosophila; species Drosophila gaucha. The sequence goes on from JAWNOY010000342.1 coordinate 1,016,142, forward strand.
TTTCAAAATCAAATCAAAAGTTCGGCCCGCCACGCCCCTCTTGTGAATAGCAATGGCTTACCCCGAGAGCCATAATTTTCAGACAGTTCAACAATCTCGCGTGACTTTTTCCCAGCTATTCCGTGACTCGATTATGGCACACGGGACACATGCGTTTTTCCTCTACCCCACCAAGTGCGACAGCACAGCAATGTGGAGCATAACTTACGTGGTGCGTGTGTGAGTGTGTTAGTGTGTGTTAGTTGAAACCATCTTGTTTCGCCCAAAAACACGTGACAATAAAACAAAAACAAAAAAAAACTATTGTCTAGGATTTAAAAAATTCAGAAGCTTTTGACATAGTTAAAGCCTCTTTAACTTGCTTGACAGTGGGGTCGCAAAGGGTTACGGTGCAGCTTAAGCCAAATAACTCCAATATCAAAGTAATATTCTACTTAAAGTTATCTTAATTATGATATATATCTTACATTTTAATATCATCGTAGCTAAGCTTGCAATACAATACGCAAAGCAACTGCTCACCTAACTCTTTCGTATCCTGAAACATCCTTTTTAAGGATATAAAACAAAAAGTAATAAATAAGGTTAAAATTGCTTAAATTGTAAACAGCAATTAGCTCTCATTAGTGAAGTAAAATCATTTATCACGCCCCCGCTTAAGTTTCCATTACCAGACCACAGCAAAAAAATGTTGCCTACTTTCAGGCGGCTAATGTTAAGCAACACTTGGAATTCAATCAGCGCCTGAAAGATAAATTTCGTGCTAAATTGCAAAGCAAATGTAAATAATAATTAAAATATTATCAAAAAAATATATGAGAACAATTCTTTGGGCTGAAGGTCGCACAGCTTAGTGAATGTGAAGCACGTGTAAGTTGTTACTTACAATTAATGCGAGTCGGCGGCCCAAGCTGGGGCATGAACAAGGCCCAATGTGCCCCGTGTGTCGTATTTAAGCCAGACAAAGCGACCTTTCAAGTTCTCACATAGATAACATAGCAAACAAATTACAAAATGTTGTTGTTACGGTTCAACTAATGAGAATAAAAAAAATAAATAAATTTGGGACAATAATTAATCATTATATGGGGTATCAAAAATTTCGTAGAAGCTTTCAGAAGAATAATATAAAATATATTAAATGTGCATTCGCTCAAGAATTTACAAGCTTAAATATATATTTTTTCAATTTTATATGTGTACATATAATATATTTATGTATATATACATAGTCAGTCACATTCTTTCAAATAAATGAAAATAAGAACAATTTCAATGCAAAACTTTCCTTTGAGAACTCTTGTTTTCTATGTAGGAGTAAGGGGAAGTTTTTTGTTAGAATTTTTATTATTGTTTTATTATGGTAGAATATATTTTTTTGATTTTCTCAGAGCATAGACTAGTCGTTGTGATCCTATTTCCATTCAAGCTGGGTGTGAATGTGAAACAGAAATATGTGAGAATTGGGCGTCCAACAGCTTGAGTATGTGTTCAGAGTGCGTGACAGTGTGCGTGAGTGTGTGCGTATGTGTGTACAGGTGTCTGAGAATTTAAGGAATTTTTAATATAATAATGCGATGCATACTTTACGGTTGGTTTTTCCAATTGGTTGGCTTCTGGAAACTTAAGAGTTATAAACGCTTTAGGGTTACAGAATATATATATTTTATTTATTTCTAGATGCTTTAACCTGATATTGTAAAAATTAACGAGCGATAACAATGTATAATGCTTAAAACCGTATATATAAATTTATTTATATACAATATAAAAATATAAATGTGTATATTTAAAGCTTAAATATTGATTAATTATTTTAAAATATTTAAAGGACTAATGTTTACACTATATTGCCATTTGATAAGAATTCAATCATAATATAAATAGCCAAAGGTCTTTATAAAAAATATGCTCATATTTACGCACACACACAAATAAATATATGTGTGCGTGTTTTTATTTTATATTATATATATCGACATTTACATTTGTTGCCAAAGCAAACAGTTTTGCTGTGCATTTAGGGCCTAGCCCAGGGCCATGACTTAAAGCTATAGTCGTAAATAAGCGGGTTGGAGAGGAGCGGGTGGGATTGGGAGCTTATATCTAGTACAATAGTTGTTTGTCGGCGTACATGCTGTCCCAGAGCCGTAGCTTCTCTGCCTCCGGCAAGTCAATCACCTGCACATCATGTGAAATATTCAAGCACTTGAATACCGCATCCTGTCGGGAAATGGGCAGCCAGACCTGTGACTGCGACTGTGACTGTGATTGTGCCTCCCCGTGGGCCTCCTCGCGCGTGACGAGTGGTATACTGGGATCTCCGGTTGCGGCAAAGTGCACCACCATGGACACCAGACGCTGTATCGTCTTAAACTCGGCCGTGCGGCGCTTCAGTTTTTTGGCAGCCGCATTGTAAAACAAATAGGATAAATCATCGGCATGGCACGTGCCGCGCACCTTGCGGCCGCAGGTAATAATTCGCATTATGTTGAAGTGCTTCGAATCAAAGTCGAACCGATACAAAAATGTGGGCGCTCGCGGCGCATGCAGACGGCGCGACAGCAGGGTGCGATGAATGCCATGCCAGAAATATTTATACGAGCAGAGCTGAAATAATTCAATTGATGGATTAAAGCTAAGACATATTTATATATGTATATTTGCTTAAACTCAAAGATTTATTAGAATACTTTATATTGATAGCTACTCTGCGTGCTGGGACTAAATAAAATAAACTTTTGTAGCTTTTCATTTTGATATTTAACTAAAAGAAGTTATTATATATATATATATATATATATATATCTGTATATGTTTATATATGTTTAATAACAGTCAATACATATTAAAAAATTAAATTTTTAAATACAAAATTATTGTTTCATAATATTTGCAACTATCTATCTCTTTCAAGTATTTTAATCCTTTCAGAACAGTTGTAACGCAAATAATAGATGTATTTTCTGAATGAATGTATCTCCCTTGATCTATATATTTCTACCAATATATGTTTTATCTACTTACATCACTGTATTCGAGTATTGTCTTCTGACTGGGCTGCTTATCGCCAAAGTAAGTGGACTTCAGCTGTTTGCCAAAGGCGCGTCGCTGATCCGTATCAAGACCCGCATCCTCGGGCGAGAGGTACGTACAGTCCAGTTCACAAAGAAGCTCAGGCCATTTGCGTACCTCGGGAAACACGAGTAGCCCCTCGAAGGAGTTGCCGCCCACGACGAGGGGTATATCGTTGCCCCAGCAATCACGCATCATCTCCAGCGGGGGTCTTGGAATCACACAGTGCTCCGACTCGTAGGGCTCGACAGTGGGCGCAAAGGAGAACATTACCTTGCGCTGATGCCGCTCCTCCATGGTAATAATGTCCTCGGCCAGGCGAAGCATGTTACTCGCCTTGCAGTTTCGCAGATGCTTAAGTATCTCCCGATCGATCGGCTCTCCTGTGTATCCCGTGGCCTGAGCGAGACGGAAGGCCCAATTGTATTTGGGCGTTATGGACCAAGGTGACAGAGCTGAGCCGGACATGAGAACAGCTTTGTGAAAGAGATTCCGCGTCTGCTCGGTGAGCATCATGTAGTGCGTGGAGGCGCCTCCAGCGCTTTCGCCAAAAACCGTTATGTTATCCGGATCACCACCAAAAAAGTGACAATTGCGTTTGACCCAGCGCAGGGCAAGCACCTGATCCTTAAGACCCGCATTGCCTGGCACATCCAGCTCCGGGTCGTCCAGGGTGAGAAACCCGAGCACGCCTAGACGATACGATATGGTCACCAGCACCACGTGCTCCATCATTAAGTAGTCGGGACTGTATAGATCTCGCGATGCTTCGCCCATCTGAAAACCTCCGCCATAGATCCAGACGAGCACGGGCAGCGGCTTTTGCGGATACAGCTGAAAGACAACAGTAATAAGATCTGGACTCAGTTATAACTATAAGAGTAAGACTTACGTCTCTGGTATATACGTTCAGGTACAGACAGTCCTCGCTGCCCTGCACCTGCTTCAGCACGAGGTTGACCTGGCATGGCTTTGTGTGCTCTCGCGTGCAGCGTTTCACATCCGTCCAGCAATCGGGTTCGACGGGTGCTTTAAAGCGCAAATCCCCGATTGGGGGCTTGGCAAAGGGTACTCCCTCGAAACTATAGTAGTTGTTACCATAGATCGAACGCCACTTTACGCCCTTCACCTTGCCATAGACCGTATCCGCAATGACCTTATCCTTGCTGCGCAAACGCTGCTGCTTTGTCTTAAACTTGACATAGCTATAAGTAAGAGAAAAACAAAGGTGAGCACCATTAATGCAATGCGAGTCGGACAGGTGAGTGCACTTCGAGCCAATCGAATTGGCCAAGTGTTTGAATAAACATTGGGCTGCTTTGTTTATAAACATTCAACATACACTTTGCGAGAGCTTTTAGCCACTTTTGCCCCCATATAAAGCAAATAGCATAAAAAAGCAAAAAGTTTCCATTATGAATTCTTTGAGCTTTACCGAACAGGGGGTCGCCTACAAATGTGGGTGATAGAGAAAAAATAATGTATATAATAGTAAACAATGGTAAATATCTTCCGCAACTTATAAGCAGATATGTGGATCAGTCCGGATATACAGCATACCTTTTTATTGTGTATCTTAAATTATATATTTTATAGCAGAATTTAGATACTCAACTGAATTTTGAATGATTTATTCAATTTACATACGATTTCCCTCTGCCAGTCTCTCTCTCTCTCTCTCTCTCCCTCTCTCTCTCTCTCTCTCTCACTCTCTCTCTCTTTCTCTCTCTCTCTCTCTCTCTCTTTTTATCTCCCTTTCTCTTTCTAACTATCTCAATCTCTCTGGCTCTCTATCTCACTCTCTCTTTCCCTTTCTCTACCTGCCTATCTCTCTTTTTATTTTTTTCTCACTCTGTTTCTTGCTGTCTATATCTTTCTCTTTCTCTCGCTTTCAATATTTCGCTCTCTTTTTTCATTTCTCTCTCTCTCGCTCTTTTTCTCTCTGTCCTTTTCTCTTTCTCTCTTTTTCTCTCCGTCTTTCTATATCTTTTTCTTCTCTCACTTTCTCTCTCTTTCCCTCTCTCTCTCTTTCTCTCTCTATATCCCTTTCTCTCTCTATCTTTCTTTCTCTCTCTCCTTTTTCCATTCTATCTATCTCTCTCTCTCTCTCTCTTTATAGCTATTTCTCTCTTTCTCTTTCTTTCTCCGTCACATCCTCTCTCTTTCTATCCCTCTATTTTTTTCCTAACTTTGATTTCATTGATAGGGGAAAGGCAAACCTCCATAACAATAGATTGTGCTAACTACCTTGTTCTCTAATCAAAACAAAGGCAATTATCAGCTCTACTCAAAAGCAAATTCTCAGCGCAAAGCAAATAATCATACACAAAGCAAGTAATAGCCCAGGCTAGCGTTTTTATAGAGCAGGGTATTTCGTGCATAAATACCAGAGAGCAGGCGGGCTGCCCATTTAATATTTCAAGTGCGTTTTCATTTAGAAACGTGCCAGCCAAACGATGCGTGAGGCGATCCACAGCAGACCGAAGCGCCTCAATATAGGTATCAAATATGGAAATACAAAAACTTTTTACGCGCTCCCAGACAGTTTAGACTAGCACAAATCATTCAAAATACTATGAGTAGTACGAGCAGCAATTAATTAGCAGCTGGTGAACGTATTCTTCTTCTTCTACAGGGTAGAGTGCAACCTTGAAGATATTTTCATAGTTCCAGTTAAAAACTCTTATGAGCACTTTGTGTGAATTACAGTACACTTATATATCGCGTGCTAATTGCAAGCATTAATTCTACAATTTCGCCAAGTTCAATGTCAGCGAGGTCTACATAAAAAACTCGGTAGTTAAAAATTAACATTTACTATAGTAAGCAACTGGTTATTCCAAGCTGAACTACATATATCGCAAATATATTCATATACACATATATATTCTGTTTTTATGCGCGTCTGAAATCAAATAATCGAGTCGCAGTCGAGACGCAATATTCCATAACCGGGCCGCATCTGTTGCTACGTCTGTTAACGATTTGTATGCCGATTGAAACCACGAAGAAACGCTCACAAAAATCTCTGACATTGAGTCTGCATACAAAACTAACCATATAAATTATTTACAGTATGTTAATTAGATATGCATATAACTTATATAGTATCTGCATCAGCGGAAGTGCTTTAGTCAACAGCATTTGTAAGCACTAATGTTTGATGATTTTCAAGGTGCGAAATTTCTATTATTATCCATAAGAATTAACAGTTAGCTGGAAGGTATGGATAATTGAAAATTGAATGCCGTTGTAGAAAAATGTCTGTATTTGTCCACTTTGACAGTTTAATCAACTAAGAATATCTCCCTGAGAAATACTGACAGTTACACAGTTGTCTACGTCTTAAAGGTAGTAGGCCGCCCTCTTGACATTTCACAGATTTACAGGGTATGACACGAACTGCCAATTAGTTCGATTTTGCCTTATCAAAGTCTGACCTTATTACAAAATGCATATAACAAACATGCCTCAATTAAAAATAATGTTGTGTAATTCAATTGCAAAATGAAAACCAATCAAAAATCAAACAATATTTCAATTCATCAATTCGCGAGCAAACGGTGCAGGTCAATGGCATTTCGGGCGAGAGCATTTTATTTTGGCTGCCAAAAATGTGTCAGAAAAAATTTGTAGCCATTTATCAAAATCGTGCAGCGATGTGTAAAGTAATGCAAATGCAAAAGATGAAAACGGTTGCACTTTCAGCTGATATTGATGGATTTTATTTCGCCCAAGAAACAATTTTTTTTACTATAATATTTAATTTATTAAATTAAATTTACATTTGATATATAAGTTAATGGGGAATTGGTTCAGTTTTTACTGATTTAAATATAAAACAAATGAAAAGAAAGGAATATGTAATAAAAAATGTATACAAAATGTAGCAGGATTGAGTTAAAGTTAAAAAATATTAACTAAATTTATACAGAGAGTCATGTATTTCACAAACCAACAGAATTTACTAAATAACAACCAGACTATATTTTTACCGTGCTGTATCCGAATCTGAAGCCAAAATCTTTTATAAAATATACAAAAATATTGATTTGTCACTGAGTGATATCTGTTGAATTTATTAAGCAGCAGTCCGCCTACACCCACAATCTCTAACTTCTTTCACTCTTTCGCTAAGTATTTTTCTCGGTGTCACATTAATATTAAAGTAAAAGAGCTTATTAGATGGCAGGAATATTCCTTTAAAATACCTTTTGAATATGACATTTACTTAATGAAATTAGTTTTGTTGTACTTTCCGAATATCTTGACGTAACAAGGCTGTTCTGGTTTCGGATTTGGATGAAGCATGAAAGGTATAGACTGATTTGCTCACTTTCCTTTAACAAATTTGAATGGCCTGTGATATTCATTAAAGTTATGAAAGTTGTGTTTAGGTATTACATTCCCTTAGTTTATTAAAGCTATATGAACAAGAAAAAATGGGCCTCATACAACACATGACTGTTAAATAATTGCATAACTTAAGCCGATAATTTAGAATGCAATTAGAATTAATTACGCGTTGAGACTTAAATAAATTTAGTTAAAATGCAACTGTTTTTTTTAATTCGAAAAAATACTTTAAATAACTTCTTAAACGCAATTTTAATTTATTTGCTAAGCCTTGTTTCTATTCAAAAATGCATTCAAGTCTTGCGACATCAAGACTTGACTGAGCCACAAAAACCACTCAACAGAAGATGCTTTTTTGTTGTTGTGAATCTTCGCAAAAAGTTTGTTGACTGCTCGAGCTGTTGGCATACTTTGCAAAGTTGACAGATTTTGTACAAAAATAATACCATAGCAACCCTGACATTTTATAGACGTGAGCCAAACGTGTTCTTTGCGCTTTTCCACTGTGATCTTGACTTTGGCCTCTTAGTCATAACATTTTCGACTGCTGTTCGATTTCACATTAATTGGCTTAAGTTGCGGCTGATAATGATATTTCCCATGTCACATGATAAGCCAACGAAACAAGTGATTTATGGAGTTAGGTGCGAGTATTATCAAGGCAGTTCAAGCAAACCGACTCAGCTAACAGCTACAACGGGCCAGCCAACAGAAGCGCCTCTTATCAGCCGATTTTATATTGATATATTTTATAATTAATACTAACATAAAAAATAAACATAGAAGTAAGCTATCAGCTGATAAGAACTAACTCTAAAACCCAATGTTAAACGCTTTCAAATTATGTGCACCGATTCAAAGTGCGAACACAGTACACAGGTTAACAGTACAGTAGAACTAGACAGACTTAAATCTTATCAATCAATGGCTGGAGATCAGCCGGTTCGTCAAGGTGAACCGTGAGTGTACACAACGCGGATGCAACGCTTAGCTCTATTTATAAAGACCTCCAGCTGTATATGAACCGGATTCGAGATGCTCGATTAGCCCAGCCTCTGGAGCTGCTGCTACGGAAGGCCATCTGCTGATAAGCAAAGATCTTTAAGCTCTGACGCAGCTGTTGTCGATTTCTACATAACATTTTTTTTTTAATTTTTTTGAACAGTCAACGATAAGCTAAGTTTGTATTACTGGAAAAAGGTTCAATTAGCACTTGAACTATTCGCTAGATTGTTTGTTAAGCAATCCGATTTATTTGTGCATCGCAGTGGCAAGTGTCACAGAGCTCAAATATTTCTAAAGTTCAATCAAACATTTAGTTGTAAATAGTAAAATTTATTCGTTTGCGTAAGCAAATTAAATGAATTCGACCTAGATCTTTATTGGGATTTCTTACATTAGTATGAAAAAATAGAATTACCTTGAAGCAATACTTTTTAATATAAAACAGAATTCAGTTTAAACACATTTTAAAGAGCTTATGATTTGAATGCACATACTTCAAATTTAAAACTATTAAATATTTTGAAAAATGTTTTCTTTTATTTCAAATATTATTTATTAATTAACTGACTCTTTTATAATATCAAACGAAATATTTTTTTAACATTAAATTTAAAAATTTCATAATTTATCTCAATATACTGTTAAAGTTTATATTTAAATCAAAAACATTTCATTTTATATTAAAATAAACTCTTTGTTTTCACTTACTTTAATGCAATACGCATCTGATCGGCTATGGCTATATCGAATGACATATTCGCTTGTGGTTATGCACCAGCTCAAAACGCAGCGCAATTTGACTCCTTGCAAAGCAATTAGACACACACACACAAACAGGAAAAACAATTTGCAAGCTGCTTGAAATCACAGTAAATATCAACGCGACAGACCGAATCGTTTTAAGTGGCAAGTGGCATATAAAAATTTAATTTAACGCCCACGCGGCGTATGCGCAACGTGCCCTTTTTGCAGGCTTTCGCTAAAAACTGACTCGATTGATTTTTTGTTTTTTTAATAAACTTTTTATTTATTCTTGTATTCTTAACTGCAATTCGCGCTCGTGTTCTTTTAATTGAATGCGCTGCGCTTCATTGATGTTGATTGATTGAACGCCGGCTTTGAGGCCTCGGGCTTGAGTTGCGTTTTACTCAGGGGTTGCGCGTCTACTGAAGCATTTGAAGTAGGCGCCGTCTAAGTTTAGTGGTCGAGCGCTCGACGCTCGACGCTCGGACGTACGTACGTAGCTCACGCGCACACACAAGCGCACTTTTTACACTCATTTAGTCTTGCCGGGCGTATGAGTGATATTCTAGCTGTTCGTTTGTGTCTGCCTGTGCTTGTATGTGTATGTGTGAGTGTGCGCTGCCTTGTTTCGCACTCAAATGCCCATGGCATTGTCTGCTCGAGTGAGTTCGCTTGCTGGCTGTGCTGGGCGCCGTTGTTTTGTTTAAACGTTATCGTTCTTGTTGTTGCCTTTTGTTTATTGTTTATAGCATGTACACACACACACACACACACACACACATACACACAACACAAACACACAAAATAGTTTTCACTGCACTTGTCTTTTTGTTGTTGATTTGTTTGACTTTCGGTTTTAAAGTTATTTTATTTTGTTTATGTCCATATTTCTTTTTGTTTGCAATTTCTATATTGTCACACAGGGCGTATGTGCAGCATTTTGTAGAGCATTGTTTTTTCGAGTGGGAGGCATGTTAATCAACAGTTTGTGACAAGTTTAGAGCTCAAATTGTGTGCTGAAATAATACCTTTAAGCTATGTTATTTATTTAAAATTGATATGAGATGCATTTTAAAGCAAGGGTTAGCTGCAAAGTCTCATTTAATTGGTTAACTTCAACAAAGCAACTGCATTCATAATGACTCTGCTTTAAAGACCTCTTGACCAATTTTCTTCGCTCAGTAAGGTAAAGAGCATATTTTCTACCAGGATTAGGCCCACATTGAGGATTCACATTGAGTGTATTTGAAGTAACAAATACTCAATTTTGTTGCTGTACTGACATTTTGCACTTAATTGAAAACTGTTGCATGCAGTACTTTTAATATTGTATTAGGGTAGATATTACGATATAACTGATCATTAAGGATGGCAATTATAGTTATTAAAGCACAAAACTCATTTCAATTAGTTGAGTATTGAGCTTCGATAGAAGTCCATATAATGAGTATAATAAAAAGTTCATCAAGGAATATGAATATGAAATCAATATAAGGCTACAAGCCAAGCAATGGGTAATGAAAGGAAATATGTATGTAGTACATATATGAAAATATTTATAAGGTTTTATAAGTGAATTCAATTGAATTAATTAAACTCAAATTTGTATTCTATATATTTAACTGACTAGTTGAAAAGTTGACTTACATTTAAATTAAAAAGCTCACTGGCTCTTGTGCATAACCACGTGATTCCAACCTGATAGTTTGATATAATAGGTGTTATTATATTGTGTAGATAATTTATTGTTGAAACGTTGTCAACAAAATTTTTAAAGCTTATCAATAAGTGAAAGAGTACTTAAAACAAATTCTCTTTACTTGTTTTAATCAATAATTAAAACATCAATAAATACAGCTATCAAAGTTTTATAATTATTAGTAGTCTAGCTTTTAATTATATTTTAATTTAACTTTGTTTACAAATGACTGACTTTTACGATTTTCAGTAAATCGACATTTATCTGAGCCCTAACGCATTTTTCAACAATTTAATTGAATACATTAGACACATCATGTAACATGTAGTTATTCTCGTTTGACCACACATTCCACTACCTGTTGATGAATAATGACATCGAGTCGTTACATATATGAAGGCCAGATTGTGGAATACTAATTCCGTGACAAAACCCTATCGAGCACTAACCGAGGGCTTAATTAAATGGTGATAGTTAGATATTAAACTGGGTTAAAATTAAAACAATATTGATAATAATACTTAATAATTAAATAAATTGAACCATTAAAGTCATACAATATAATAATGACTGCCTAACTACTTAATTAGTTATAATTGTAATACTTATACTAATAATAATACTAAAGTTTAGACTTATGCTTACACTAATACTAATAGATATGTTAATACTAGTTATAAAACTAAACACAAAAGTAAAGCTAATACTAATACTATAGTAATATTAATAATAATTATAATCTTTTTTGTTGGTGAGATATATGTGAAATGCTTTGCGTTGGACGGCGTATCGGTGCTATTGCAGCTTACGGACTAAAACACCTCCTCTCTTTAGGGCTGCTTTCCACCACGGAACCGGGCATTATCCCGCATTAACCTTCAAGGATGACTATTATATGTGTTCTAACTTGCCCTCTAAGATTTCAATTTTTCCGCTTTAATATTTTTTCTCCAAGCATCATTTTCTCTGCTTTTTCGCTCCACGATTCTTTCCCCACCTACTGAACCGGTAGCTCTTGTGAGGTCACTCCTTTCTCTATCTACCTTTCGCCGTAGAAGAAAGTGTGCTCGACATCATCTATAGAATTCGTACGAAGATACCCATGCCCTGATAGCATTTGTGTCGAATAGAAAGATGTCACCAAGCTTTCTTTTTAGCCACTATTTCGCTGTCCATCTTCCGTACTTCTCTTTTGCCCATCTTCCGTACTTCTCGTTTGCCCATCTTTCCTTTCCGGAACCTAATGCCGACTGCGCTAAGAATTCGTCATTTCGCTTAAGTTCACATACCTTCCTGCGTAAGGTCGATCGGTATCACCGACACTGCAGCTCTAGACACTGTTCGGTACGGTCAATGTAGCTCTTCTTTGAATCGACAGCAACGGTTTTGGCCTCACTTCTGCTTTTAATACTAACACTAATACTAATAATAATAAACCCATTGAAAATGGTATTTCGAAGTATAATGCTTTTGTGACAATGTATGTGACATGCAGAAGGAGGCGAGGCAGATTCCACAAAGTAATACATATATTCTTGATCAAGACGACGAGCTGAGTCCATCTAGCTATGTCCGTCTGTCCGACCGTCTGTCTGTTCGTCAGTCCGTCCGTCCGTCCGTCCGTCCGTATGAACGCAGTGATCTAGTAAATCACAAAATCTAGAGACTTGAAATTTTAAATATATACTCGTGTATACCACAAGCTGTGCAAGTTTATTTTACTTCTTTCGATAACTCATCCTATTTCCTTATCGGTAACAATCGATATTTTTCGTTTTTATTTATAAATTTATTTATATAAGCTAGAGCCACCAACTTTACCATATAATATTTCTGTGATGAAAATACAGATAATTAATATTTCAGACTTTGGATACTGCTGGATGCTGCATGGCCCAAAAACTGACAAAAAATGTTTTTCAAATACTAGAGAGTTTCGCATATATACACATTTGGATGTACATATTATATACTGAAAATTGTATTAGGAAAAAACATCTGGAACCGAAGTTATTTAACTATGAATTTATCATATGCTCAGAATGCAGTCCAAGCGTTGCCGCTAAATGATCTACGCAGTAAGCGGCGTTCATGTATATGTGTGCGTGTGTGTGTGCGCGCAGAGGGTAATATGTATAGATAAAAGATGTAAGCTAGATTGTTCAAAACAAAACCTCGGACTTGGTTCAGGGGATCTCCTATTCGTGTAGACCCGACTAGAGCGTTCTGACTTGTTATACTTATATTGGTACCAATATCAATACTAATACGAATAGTATTGCCAACTCTAGTACTACTACTAATATGCTAATAAAAATACTTATACCAATACCAATACTAATACTCTTGTCAATACCAGTACTAATACTAATGTTAATGCTAGAACCAATTAATCTTATTAAATGCAAGTTACAGCAATTTGAATTAATTAAAGCATATAACTCCCCGTCTCTCAGTCAGGTAAGTCTCCATGGCACATGCTGTATTAAGCAGATAACTCGACAATTGTTGCAGTCTGTTGACTGTAAATTATGTAATAGCCTAGCAGGCCGGTTCTTGTCCTATAAATAACTAGACAGGTGGAACGTTCTGGCTCAGGTTAAGCATTTGCATTGTTAGATAAGGTGAGCTAGAGCCAAGTAATAGTTCAGGTAGTATTTATAGGATGATGTGTGTCAAGCAGCTAGTAAATTTAATTGAATATCAAACAGAAGGACAGCAAGAATTATTTCAAAGACCATATATAGAGAATTTTGGTTAATTGAAAATTGAGTGGGTCGTCCAGCGGTAGCCAGGGCCTGGCCAACGTTATTTATATTCATTGGGGGCGCTTTTCGGCATTCTTTTTGGTAAACTCCTCCGCGGACTTCATGAACTTTTTGTGCTCTTTGACAAACTCCTCGGCCAAATCGGAGCGCAATGGATGCTCCGGCTGGGGATTGTGCACAATGTCGATGAGAGCCTGAAATACCTGTTCGGTGCGCGTCGTGGGCTTCCAGTTGTCGGCCGTTATTATCGACAGGCACACTTGGCCTTTCTCATCGACATTGGGATGATAGATTTGCGTCTTGAATAGTATTCGCGGTGGCATGAAGGGATACTGGGCAGGGAAGCTAATCTCAATGCGAAATGCTCCTTTGTTGTAGGGCGCCTTCTCCGGCACCAGCAGCCCGGTCCACAGCAGCAGGGACTCATCTGATGCTTCGATATTGCGCAGAACCTTCGACTTGGCAGCCACAATATCGTTAAGTTCACGACTTAAACGACGTGAGGCAGTCATAGTTTTATTTTTTTTTTAGTTTTTTTTTAAGTCAGCTGTTGAATTTCTAAATGTAAAGAATTTTGAGTAATTGTCGAGTCAATTTGAAAAGCCTATTTTGTGAATTTCTATTACATTATTATAATAATCCACCAATTGTTTATTTTACTCATCTCAATACAGCTTGAGTTATGTACAAATTCATATACAAGTATTTATTTAGAAATTACTCTATTAAAATAGCAGATCCTTGTTATCATCGAAGAGACTCTCCCAGATCTTTAGCTTCGTCGATTCGGGCAGCTCCATGAACTTAAGCTCGTCGCTAATATTTAAGCATTTGATACTGTCATCGCTTTTACGCACTGGATCCCAGGTTATCATGTCCATGCCATTGATCTCCGAGCTGTACGGATTGCCGCTCGCCGCAAACTGCGTCCAGATGCCCACAGTGCGCTCAATGTTGCGGTACTCACGACTCTCCTTGGGCATGCGGCGTGCCAGGAGACTGGGAAACTGATACGTCAAATCGTCCGCATGACTCACTCCCTTAACGCCTCGTCCATAGCGCATGATTCGATAGGGGAATATCAATTCTTCCGAATCAAAATCATAGCGATAAAAGTAAACGGGCGAGCCAGCGGCATGGGCGTGTCGAGAGCGGACCACGCGCAGAGCGGGAAAGACAAAGTTAACGATGGAACAGAGCTATAGCAAAATGAAAGAAGTATAAGTATATAATATAAGAATATGTAGCCCACATAAAATAGTCTCTTTGTCAATTGTACATCAGGTTATCATTTTGTCAATCACTCAATAATCGGTGAGATAATCTGTCAGTTAGCCACTTAGCCAATCAATTGGACAATTCAGCTATCTATCAGTCAATCCATCAGGTAAAACAAAAGTTAGTCAATGAGTATTTATGTCTGTCAGCTAACCAATTTGACAATTTGATAATTATTCAGCCAGTCAATCAACTAGTCAATCAATATTTTTATCTGTCAGCCAATGAGTCAATCTTTAAGTCAATCAATCAATCTAAGGTCAAATAATCCATCGAAAAGCGATTCCAACTGTCAGTCAGTTAACCCTCCGATCAAATGCGCCATAGAATCAGTCAATCAATCAACCAGTCAATCAATATTAATATCTGTCAGCCAATCAGTCAATTAATTAGTCAATCAATTAGCCATCCCAATTCTCAGTCAGTCAATCTGCCGATCAGCCAATCAACAATTCAATCAATTATAAAATCTGTAGCCAAGTCGAATAAGTCAATCATTAGGTCAATCAATCTAAGATCATTCAATTAATAAGGCATTCCAACAGACAGTCAGTCAACCCTCCGATCATATACGTAAAAGAAACAGTCATTCAATCAAAAGTCCTTTTTACAAGTCCGTCAGTCCATTTCTAATTCAATCATTGAGACAATCTATCGGTTGGTCAATCAATCTCTAACTTAGTCGGTTTGTTTTTGCTTCTTGTCTAAATATTCAGCTTACTGATCAATCAGTCAATCAATTTTCAAATCTCTCATTAATTTTGCTTAATATACTTAGATAAAACTATTAATTTGCTACTCTAACTCACATCCATGTAGTCATCAGGTGTTCCCTTCTCGCCAGTCAAATGAGCACTGCGTATCTTTTGTGCCCAATTGCTGACCTTCTCCCTGTTGATCTGTGCTAATTCAGGTGGCACGAAAGCTGTGCATGATTCCACCTGCTGCACCACCTGGGGCATTTGTTTGACCTCTGAAAATGTAATTTTAGACAAATTCAAAAACTTCAAACTTAGATACATACCTGCCAGCCAGAGCAATCCCTCATAGGAGGTGTTACCAATCATCATTGGTATCGAGTTGCTCCAAGCTGTCTTCATCATATCACGCGGATGCTTGGGCAGCACGCACTCGGGCGTCGCGTATGGCTCCAGTGCGGGTCCAAAGGCAAACATCACCTTATTCGCATGGTCCTCGGGAGTTAGCACCTGCTCCTCTACACGTATCAGATCCCTAGCTCGTACTGTTTGCAGAAATTGTAGGACATCCTTCTCATTGTTCTCGCCCTTGTAACCTGCTAGCTTGGCAATCGTATAGGCTCGATGCGTAATATCCCCATTGAAGGCCCAAGGTGCAATAGCACTGCCCGACTGCAGGATGCCGCGATGGAACAGTCCTTGTGTCTGATCCGTCAGCATCATGTAGTGGGTGGAAGCAGCTCCTGCGCTCTCACCAAAGACCGTTATGCAATCGGGATCGCCGCCAAAGCTCGCGCAATTGTTCTTAATCCATTTGAGGGCCATCACCTGATCCTTGAGACCCGCATTGCCGGGCACATTTAATCCAGGAGTTTTAAGGCTGAGAAAGCCTGTGAAAGAGAAATTCAAATGGGATTAGAAAAGATTTACGAGATTTTTTTTGCAACTAACCCAGAGCTCCCAAGCGATATTGTATGGTGACCAGGACGACATCCTCCTTGATGAAGTAGTCCGGGCCGTACCACTCGCGATTGGCCTCGCCGATGATGAAGCCACCGCCATGTATCCAGACCATGACAGGACGCGCTTTAGCAGGAGTGGGCTGTTTGAAAAAATTTATTGGATAGATTTCGATTTTCAATCAACAAACTCACAATCAACTCACATTATTCGTATAAACATTCAGATAGAGACAATCCTCGGAGCCCTCCATTTTGTTGTACACGAACTGCACCTGCACCGCCATATCCTTGGTCTGCGTACAGTCCCTGATGCCCTCCCAGGGTGTGGGTCGTTGTGGAGCACGAAAACGTAGCTCCCCAACCGGCGGCTGGGCATAAGGTATACCCTCAAAGCTAAAATAGGGCAGATCGTAGAGGGAAAAACGCTTCACGCCCCGCACCTTGCCATATTCCGTGTCGGCAATGACCGTTTCGTTTGTGGTCTGGCGATATTGTTGAATTTTATGCTCGATGGTTCTGTAAAATATTAAAATTAACATAATAATGCAAGAACGTATATAAATATATATGTACATTTAGTCGTAAATATAGGCCGAGTTAATTTGATATTTTTGTCGTCCATGAGCTCATGTTAATTTTGATACCCTGTACACATTAACAGGTTAAATTGAGTGTTTTAAATAATGTATACCATTGCAGGTTAAATATGTAATATTTAAAAGAATGAATGTATTTATATGATCGGTATTAAATGTCTTATGAATAAAGCAAAGTCTGCATGCCAAGTTAAGTGGTCTAGGTCTAAAAAAAATCTATTTAAAACTTTACATTTGTAAGATACAAATTTCCAGATCTAATCATAGCTTCTATGACTTCGTTCAGCATTAAGGCTTTCATTTAAAAGTACTTTGTCTACAAGGGTATTAAATCTTCGATGTGCAATAGTAAAAGTTATTATGACCCGACAGAGCATCGTTTTGTCGCTCCTACCCACGCGTTGAGCACTCTTACTTGCTTTAATTAGCATTAAATTGAAATTATTTTGCTGATGCGGCTGCTGTGGCTGCTGTAGCTGCTATTTACCATATCGTCAGCCCATCAAGTAGACAGCAGCCTCCGCTCCAGCCTCCGCTTCAGCTTCTGCTTTTGGAGCTAACTGGAGCATTGGCATGCACATCCCGTTAACCGGGCACGTCTGTCAGTGATAAATGAACACCGGCTGACAAGCCAACTGCTCGGTCACGCTACAATGCACTCAACTGCCACTGGACACGGGGCGTGTCCCCACACTCCCGCCTAGCCGATCCGACCACCAAGTAAAAGTAGCTCTTAAATCCGAGCCCACACTTCAGGCTGAACTTTGTGTCGTCGAGTAGCTCTCAGCTATCAGCGGGACACAAAACGTATATAGAGACGTGCCCCGAGATAAGGCAGCAGCATCTACTCACTATGAAGTGTCAAGATTATTTATATAACGATTGTTAAAGTAATTGCACTTATCGCGCTGGGCATGTATTCAATGCCAAGGGCCACCAAAATATCAGAATGCTCTTAAATATATAAATATAAATATAAGCATAAATGTGAGTATTATAATTCTATTATTCAATGAAATATAATTTAAAGCAAATATCAAACGGAGTTGGGAAACAATATTATAACACTTAATAGAATTTCAAGTGCGAAGGTATTATAAACTATTTTAGGAACCAATTTGATAATCGATAGCATTATATAAATGCATTTGATAAATAATAATTAAATGAAATTGCTTTTATTATTGCTAACGTTTATTTAATAAACGGTGTGCTGCTCCTAAGATAATTGAATAGTTTACTTTGATGCACTTTACAATTTGAACTTGAGAACAAATATATATATTATATATAATTGAAATGTGAGAATGAAATAGGGTGGGTGCATGTCAGGCATGAAGGTCTCTAAGGCGGGGGCGATAAGTCTCGCAATATCATATTCAATGCGCATATCGCGCCGCAGCCCATTGAAACTCAATGCGTTTGGCATACTTACAGAAAAGCTCATAGAATGTGAATATAAAATATAAATAAAAGTATGTAATAAAAGTAACACAATATTCAACTAAGTTAGCAAGTTATTGTTAAGTTATTGTATTGATATATCTATATGTTTATATCTTCGATTATGGCAAAGTGTGTTTTAATGACAGGTCGTAAATACAAAATATGTTACTCATTAAACTGATTAAGCGATTCATTTGCGGACGTATGAAATAATTGAGAGGGTATAAATTAAGGGATTATGTGACATTTTAATGGTTAGCATAAAAACTTTTTATTGATTTACTATAATACTGCATTTTATCTGTGGTAGCTACTTTGTTTGTGAAACATGATATCTCAAGTTTTCTATAGAACGAATCATTGTAGATTTATGAGTCAACTATTAAACACAATTTTACTACAATTTATAAAAAAAAAATAAATTAAATAGTTGGAATTTATTATGCTTATCTACTTTTGCTATTAAATGTTTTTTAATTGCCTTTGAGGACTTGTGAAAAGTATGGTTTATTTAAATAGGAAGGACAAACAAATGGAAAAAACATAGTTTTTGAATGATGTGTGATACCTGTTCTGTAAGAATATTTCGTTGTGGTATTGTGTATATTTCTAGGAAATCTTATCTATGATATCATCAATCTCATATACAATTTGTCTTATCGATTTTGGACTCATCCATCCGTAATATGATTCGCTATTGCTCAGTGGTCTAGTCATTCGAGTCATATATTTATATATACATATCTATTTATCTATCTTAATGCTTACCTTAGATTATCTTTTTCTTTTTCATAGAGATGATAAAATTTCTATCTGCATATGTAGGTTTATGTTTTATCTTTATAAATCTCATGAAAACAATAAAAGTATTAACAGCAACTACACAAAAAAGAAAAAGAAAGTATTTTTAAGTCCCATCTATTTATAAATCAACTTTACCTTATGTGTACATCAAAGATCTGTACATTAATAAATAAATAAAGCTGGAATTTATATTTTATCTGAATTGTACTTAGTCATGTCTAAATAAACCTGATATATAAGCACTTTATACATTTATTCACATATAGTTATTGGTAATCAAGGTGTCGGCATCATATTGCACAGAAATAAATGTTGACACGCTCAAAAAAAAATGTTGATTAGCTCACATATATAAGTTGAAAATTGAAGTCATGCCGCTTAATGAATGGAAATGAAAGAAAGCTGAACAATAGACATATTTGTGATCTATAAGAGCTAACTATTTAATAATGAAATAAATGAATAAAGATTAATTGTGGGTCACAATCGCACTCACTTCAAACGCCAGCGCAGGCGCTCCACAAAGCCGATGTTTTGGTTCATCTTCAGGGCAGGCAAAAAACCAACAACACAATCTATATAAGCTTAATGTATATATATATATATATATATATATCTGTATATATATGTAGATATATCTGTATTAATTGTGGTTATATTTCGTTTTCACCGATCGCTTGGACTGTAACGCGCCAGCGCCAAACTGAAACTGAAATTAACAATTTTTTTATTCCATATTGAGTTCAGTTGTCGACGTGAACAAAACAAGCGAGAGTCGAGGCGAAGAGATATAAACACAAACACAAATATATACACATACATATATAAGTATATACCAAGTAGAATAAAGCAAATAACAGAATAAAAACAGAACAAAACATAGAGAAAATACAGCACACAATAAAAAATAGCAAAACACAACAAAAATTTTATTTCAAGTGCACAACAGATACGCAGCTACAGCTGTGGCTGTGTCTGTAGCTGGAGCTGGAGCCGTGGGACATGTGGGCGGGCGACTGGGGCTGCGGCCACTTGTAAAGCGACTGTATAATTAATCAATTGATTTACCAATAGGTGCCAAAACGAGCTGCACAGCCAAATACAGTTTTAGCAACTTTTTCATCGCCTGTAAACAAACACAATTTCGAATATCTTTGAAATGATTAGCTGAGCTAAGCCGAATGCCGGTCGACACGCTCTCCCACTCCCCCCTTCTGCACGGGTGGCTCACTTGATCGCGCCGGCAGTGTAAACAAACATAAAAAGAAACTGCTGTTGTTGTTCTTGTTATTATTGCCGGCGTGTTGTTAACAACAAGTTTGGCAGTTGACGGAGCATTGCCGCTAAAAGCTTATCCGAAAGAAGCTTAAAGCTTAAAGCACAGCACAGTGGAGGATCGCATGATTGAGGCAGCTTCAATAACAGAAAGAACTTTTTCTTACCAGTTACTCAATTACTGCACTGTTTTGTACTTAAGTACAGGGTATTTACTATTTAGTTAATTTATAATATTGCTTATTAGTGTCACATCTGCATATCTACATCTGTTAATAAACATTAATTTAGCCTCCCAATTCAAATATCGTGTGCTTAGTTCTATCAGAGCACGTATCACCCACCATAAAGTAACTGCTTGTCATTATCGTAAATCTTATTCCACACTTTAATACCTTCCTCCTCTTCCTGTGGCTGGAATTTTACTTTCTTGGCGATGTTCAGGACATGAAATGGTTTCTTTTTGCTTACGGGCTCCCAATTTTCTGAACCGATTTCGGCACAGTTTGGATTTCCGGTTTTTGCGAAGGATGTCAGGATACCCACCATTCGGTCTATGGTCTGACATTCAGCTTCATTCAATTTAAACCTTCGCTCTCGAGGAAACATGTAGCCCAGCTCATCGGCATGGCAAACCCCACGCATGATATCTTTCCCGCACATATTAATTCGCATAAAATTTTGGTTGACTGATTCGAAATCGAATCTGTAGAGATATGTGGGTGCCTGAGCAAAAGCCAGGCGAGAGAGCACAACACGATGCATTCCATGCCAGAAGAGCTTATAGCTGAATAGCTGGAAAGAAAAACTCAAGCTGAGGCAGGGCATTTAGTCTCGACATTGAGCTTACTCACATCCAGAAATTGCAACACGTTGTTGACATGGATTTCCCTAGGTCCAAAATGAAATTTTATGAGTAGCGCAGCGCGATCAGTCAAGTCGTGCATTGTATGCCTGGAATACACATCATAAGGTAGCACTAACGTGGGCTCCTGCTTGAGTTTATGCAGTATAAAACCATTCATTGTCTTGCAGTAGGGACACATGACCAGACCCTCGAAGGAGGTGCCGCCCATTAGCAAGGGCACCTCCTTAGACCAAGCGTCTCTCATCATCTTTAAAAACGGTCGCTTCAGCAAGCCTTCACCATCCGAACGATGTTCCAAGCCTGGCACAAATGGATAGAGATGTCCAAATAGATGTTCTCTTGCGCCAAACAGATCATTTTGGACCAATTCCTCAGCGGGCAGCGATCGAAGGAACTTTAATATAGACGCCTCTAGCATAACGCCACTGTAACCCTTTTCGTATGCCAGACGGCAAGCTAAAGATTCCGTATTCGGCACCTGGACCCAGGGGCAGGTCATGGCGCCAGACATCACTATGGCACGCTGGAACAGACCGCAAGCCTCTGGCAGGCACATCATGAAGTGTACGGAGGCAGCTCCCGCACTCGTGCCCATTATGGTAATATTTTCGGGATCCCCATTAAAGTGTGAAATGTACTGCTTGGTCCAGCGCAGCGCCAGCAACTGATCATGCAGGCCTGCATTGCCAGGCACGCCCAGCTCGGGGCACGTCAGGCTAAGAAAGCCCAAAGCGCACAAGCGATAGCTAAACTGCACATAGACGATGTCCTCACGCATCAGATGGTCTGGTCCATATTTGGTTCTTGTAGCTCCACCTGTTTTAAAGCTACCACCATGTATATAAACCAATACAGGAAGGGGCTTAGCCGAGTCGAACTACATTAAATATTTAGAATTTTAGAATAAGATTTTTGGTATTTCCATTCTACAGACTTACATGCTTGCTGTACACGTTCAAGTGCAGACAATCCTCATCACCTATTATGCCGATCCATTTGCCACCCTCCTGTACAGGACGATTACGCTCCTCCAGGCAATCTAGAACCTCACCACACCAAGGCTCTGCCGGCTGGGGTGGGCAGAAGCGGAGCTTCCCGATGGGCGGCTTTCCAAAGGGTATGCCCTCAAAACTGTAAAAGTCATGCCCTGTGACTCCAACCTGATGCTTGCCCTTCACCTTGCCGACAGGGAGGTCCACGATCTTCGTCTCGAAAGTACTTCTCTGAGAGAAGTTCGGCGTTCTGGCTACCAGCTGCAATCCTCTTATTGTACCCAGTCGACCATATTTCCACATATCCCCGCAGTATGTTAATTAAGCTAAACTAAGGCAAAGCCCAGTGTAATGAGAAGTTCGTATTTCTGGCTACCTGCCCCAGCCCTCTAATTTAACCCAGCTGTCCAAATTGAACATATTCTTGCTGTATGTAAAATAAGAAGATTAACTTAGGCCAAGGCCAACTTGGATACGTTACCTGGTAACCTATTTCCCCCTGCTTTGCTTTTTAGTCAACGAAAATTATTTTAAAAGCTTGCAATGGAATTCATTCTGTATCACTTTTATTGTAAAGGGTCACTCCTTATTTTATAAAGTTTTATTTTATTATAACCCCTACAGACAAAGATATGTAACGCCCATTGGGGGCGCGGTATATCGTATAAGGTTTTAATAAGCTTACTAATTACCACTTCTAAAGGTCAAGGAAAAATGCATAAAGTTACGCCTACTGAGGGCGTGGCGAATCGGTATAGCTATATCTTTCACAGTTGTATAGCTAGATCCACAAAATTTTAGAAATAATTTAGTGTTTCCCTCTTTGTTTGGAGCTTACATCTTTTCACACAGCCGGATGCACATACATATCAATTTGTGCGCGCAATTGAATATATGTGTGTACAGATGTGACACAGATGCACCAAGTAAACAATAGATGGCGTTACGCGCTCGCCGCTGCTTTGATCTCAGTGGTCTCATTTACAACTTAATTGAAATCGCGATACAAATAACATTCAAAGAAGAATATACACAGAAAAAAATTGAAAAAAGCCGTGCCCTTACCGGGTCCGAACCTGCGACTCCTCGCTTGCAAGCCACCAACTCTAACCATAACACCACACTCTTCATATTGATCTAAGTGTCAAAGACGTCACTAAAGTAGCAGCGGCGAGAACTACAATTAAACTGAAATTGCGATTTAACAAACAAAATTCAAAGAATAATGCACACATTAGAATGTATATGTGCACACAGCGGTCGCTGCCAAGTGCTTTTGCCGATCGAGAAAATGTTTTGTTTAATAACTTCTAATTCACTTAACGGATAAAATTTTCAGCATTGAACTCTTTCATTTTACTACAAATACGGTTTTACTTAAAAAATTAAAATAAATGAAGTGGATTTAAAATTTTTTTTTTTTTAAATTGATTTTGTAAAATGTGGAACCGGTATCCAATATATACCTAAGTAGAAAGTGTATTTTATTTACAAAAAACAAAATGCAAGATTTGTCGATTCTAGCTTAAAAAATGTAAAAGATATGGTCCAAAAACTGTTTCTCGATAGCGTTGTAATTCGATATCATGGAAACAGAAAATTTTTTCAAATATATGAAGCAAACTTGATATGCACGCTATATACAAGGGGATTTGTGCAAAATTTCAAGTCTTTTGCTCTAATCACTACTCATGCCTTCCATATTAAAAATTACTTTACACAGTTTAGACTAAGAACAAGGAGGTATTCCTTGAAATTGAAGCAATCGACGAATAACATAATATATTTCCCTAAAGGTTAAATGAATACCAGCGTTAATTACGCACTTCAATATATAACATTTTTGAGGTGGATCCGAAAATTCTAGTTATCATAGAATTTCGTTCAAACAAGAATCATTAGCTAGCCTCACCAGAATTAGAAACGAGTCTGTATTGTGGACGTTAGCAAATCGGAAAATACTATATCTTCTAAAGCTAAAACGCTGTTATTCTCATCAATATTGCAGTCTGAGAACTTGGGCTTGGAATATATGCTTGTGTACGCCTAAAGATTCACATTCATCATTCCTTATCTTCAACTATTGGTTTTTGTCGAAAAATATTATTTGTTTTAAATGGTTATGTTTTAATGAAGTTCTGCGTTAACTTATGACCGCCCCTGATTTACTAAATATACGTTCCGACTCTACAGAGCTAGCCGGGATTGACAATTTTATTTGATATATCATATCATATCAATACATACATACATACATTATTAGAATATCTTTATATCTCTATATTGCGTCTCGGAGGAGATTGCGTTGATCCAGACAGACAGACGGATATGGCTATATCTACTCAGCTCGTTGTGCTGAATCAAGAATATATATACTTTATATAGTCGGAGATGCTTCCTTCTGAGCGTTGCAAATTTCTGACCAAAATTAATATATACACTTTTAGCAAGGTTATAAGTATTAGATTAAAATTAAGTTTACAAATATCTATGTTTTATTAATTTCGGGTCCACAATTTAGTGCTTAGTTCTATCAGAGCATGTATCACCCATCATAAAGTAACTGCTTGTCATTATCGTAAATCTTATTCCACACTTTAATACCTTCCTCCTCTTCCTGTGGCTGGAATTTTACTTTCTTGGCGATGTTCAGGACATGAAATGGTTTCTTTTTGCTTACGGGCTTCCAGTTTTCTGATCCGATTTCGGCACAGTTTGGATTTCCGGTTTTTGCGAAGGATGTCAGGATACCCACCATTCGGTCTATGGTCTGACATTCAGCTTCATTCAGTTTAAACCTTCGGTCTCGAGGAAATATGTAGCCCAGCTCATCGGCATGGCAAACCCCACGCACGATATCTATGCCGCACAGATTGATTCGCATTAGGTTTTGGTGGTCCGAATCGAAATCAAATCTGTAGAGATATGTGGGTGCCTGAGCAAAAGCCAGGCGAGAAAGCACAACACGATGTATTCCATGCCAGAAGAGCTTATAGCTGAATAGCTGAAAAGAAAAACTCAAGCTGAGGCAGGGCATTTAGTCTCGACATTGAGCTTACTCACATCCAGAAATTGCAACACGTTGTTGACATGGATTTCCCTAGGTCCAAAATGAAAACTTATGAGTAGCGCAGCTCGATCAGTCAAGTCGTGCATTGTATGCCTGGAATACACATCATAAGGTAGCACTAACGTGGGCTCCTGCTTGAGTTTATGCAGCATAAAAGCATTCATTGTCTTACAGTGGGGATACATGATCAGACCCTCGAAAGAGGTGCCGCCCATTAGCAAGGGCACCTCCTTAGACCAAGCGTCTCTCATCATCTTTAAAAACGGTCGCTTCAGCAAGCCTTCACCATCCGAATGATGTTCCAAGCCGGGCACAAATGGATAGAGATGTCCAAATAGATGTTCTCTTGCGCCAAACAGATCATTTTGGACCAATTCCTCAGCGGGCAGCGATCGAAGGAACTTTAATATAGACGCCTCCAGCATAACGCCACTGTAACCCTTTTCGTATGCCAGACGGCAAGCTAAAGATTCCGTATTCGGCACCTGGACCCAGGGGCAGGTCATGGCTCCAGACATCACTATGGCACGCTGGAACAGACCGCAAGCCTCTGGCAGGCACATCATGAAGTGCACCGAGGCAGCTCCCGCACTCGTGCCCATTATGGTTATATTTTCAGGATCCCCATTAAAGTGTGAAATGTACTGCTTGGTCCAGCGCAGCGCCAGCAACTGATCATGCAGGCCTGCATTGCCAGGCACGCCCAGCTCGGGGCACGTCAGGCTAAGAAAGCCCAACGCGCACAAGCGATAGCTAAACTGAACATAGACGATGTCCTCACGCATCAGATGGTCTGGTCCATATTTGGTTCTTGTAGCTCCACCTGTCTTAAAGCCACCACCATGTATATAAACCAATACAGGAAGGGGCTTAGCCGAGTCGAACTATATTTAAGTTTAGAAAATTAAGTGTTTCTTCTTTTCCCATTCTACAGACTCACATGCTTGCTGTACACGTTCAAGTGCAGACAATCCTCATCACCTATTGTAGAGCAGGAGTTACGTTCCTCCTGTACAGGCCGACTACGCTCCTCCAGGCAATCTAGAACCTCACCACACCAAGGCTCTGCCGGCTGGGGTGGGCAGAAGCGGAGCTTCCCGATGGGCGGCTTTCCAAAGGGTATGCCCTCAAAACTGTAAAAGTCATGCCCTGTGACTCCAACCTGATGCTTGCCCTTCACCTTGCCGACAGGGAGGTCCACGATCTTCGTCTCGAAAGTACTTCTCTGAGAGAAGTTCGGCGTTCTGGCTACCAGCTGCAATCCTCTTATTGTACCCAGTCGACCATATTTCCACATATCCCCGCAGTATGTTAATTAAGCTAAACTAAGGCAAAGCCCAGTGTAATGAGAAGTTCGTATTTCTGGCTGCCTGCCCTCCTCGTCTAATTTAACCCAGCTTGAACATATTCTTGTTGTATGTAAATTAAGAAGAACTTAGGCAAAGCCAACTTGGATACGTTACCTGGTAACCGATTCCCCCTGCTCTGACCTTTTTCGTCTACAATTATTTTAAAAGTTTACAGTGGAATTCATTCTGTATCACTTTTATTGTAAAGGGTAATCGTAAAGCTTATTCCACATTTTGAGTGCCTTCTTTGCAAACTAAGTACCAAACCTCAGTTTCTAACCGATCTGCGGTCGGTGAAAATGTCCTCGAAATACCCACCATGAGCTGAATGGTCACTGATTTTAAATGGCTGATTATTTGTTTCCGTTTCTCTAAAAGAAACTTCACTTTCAATGTCCATATCAGTAAAATGAGGGTGGACCATCGACGCGGGTGACTCAAAGGAAAGTCGACAGAACATATAGAATTTGGGACTAAAACTGAAACTGGCAGCTTTTTTTGTGACGTCTCAAACTATAAATTGACATAGTAATAGATTCAGACGAATTTAATGAATAAATAAATCTAAGAGTCATATGTTTGGTATACGCAGTGAACTATAGAAAATCTTGTCTGCTTAAGCGTTATTAAAAATAACATGAATGTAGACTGAGAACAAGTAGGTCTGCCTTGAAATTGAAGCAATCGACGAATAATAGTATTATATATCCTAAAGGTTAAATGAATTTTATTAATTTTTTTAATTTACTTAAACATGTTGTAGTTGCACTTCAATATAGAACATTTTGGGACACGGTCCCCAAAATTACAGTTATAACAGAATATCGTTCAGACAAGAATCATTCGGTAGCCTAAACGGAATTGGAAACGAGTCTGTCGACTATAACACCTATATATTGTATAGGTTCAAGTATGATTCCGAATTTAGCTGCGCTTATAGCACGAACTCTCACATCGTATTGCATGACTAAACCGCAAACAATGTATATTTTTATTTTTAGTATAAAAACCTGAATAAAATAAAGACGTTCACTCAACTCGCTGCGAAATAGCCAAATGCGTTCTCGTTTTAAAACAATAGCCTTAATTTTGAGTCACAATTATTGCAATTTTTGATGTCTTTGCAAAGTGATAACGCTTGAAATATGCTTAAGATAAACTTAAATAAAATTTATAAAATGTTCCAAAAAATTTCAATATAAAGAATTGCTTAGTACAAGACTTAAATATTATTAATTTCTTCCACTTATAAAGAAATATTGCTCCTCAGAAGAGTGCATCATGCTACAACTGCAGCCAGTCAGCAATGTAAAACTCAAAAACAAGTAAAACCCATTAACGGTGAAAAGACAGCCTAATTCAATCAAGTATTACCAGTATGAGGTATTTGCCACGCCCCCAGAAATCATATGTAATTTATTTTTGGTCAATCTAAGGAGGACGGCAACTTTAACTTATATGTCAAATTCTGGGTCTTTAGCTCTTACACTGTAGACGAAACAATTTATCCTAACTTGCCACGCCCCCAACAGGAGTACTTATATATACTATATCTTTTTACACAGGGGTGGTACAAACAAGTATATATTCTGGATTCCCATTCACAGACGGCAATATGGGCCAATATAATTGATAGTAGTGGCTTTATAAAAATCTACTTCTTGTCAAATTTGGATATTATATCCCTTAAAATGTAGCAGATACAACTTTACTTTATTTTTTAGCCTGTACTTTATCTTTTTGTACTGTGGTGGGATATACGAGTATATATTGCAAGTCCCAACTCTTGGACGGCAACATTGCCGAAAATAACAGCGTTTTAGTTTTAATAGATATAGTATTTCCAGATTCGCCCAATCGTTCCAATTTTCAAGTGTGTATAATCAAAAAGGTGAAGGAGCGGTCATACAGACAGACAGCAAGGCAGACATTGCACAAAACTAATATACTCTTTTGACTTCGTGAACGAGTATAAAATAGCCGTGTAAGCTTAAATCTCAGATATGTAAGTAGTATATTAATTAACGAAATATTTTATCATTTTAAATGTGATCTTTTAACTGAACTACGGATAAAAGTCCATAATAAGTCATTAAGTCACTAAGCGCTAACAACACGAACAGCTGTCTACAAAATTTGTTGTAGTTGTGCTCTCTGTACCGCCCGGTACAACGAACATTATCAATACAGTTTTCATGCTCCCATTGCCATATGTTTTTCAGAAAGAGCAGCAACAACAATAGCATCGTCTATAGAGATAAGCGCTCGCATTTGTCGTTCGTGATTAAAACATCAACAGAGTTTCCGAACGCTTCGAAGATTGTAATAGCCACATACAGTAGACATTGACTATGACTTCCATTGGGAACTGATAAGATTTAAGAACATAATTTAATGCACAGAACTCAAAATTCGACTGAAATAAAATAAAAAAAAATATATCAAAAATTTGAACTAAGACCTAACTTTGTTTTTAATATCAAATATATAAGCATTTTATCAAATACGATGTAAGACACAACTTTTTCGCTTGCACACTTTTCATTAAGTCGCACATAGAGAATATCTACTGTGTATAAAAATTGGGTGCGCGTACGAGCAATCGTAGATTACCCTATTCTAGTGGAACGTTCAGTTGCAACTTGCCAACTGGCAGGGACGGAAGTGAAAGCGTCGACAGCACTTAAGTTGGCAAACAAGGACGTAATATCCCAGGCAGAATGAATCTGCAAATGGGTGTTCCGGATCTGCTCAGGCTGGGCACCAAGTAGGTGGCATAAGTTTTTCTACTTAATCGACTACCTCGAGCCAGCGATAAGATAAGAGAAAGAAAATAACACTCATTTTGATTGCCATGCACTAATCCAATTACAGGCTGATTGGCCACAAAATCGAACAGTACAATCTGGCCACTAAGGTCTCAACGGTGGTCAAGACCCAGTACGGTCGAGTGCGAGGTCTTCAGCGTAAGACTCTCTATGATCAGGAGCTCTACTATGCC
Organism: Drosophila gaucha; assembly: GCA_035045545.1. Taxonomy (NCBI): domain Eukaryota; kingdom Metazoa; phylum Arthropoda; class Insecta; order Diptera; family Drosophilidae; genus Drosophila; species Drosophila gaucha. The sequence continues at coordinate 1,046,128 of JAWNOY010000342.1, forward strand.
TTCGAGGGCATTCCCTATGCCAAGCCTCCGCTGGGGGAGCTGCGCTTCCGTGCACCTCAATCTCCAGATCCCTGGGAGGGCATCAGGGATTGCACTTATCCCCGTGCCAAGCCGGTACAGCAGCATTTTGTGATGCATGTAATGGAGGGTTCTGAGGATTGTCTCTACTTGAATGTGTACACCAAGACTCTGAAATCGGAAAAGCCACTGCCCGTCATGGTATGGATTTATGGAGGCGGCTTTCAGATTGGCGAGGCCACCAGGGATGTACATAGTCCGGATTACTTTATGCAAAAAGACATCGTTCTAGTCACATTGAACTACAGACTTGGCGCTCTAGGTAAGTGTGCAGTTGAAAACGAGAATATGGAAATTTTAGTGAAAATGATAGTGAATTAATTCATGGCATCAATCGTTCTAGACTGTAAGCTCTAGCTGTCCGTAGGGTTGATAATGAGCTGATTATGGAAAGATTAGTAGAGCAAAAGTGAATTTATACCATCAATCGTCCCATATAGAGTCTGAGCTATAGTGTCATATGGTCTACTCACTCTATATTAGCTTTCTTTATGTTATGTATGTATAACACCCATTAGCGTGCTGGCAATCTATATAGCATGATTAATAATATGAAGCGTGCACTCGACATGAATGCGATAAAAAATACGTTAATATTAAAAGAAAATATAAAAATGAAAATATTTAATGCATGCTGCTGTTAGCCTTACAGAACAGTTAACAGACTAGCTCTAACGTCGGTTAAAACTTGAAGTGACGCATATAAAAAGAGGATAACAATTTGTTTCTGTGCTCAACAGGTTTTCTCAGCCTCAATGATCGAGATTTGGATGTGCCAGGCAATGCGGGGCTCAAGGATCAGGTCATGGCCCTCCGATGGATACACGATAACATTGCCCACTTTAACGGCGATCCCTCCAACATAACTCTGATGGGCATAAGCGCAGGCGCTGCTTCCACTCAGATAATGATGACCACGGAACAGACACGAGGTCTATTCCATAAGGCCATCCTCATGTCGGGCTCATCGCTGTGTGGCTGGGCCAATGAGCCACAACACAACTGGCCACATCGGCTGGCCTGTCAGCTGGGCTATGTGGGCAGTGCCAATGAAAAGGAAGTATTTCGCTTTCTACAGGGCGCTTCAGCTAGAGAATTAGCCAGTTGCTCAACGCTGCAGAATCAGGAGGAGCTACGTGATTATATACTCTTTCCATTTGGACCTGTCGTTGAACCCTACGTGAGCGCCAGCTGTGTTGTCTCCCGACCGCCTGAGGAGACGTTGTCCGAAGCATGGGGCAATGAGTTGCCTGTGATCATTGGCGGCACCTCGTTTGAGGGTCTATTCTCCTACCAGTTCACAATGCGAGATTCTGCGCATTTGCTAAGTGCTTTTGAAGCCCTCATACCCAGGGAGGTGCGCGATGTATCGACGCCAGCGGAGCTAAAAGAACATATCAGACGCCTCAAGGTGAAGTTCTTCGAGGACGCCACGCGAGGTCGTATGGAGTTCAAGGAGTGCCTGCAATTGCTTTCCTTTAAGCACTTTTGGCATGGCATTCATCGAACTGCGCTCGCTCGCATGACATATGCGCCGACGACGCCCACCTACCTCTATCGTTTTGATTACGACTCACCCACGTTCAATCACTATCGCATCATGGTCTGCGGTCGCCATGAACGGGGCGTCTCCCATGCGGATGATCTCTTCTACCTATTCTATTGCATTCCCGCCTACAAGCTGGACAAATCCTCCGAGGAGTACCGCACCATAGAACGCCTGATTGGCATGTGGACGGCATTCGCGACGTACGATAATCCAAACTGTCCGCAGTTGGGACCAGTCCGTTGGGAAGCCCTAGACTCGATCGCTGCTCCGAAGTGCCTGAACATAAGCCGACATTTGCAATTCATAGACTTGCCAGAGATCAAGCAACTAAATCTCTGGGATAGCTTCTATGAGAAACTGAAATTGTACTAAATTAGTGATCTTAAATAGTGAAAAGACTTAAAATGTTGAAAAGGTTATATAGGTATGTGGGATCATTGGCAAAATAAAACATTACTAGAGAAGGTGATTCGACGCTAAACTACATTTAGTAGTGCAGCCAAGGAATACGCTATCCAACATTTTACTGATTAAATACAGACGAGTTTTGATTCAGTTATCATAAAGCTTAATTTCATATTTATTTTGAGATTTCTATTGGTATACTAAAAAAATGAAACATTTATTGTGTCAATGAATTCTGGAAAATTATTGTCACATGTTTCTATTTTCGTAAACTTGAAATGTTTACCTTTTAAGTGTCTTGTTATCGTCAAACTATTTAAATATATTAAATACTACGCTTGTTTTTATTTCTTTAATTATTTTTTAATACTTATAATTTTAGCTGGATATATTATATCGTTAATGTACCTTATCAGTTTAGGTATGAATGTTGTGTTCTTTCAAATAAACATACGAATACATATTTCAATTCAGTTTGATGTTGCTAAAAACCTGTTAAGCCAAAAAAATTGGCAAGATCTTTTCCCGAAGATGTGCCATAGCTAGTCCTACCGGGTGGACCGTAAGTTGGGCCATTTGAAAACGAGACCAATATTTTGGCTGGTAAAGCAGATTGCATTTCGCATTACTTCCATTTGTACCCATCATCGAGCCTTACGAGATCAAAAGCTGTTGTCCTGGTGAATTAAGATGTCTATAATAATTGGTGGTACCTCCTTTCAGGGACTTAATAGCTAGAAAAGTACGTCATAGACCCAACGCAGGGCTTGCATTCACATTCTCTTTACTTCACTTTGGCATGGCATATACCGATCTAATCAGAACTGCGAACTAGTTCTGCCGTCTATGCTGTTCATAGAATTGCCGGAGTACAAATAACTTAAATTCTGGAATAGTTTTTGTAAAAAAGTGATATACTAAGGTAGTTGTCAAAAGTAAAGAAAAGAAAGAAAAAGTATAGTAAGTCAATAAGAAGCTGAACTTTAGAAGCAAATAATTCTAAGTTGTTTAAACTTAGTACAGAAACCAGTAATTATTCAAAAATATTACATTGAATTGAAAAATATATATTACTTAATTGGTGCGTTTATTTAAATAAAACAAGTAAGGACGTTGCAGTCGGGCGATATCGACTTTACTCGATATATATATAGTCGATCTCGGTGAAAAGACAGCCTAATTTAATCAAATATCAGTAGACGAGATCAACAGTAATTTAACTGTAAAATTTGGTTACCCCAGCGGTAAAGCTGTGGACGTATCGGATAAACACTTAAACTTGCTCTGACGTTGGTACACATGAGTATATATTCCAACTTTATAGCTGTCTCTAGCTTCAAAGGTGTCGAAATGCTGCGCTTTCATACAGACGGACAGCACAACGGACATTGCACAAAACCAATATACCCTTTTTCCCTTTGGGACCAGAGTATAATAAAACTGACAACATAGATAATAATTGCGGACATCTCTCATATGTAAACACAATTTATTTACAAGGTGGCCTTTAAAGAATTTGACAAGATAATCCTTTTACGGATGAGTTTAAAATAAGTTCTCCTTTTTATATAGACTATCCCAGACCACCAGCTTCTCATGCTCGGGCAGATCGATGAGCTCCACCTCCTTGCCAATGTTAAGCACACGGTGTGGCTGTTCTTTCTTTGCTGGCTGCCAATCGATATGCGCTGTCTCAGCGCAATTCGGATTGGACGTGGCTGCAAAGGATGTCCAAATGTCCACCAGACGTTGAATGGTGCGATATTCGGCAGATGCTTTGTCCAGCTTCCAAGAATCCGAGTTTCGGAACAAATAGCTTAGTTCATCTGCATGGGCAACGCCCTTCGTTATGTCATCTCCACAGAACTTCTTGCGAAAGAAATTGAAATCAGGTGAATCAAAGTCGAATCGATAGAAATACGTGGGGGCTGTGCCATATGCCAGGCGAGCTTGAAGAGTTCGATGCAAGCCATGCCAGAAGATTTTATAGGAATAGTACTGAAAGTAGCCAAAGGTTAAAGCTCCATAGCTTATGTAAAATCAAGTCGTGGCTCGAACTCACATCCAAGAAGTTCATGATAAGCTTGGAGCAAGGTGTGGCATCCCCAAAGTACAATTTCATCATCTTGTTACTGTACTCCAGATTCTGTTGCTCCGTATTGAGCACTCGCACGTCGTGCGGCGTCAATCGCAAAGGATCCTGCGGCAAGTTGTCCATATCCTTGGGATTCGCCTTCATAGCTGGATACATGAACAGACCTTCGAAAGAGACACCGCCCAACATGGCGGGTAGCTTATTGCTCCACGCCTCCCGAGCCATTTCTAGCTGCAGCTTGGGCGCCACACAGTCCGCCATTAAGTATGGCTCCACGGTAGGCCCAAAGGCGTAGATGAGTCCGTTGTGCCGATCCTCGATGGTGAGCAGACTGTGGTTGACCAGACTATGTGGCGGCACGGTACGTAAATGCTCCAACACCTGGCGATCAATGTTCTCACCTTCATAGCCATGCGCCTTGGCCAGACGATAGGCGAAGTCCAAGGGCGACGTGTTGGACCAGTAGTTGTGCAGGGTGCCCGACATTGGAATGGCCTTGTGGAAGAGTCCGCGCGTCTGTTCCGTGCACATCATATAGTGGGTGGAGCATCCACCGGCACTTTCGCCAAATACCGTTATGTTGTTCACATCTCCATTGAAATGGGAAATGTATTGATTGACCCATTTGAGAGCTAGAACCTGGTCCTTGAGTCCCGCATTGCCGGGAACCTCCAAGCTGGGATCTTTAAGACTTAGGAAACCTAGCAGAATAAACAGATTTAGAGAAGAGCTTTAAAAGGCGCAACAGTTACGGTAAGAGGTAAAGCTCAGTAAGAGAACAAGCTTTTCCATAAAAATAACTCAAAGCTTGCTCGAACTTTATACCCATTGTGATAAGAGAAACTTGTCGAACAACATAACTAACTGATTTTAAAGATAATAAAGAGATTACAAAATATACACTTACCTAGACAATCAACGCGATAATTGAGCGTGACAAGAATCACATCTTTAGCCATAAAATAATCGGGCGAGTAGAGGTCCCGGGTGGCCTCGCCTATGGAGAAGGCACCACCATATATATAGACCATAACAGGCAATGGTTTTTCGCTCTTCAGCTGTTATCATTGGGAACACTTGAATAATATAGCAATTCATCAAATTGATATATTACTTTTTAGCAAGTCACCTGTTTGGCGTACACATTCAAATAGAGACAATCCTCGCTGCCCTCAATGAGACCTGTAAGCAAGCCCTTCTGCACGGGCTTGTCGGCAAAGTGGGTGCAGTCCAGCACGCCAGACCACGGGTCCGCCGGCTGGGGCGCCTTGAAGCGCAGCTCGCCTAGCGGTGGTTTGCCAAAGGGCAAGCGCTCAAAGCTGTAATAATCATCATCGTAAAGGCTGCGACGTTTAACGCCTCTGATCTGGCCCACTGGCAATGAAATTTCACAGGTCTCCAAACTAATCATAATTATAATTTTTATAATTAATGATAATAAAATTTAATTTAATTTATTTATATAAAAGAACAAGCACCTTTCTGACATCGTGATCAGTCGTCCGCTCGGTTCAATCGCCGCTTGTCAACTAAACTGAGAGAAAGCAAACGAATGTCGGAAAGCTTCAAGGGACAACACTAGTGGCCATACGAACATGTACACTGATAATGAAAGCAATGACAATTGTTTCAATGTGCATTGCAATTTTTTTGCGATCATTAACATTCATTTTGTTGCGTTCTCTAGTACAAAAGTGTAAATACTCTTTCGTACGTATAATGTATCGTGTGGTTATCTATTTCGACAAGCAATCATGAGCAACTAAAAAATTCTAGTTCAGATACTATAATTATGTCTTCAAAATAAAAATGTAGCCATGAAATAACTTTATTACATGCATTAAAGATTCGACTAACAACTTGAATATTATCTTATAATATATATGTTTGTATCTTTACTCATTAAAGATTTCGATTAAACTAAATAAGTTCCCTTTCAGCATTTCTGTAAAGCTGCTCGTAGAATTTCAATTTCCAACGCTCCGGTTGTTCGATGAATTTGAGTTCCTCATTGATATTGAGGCACATTGTGGGTTCTTCTTTTGATACGGGCTGCCAGTCGACCAGTGATTCGGTGAGCGGCCCATTCGGATTGGAGCTTCGGGCAAACTCCGTAAACATGGCGACAAAGCGGCAAATGGCTATGTACTCCGGTCGAGTTTTCTCTAGTTTGAATGTGGCAGGCAGCTTAAAAAGATAACTGAGTTCATCGGCATGCTGAACTCCGCGACTATCCGGTCCATGATAACGAATCCGGTAGAAATTAAAGTCCGGTGAATCAAAGTCGAAGCGATAGAGGTAGTTGTCAGCCTGACTATACGCCAATCGAGCCTGGATGAGACGCTGCTGGTAATGCAGGATGTTGTGTGTGAAAAGCTCAGCAATCGCTAAATAATGCTTCTCGGTAACATACGTGCTGTGCACACCGCAGAACTTCTTCACTAACGTCTGGCCCAAGTGGCGGCAAGTGCTTGGCTCACAGTGCCGGAGTATGGAGTACGGCAAAATAAATTCCGGACGATCTTTGAATGCTTTCAACAATAGTGGATCCTTTCTCATATTAGTCATGGGACTGAACATACCCTCGTTGCTGGTGCTGCCCAGCATGAGAGGCAGACGATTGCTCCACGCACTGCGCTGCAGGACACGCGGCTCGTCCAGTAGCACGGCATTCGGAGTGATATAGGGCTCCACACGCGGCATAAATGGCGGATAGCCCGCGCTCTGCAGTCGCTCGTATAGAGGTCGAAAGTCCGGCAGAGCCAAGAGCTTGGGATCTGCGGCATTTATGAACTTAAATACTTCAATATCGGTGTTCTCGCCCTCATAGCCCCAATGCTTGGCCCCCTCATACTCCATATTTGGCCAGTTACTTGTCTCGGGATGATAACCGGCCATCATTATGACCTTGTCAAAGAGTCCTTCTGCCTGGGGGCTCACCATCAGCAGATGCACCATACAGCTGCCTGAGCTATGCCCAAAGAGCGTTATGTTATTCGCATCGCCATTGAAACTGCCCACATTGGCCCTGATCCACTTCAGCGCTAGCACAATATCCTTTAGACCTGCATTACCTGGTATGCCGAGGGACTGATCCGCGAAACTCAAAAAACCTGCGTGTATTTAGGATTAGTTTTGAGTTATATGGTATATCTTTGTAATATACCAACCAAATGGACCCACACGATAGCAAATGCTGATGTAGGTCACCTGCTCGCGCATCAGATAGTCCGGTCCAAAACTGCGTCTGGTTGGATCTCCATTCTTAAAGCCACCTCCATGCAAATAGACCATCACTGGCAAAGGCTTCTCACTGCTTAGCTATGGTAAATTTATCATGAAATAAATCACTTCTCATAATAAATAGTTGACTCACACTTTTCACTGCTACATTTAGATAAAGGCAATCCTCACTACCTTCAACCTGCTGTGTGAGGCTGCTCACTTGAAGGCACTTATCCCTTGGCTCCGTACAATCGAGTATGCCTTGCCAGGGCTTAACATCCCGAGGCTCTCTAAAGCGCAGCTCCCCCAGCGGCGGCTGGGCGTAGGGTATGCCATCAAAACTGTAGTAGAGCTCGTCGTAGAGCGTGGTCAACAGCGCTCCACGCACTTGACCATGGGTGGTGCGCACCACAGGCGAAATTTCAGTGCTGCAGAGAATAAGACTTTGTTAGTCTTGGAACTTATCTTATATACGAGCGCTATCTACTTATCCGTTTCCATTTTGCGTTTACCGCTAACTAACTGCAAAGAGCCAAAGCTTCTCTCTTATAAGGGCGATCGCTATGGTGAAATTATCTTATATGTTGAAATGACACATAACATACTGCCAGTGCTACGAATGAGAGTTGCTATCGGGAGAACTTGTTGGCGATTTAGACAATATTATTCTCTCAACTTTGCTAGGATGACACCAGCTTTTCGTAAATTCACCTTAGATGCTGATTATCTTTGTGTACGTAGACTTAACTTATATCACAATTTAGATAATATTATTTAATACTATATATTATTATGTAAAAAAAAAGAAAAAATGCTAAACTAATTTTTAAAAAATCATATTTTGATTAAAGCCCTAATGTACAAAGATATCAAACCTTAAACATAAATAACCTAAATAAAACATTTTATCTATAAGGGTTAGTATATTAATTACATATGACTTACCCAACAGAACTTGTCCACAATAAAATGTACATTATATAATTTTATAAAGTATAATGGGAAAACTGACACCGACGAAAAACTATTGCTAGATTACCATACTGACAATAACATACTTGGTCCAGGTGTTATTATAACCATATACCCTAGTATGTATCTTATCTTAAATTATAAAAACTTCAGATTTCTCTAAATTGTTTCCATTTCAGCACTTGTGTATAACTGGTCGTAGAATTTAAATTTCCAACACTCCGGCAGTGCTATGAACTTGAGTTCCTCATTGATATTGAGGCACATTGTGGGTTCTTCTTTTGATACGGGCTGCCAGTCGACCAGCGACTGGGTGAGCGGTCCATTCGGATTGGAGCTTCGGGCAAACTCCGTAAACATGCTTACAAAGCGGCAGATGGCCATGTACTCCGGTCGAGACTTCTCTAGCTTGAATGTGGCAGGCAGCTTAAAAAGATAGCCGAGTTCATCTGCATGCTGAATTCCGCGACTATCCGGTCCATGATAACGAATCCGATAGAAATTAAAGTCCGGTGAATCAAAGTCAAAACGGTAGACGTAAGTGTTAGCCTGGCTATATGTCAGTCGCGCCTTGAGCATCCGCTGCTGATGGTACAGGCTGTTGTGCGTAAATAGTTCAGCGATCGCTAGGTAATGCCACTTCGTGATATACGTGCTGTGCACACCGCAGAACTTCTTGACCAGCATATGGCCAAGGTGGCGACTCATTTCCGGTGCACAGTGTTGGAGTATGGGATACGGCAAGAAAAACTCCGGATGCTCCCGACATATTTTTATCACTTGCTCATCCTTTTTCATAAAAAACAAAGCATGGGCTATACCCTCGTTGCTGGTGCTGCCCAACATGAGGGGCAGACGATTGCTCCAAGCAGTGCGCTGCAGGACACGCGGCTCAGCTAGTAGCACGGCAGTGCGAGTCTCATAGTGCTCCACACGCGGCAAAAATAGGGGAAGGCTCGAGCCCTGCAGACGCTCCATGAGCGACCGATAATCTGAACGAGCCAACTGCTGGGGATCCGCAGCATTTAAGAAGTTTAACACTTCAATGTCCTTGTTCTCGCCCTCATAGCCCAAATGCTTGGCCAACAGGTACTCCACGTCGGTCCGACTCACTGTTTCGTGTTGAAAACCGGCCATCATTATGGCCTTGTCAAAGAGTCCTTTTGCCTGGGGGCTCACCATCAGCAGATGCACCATACAGCTGCCTGAGCTATGCCCAAAGAGCGTTATGTTATTCGCATCGCCATTGAAACTTCCCACATTCGCCTTGATCCACTTCAGGGCTAACACAATATCCTTTAACCCTGCATTACCGGGAATGCTCAGCGATGGATCCGCAAAGCTCAAAAAACCTGAGGTTATTTTATAACATTAACTTCAGTTTGTGAGATTTATTTCGATATACCGACCAAATGGACCCAAGCGATAGCCAATGCTGATGTAGATCACCTGCTCGCGCATCAGATAATCCGGTCCAAGGCTGCGTCTGCCTGGGTCTCCAGACCTAAACATACCTCCATGCAAATAGACCATCACAGGCAAAGGCTTCTCACTGCTTAACTATGGTAGATATGTCGTAATACATTTTTGTTCATATAGCTAATGGACAGCTTACACTTTTCACTGATATATTTAAGTAAAGACAATCCTCGCTGCCCTCAATCTTCTGTGTAATGCTGCCTACTTGGAGGCACTTGTCCTTTGGCTCCGTACAATCGAGTATGCCTTGCCAGGGCTTAACATCCCGAGGCTCTCGAAAGCGCAGCTCCCCCAGCGGCGGCTGGGCGTAGGGTATGCCATCAAAACTATAGTAGAGCTCATCGTAGAGCGTGGTTAACAGCGCTCCACGCACTTGACCATGTGTGGTGCGCACCACAGGCGAAGTTTCAGTGCTGCAGAGAATAAGACTTTGTTAGTCTTGGAACCTATCTTTAATCTAACGTCAACATACGAATCCGTTTCCATTCCGAGTTTAGCTCAAACTAGCTGCAAGAACTACTGCTCCACTCTTAAAAAGGCAAATTTATAGATCTAAAAATTGTTAATCAATCGATTAGATAGTATTTTACTTATATGGTAAAAGAGCACCGAAATAAGATAAGCTAATCAATATTTTAAAATATTTGTTGTTATCGCTAAACCACGTAAATATTAAGCAATATGTTGTACAGAGGCTTAAACATTAATAACACAAATAATCAATCTTTTTTTTACAAAATTTTGGTTATTTTTTAAGTAATATATATCTGTATGTATTCATGAATATAGAAAACAAAATGTACATATATTCATAGTTTTGCGTGGGTTGGAGGCTTTGCATTATTCATATACAAATTATTATATATACACATAATTGTAATATTAATATACTGACAAATATTTAAACTCTAACCAAGCTCACTGACCTATCCCTATTTAACATCGCACTGTTAAATATTTGCCTAACATTGGCAATGGTTATTGCTAGACTAATTAATCAATATTTAGACACAGTTTATGTATATATTGTATATTTAAATATACTCTTAATTTAAAGGCTTTGTCAATTTGGAATTTAGTTGATGGTTAGACAAAGTTATTTGACTTTTGCCTTGCAGACGCTATCCCACACCCGCAACTTCGTCATCTCTGGCAATTCGATGATTTTGATGTTCTCGGAAATGTTCAAGCATTTCATGTTCTTTTTACTCAATGGCGCCCAAGTCGAGCCCCTGCCAATGTTGGACTTTACGCTCTCGCAATTTGGATCCGAAGTGGTGGCAAATGTGGTCAAAATGTCGATCATACGCTCGATGGTTTGGAACTCGGCTGTATGCTTGTCCAGCTTCCAGGAGAAGTCGCCATACCAAATATACGAATGATCATCGACGTGGGCGACGCCACGCAGCCTGTCGCCGCAATACTTCAGACGTTGATGATTGAACGTAGACGAATCGAAGTCGAAGCGATATAGATAGGTCGGTGCCGTGGCGCTTTCAATACGTGACTGAATAGCGCGCATAATGGGATGCCAAAAGACCTTGTAGCTAGCGTACTGCACGGAATACAATAGGATGTAAGACTTGCTAAAATCAAAGCCATATCAAGGTATCACTCACCTCACAGTATGCCTCCACGCTGTCGGGCAGCAGCTCCAAGGGCTTGTTCCGGAAGTGCATCACCTGTATACGCTTGCCTAGCGCGCGGGCCATGGACTGCGGCAACGAACGCTTTAGTTCCAACGGCAGCAGGTGCTCGGGTTGGGTCTTGAGGCTGGTGAGCAAATACGGCGACATATGCACTCGGCCGTACATCAGCAGACCCTCGAAGGAGGTGCCGCTCATCAACACCGGTATCTTGTTGCCCCATGCGTCAGCGAGCAGCTCGGATGGTGGCTTTTCCAGCACACAATGCTCGCTGGCATATGGCTCGACGACGGGTCCAAACTGAAATACAGAATCGTCCAAATTTTCGGCTTCGCTCAGGAGGTACGGCTTCACCAACTTGTCGCCTGGCAGGCTTTGTAGAAACTCCAAGACCTTGACATCCGAGGCCTGTTCGATTTTCTTCATGCCCAAATTTTCGGCGAGCCGTCGTGCCAAATTTGGTACAGAGCACTGTGCCCAGGAGCAAAGCACATTCCCCGACTGCATAATAGCCTTTTGAAAGAGTCCTTCGGCTTGGGGATTCAACATTAGATAGTGCACGGAGGCGGCGCCAGCACTTTCACCAAATGCAGTTACATTTTTGGCATCTGCATTGAAGGACTGAGCGTTTTCTGTGATCCATTTGAGAGCCATCAGCTGATCCTTTAACCCAGCATTGCCGGGCACACCCGCAGCGGGATCCTTTAGGCTGAGAAAGCCGAGTGGACCCACGCGATACGAGACGGTGACAACAACCACATTGCTCATCATAAAGTAGTCGGGACTGTGCAGATCCGTGGTGGGATCGCCCTTCTCAAAGCCGCCACCAAAGAAGAAAACAATCATTGGCAAAGGTTCATCCGTGTGCATCTGTACAGGTAAAAATAAGTGGAAAAGAATTAACGGTCTTCCATGAGAGGATGTGGTAAATATATGACTCACCGACTTCACATACACATTGAGGTACAGGCAATTCTCGACGCCCTCCAGCTGTTGGGTGTATTGATTGAACTGCAGTGGCTTCTCGCCCTTCTGCCGACAGATCATCGGCTGCTTCCAATTTTGCACCGGCAGCGGTGCCATGAAGCGCAGCGCCCCGAGCGGCGGACGTGCATAGGGTATGCGCTCGAAGCTGACGTAATCATTGCTATATATGCTCGTGCAGTGTTTTCCCACAACGGGCCCGTTTTTAGTCTGTACAACAGCGTCAGAAGCCCTGCATATGATATAATCATAATATTGTTATCACAGTACTATTATGTATAGCCGGCAATGCCAAATCGCGGTGTTACTCACCCCGCCATGTTCAGCTTTGGTCTGAGCTTTCTTCCACTGCGTCGCGGCGTTTTGCTTATTTTGTTCTCTTTATGGGCACTTGTTGCTAATTTATCTAGGTAAAAACATTTATAGCGTTTTATTATTAGGTCGCGACCGCACACAACCACCACATAAATTGGTTTAACAACAAGTGCAAAGAAAGCCAGTAAATAAAAATATATTTAAAATATTACCGACAGCTGATTCTGAGTTAGCTGCTTTGTTTTCGTTAATAATGCCAAACTGGCTGACATCGTAACGGTTGTTGTTGCTTTTTATCAGCAGTGCATGCGACGCGACGCTCAGCCACCGTCGACCGACTCTGAATGTGATCGCTTTTACCAGGGCTGCACTAGCACTATTTACCAGCATTTCCGAACAGTCGTAGTATATGATATATTTTAATATGTGCTTTGTATGATTATAATATTTAAAACTATGTTTGTTCAATATATTTTTGTATAGTTTTAAACTAATTGAATCTATTTTTTCTTACTTCTGCAGCCCTGGTGAACTTGATTACTGATTCAAGTGCACTTGAATGTGGGCTACACTGGGAGATTAGCGCAGTGATAGGTTGAATCAACACATAAAAAATACCAGCTTTATCATTCTTCATTTATTTGTTTATATTATTGCTTTGATGAAACTCTATTTTAAGCTTTGTTTATCTTAAGATAAACTAAACATTTTTAATATAAGGGAACTTTATATGTATGAATTTTAGAGAGCACATCAATTAGGTTTCTTATAAGGTCTTCAATGTTTAAAAGCCTTCTAGCTTATATATTATATAATACAGTGAGAAGTTGCATGTTACGGCATATATCTAATCACTCGTACAAAACTGCACACGCATTTTCCGAATACTTACACATACATATATATAATGTATGTACATATGTAAGAATGTGTATGCTTATGTTTTTATACATATAAAACTGTATGACAAGTTTTAGCTCGATATTTAACTCGAGATATCATATGTAAGAATTAAAATGTTTCTATTCTATTTTAATGTAAAATATATATAAATATATACATATTTAGTAAGCTTACGTCACAAACTATATAGATTCCTCATTCTGTTACACATTGTAATCGAATTCAATGGCAAGGTGTATGTGTCATCCTAGCATAAAGCTTAAAGCAAAACACAGCACGCTTGAGACTACATATAAAATAAAGCTGTTAAGCTTCCGCGAGATGTTAATCTAAAGATAAGGAAGGCGTCAATGTTAACGGTTAGTCTATTTTTATCAATCTAGGAGTAGAAAAATGTATACAAATATGTATGTTAGTATGTTCAACTGAAATTATATATACCTACCTCAATTCGTAGGTATCACCCTAGCATACAACGCAAAAGCACACTCCGAGAATAATTATAGAAATAGCAGCTGTTCTTAATGTTAGCATAAGACGTAAATAAAATCACATTTCGAAACTACATATAGAATAACAGCTGTTAAGTTGCGCGCGTTCTGAATGTAAAGATAATGCGCCAATGTTAACGCCGCGTTTGCCCAATCTATTAATATTTTTCATTAAAAATGAGAGAGATAAGTTTGGAGCAGACGTTCAGAGTACGTTGTTCTCACATATGAATATGTATGTATATTTCTGTACACAACATATGTATGTAGATGGACATATGGGGGAAAAACAACATACATATGTCTGTATGTATATACAGATCGCCGGCAATGCTTAAATTTACCGGCAACTGAGCGAAATTGTGTTAATTGCATTGCGACGGTCAACAGAATTGAAGCAAGCAGAGCAAACGTTTCGAAATTTATTTAATTTCGAAAATTTTAACACAAACTATTTGAACAGGCTAAATAGATACAATTACATACACATGTACCTATGTACATGCATGCATAGAGTCGCACGCATACATACATATATAAAGGAGCAATAGAAATGGAAGTCCACGTCGGTTTTCCAAAGCTGCTGCAGATGGGCGCCAAGTGAGTACAAACAGGGTATATACAGGGTATTCGGGTAGCGGTGATCGTGTGACAGGTCGGTTCGATTCTGAAACAATCAGCATGACTTGCACATTCCTTGTGACTTTATGATCTTGAACATTGGACCTGGACCACAACGACGCAATGATCATAACATCTCATGTGCAATTTTACCTTAATGTTATCTTTTCACCTTCCGCCCCTCTCTCAGACTGGTCGGGCACAAGGTGCAGCAATATCGTCTGTCCACCAGCCGCACAGTAATCGTGACCACCAAATATGGCCGAGTGCGCGGCCTGCAGCGCAAGACTATCTACGATGAGGAGCTGTACTATGCCTTCGAGTGCATACCCTATGCCAAGCCTCCGTTGGGTGATCTGCGCTTTCGTGAGCCTCAGCCGCCGGAGCCGTGGAACGGTGTACGCAACTGCACCACGTACGGCGAGAAGCCGCTGCAGCGCAACATGGTAATGGGCTTGGTTGAGGGCTCCGAGGATTGCCTTTATCTGAATGTGTATGCGAAGCAGTTGCAATCGGAGAGCCCGCTGCCCGTTATGGTGTGGATCTATGGCGGTGGCTTTCAGAAGGGTGAAGCCTCCAGAGATATCTACAGTCCAGATTACTTTATGAAGCAGAACGTGGTGCTGGTAACCATCAGCTACCGACTGGGCGCGCTAGGTAACCGACGATTAGCTGATCCTCATTGCCAATCAACTAAGTGATTATTTTTGCACAGGTTTTCTGAGCTTGAAGGATCCCAAGCTAAATGTGCCGGGCAATGCTGGACTGAAGGATCAGGTGCAGGCACTGCGCTGGATCAGCCAGAATATTGCGCGCTTCAATGGCGATCCGAATAATATAACGCTCATGGGCGAGAGCGCTGGCGCCGCATCCACGCACATTATGATGACCACGGAGCAGTCACGCGGTCTTTTCCACAAGGCTATACTGCAATCGGGTTGTGCACTATCCGCCTGGGCGGATACACCGGATCGCAACTGGGCTTTAAGGCTGGCCCGCCAGATGGGCTACAAGGGCAGCGAGTCCGAGGCGGATGTGCTGCGTTATTTGAGGAAGGCATCTGCACGACAAATTGCCTCGCAGGATCAGGAGATTGTGACGCAGGATGAACTGCGCAGCTTCTTCCTCTTTGCCTTCGGGCCCGTTGTGGAGCCCTATGAGACCGAGCACTGTGTGGTGCCCAAGCCCCACAAGGAAATGCTGGCCACTGCCTGGGGTAATAGCTTGCCGCTCATCATGGGCGGCAACTCCTTCGAGGGCCTCTTTTCGTACCAGCTGGTCCGCAACGATCCCTGGGTGATGACCCATTTCCATAATATCATTCCACGCGAGGTAAGCGAGTCCAGCACACCGGAGCAAGTGGAGCAGTTGGTGCGAAGGCTCAAGCAGCTCTACTTTGGGGACGAGCAGCGGCAGTGCATGGAGCTGTTCGAGGCGCTCTACATATTCTCACATCGGCAAATCTGGCACGACCTCCATCGCATGGTAATGGCTCGGCTTACCTATGCAGCGGCCACGCCCACCTACCTCTATCGCTTCGACTTCGATTCGCCGCACTTCAATCAGTTCCGCTGGCTCGTCTGTGGCGAGCGCGTGCGCGGTGTCTCCCACGGCGATGAGCTATCCTATCTCTTCTACAATGTGCTGGCCACCAAGCTGAGCAAATCCTCGCTAGAATATCGCACCATCGAGCGCATGGTTGGCATGTGGACAACATTTGCGGCCAGCAGCGATCCCAACTGCTGGGCCACCGCCTCAGACAAATGGATGCCCGTGCAGCAAACGCCAGACGGAGCTCACAGCTGCTTCAACATCAGCACCGAGATGGAAATGATGGCTCTGCCCGAGGCTACGGTGCTGGCTGTGTGGGACACCTTCTACGATAGAGATGCTCTCTACTGAGGCATAATCAATCCTATTCCACTGCTAGAATTCCAATCCTATGTATGTAGATATCGAAATAGCAAAGCTATTATCATATACCACTTCCCTGTGTGTATGTACATATTTATTATTAAGTACCATGTAATGATAAAAATGTTATTAAAGTCAAACAAAATTCCTTGTAAAATCAATCCCAATTCGAATTATGAACATAACAGATTAAGTTTGAAAATAATGCTTGCCCAAAATTGTACTTTAATAATTTTTTTTTCGATACTTTTAAATAATAGTTTTAATAAAGCTTTCTTAAAATATTTATTTCAAATGTGTAAAAGAAATAGTTATAATGCCCTACTCCAATCGAACGAACCTCTGTTAACTATTCTCTAATCCAATTAAACAACTCTAGAGTCTAATGCCATTAACACAATAGAGCTTCAGTCAACGGGTTCTTTGCACGATACGACTTTCAAATAAGACATTTAAAATCGAAAATCGATAAAAGCAAATGCAACTCTGAAGCTGATTTCATTTCCCATTTCCGGCTTGCCAGCAAATTTCTTTTCCGTTTGGAAGCCGATGAGAACACAGCGACTTGAAAGTTTTAGTTAATGTGAATTATCGAAAAAAGTGTTTTATTTAGTAAATGGATTTTAATCGAGTTATTGAGTAAAATAAGTCAAGAAAGGGGATGCCAATTAATAATTAACGGTAAGCGAGTTTATTGCATATGCATATAAAAAATTTTATAACGAAGAGCTTCGAGTCAAATAAATACGTATGATATACTATAGCATTTATTTACTTTATTGCCCTTGCTGAGAATTGTGTGTGGCGTCTTGCGTCTATGAAAATGTAAATATTTTGGCAAGCGTCGCGATCGCTGGGCGTCTCACGTTTTCTAAGAAATGCGCGCAGACGCCGAAAAGCAAAGTGTCTCGTTGTGCGTGTGCTTTGTGCATGTGTATGTGTGTAAGGCACACAAATAAAGCTATGTACATACATATTTAAATTGCATTCACAAAAAGAAACTTCGAAGTTCAGTAATTTGGACTAAAGCCTATGCCACATTTTGTAATAGTTGTCAGCATAAATACATACATATGATTTTTGATACAAAATTATTTATATAAAAGATTTATTTTTTTTTATTTTCATTATTCAAAGTATTTTAATAGTATTCTAGCGCTTACCAACGCAAATATTACTCTTTCAGCAATTTAATTTAAACTGGCTAGCATGTTTTTAAATAAAAAAAATTTAGTTAAATCAGTTTTTATTAATTTCCTTAATTTTTCTAAAAATAATAGCTTAGAATTGCACATAGAAAACTTTTAAGGTTTTCAGTAATATTTGCTTTACGGTAGCCGTTTCTTTGTCTTAAGGTTTGTTTCAATGGAAGTTCATTATTTGCAGCATTGCCAACACGCATGAAAAAACTTAAAATTATGTTCGCAACATTGCCAACATATGTACATGCGTTTATACTATGCTTGACTTCACTTTACAGCATTGCCAGCAAAAAATAAAACGAGTCTTAGATTTTAACTTGCGCAGAGAACAACTTTTTTCATTTATCAATTATGGCTGTTTGTTGTTAACTTTTAAACTTTCACCTTACAATTTTACAACAATTTTCAATCAATGCAAATAATGTGCGCGTGTGTGCGTGCGCCAATAAAACTTTGCACATCGCCAACAAATACCAAAAATATGAGAGAAAAAAATGTTAACAATGTTGATTGAAATTGCTCCGAAGTTTCGGCTGCGAAATGAAAGCGAAATGTAAATTACGAAAACTGCGAACAAGTGAAATTTTGATGAGCTATCAAAAAATAAAGTTCATCCATATAAATGTATTTATATTGTAGTCAAATTTGTATATTATGTGCTTAATGCATGAGCGGCGGCTGTTGTTAATTAAAAATTGTCATAAATCCCCACGGAGTTTAACCCATTTACAGTCGACTGGGTTGGTAAAAAATGGCAATAAGCATTTTCGGTTAATGTTTGGCTGAGTCCTTTTTTATTTGTACTCCCACTCACAAGGATTTTGCGTATTGCTCAAGTACTTAATTACACTTGCGCGCACTTTAATTTTCTGCGAGAGAGAGAGAGAAAGATGGAGGAGGTCCACAAAGAAATGTAAATTAGGCTGGCAAGTCAAAGTGAGCCGAAACCTTGTAAATTATAGGCTTAAGCTTCTGTCAGGGCCAACTCCTCATTGGGGTTACATGCTGCTCAGCTGAAGCCCTTGGGGAGAGTAGCAGCAGCAGGAGCTGTATACCCTAAAGGCTTATTAAATTTTGTGCATATAACGACGGGAGGGCATCCAGTCAAGCTCTGGAACCTAATCCTGCTTTAAGCTTGGTGCCCCTCAAAATTTGACACTCGTAAGTAAATTGAATGTCACAGACAGGGGTTAAGCGAGAGTATCTAAAGTTTCCAATGTCTAAAATATGCAGCAGTCATAACTGCTTTGCCATAAAATCAAAGTACATAAAGTCAGACCCACAGATTGGGCATCGAAATACGACTGCAGCGCATAAAAATAATTTGGGTACGCTTCAAGTTTTCCTTTTCCTTTTTGCTTTCCTTTTTATTGCAGTCAGGGGAATTTGCTCTATGAATTTTAGCTTCAGCTTTTCTTTTATTTATTCTTGTATGCTTTTCTGGAAACTATTTGGAATCCGCAATTGAAGACAAATTTCGGTGCGTTTGCATTATGCGGCTTTTGTTGTGCGGGGGTCCAAGTTTTCAGAGCTAACAACAAAAACCAGAAATGATCATTGATTTGTGTGCCCAAGAGAGGATAATTTAGAGAATTTCAAACAGCGCTTAACCATTTAACCTTATTTGTCGTACCATGAACAGGTTTGAGAATGTAATGCCGCTTAAAAAATATTATTTAATAAAATAAAAATTTTTAAGAAATAAAAAAAATGTTTTTAATATAATATTTTTTTCTACTATCAGCTGGGACATCAGGGCACTGCCTCCACGTCATATCCTTCCATTTTTTTTTTGGCTAATCAAATTGAAACCCGTTCATAATTAAACAGCATAGGAAACCCTAAAACAATTGCTTCTACCCCCAAAAGCCTATTAGCCTAGACCCAAAAAGTCAAACTTTATAACGAAATTTTTGTTTTATATTTAATTTCTTATTTTTTGTTCTATGCTTTTGTCATATTTCACAAAAAGTAATTTGGTTAAAAGGCAAATGAGTAATTATTAAACAGCTGAAGTCAAGACGCGGGTCTCACAAAAAAAAGGTAAAAACCAAAACTTAGCCAAGACAAAGGCAAAATAAAGCCAAAAGCAAAGTAAAACTTGAGAAGCATTTTTAATAAATTTACAAGGAAGGGAAGAAATACAAGAAAAAAATACATAAATTAACTTGGCAAGGGAGTTACACTTCGTCCCCGTCAATTGGCAAATAATGGACCCGTCTTATTATTAACTGAAACGCTTTTTGATCTGCCAGGGCAAATTACACGCTACAACGCGGCGTTGTACAACACTGAAAAGGGACTTGGTGTTATGCAGCACATGCCATATAACACTTGTCTGCTTAGGGGGAAGGAGCATTAAATGTCGTCTGTGGCATTTGTAATTCACTTTGATTAAATATGCACAGCGTAGGGAGAAGGGGGGAGGGGACTTGGGACTGGATTTGGCGGAGCAGCGCATTAAAATGCCGCAATAATGCGGCAGCAAGGACAACTGCAAGTGGCTGCCGTCCTGCCGTATCCTTAGACAAGTCAAATAGTGAGAGTCGGACAAGAAAGCGCAAAACAAGTTTGCGAATTTTCGGCAACTGCAGCGTGTCCTCTGACAGGATATAAAACAATCAGCGCAAGCTAGCGGAAACGGAAGTGTTGCTGCCACACCCCCTCCCGGCCAGCAATTGTGGGCGAAACGAATTGTAGCTGCAGCCACTGTATTCGAGTTCCTTGTGGCTGTTGTGAAATGCAGTCCAATGATGTCCTGTTGTGCTCCTGGGAGATACCACAACAGCTCGCAGGACTCGCCTGCTTTATATACGCGACGGAGTCCGTTTGACTATTGTCTGTTTTTCAGCTGCCTGCATTGGGTTTATTAATATGGCAAATTGAAATTTCACGCTTTGTTGCCGGAGCGTCCTCTGACAGACGTCTAGTTTTGGTGTGCTCCTGCATTGCACCACCCGCGCACCACATTCGGCTTGGCAAGTGCTTTCTGTTCATGTGGATTGCAATTTGATTTATACTCTGGCACTTAATTAATTGGCCTTCAAACTATTTCAGATATTTGGGACAAGAATCGTGACAGTTGAAAAGATAAAGAATGGATATAAAGTAACGGAAACGATGTGCTTTGTTGCTACTTGTGGAATTGACGGCGAGGATATGCTAAGGCAAGCTTGCAGAATATCTTGTATTGGAAGTATGCCAAAGGATTGCAATTGCAAACACATAAGTATTAAAGTCTTGTCTTACTTAGTTATTTGATAATTAATCTGCTATTTTTACTCACATCTTTACACTATGAAATATGGCAGTTCAAGGACAAATCCCTTTTGGCTGGCATATACACTGATTTAGTCGATATAATAGCATATTCTATTGCTTCAAGTATTGATTATCGTTAGAATTGGAAAAAAGAATTTTCATACATATCTAAAAACCTCAACTGGATTTGTCAGATTTAGCTTAAAGAGACTTGAGCCTGAATTGGTTAACAATTTGTAATTGCATGTTCCAGAATCTTCAGCTAATTTAAGAATTTATCCATCTCATCCAATGTATAGTTTTCATTCGACTATATTTTCTTTTATACTATTGTACTTGTATTATTTTAAATGCTTCACTTATTTTTAAATTTTTTTTCGTATTTTTCAGCTTGATTTCAACGATTCCTATCATTTTTCAATATGCATGCCACACACTATTAAATGTTTGCCTTCCTTTAAAAGCAATTGTTAAATTAATTTGATAAAAAAGTAACGCATAGTCTTTATTTAGTTTCTGGTGTAATTGAATTTGGCGTTAATGCATCACTTATTCGCACATTTAGCGACAAATTTTCTACGACAGTGGTTGGGTGGAGGCGGGGGCTGTGGTGTCTTTGGTGGGCGTGTCAAAATGTCAAACACAAAATTGACTGACAAACTTTTACTTTCTGTGGACTTCTGTGAACTGCTATTTTTGGTTGGCTTCACTTGGCAGCAAATTTTCCTTCTCTTTTTCTCTCGGCCTCTCTGCGACTTGCCTGCTCGTTGCTCATGATGACAGCTGTCCTGGCTGTTGTTGCTATTGGGTTGGGTTGGCTGGTAGGTCAGTGGGAAGTGCAAATGCAAGGATGAAGAAAAACCCAAACAGTTTTGCGGTCTTGCATTTGAGCATCGTCCTTGTGGTCCTTGGCCGTCTCGTTGGTGGTTATAAATGAAGCAGACAAGCAACACGCTCTACCACAGAAGGGAAGCGAAGGGTCCGGCAGGTCCTGCTTGTGCGGACGGTCATTCGTCGTTCTCGCTGATTCGGCATCCTCTACACTAGGCTTGTTCAGCACAATGATAAACTGTTTCCTCCGTTTGCCACGCCCTCACCGCTTATTCCTTGGCTGTCTTGTGCATTTGAACTGTGAGTTCATTTTACATTTTATGCTGTCATTAGATGTGTCTGCTCAAGTTACTTATATTGATGAGTCCCTGGCGGTCTTTAGCTCGCGTTGTGACGCTTCATTTACATGCCCCGCCCCTGCCTCATCAACTCTCTATGTGCCACATATTTAATGACAGCCTCAGTTATTTAAGATTTTATGTTGCAGTCACGTTTCACTTTTCACTGTGAAGTGCTATAGTCCTTTTTATTTGTGGTTCGTCCTCTTTTTTTCATTACTTGGCTAAATCACAGCTGAGAAATGCGTCAAGTTAGCTGCCTGAGCTTCATCCTTGCAATTCCTGGCTGTCTGCTGGAGTACTCTGGCTCGGCCCTTTAACAGATGCCACATCACGAAGCCAATCAGCAAAAACTCATTTTATTTTTTCTAAACATTTGCCCTCGTACATATTATATCCATTGAAGTCGCATTCCTCTGGATGTCAATAAAAAGCGATTTTGAGCTGTGCGTTTTAATATAACTGCATAGTGACTGCTGCAGCAGTGTTCGGATTTCGCGTTCCCTTAGAAAATTAAGTTCAATTTCAAATGAGTTCTAGCTTTCAAGAGTTACTCAAGTGAAACGTATTAAAGAAGACGATATGTAAAAGTATACCAAAAGAGCATTCGAGGCGAGAAGTTTTTATACTCTTGCAAAATAGGTATATTAATTTTGGTCAGAGGTTTGCAACGCAGAGAAGGAAGCATCTGCGACTATATAAAGTTTATATGAGTTGAAATAGCCATGGCCGTCTATCTGTCTGGATCAATGCAATCTCCTCCGAGACTATTGAAGCTACATAGCTGAAATTTTGCACATAGGTTCCAATCTGCTGCAGGCATTGTATATCTCAGAACCAGCCGGATCGGATGGCTATATCCTATAGCTCCCATAGGTCAGATCGGTTTTAAGAAATGTTTTAGTAGGAAAACTTCGGCGCTATTAAAGTCTAAGACTTGACATTTGGAATACATACTCATGAATCGCATCCTTATACAAAAAGATATACAATTTATAGCTACGCCTTTTGGGGGCGTGGCAAATAGGGTTAAACTATATCTTCTACAGTTTTAGAGCTATAACATCCAAATTTGGAAAGTAATATACTTTTGACTCCCAGTCTTATAGATCAAAAAGTTATATATCCACGCTTATTAGGAGCGTAGAAAATCGCGAAAGTCAATTTAGTGCTTAACATAAATCCAACAATATTTTGGAAGCTGTTAGAGCCAGAAACTTGAAACTTAAATCGTATATTTGTATTAACCACTCCTAGAAAAAATGATATAACACATATTTACGCCCATTTGGGACTTGGCAAATCGGAAAAAACTGTATCTTGTACAATTTGTTCACCTAGAGTCCCAAAAATGGACAAAAATGTTAAGCTTGCCCGTTTTGACAAAATTATGAAAAAGTATATATAAACGCCTCTGTGGGGCGTGGCAAATCGGAGAAAGCTATAGTTTTATAGTTTGTTATATTATAGTTTAATAGCTTCAAAATTTGATATATAGGTTACTGCTGTCCTTGTCAATACCAAAAAAAACTAGAGGGATGGGCTAACTTCGGCCATGCCGAAGTTTGGTAATACCCTTGCAATTGTAAAGGCTAACTTCGGCCATGCCGAAGTTTGGTAATACCCTTGCAATTGTAAAGGATATAGATATAGTTTTTTCTGATTTGCCACGGACCCAACTATTAGATATACATATATAATTTTTGGGCAATCTATTAAGCAGGGCAACAGTAACCTATATATCAAATTTTTAAGCTGTATCTATAAGATTTTGGAAGATATAGTTTAATCCGATTTGCCAGGCCCCCAAAAGGCGGATATATATGAGTTTTCATAATTTTGTCGAAACACTGAAGTTTTTGGAACTCTAGGTGTAAAATTGTAGAAGATATAGTTTTTTCGATATAGATATATATTCTTTATCTTTTTATCTAAGGGTGGTTGATACAAATATATGGCTAAAGTTTCAAGTCTCCTTAACAGCATCCAAAATATTGGAAGATTTATGTTAAGCACTATATAGACTTCCCGATTTGCCACCCCCCGAGTAGGCAAGGATAAATAACTTTTTATCAATCTGAAGGGGAGGCCAAAAGTATATTACTTTCCAAATTTGAATGCTTTAACTTCAAAACTATAGAAGATATAGTTTTACCCGATTTGCCATATAATCTATATCTTTTTGGATGGGGGTGCGATTCATGAGTACATATTCTAAATTTGAAGTCTGACTTCAATAGCGCCGAAGTTATCCTACTAAAACATTTCTTAAAACCGATCTGTCCTATGGGAGCTATAGGATATAGTCGTCCGATCCGGATGATTCCGGGATATAGAATGCCTGCAGCAGATTCCAGCCTATGTGCAAAATTTCAGTTTTGTAGCTCTTATAGTCTCGGAGGAGATTGCGTTGATCCAGACACACGGACATGGCTATATCAACTCAGCTTGCCTTGCTGATCAAGAATATATATACTTTATATGGTCGGAGATGCTTCCTTCTCTGCGTTGCAAACTTCTGACCATATATCCACTTGTTGGGGGCGTGGCAAATCAGAGAAAACTATATCTATATCCTTTAAAATTGCAAGGGTATTACGAAACTTTGGCATGGCCTCTAGTTAAAATAGTTTTATTCAAACTGTTTCGATATTATCATTGACTTTCGTAATTTAACCTATTTTATGTAGGAATATAACTATTTAACTTTTTTCTGCCATTACAAAGAATTCCAATCCATTTTTATACCCTTGTAAAAAGGGTATATTAATTTTGGTCACAAGTTTACAACGTACAGAAGGAATCATCTCCGACCATACAAAGTATTTATTCTTGATCAGTTCGACGAGCTGAGTTTCTATAGCATTGTCAGTCTGTCCGGATCAACGCAATCTCCTCCGAGCCTATTTGAGCTACAGAGCTAATATCCTTTGCAATTACAAGGGTATCCCCAAACTACGGCGTGGTCTAAGTTAGCGCATTGCGTTAGTTTTCATTTCAGAGAACTATATTCACTGTTTGAGACATTGATTGATAACAGGCTCATTCCATGCTATGTTAATCTATTGTTTATTACTTGACCAAAAATATCCTATTTTGTTTTATTTGCAAATTTTTAGATTTCCATTCCACATGAACACATTGTTACAATCCAATTTCTTTCCACTTTGTATTTGCTTTGTCTGCTGTAGGTCAGTTACTACTATCGAAACTGGTAATTTCCATAATCCTCTTCGGTCGCATTTTTTCTCGTCCAATTAGCTGCATCTTGGGCCCAACCACACGGACAACACAACACTAATTAGCAACAACAGCACAACGGGCTTAGGTGTTTGACACCTGCTCTACACTGTCCTTCTCATTACAATGTAACTAGCTGTTTATGTGTGTGTGTGTGTGTTGCCACACTTTCCGAACAATTTCTCTCTCCCTCTGTCGCTCTCTCTATCTCTCTGCCTGGGGTACTCTTTGTGCCATCATAAATACTGCGTGCCCGCCCAGACATGTTGTCCTGCTGCTCCGCAGCCAGACGACGTTCTGCTAATTTAAATTTATTGGCATTAAATTTGCGCCTCAGTTTTGGTTGTATGCAACGCGCTGGAGGAGGAGGAGTGTGGAACGAGGGTAAGGGAGGAAGCGGTGCTGCGACTGTTGTTGGCTGTGGCTGTTGCAAGAATTTATTACATTCAGCTGCATTGACACTGGCAGCTGGGATATATGGCTACCATTTCCCTTTTTCTTTATCCCGCTTCTCGTTTGAGCCAGGCACTGGACATATTCCCCGTTTCCAGCGTATTGGATTATGTAAATATACCGAAGCGTGACACCATTTCCATTTACAGATAAATAAGACCTTCAATTCATTTTATTTTAATTACTCAAAAAACAATTTATTTTTTTTATCTCTACGACTTTAAGCTCTCGTGCTCTAGCTTCACATTTCTTTTTTATTGAATTTAGTTTTAAAAATATTAATATATTTAAAGTGGCATTTACAAACTGTGTAATCATAAGACTTTGAAAGTAGTTCTCTATGTGATAGTGAGGAAATATGCTCGTAGTACATATTATTCTAGCTTATGTTCCTCTATAATCTCACTAAGATGACATCAGCCAGAATAATATGTAATATGATCTATAATTATCGATGCTATTGTGAATTAGTTATACTAATCTAATATTATTAGTTCTTGGTTGTAATTGTTCTGCCTGTTTGCTCCTCTTTATTTGATGATGAGATCAGTCAGAATAATTGAATACCCTGAACAGAAGACATCTTTGTACCTTCATGGCTTAATTAACTCCGGTGCATCAGAGACAGATTGGGTTACGAGTTTTTCTTGCTGCCGTCTCATCTGAAGTATATTTGTTGTTTGATGAGATCAGTAAAAAAAACTCATAACTCAGTTGGCAATCATCAAGTGCGATATTTAGCTTGTAAAATAATACATGAAAGTGTGTCAGCAAAGTTAAACAGTATTAGGGAATTTTTTTATATTTTACATATTGACTAAATATTATTATAGTTTCTATATGTCTATCAAATATTTATATTTTATCAATTTTTTTAAATTTGTATTCCTATAGTTGTTTCAACGTATACGTAATATGCCACAATTTGCCGCTGGCTAGCAAGCTTTGAATTTTAGAGTATATAGCAAAGCCGACAGCTACCTCATTAACAACAAATTTGGGTGCTAAAAGCAAACAGATTTTTCCCTGTTTACAATTCTATTTATTTATGTAATTAAAGTAGCACGCGTGAATGTTGTAGTTGTTGTAAAAAGAAATGTGGTCTCTTTGTTTGTTGTAATTGTGTGGTGTTAGTCATGCATGGCTCCTGAAAGTGGCCAAGAGAAATGGAGAGACGAAGTGGGGAAGATTTTAATTGAAATTATAATAGGCTCATTATGCAAATGGATGGAGCTTTGTTGCTTATTTCGGCCAGGTGCAGGATAAAACAGGACATAAACAGGCACAAAATATGCAATTTGTTTGGTTATTTTTATGCTGCTTCTGTTTATTTAGTTATGAGGGTTATTTTTGCATTTGCTTATCACTTGCGTATAAAAAGGAAATATTCAAATGCTGCTTAGTTTTGCTTTCGAATTAAGACAAAGATCTGTTAAATGGTTGAATTTACATGAGAACTGGTTTGTAGAATAGTTAGTTTTAATTTGTTTCTGCTGTTTTACAGCCCCTACTTAATATGAATGCACTCGTATCCCTTTACAGCTATTCACAAATGTCCATAAATAATTTAAGCCAAACAAATTGTGTGCATCGCATTTGCGCACAAATATGAACATAAATGGACTTTTGCCCTGTGTCCTGGTTGGATGCGCCGCACATACGAGAATCGTGTGAGTATAACCATTTAATGGCATTACCTTTAAATATGTAGAACAAACACGCATCTAAATAATGCATACTTTTTTGTTTTTGCAGAGATCGTAGGGTATCAGGTGTCGGCTATATGTGCACATAACTGTTTGCATACGCATAAGCATTGGGCAATATTGTTTATATGAGATCATATTGTCTATTGATTGTGCTAAGGCACTGAGTTAAAATCGGGAACAGTGTTGTACAACGTTTCAGTGTTGGTTGGCTAGCCTTAGCGGTGAACCCCACCAATTTTCTTAGTTTGACCTAAAGAAAGTTGATGGTGGTACACAATTGAGTTTAAATACCAAAAATTAAATATTTTTCAGTGTAACAAATTAAGAACTTTAATTTTTCAGTAAAGTTAACTCTGTGATTTTGTAAAGTCCTCTGCTATTCAATTATTCAATTTTCGAATTACAAATGATTTTGCAAAAACACCGAGGGAAACATCATCAAGTGTGTATTCAAAAGCATAAACTCTTTACAAATCTATTTCAATTGCTGTGTATCATCTCATTGAGACTTTGAACGGTAATAAGGCATCTAGAAAATTGCCATTCTCAGTATCAATGGAATGATTTCGCAATTAACATATAAATTGAATGGGTGATTGATGAACAAATGTAATAGTGTTTATATTACATTATTCGTACGTTACACTGAACAGAGTTAAGCATCAATTTTCTGTTCAGTGCGATGTGTGAATTATGTGTGTAAAATAAAGCAACTAAAAAATATGAATAATTGTAAATACTTTTTTAATATGTATGCATATAATATATAAATATAAATCTCCATTTGCATACGCTAACTGAAAATTAACTCATCAAAGGAAATCAAAAATATGCTACTTATTCGGCATTAATGAGAAACTGATATTGTATGAAAATCACATAGAGAGGCACATAATATTCCATGAGAATCACATAGCGTTAAATATAGCTCATAGCCAAGTCGCTTCAAGCGGTTCAGCTACCAAAATGGAGGCATAATTTTATAAATAGAGTGCGCGCTGTGCACTTTTGGATTGTAGCCGTGTATCAGCGTCCAGGCAAGCGTAGCCAATAAAGCCCTGGACTGCGTGCTCCCAGCTTCTGCCCCGGCTGGGGTACTGGCTGGTCAAATGTGCAATGGGGCGTTGTGTAAATATGTGCATATAAATATTTTGCGTGCGATGCATTAAAATTTATGCAAAACAAAAAAGCAAATTGACCCGCGTCATCTGACGTTCGTATTAATATTGTAAAAGGGCTTTAACTTGGCCAATAGACTGTTGCAGACAGTTAAATCCATATCGCTGGCAAATTTGTATGCACAAATGTCAGCAGTTACCATTCTTTTTTTTAAAGTTCTTTAATGGAATGCCATAAAAATAAGCGACAGCTGACAGGGAGCAAAAACTGTTGTCGGATATAGCTATATCGCTTTATAGCTTTAAAACGGTTCTATAAAAATTAATTGATATTTTAATGATTCATTTGATTGCTTTAATTGAAGCTAAGCCTCAAAATATTTAATATATCCGATAAATTTCCTTGCATTTAATACTTCTCAATTTTTGTGCAGCAAATTCTTGTTGCATTAATTATACTTTTTTAACGCTTAATATGACATTTATAAGCATATGAATATATATATTAATGAATATATATTCTTTGAATTATATTAAATGGTATTTTATTTGTTTTTATTCCCCCCTCAACAATGTCAACTATCTGGCATGTTTCGCATTTCTTTGTTTTACATACATACACAACCGATAAATATTTTTAAGACCACATTTTCAATAGAAAGTAAATATTACAAATGCGCCGCGTCAGCTTAAACCATGCCATGAATAATTGCATTGTTTGCCAGAATAAAAAAATATGTATATAACAATTACAACTTCAGGTATTATAATTGATTGTTTTATATTAACATTAAACAAACACAACAAACTATAATTAAACGGCAAAGATAAACATTGAAATACACACGTCTCTCGCTTAACCCAACCCATTTCGATTACAATTCAATTTGTGTGCTCGACTGTAAACGCGCTGAAAAATAATAGCTAAGATAAACAATATATTCCATATTAATAATCATATAGCAAACAGATCAAAAGGGTTTCTAAAAACGTGTAGAAAAAACTTTTTTAAAATAAATGTACAAAAAAAATATGCTGCGCTTTAGGTGTAAATATTTAATGTTTGGAAACACGTCGTCAATTTGTAATTTGCATTTTGTTTCTATTTTTTTTTTTGTGCCTTTCCAGGTTTGAGCGTCAGTTGGTGTTTGCTTTGGTCCGTGCAGTTGATTAAACCCAACAAACGCTTAAATCGACAAATGGCCAGCAGCATGCCTTGCTGAGATAAATACTGTACGTCATGTGTGTGTGTGTGCATGAGTGTCTGTGTATAGTCCCTTTATATGGTTATTCAATATTTATTGCATCTATAGACTGAGCTTTTTTCGTGTATGAAGCCAGGCTTTGGATGCACTAAATGAAGATGCCTTTGAGCGAAGGGAAGTGAAAGTAAATTAAGCATTGTTATATGATGACTCGGATCACTATAATTGACATTGTCGTTGGTTTCACCAATATTAATATCGCTAATATCAGCATTTACATTGTAATTAATAATTCATATTTTTACTAATTTTTATCATTGGCAGCATTAGCTAGCATTCGTGTTAGCATTGGCGTTGGCATTACGATTTGCTATAATACTAGCTTAATCATAATCACTGTGATTATTATTATAAGCATAAGCTTTACCATTATTATAATTATCATTAGCATTGTCATTATTCTAATTTTTATAAACATTGTCATTATTGTTATAATAAGCACTGATTTTTATAATTTTCAGTAGTGTAAGCATTAGCATTACCATTATAATTAGCATTGCTATTATTTTGTATAACTCTCATTACCATTGTCATTATTGTTATAATATTCATTAACATAAGAATTACCATTATCATTTGTATTATCATTAGAATTATAATTATCACTGTTACAGGATTCTCCTGCGTTAAGAATGCGTGTACAATCGCATATTACCTGAATGCATTTGTGAATAATTTGCGAACATGGCTCAAAAGATTTAAGCAAGATTTATTTGGACTTAAAGCAGTGTCAATCTTGACACGAAAGGGCGGAAAGGACACAGAAAAAGGGCTGCTTGGATGACATTTAGCACGCTTAGTTCGTCCTTTTCTTTTTACTTTTTGCTTTGGCTACTTGAGCCAACTTGCAGCTAACAAGCAAATAAAGCAATTTCGTGCAGTATTTGCTGTGAAAATACTTGAAGGACACGTAGAAGCGAGGAGCAGCAGAGGCGGTAGCTTAAGGAGTTGCCACGTGGAGCGACTTGATGCAAATAAACCGCAGCAGCAGCTGCCGCAGTCCTGGCAAGGACACTCAGCCAGCGACTCAATAGTTTCTAGTTGATCTTCAGTTTGCCAGTAAGGACAACAGCTGAGCACATGGCCAGCCAGCCTCAGCTCTGTGACTGTAGGCCAAAAGTATGTATGCGAAAGGATTTGACACTTTTCGGACAGTTTTGTCAGTGGCATAAGAAATGCAGATTTATATGCATATATATATGGCTCTCCAAATGCATTTCAGTTGTAGTTCGAGGCGTGTGGGCGTGGCCAGCTAAAGTAAGCAGATAAAAGCAAACAAAACTCTCCTGCACTTGCCCAATTTTACGCCAACTCAAAGGGACTTTTTCAGACTAGAACCGCTCTCCGCCCCTTTGAGCGTCCGCGCGTTGCTCGTGCGAAAACTTTAAATTGCAAATGCAACACAATTCAGAGCGAACCGAATTCCAAAGCTGAAAGAATTTACATTTACAAGAAAAATTGCTTTGCAATTCTGTGCAAATAATTTGGCTGCATATGACACAACCAACCCACAAACATACACAACAACAAATGTGACCAAAGAAAAATACATTTGCAAAGAGGAGGGCCGCCAAATAAAAATTGCAAATATTTCTTGAACAAGCAGAATTTTGCAATTAAATTTGGAGAACTTTTGCTAGAGGATAAAGTACATATCTTTATAAAGATTCTGAAAGAGGGCTTTATTTGCAAGCTGGAAAGTTAAAGAAAGGATATGTAGTGAAATATAATATATGTTAAGATAATTAATAGAATCTCTTCATCAATATTATAATAAATTTAAATGTAACATCAACTCTGAAGAATGAGTACTTCACCGACCTGACTGATCTTTCGTTAGCATATTGTATATAATATATATAGCTATATCTTTTATAGTTTATAATTTATTTATACATTAGAGTGGACCCATTTCACAATTTATCGAAATTATTTTTTTTTTAATTTCTTTTTAATCATTATAAAATAAATGAAGCATATTGGTTTTTGATTATGTTATAATATATTATATATATTTTAACTTAATACCTAAATTAAAGTTGATATTTTTACATAAAAACTATTCGTTCTGTTATCTACTTTATTTGTAAAACAATATTGTATTTTTAAAGACTGTTTTTTATTTTGCTTATTTTAAAGTTTACATTTTTTTTTCTAATTTCAAAACCTATTCCTTAAAAAGTTAAACATTTACTTTTTTTCTAACTTTTGTACATCTATTAATCGATTTTTATTAACTGCTTTAATTCGTATTAACTCTGCTACCTATGTCCGTCATAATTAATAATTGCTTTCTTGCTTACAGATTTTTTTAAGCTGGCATATTATAAATCTTTTTCAATACTTACGACTTATCTTGTCTTATCAAGTTTTCTTTTATTATTCATGATGCGAAGATAGACGGGCTTGATGATGCTGATGCTGCTGCTGCTCCTATTACTGCCATTAATTACCAAACTCATCCAAAGTAATTCTAAGGGAAAATTAGTTTAAGCGGGTGCCGCTGCTGCTCAAGAGTCCGGAGTCGTAGTCGAAGTCGCTGTCGCAGCCGCTGTGCTGTCGGGGCCGCAGTCGCTGCAATTATTATGCAATTACAGGAGCTGATGACGCTGACGTTGAGGATAACTACATAAAACTGTGTTACCTAAGCAACCTGCTGCACAAAGTTATGGGTAGCAGGTCCTGGCACAGGAAGGCAATTTAGTGGCGGCGGCGCCAACAAAAGAGGCAACAGCAGCAACAACAACAAGAGCCACAAAAAACATAAAGTACAAGGATTGGAACAGCGGCAAATCGTCGGGCGACGCCTTTGTCTTCTTTACGCGTCGGTGGCGGCTGTGTAATATTTTTCTTTCATTGCCTGCCACATGCCGCCTGCCCCTCGCTCCTTGTCTGATGCTCCACGCTTGGCGCCCCGGAAAAGCTCATAAAACTTTTTCAATTTCACTTTAATTTTGCCGAGCCGCGCTCGCTTTTCTTTCATTTCATTTTTCTTCTTTTTTTTTATCTAGTAACAAAGGCATTTGGCTCTCGGTGTAGGCATTTTAGTTGTATGAAAATTCAATTATGTGCATTACCTTACTTTGGCTATATACATATATATATATATTTATATGGTATATAGTATATATGGGCTGCTGCAAGATTTGGATAGCCATACTTTGGCTAATGACAATCGAATTAGCCGCCTTTGCCGCGCGCATCAAAACTTTTTCCATTAAACCTGCAAATTTGTGCTTAAGTGTTTTTTATGTTCTATTTCTAAATGTGGTATATGGGGTATATCGGGATTATATAGAGACTAGTATTTCTATGAATTTGATTTGCAATTGTCATCTAAGAAATGTTCTGTTTTAAATAAGTTTTTTATAAAATTCATTAATTATTGTAAAAAGTACTTGATATCCTTCAAAAGAAAAGTTCGAACCACTCTGACTCTTTAGTCTTAGATCTATATTTATGCATGACAAGGAGTACTCTTAGTCTGGCCTCTACTTCAACAAAGTATATTTTACAATAGATTTTATTTTGCTGTCTTTTGACTGCATTTGGTCGCAAAAATTTGAGAGCCAATCCCCCTTAGCAACTTTCCTTCCAGACTCTTTGTCAATCATGCCAGCCGGTTATTGAGCTAATTAAAATGTTTGGCTCTAATTGAAGTTTCTTGTTGTCGGTTTAGTTTCATGTTTCATGCCCTTAATGCCCATTCGACACTCTTAAGTTGCGTTTAATTCCCCGTAGTAGCGGGTCCCTAATCAAGTGTTCATGCGTGTGTGAGTGTGCGTATGTCTTGTAAGTAATTACAATGATGTTTGTTAGGTTTATATTACTGTGGGTCGCGTTTACTTAAGATAAACATCTTGTCTTTAACTATATATCTTTAAAATTAACAAATTACTTACTATACTTGGTCAAGAAATATAACGGTATGAATGGTAAGCATTTTACCTCTATTGAAGGACGAGATTTTAAATTTTAGTCTGCGCCATCGATAGTCAACGATAGTAATTTAAAAACCAACGATAGTCCCTCAATCTATAATAGAGGAACCAATTCTTAAGGGTCAATGGCTCTCTCCAGATACTGCCTCTTGATAGTGACTGCGTCCGATCCCGCATTCCTCCGTTTTGCTTAATTGCCAAGTTCAGCAAATCATTTTCAAGAATCATTGCTGCTTGTTCAGCATTTGAATTTAGCAGAGACCCATCTTGAATCGTGGATTCAATATTGTAGCCATCCTGGACATTGTCCGTTGCTCATGTATAGACAGGCGTTTTGTAATGGACTCCAATAATTTATTTTTAAGCGTTTTTTCAGTGAACACTATCGAGACATTGATCAATCGATAGTGTGGCAGCTCGATAGTTTCCAACCATCGATAGTTCTCAGTTCTAGTGTGTACCCTTATCGTATAAAGTATTCCTATTTTTTGAGTTCGTCCACTGTGCATATATTTATGTACATATATAGTATATGGTTTAAATGTTATTTGTTTTGGGATATTATTATACAGTATCTCCAGATGATATTGTAAAATACTCCCATTGTATCGTGATAAGTGGCGAAACTGTCTTTTTTCTTGTTCCACTGCTAGAACCCCAAAATTTAACAAGTATATAGTATATAGTATGTATCTAGTATATATATATACACCCTTTGGAGGCGTGGTGAATCGGAAAAAAGTACATCATCCTCACTTGTAGAGCTAGGATCACAAAATTGTGCAATTTGATCACTGTTGATCTCTTCTGATTCCATTAAATTATATGGCAATACCGGACTATTATTTTGGTTTAAATTGAGCTTTCTTTTCACCGTGAAAGGGTACATATACAGTCGGTTGTGCCAGAAAACAACAATGACAGTGCGAACTTTCGCACTTGTTTAAAAATGCTATACTAATATATTTTTGCCAATTACAATTTACGAGGACATAAAAAAGTAAGCATAGATCAAGTTTGAATCCTGTGACACGGACGACGAAATTATTGATATTGCGTTGAAATCACTTTAAATATCCATGTTTAAATAATAAAAGTTTAATTTATAAACTTTAATATTGTTCCCCTGTTTTCTGTCCTTTTTTAAAAAATATTTATAATTTTTTCCTCTTTTATATACCCGGAACCCATTGAAAATGGGAATTCAGGCTATAATGGCTTTGTGACAATGTATGTAACAGGCAGAAGGAGGCGTGGCAGACCCCATAAAGTAAATATATTCTTGATGAGGACTACGAGCTGAGTCGATATAGCCATGTCTTTCTGTCCGTCTGCTCGTCCGTCCGTCTGTCCGTCCGTATGAACGCAGTGATCTCGTAAACCACAAAAGCTGGAGATTTGAAATTTGAAGTATTTATTCTTGTATACCATACGCAGTACAAGCTTGTTTTTTTTTCGATAACTCATTCTATTTCCTTATTATCGATAATAATCGATATTTTGATATTTTTAAGCAATAACATGAAGACCATAATACCTAGAGACACCAAATTGACTATGTAGGTTTGTGTGATGAAAATACAGATAATAAAAATTTAAAATTTTGGATGCCTCCCCCATTAGCCCCAAAAGTGCAAAAAACGTATATCAAATACTAGGGAGTTGGGATTTAGTATATATACACCTTTGGTTGTCAATATTATGTCCTGAAAATTTTATTCAGCAAGCAGATCTATACCCGAAGTTATTTAACAATCAATTTCTCATATTGCTGCACAGAATGCAGGCTAAGCGCAGCCGCTAAATCTACGGAGTAAGCGGCGCGGGTGCTTGTGTATGCATATGTGTTCGTGTGTGTGTGGCGCGCAGAGGGTAATATTTATAGATAAAAGATGTAAGCTAGGTTGTTTAAAACACCACCTCGGACTTGATTCAGGGGATCTCGTAGTCAGGCAGACCCGACTAGAGCGTTCTTACTTGTTTTTTAAATCGTTTATTTTTTTTTTGTGTCCCGTAGCTGACAACACTGCTACTAAAGCTATTTAGTAGTTATATCGATGTATGAAAACTGACTATCGATTACTTTGCAGAGACAGAATGAACACTGCAGAAAGTCGATAAGTGAACTTTAAAATCTGTGATCGTTCACTTACGTAGCGATGACCATAAAGATACTGTCGATAAGATTAAATAAGTAGATAAGAACGGTATTGGTATATTGGCAGATAAGGAGTAAACATTCTGGCCTTCGTTTCTTTTGATAATTTTGCAGAACTTTAGGTAAGTCTAATTCACATTTCCACACTCTTTAATATAACTTTCTTTAGCTTATTTCTGGTTTTTTATCAGACCAATCCCTAGTGCCAGCTGAGCTGCAGCTTCAATGACACAAATCTATTTGTATTCGGGCACTGATTATAATTTAAACCCATCCAATACGGTAACAGAATGCAAACAGTTGGCTCAGCGGTCACAGATGCCAAGCTTAAAGCGCTGTCAATCTGTGAACTGCCTGATTATCGAGCAAGACAAGTCGAGGGGAAAGTGCAGCAGCCATTGACGAAGGGTATGGAGCAGGACTATGCACAACTTCATCGCATCATAAACATGAATAATTGCGTTGCTTAACGGTCATTGAAAGCTCAGGAGAACTCAGATGAGCTGCAGCACAGCATTCGCCTGATTTCGTTTTGCTAGGGAGGGGTTGGGTCGGGTTGGGTTGGGTGCTGTGTGGCTTGTATTATGATTGGTACATGAAAAGTAGCTTAACATTAGATAGCACAACATGCGACACTTGTCGGGGCAGTCAAAGTCAATGACAGCCATCGAATGCTGCTCCCAGATTCATCTCAATGACCCAGTCAACAAAATTTCACATTTTGCGAAATCAACTCGCATTCCTGAGAGTTACGAGTGGATGTCATCCGGTTCTCATTTATAATTCGGTTTCGCTCGCTTGGATTATGGCCCTGGCCCCAAACTGTGTGTAGCTATGTAATGCGTTTGCCATGTCAAAATAAATGGGTTCACTTCTTGCTGGCAGTTGTATTTCTGTCAAAGAATAACTTGCAGATATTGATTAAGTTGCCTTTCTTCTCATATAAGATGTGACATGCAACGCAGCAATGTCATCTTTTTGAGTGCACTAAATTCAAATTTCGTTTGATTAACTTCTGAATAGATGATAGCTTATTCAGTTTGTCGTCATTATAGCTTAAGCACTTATTTACATGCCTGTATTCGTTTAATTAGGACCATTCCCCACAGTCAGTAAGTTTTACAATGCAATTGTAGTTATGACCGAGAGATAACCAGATTGCTACATATGTTTTTATTTTAATTAATAACAGAAGTAAGAGAGAACATGATAAATTGAGAGTCCTATTAGAGGAGATCAGAGAAAATATAAATATATTGTTGAGTCAATGAACTTTTTCGTTGCCTCTGTAAATTATAATTTTGAAGATATAAGTTGTAGTTAGTTATATATGCTTATGATTATTTACATATGTATCAAATGTTAGCAAATGCCGTGCTGTCCGCCAGAGATCAATTAAAATACTCAACTAATATTGCGTACAAGCGACCAAATGTCGTGCTGTCACCCAAATGGTAATTTTTATTTGAATTCTAAAACATGCCCACTAAGAGTGCAACTGAGGACGAAAGAGGGGAGAATGAAAGACGGCGATTAGCTTAAGAGAGATCAGCACCCACATGAACAGCTGCACTTTCAATTGTTGTTTTTCTTATTCATATTCATTTGATTGTAACTACTATTATCAAAGCCTTAGTTAGTTATTTAAATTTATGAGAATCGCATAAAAGGATACTCTTAACAAAAAGTCATATTAGACTAGACTATCGTTTGAAGTACAGATTATATTAATTTTAAGTTTTACTCTAAGTCCCCAGTGTGTTTGTGGTATTTGGCTTGGAAATTCTCAAGAATCTTAATCTTTTCGTACATCTGATGCAATCTGATGCATGCTCAAAAGTTTCATGCAATTGGATTTGTGCCCCAACGAATTGTGGATAAGCTGTGGACGGATTAGAGTTATAAACGTACATCTGTTCTATGGCAAAAGTATTGCAAGACAGCACTCGAAAGTTTATTTTCGCAAGGATTCACAATTATTTTGTTTATTTTTTTGCAGAGAACAAAACTCAACAGTCAGAGAGATATTGGTCAACAACTAATAAAACTTTTTTGTGGCATTCAAAGAGCGAAGAGCACGAACTCGAATCGTTTTCAGTTTTTGGCGAGGCGTACACCTGACTGTGCAAAAAGCGTGTATAAATAAATATTTAAAAGGTTGGAAAACGCTATAGCACAAATACAAATAAATCTAACAGAAAAAAAATATATTGCCAAAAAGTGAGCAGGAAAAAATAATACAAACTAATTGCTGGAAACAAAGTTTGTCGTTCAAAGTGGTTTAATGTGTAAAACGGTATTTTTTCGCTTACGATTCAATGGCAGGACTTCTATTAAACTTTTTCATACATCTAGTTTTTTATGCAACACCAAACGAAAAGTTGTGCAAATTGTGCGGAATTTTTAAATTTCTCCTACGTTTTTGCAACATCAAATTTTCTGCGTGGATTTTGTTGAATGTTTTATTTATTTTTTTTCTGTTCTGCCTTCAAATTGCTTTTCTTGTGTGGAACTGTGCACTCAATTTTGGTTTGGATTATCGCTGATGTGCAATAAAATGAAATGTGCTAAAAAGTTTTTAACTGGACAAAAGTCGTTGCCATGGAGTTTAGCGTGATATACTTTCTTGCTCGACCTCTTTTTTTTCTGTTTGGTAAAAACAAAGAAAGTAATTTGAAGTTTAAGAAAGCGAACTGCCAAATACTCTAACTGAATTATCCACGGAAAGTGCAGTGTAAATTTCAAAGAAGATTGTCTTATTAAAAGAATCTAAGCAACAAGGTACATTGCGTTGCCAATGTTGGTACATTCTATTATTGCTTGTACATATGCATATTATTAACTGCTTTGTTTATATTATATTTTAAATGTCATAAACTATTAAGTGAATCTTGCATAACATTTTGAGAAACTTATTTATTGCCAACTAGTGACTTCTTTCCAAATTTTACATTGAATAGTTCATTGCTAATTTATTGTAAAATATGTTGTAATTTTAAGTAAAACTCGTGATACATTTTAAGAAAAAGAGGAACATTGTATTGGCAGTTTTGGAACATTGCATAGTTTCATATCATGGTAAACTATACTGTAGATTTTATTTTGTATAGTTCATTGCAAGTACATTCCATAGAAGACAATCATTTTAAATGAATCAAAGCAAAAAGGTACATTGCATGGCCAATACTGGTACATTGCATAATTGCTTGTACATATGTACATTATCAACTACTTTGTTTATTCTATATGTTAATGGTCATAGTTAGTACATTGTAATTATTTAGTGAAAATTGCAGTACATTTTGAGAAAAAAGTAAATTGCATTGTCAATATTGGTACATTGCCTAGTTTCATATAAGTTCAAAGTAGGTATGCTTTAAGCAGAAAGGTATATTGTATGTCCAATATTGGTACATTATATAATTGCTTGTAAGTACATTGTAAACTACTTTGTAACCTGCAACTTATAAATCAAAGTCACGTTCACATTATTTCTAATGGCATTTATTCACTTGTAAGTGCATAAACAGATTACGTTAGATTATTTTCTAGACCCGGACAGGTTGGGAGGTAACATGTTATTTATTTTAGCTGTGCTTAACTCTCGCTCACCTTAAATTGAGTTGTTTGTTTTGCAAATACTTTTATTAGCGTATAAAGCAATTTCCAACAGATTTGGCAACATAAATTACCAACTTTCGGAGCTAAGCGTTCGCCAGCCTTTGGCGCCACGCCCAGCTAAACTACCCCTGGCCCGCCCTAGCCCCTCAAACAGCTCTGTTGAGTCGTGACCTTTTTGGCAACATTAAAAGTGATAATTTCTATTCGCACAGAGCCACTTGCAAGGGCTTTTATTATTTAATTTTCAAGCTTGTGCTAATAAATTAAGCGCAGCATGTGGCAGCCTGCCGCCCACTCACAGCATGCCACGCCCATTACGGCTGCTCCTGTTCCTGCTCTGCTCTGCTCGGCAATATTAACGAAATACAGCACATGCAAAAACTACAAAAATAAAATACGAAAACTTTTGTTGAAATCAAAACCCTTCTCATACCCAAGCTCGATGTAGACGTTTAAAGGGATTATGTGCCAAGTTCTTTTCCCAATGCCTGCTCCATGCTGCCTTGCCATTTTGCCATGTATATATATATATATATATATATATATGTGTGTGTGCATGTCGTTTCCTTATTGGATTTATCCTGGCTGCAAATCGCAACTAATAAAAATCACGCAAATCTTAAGCTAAAAAGAAAATGGTTAGAAATCGGCTAACGATGTTGGCAGCAATTTAGCCAAAATGTTTTTATTCAATTACGCATGTGAATTATGCAAGCTTTACATAGAGCATACTTTTTAGACTGCCAGCCGCAACCCATTCACCCTACTCCTTTTCCTAGCCCTACTCTCAGCTGCTCTGTTTGGCAAGGGCAAACATTTAGGAGACTAAAGCCACGCCCGCTCTTAACTTGCTTTCAATATATTTTTTTTTGTTTTTACAAATTAAGCAGTTAAGCCTTGCACCATGCATGCTATAAAACAAACTTTAAACTGAAAAAGTACGATAGGAGATACCCTGTATACAATAATCTAGTTGAGCATTTACTAGAAAACAGAACGGTTCTTTTTCCTCATTTATAGGTAGAAGCTGTGGAGTTAGTTGCGATGTTTTATAATATTCGTTTACCTGGAAAGTTACATTACATTAAAGTTATATCTGAAATTTCGAAGGTCTAGCTATTAAAGTCGCTAAGTTCAAAGAGTTTGTGAGTCTTTGTTAATGTAAGTT
The DNA here is from genome assembly GCA_035045545.1 of Drosophila gaucha. Lineage (NCBI taxonomy): Eukaryota > Metazoa > Arthropoda > Insecta > Diptera > Drosophilidae > Drosophila > Drosophila gaucha. The sequence continues at coordinate 1,087,110 of JAWNOY010000342.1, forward strand.
GAGCTCTGTTAGTTTAACTTACTAGTAGTCTATACTACCCGTTCAGTATATTTACTATTGATTACAGGGTATATTTAAGCGAGTCGTCTGGCATGTATTCACTTATGCTTTGGCAAATTTGCATAATAAATCTATTTTCAATGGATTCTTTTTTTGGTATGTATGTGCTGTCTGTGAGTATGTTTGTGTGTGAGTGTGTGCAGCTTTTATCTATCGTTCGCTGTCTTTACGTATCAATGGAAGCATTATAAGACTTGGAGTTCTTTTATGTAGTTGCCAGACCTTCAGCATATTTGGTTAACAGCTGCATGCGAGTGAGTGTGAATGTGTGAGTGTGTGTGTGTGTGTGTGCAGCCATATTTGCTCCATATAAGCACACATCAATACACATCCATCGTATGCCATTGATCCAGCGCCTTAACTGCCTCTTAAAGCCCTCGTTATGGCCATTTATTTATGCAACCATTTGCGAACTTTGTATTTTTGCATTGACAGCAAATTTTAGCTGCCTGGAGCCCTTTAAAGGATTTGCTAAAAATTGAATAAATAATACAAATTCTGTTCTATTTTGTTTTTTTTTGACATTTTTATAACTTTATTAGTACTCAAATTGTTTTGGTTTCCATTTGAAAAACTGTTTGAACAGTTTTAAAACAGTTTGTGTTTTGTTTTTAATTTGCTCTATTTTGTTTTATTTTTTTTTTTGAGACTTTAGTGAACTTTTTCACACTTTTTCCCTCGTACACATTTCTAATGCAATAAATTGGAATTAATTTATGTTTTAATTATATCATGTTTGTTTGTTTTTCTTCTCCTGTTCAATTATGCAGCACACTATAAATATATGCATATTATATATTTTTGAAATTTTTTTGTTTTTTTTTGGTATTTCTGGTTTGTTTGCATATATATATATATATATATATATATATATATATATATATATATATATATATGCTTGCTAGTTTTACATCATTACAGTTAACTATATTTACTATATATACGCATACACATAAGCAATGGAGCTATAGAGTTTTCAATATTCATTTCATTTACTATATCATTTGTTTTTACTGCCTCTAAATACGTTTGTTTTTGATTTTTGTTTTTCTTTTGCTGTTTGTTTTTATATAATTTACAGTTATTTTCCACATGCATGCAAATTTAATTGTTGTAATGTTCGCGCTGTTTCATTTTAATGAGCTGCTCTATTGCGCATTTTCGCAACTCATTTTCATTTTTAATTACATTCTCGCTAGTAAATAGTGTGCTTAAAATTAAAACTGAACATTTTATACGGTATATATTATGCGCTTATACACTCAATGTCTAATTGAATTTTTAACTATTTGCAGTTGTTTTTTTTTGTTTAAATTTTTATTTTCATATACCCTGTACCCGGTAGCTGGTGTAAAGTATCTGACCTGAAGGAACTCAGGAACTAGGAGACTTATTTATAATTTGGTAAGTGGCTTCATAAAGGCTTTATGCAAATACAGATTGTGTCCCACTGTTTAAATTACCGATAAAAAATTAAAACGAGCTATCAGAAAGTTGGCCTATGTGAAAGTGAAATCGCATTTATGTCCATAATAATTTTGTTAGTTGCGGGTACAGGGTATCCGCAAGTCACGCGTTTTCTTATCTGTTACCTGTGGAATTTTTTATTTGTTTTTTTTTTTTATTTTTAGCGTACGCATTTAATGTTAATAGCTATATAAATATTTATGTTGTTTAGTGAGTCACATAACAAAGTAGCTGCAGGCTTACTATTAACAATACCATTTTTTGCATCCTTTTTTTCAAACAGTTCTGATTTTCATGAAAGGCTGAAAGTTTTTACTTTTGGGTTTTGGGCTACAAAAGGTCTTTATGTTCAAGTCAAACAGAACATGCAAAAATAATTCAAAATGCAACTGTTTTTGTACATGGAACCGCAAAGTAATTAAAATTGAATTTTCTCTTCATTTGGAAATTGAATTTTTGCATTATTTTGAATGCTATTGGAATCAAATTTGTTTTTGGCTTAGTTGTTGTTCTTGTTGTTGTACAGCTTAAAAGCTAGGCGATTATATTATTTACACACATACACAATTTGAATTCAGTCTTTGGAAGAATAACATTTATATTGGTTTTATACATACCATACATATACATATATAATATTTGTTGTATATAAGTATTATTTTGAATATTTTGTGAATAATTTTTTTTGTGTTGAAAATAAAAATGAAGTTTTTCTTAAATACTTTTGCCGAACTGGGAATTGGTCCTAGATGGGTCTTTTTAAAAAAAAAGTATTTTAAAACGAAAAGTTATTTTTTAACTATATATGCTTTGAAAGTGACAACAGCTTAACTCAACTTCACTTATCTAATATATTTATATACAATAAAATTCATGTTAAAATCAACTATTCAACTTATGCAGTTTAACATTCACAGCAGGCAGCAAAAGTAAAGAAAACTCTGTTAGCAATTACAGCAAAGTTGACTCAACTAGCACAGCGAACACATACTCACATGCACTCGGACACTCACACATACACACACACACTCAGTTTGAAACAGTTTATTGGACTGTGCGCTTAGAGGATCTTAGCTTATAGATCACATTTGAAACGCACCGTCAATTAATGTCACACACGCAGCTCATCCATCAGCGGATGTTGCTGCTGTTGCTGTTGCTGCTGCTGGGACTGTTGCTGCTGTGCGTGCTGCTGCGTTGTGGTTGCCACAATCACGGGCACTGTGGGTGGCTGGGGCACTGGTATCAAGCCGCCGGCAGTGGTTAGCACCGTGGTCATGCTCTGATTATGATGATTCTGCATATGTTGCTGATGCGTTACCACGTGTTGCTGCTGTGCGGGCGAGTGTTGCTGCTGCTGCTGGTGCTGCTGCTGGGCTGCCTGCGTTTGCTTCATGCAGCTCTTTTTGGTCAGTGTGCCGCACTGATTGCCTAACACTTGCAGTGAATGCGGCGGCGGCAACATGCCCCCGCCGCCACCCACTTGCCCTGAATCCTGCAGCGAGGTCTTCATGTGCTTCGGAGGCGGCGGCGCACGATGCGGTATGTCTGCAAATTCCGGCGGCGGCAGCTGATGATGCTGCATGGCATGATGATGTGACAATATGGTAGCCGGATCGCTCTTCGCGTGTATGGTCAAAGTCTCCAGATCGCCGCAGATGTTGTTGGGCATTTGTCCATTCTCCTGGCGCTTCAGCTTCGTTTGGCTGCGCGGCTCGCTTAGCCGCGTCTTGTCCCGCTGGTAGTAGACGCCCGCAAAGATCAGCACATTAAGTATCAGTAGGGAGCAGCCAATTGCAATTGTCACGCTCAGCGCCGTGGAGTAGGCCGCAAAGCCATCGCTATCCTGAGAGGCGCTTGCTGCTCCTCCAGCCGCATGCTCTGGATCCAACATATCATCCGGATAGATCTTGCCGCTCCCGTACCGTGTACCATTGCGCTGCAACGAGGATGAGGGCGAGCTGAGGTTCAGCAGCGAGAAGACCTGGCTCGTGAATATCGTATAGTTGCCCATGGCCGCGGCATTGGCTCCCCGGGACGTATACGAGGGATTCAGGGGCTTCACCGAGGCATCGCTGGCAATGTTGTTGTCGAGCTCCTCGTCATCGTCGTGCAGCTGATGATGTGCCGCGGGCACATTGTCCCCGCCCGGCTTGTGCAAATCGGGAATGAGGTTCAGCCAGAAGGAGAGGCGATGGGCGCGATAATGATTCTTTAGTTTAGGCTTGGTGTCTGCGGGGAAGGAAGTTTAATATTAAAACAAAACTACTTAATGTAAATAGTGTGAAAATATTTCGAACTTAATCTATATATCTATCTATAGACTGTTTTAGACTTGGGTCTTTGCATAGTTGCAGGCATTGCATTGTATATCTTAGAATTATCCGGATTGGTTAACTATATCCTATAGCTCCCATAGGACAGATCTGTTTTAAGAAATGTTTTAGTAGGAAAACTGAAGTCAAAAACTTGAAATATGGAAAATATATACTCATGAACAGCATACCTATACAAAAAGATATAATATATATAGCTACGAAATTTGGCGCCGTTTCAAATCGGGCAAAACTATATCTTCTACAGTTTTAGAGCTAGAACATCGAACTTATGAAAGTAATATACGTTTACGGGCGTGGCAAATCGGAAAAAACTGTATCTTCTACAATTTTACACCTTGAGTCCCAAAAATTTACAAAAACGGTAAGATTGACAGTTTCGGCAAAATTATGAAAAATAATATTAGGCGGAACCCTTTCTATAATAATAACATATCTTCCAAAGTTTCATAGTTATAGCTTCAAAATTTGATATGTAGGCTACTGTTGCCCTGCTTAATAGATTGACAAAAAATTATTTATATTCATTTGTTGGGGGCGTGCCAAATCAGAGAAAACTAGATCTATATCCTTTACAATTGCAAGGGTATTACCAAACTTTGGCATGGCCGAAGTTAGCCCATCTCTCTAGTTTATACTCGTTCACGAAGTGAAAGGAGAATATTGATGTTGTGCAATGTCCGTCTTGCTGTCCGTCCGTCTGTCTGTATGAACGCTCAGCATTTGGACACCTTTGAAGCTAGAGAATTTTGGAATATATAATCGTGTCAGATCAATTATAAGTTTTTTTCCGATAGACCTGGCTGCGTAGCAAATCGGGTTAAACTGCATCTTCTTCAATTTGAGATCAGTCAACAATGTGCATCAATGTATTGGGTCGATCACTAAGTAATTTCATATCATGACAACAGCTGATCTTATTGAATTTTTTCGCAGCCAACTTTGCACATATATAATATTATTATAAACTTATTGTTAGACTCCTTCGGGAGTAGATCCAATAAAAAAAGCAAAGTATTAAAAAAAAAAACTTCGCGAGGATGTGCTACCACACCCACCATATTCTTGGCACCTTCGGACTATTACTTGTTCCGGTTTCTGCAGAATTTTCTGGGTTGTACAACATCACCTCAAATCAGGACGTCAAATCCTTGAACTTGAACCAGTTTTTTGCCAGCAAGGAATTTAATGAGCGTCGAATCAATCTCTTGCCCGAAAGATGGAAAAAGTTATTAGATCAAAGTGGAGAATACATAATTTCATAAAATGTTTTATAAAATAAAAAAATTCGTGTTTCTTTTAGTTAGTGAACGACCCAATAGATCAAAACGTTTTATATCTACGCCCCCTGCGGACGTGCGAAATTTATCCGACTGTGGACGTGCGAAATTTATCCGACTGCATCGTCCTTACTTGTTTAAGCTTTCATTCGTTCTTCTGAAGATTCAGAGAGCAAAAAATCAAAAAGAACAAGTGCTTTTTTTGCTAACCAAATAAGCCTACTTACTCTGAAAGCTTATGAATTCATTCTTAAGATCTTATTCATATTGTGCAAATTTATTTTACATAGACTTTCAAAAGATTTTTCAAAGATTTCACTTTGCTCTCTTAATAGTTGTTCTGTACAGCTTATTAATTTATTGATCTCTTATTATGCCACATTCTCTTATTATGAACACTTACCAAAATTCAAATACTTTTTGTGCACACTCTCGTAGGCCGTCCATTCGATGGTTTTATATCGACTGCGTTCCTGCCGGCTGCCATGTTCGGTCTCCATTTGCTCATTGGGATTGCTGTTTTGTATGATATGCATAAATGCATAAATGCATAAATTGCGGATTGGTTGAGAGCAAAAACACACACACACTCAGTTGCGGTCAATGTAGCCGCAGACCCAATCAATACTCACCCAGTGCGTACAAAGTTCGACCAGTAAAACATTACGATTTCCGATAGACTGATTTCAGTTTTCGTATAGTTGCGAGTGAAATGGTTTAAACCACCGACAAGTGGTGCACCAAAGATATAGGGTAAGTCCTCGCCATGAATGCATCCCTGGCGCTGTCAAATTGATGAATTAAGTATGAAACGTTTAGTTAAATTTGCGCATGGAACTATTTCCAGTTGAACTCTCGACTCACCTGTGGATAGTCGCCGAAACGAGTTTGATAGTCGAAGACATATAGATACGAATTGCGATGATCTGCCGAATGCAAGTCCACAGTTTGAGCCGCTGGAGCCACAACCTGGGCATCACTCAAGGCCTCCAAGGTTTCATCGCTGCAGAAAAAGAGAGAAGATGAAGGGAGTGAGTGAGTCACAAGCGTTAAAATCAAATAGCCATTTTTCGTAGCGCAATTTTCCGGCTATTTGCGCTCAAGTGTGCAGCTAACAAGCCACGTTGAGTCCCACTTTAGCTGCACTCCGCAAACTGTTTACCTGGCCAGGTGAAGCCCTCTGTGCGCCCCTTTACTTTTTCCGCCCTCTAAGCAGCTGCCTTCGAGAGCGCTCAAGGTTCGCTAAGCCTATTTGGCAAAATATTCTTTTGCGTCTGATTTGCTGTCATTTTTCGTTCGCAAGCTTTTCGCATTTTTCTTTTGCATTTTCTTGTGTCGTTTTATGCATTCGAAATGCACTGGTGCAAAATTTGAATAAAAACCATTTGCCACATTTGCATACGTATCTCTCGCTGCCAAGCAAAAAAGTCGAGAACACTGCATATTATTTTTATGTGGCAGCATGAAACTATATTTAAAGTACAAACATTTTTCTTTGTCACAGACAGCAACATTTTTGTTTTGTTGTTGCGCCTCTTAATATTCACTCAGCCTTGTAAGAGAAATAAATGTTTTTTCTTTTATTTTCTTTTTTATTAAAGCTTCAATGCCCGACTCGATGACTATTTATTGCCTGGCAAACCACAAAATTGGTTTTTGAACTGTGATTTTAGATTTTAAGTGAAAGAGACCTTGAGTTTAAAATATTTTTGTTTTGGGACAAAAGTCAGAAGCATTTTCTTTTTTGTAATGTTTTTTCTTCGCATTTGAATATGAATTTCAATTTAATTACGTTTCGAACAACATATTTCACAGTTCAGTTTTTTTTTCAGTATAGCCTTTTTTGGCTTAACAAAATTTAGATTGATGTAGCATTAAAAATTCAACGTCCTAATATGGACGCACGCAGCGCATATTGAATAGCCTAGGCAAGACTTTTTATAAATAAATATTTATGTTGATTGTATTTATCATTGACTTTTTTACCAAATCTATTTGAAATATGCGCACGACTCTCTTTGATATGGTCCCGCGCCCTCCAGGCTACCACGCCCACTCGCAGCCTGGCAGAGATCAAGCATGAACCGTTTGCTGCTTCATTGCAGGCAACTTAACGCACGTTTGCACAAAAGCTGAACAGAACTTTTGCTTTTGCATAACTGGGGCAAAAAGAATACATATTTAGTATGCGACGTGGGTGAAGCAGCGTATACAAAATATTTTTCATTTATATTGAATTTGGCAAAATTGTATGCTGATTAAATTATGCATTCAATAAAGAGAGAAAGACTCGTGATGTTATCAAAAATTCAACAAACATCAAAAAAGTATATATATAGTGAATGCAAATGCAATGCAAACATTGCAAGCAATTGTTGTTGCTGTTATTGGCCTAGACGCAAACATAAATATTGATAAAAATCAAAGGCAAATCATTTATGATTGCAACATGTGCCATCAAAGGGTTTGGGTAGAGAGGCTCTCGTCAAATTGAATTGAATTGAATATTGGGTTTGAGCTTTGATTATTATTTATGAAACAGAGAGCAGAAAAATTTGCATTTCACTTGACACAAGATACAAATCAAGATTCATTTGAGCCGCTTTAATTGAAAAATCCCCACCCAAGCTGACGCAGTGAAGGTAAGAGGCATAGCAGCTCGCATTTAATTAAGAACGAAATATTTATTTGGGCGTGGCGCACAATCACAGCCGCTGGTCGTGCCGCGGGAGTAGCAGCAACAAGAAGACGAACATCAACTCGGTTTCACGTGGAACAAACGCAATTACTCACCGGATATTAATTGGATGCTGCACCGGTCTCTCCCAGTCCGTGTATTCATTGACAATCGTGGCGAATATCTCGTTCAAATGGAATGTGTACGTGTTCTTTACGTAGGCCTTTAAAATGCGAGAGCGTCGATCCGCCTCGATGCCATATTGCACGTCGCCGGAATTGAAGCTGAAAAAGGATTCGGCACGTGTCACGCCAGCCATCAGGTCGTATCTGTAAATGAGCAATAAGTGCGTAAGTACGTGTATCTGCATCCTATGGATGCCTTCTCTTCTCATATCATTTAGGGCATAAACTAAAGCCATTCCATTTGGGTGTTACGCACCCGAACTATACCTTTAAGTAATCATCTGATAGAGAACTTGATTTTCTTTGTTATTTGTTAAGTATTATATAGCTGATTTTTGTATCTTTAGGTCTGTCTAACTGTCACTATTTTTTTTATAAATACAAAACCTTGATTCCTTCTGCACTAAAATGCCTAGTTAAATGATTACCGATTTCAGAGTCTCATCTGTAGAACTATAGTTTTAGCTTTATCTAATGTATATTGTCGCATTGCCATCGTATCGTTTTCAAAGATAATGAAAAAGACTTGAGGTACAGTTATAGACTTATATAAAGGAAAGTCTTAGTACAATAGTTAAGTTCACAACTTTGTATTTACAATTTCAAAGGCACTTCGAATTACTTGGAATTCACTTTAAAGCAAGCCAATTAAATAATGTTCGTATGTTTACATGTATTATTAAGATCATTTATTTTATTTTACTAGAATAATCATTAACTCACTTTAGCAAAAAATAGCAATCCGCATTTTAAACTTATTTTCATATAAATCTGATGGAAAAATGTTGTCAAAAGAGTTTGCCAAACTAATTCATCAGTTAAGAGTTGACTGTCCAACAACTAAAATGTTACGGCCCAGTTAAACTTTAGCTGTACATCAAGTTGAAACTCTTGGTAAACATGATAACTCGAGTGCTAGTCAGAAATTTGCTACTTTTCTAGCTGAACAAGAAGTAGAAGGAGATGAAGAAGAAGAAGAGTATGAAAAAAGTATCTTTTGAGTTACTTGCGATGCACTTCAACATTTGCTGAGCTGCACTTAAAAATTTATCTTTGCTTATTTGCATAGATAAAGTAGATTTTATGCTATGCCTGCAGCATGTTGTTGTTCTTTTTCTGGGCGCGGGGGGAGTTATATTCTTTTGGTATTTTGAATTTTTCGTATTTTTTGGTATGGCTTGCATTTTATGTTGCCAAAAATTTGTTTTAGTTGCTCTTTTTGCATGTGTTTAATGGAATTCCTTTGCAAAATATTGAGCAAACATTCCAATGTGTGTGTATGTGTGCTTGTATGCGTGTGTGTGTCTTGGCCTCACAGCAAATTGCTTTTAAATGTGCACAAAGCAATATTTATGCTCCTTGCGGAGCTTGTGACTAATAGCCTCTTGGGCACTGACAGTTTACAAAGCGCTGAACCCGGCCGAAAGAATGAAAAACTTTTCCACTAAGCGGTCAGCAGTTGCAGTAGCAGTAGTATTAACAGTATCTGCTCAGCGCATCAATTGCAAAACTGCAGCTAAGCAATTCTCAAGTGTTTCTATGCTAGTTCATCTATATATTTATCTATAGACGTATAGAGTATACGTAAGCGTAACATGTTTTAAACTACCTCCAATTCTTGCTGAAACCCCACCATCAATTAGACTGCTTTTAAATTTAAACAGTTTTATCTTCATCTTCTATTCCCTTAGGATGTTTTTCTGTTTCCTGCTTATCTTCATTCGCATGTATTTTATACTATTACCTTTACACTGCAATACACTTACTTATCTGTAAACCATTGATGATTTTCTTTATGTTTTCAAAAAACAAATAAATGTTAAGGCAAGGACAATGACAATGACAATGACAATGACAATGACAATGACAATGACAATGACAATGACAATGACAATGACAATGACAATGACAATGACAATGACAATGACAATGACAATAACAATAACAATAACAATAACAATAACAATAACAATGACACTTAAGATTACGAGCTATAATAGCAAATTATTATTTATATTAATTTCCTGTTTTCTGTTTAGCTCTTCATTTCTTTTGCTGACCCAACACAAAAAACAAATTGGTATTTTTTGTCCTACTTAAATAGAATTTGCCTAATATATTATTTATTGAATTACTACATAGTATTCTTTTTTATAACTCATTTGGAATTGGTAATTTTGCATCAAAATGGCGCAAATTGCACATTAATTATGAAATCGCAGCTAATTTGCTGTTAATATTATATATTAACAATGCCAAATGGCGTAGCACAAAGTGCATAAATCAAGTGACGGTGCCAGAAACAATAAGCCACGCCCACAAGCCACCCCAGCAGCCTTTGCTCGCTAGCCTTCCCATCCATTCAACACATTGTAATTGTATTGCAAAATGGAGTCGCGCATTTGCGTGGTTAATGTGCATAAATTAATAACGAAGCTGGTGTGTGTGTATGTGTGGGTGTGTTTTTTGTGAGTGTGTGTGTGTACGGGTGTTATTGTATGGTCAACATGGCAGCTGTGTGGTGTAAGCTCAAAGCTTATCGCCGCCTAAGCTGACGCCATTTTGAGTGTTCGCCGCGGCGAGATAAAATCTTTGAGCAGCACGCAAAAGTCGGCAAAGTCGAAACTTTAAATTAATTACATTGCATACTTTTGAGCTGTGCGTGTGTATATGTGCGCGGGTTAAGCAAAAATAATTAAGCAGCGGCTGTTCAGGCTGAGCCGCAAAAAAACTTACCTTGACAACTTGTTAATGGCTGTTTTTCTCATTAATACTGCATTAATTAAAAACGCCAACACACATGCGAGGGTATGTGTGTGTGTGCGTGTGTGTGTAGGTTAATGGCGTCAACAAACATGGCAGTTCACAAGTGCAAGTCGTCGTCGTCGTTGTCGTCGTCAGTTGACATCAGCAGCCGCATCGACAGGTTGAGGAAGAAAGAAATTGACAACATCGCATAGCGATTTAATATATCTCTGGAGAGGGTACAAAAATTAAAGATCTTCAGCAAGCCGAAGCTTTAATACACTTTTGAGGGAGAATATAATTGATTTTAAAAATAATATACACCTTTAAATATATATAAATAATGTTTCTCCTCTTAATATGCATTGAAAACTTGAATATGCCATTTATATATAAAGAAGTAAATGGAAAATCAAATATTTCTTTTCTTTTTTTTGCTACGTCAACTTCATTGAATGTATGTGAAATGGTATGGTATGATATATGTACATTTCTGTTGACTTTCTCAAATTTTATTTATTTTAAGAAGTCTTTGAATAATTTTCTTTACAAACTCTGTTAACTATACATTCTTTCAAATAAACTGCATCAAGCACAATTAATTATTCAATATACTCTATCACTCAGTATTAATAAAGATTCTCACTCACCTATATTCTCCAGTTGTCCGGGAGTGCCCCAGCCACCTGCAGCCGCAATGCCTGCCTCCCCGCCCAGACCGTTGCCGGCCGCTGTCGATGCCTGCGCCTGAGCCTGGGCGGCCGGTGAGCCGGGTGGAGGCGGCACATAGTCGCCGCCATCGATGACGACACCATCGATGCTGGGTCCGAAGGCGAAACCGAACTCTGGTGGGCGTATGGGCACGCTGAGTAGTTGCTCGAGCGTCTTCTCGCGCAGGCACTTCATCAGATGGGCGTGGGGCAAGTCCGAGGCGCAGTTGACGTGATGTGCCACAATGGCCGCATACTTGGCGGGGTTGCTGACCAGAGACCAGGGCGCCAGTCCCGAGCCCGACATGAGCATGGCTCGGTTAAAGAGCAGACCTGAAAAACGGATATCGGAATGTGTAGGGTGCATATTTACAGTATATTCGTAGTCTATAGTGTTTCACTTACCCTCCGGCACCGCCATGGATGATATCAGAAAGTGCACACAGGCCGCACCAGTGCCATGTCCTGCCAGGGTTATGCTATTTGGATCTCCACCAAAGGCCGCAATATTCTCTTTTAGCCAGTGCAAGGCCGCAATGATGTCCATCAGGCCGTAATTGGCGGGTAGCTTCGAATAGCGATCTGTGTTGGCATTTAGAAATCCTGAAAAAAATACCGCAGAATTCATCAGCATTTTCTTTCTCATCGATTAGTTACAACATCAGTAGATGTATATTCAATCGACTCTGCCGACTATTTAAAATGTCAGACACATGGGCGCAACACTTGCGAAAACGTGTACAGTCACGCGTGCAAATCATGATGTCAGCACTTCCGTTTCCGCAGCAGCCATACCAGTGGAAAACTGCCCGGGAGAACGGTTGCACTCGAGGCGGGGTGGGGCTCGTCAGGCGGAGCAGGCAATGCTTGCAAATGAGGTCACACTAATTTGGTCGGTGTTTGAATGTATACAGTGGACAGAAAGCAAGTGAATCTCGTAGCAATAATAAATTTAATACAATTTACTTTTGTAATTATCTTAAATAAGAAGTTTTCAAAAATAAAAACAAAAATATTATACAAAATAATAAATAAAAAACATAATGAAGAGGAAAGATATAAATAAAAAACTTTTGTGTATTGATAAATTTATTAACTTTTAAGCTGAATCTTACTAAAAGAAACATTTCTTTGGATTTCTATTTTTCAAAATAGCAATACTGTTCACGAACTTTTCAAATAAAACTTATACAAAATATTAAACAAAGTGCAAGAACTTTTTTTAATATACTTGTCTCTTACCTTTTTTTTATAATATAGTATTTTTTATAAAAATTATATTTTAAAGAATTTTTATTTGGTTTGCAAGCAAAAAAGAGTTCAAATGTTTTTGATTGTATTTTCTTTGAGTTGGTTGCACTGTGCTGTATATACTTTTTCCACTAGATGTTAACTAAATTAGTTAGATTATGGAATGGGCATACGCCACGTTGTTGTTGCTGCTGCAGTTGCTACTGCTGCTGCTGCTGTTAAACGGAAGTGCACTTGCTGTTGCAGTAGCTTAAAAGCGAATCGGCCAATGGACACGTTGCAAACGTTTGGCTCGTTTCGCTGGACCGATGAAAGCAGCATATCAATTAGCATTAGCATTAGCATTCGAGTGTGTGCATGTGTACGTGAGTATGTGTGTATTTCTGTCTGTGTGTGCACTTACCGAGTACTCCGAGGCGATAATTTATGGTTACCACCAATATTTGTCCATAGCTGGCCAGCACCGACCCATCATAGGGATTACCGCTGTTCCACTCGTACGATTCGCCGTGGACAAACACCAGCACCGGATACTTGCTGGTACCACCAGATGACGAGGAAGAAGAAGATGACGACGAAGATGATGAAGAGGAGGAGGATGAGGACGAGCTGCCAGAGTTGCCACCGGTAGAGCTGCCACTGCTGGTTGTTGAGTCCCGAGAGCCAACTGCAAAATAATTATAACAAAGGAAAAGTAATTGTAGAATGTGTTTTCAATTGCTGAAAATTCAGCCCAATTGTTTTTGGGTTAATAAAAGAGAAAGAGAGAAAAAATATATAAAATAAATGGGCCCAGACAGCTCTGTTCGTAATGATGGCTGCGTTTTATAGCCCTTATCGAGCTGAATGTTCAGCTTTGATTTTTGCCAACTTTTCAAGCTCGGTAATTTGCATTTAAATGCTCAATTTCCAAACATTTGGCATCAATTCAAATCGTCTCTCTCTGCCAACTCATTCTCATGCCCATTAATCAGCATTGACATGAATATCTGTGGGGGGAGCTGCCTGTCAAGTGTCTGTGAAGCATAGGTAAACAAGGTCCCTGAATGGATTTTCTCAAGACAAATGAGCGTCTTAGCCCCAAAATAGGCAAATTACTACAAAACAACTCTTTTTGAGTGCCGAACCCAAAAAGTCAACGCAGCTTGGTACCCCGAGGGTATGTGTCTGAGCTCAGCAAAAAATCATTGCTGGCAACCCTGTCAAAAAGTGTGGAAAAGTTGAGTCTATGTGAGAGAGCATTTAGAGTGTGGGTAAAAGCTGGGACTTAGGTGCTCTAAGTTCGACAGCTATCTATAAAAAAGGCTTATATGGGTCGGGCAACACAATCATTAGAATTTGAAGGGCTTACAATAAAGTTATATAACACTGGTTGCCAAAACTGTATATGTGAACCAATCATAAAATAAAAATCGGTTGTGAAAGTTGATTATTCATTTAAATTATGTTGCTTAGTTGCAAATGAAACATATTTAGCTACAAGCAAATATAAGTTATATCAAAAGAAACACTACATATGAGTTTTACAACATTGAAACTATATTCCAGAGACTGACCCTTCAACTAAAATCGTTTTCGAGAGCCAACACTGTTTCAAATGTAGATATAACTTAAAGCAAAATCGCAGTTTTCGAATACATGAAATATTGTTTAGCTACCAAATTTATACTTGGGAAGAATGGAAGTATTCCTTTCTATAGCGTATTCTTTTATATGCAGCTTTTATATGCAAGAAAATATTTTTAGCAAAGGTCTATGAATTTATCTTTTCCATTGTTTTTATTTTAGCTCGGTCTAAGCTAGACTCCAGCCCATGTTTGAAAACTGTTCCACTTTCTCGCAAATTTAATGCAACTAAAAATACAAAATTGCACTCAAAATGCATTCATCACACACACACAGAGAGAGAGAAAAGTAGCTGGTGCAGCGTTGAATCTTTGGCAGATATATATCCATATCGCATGTATCTGGTCCAGTCAGCAACAGCAGCAGCTCGAGCCTTGGCCGAACAAAAGCCACAACAACAAATATAACAAAAGGAATATGAGCCATGAATTTTTGCTGTATTTTTTTTCAATTTTGCTGGAACAAAAGAACTTGCTTATCAAAGCGGAAAAAGATTTGCGTGTGTGTGTGTGTGTGTGTGAGTGAGCTAGAAGTGGCAAAACGAGCACCATACTCCGCTTAGAGGCTGACAAAAACAAGTTACTGTGTCACTGACTTTTATAAATAGCGTCAGAGGCATGACACGACCCACAGACAATGAATGCCACAAGCCCAACTTTGCTTAGCTCTCGCTCTCTCTTTTTTCTTTTATCTCTCTTTCTTTCTATATGAGCAATGTCAATATCTATTTAAAGTCTGTTCATCACAGAAAGTCACATTCACACCTCGCAACACGCTAATTCAATGAGCTTCATTCACGAGCTGCTGCGGCTGCTGTTCCTTGTAGCTGTCTGTTATAGCCAGGTGTAAAGTTAATGGCCATGTTTAAGTCACAACAATGCACACACACATACGCTATTATCCGCAGTCAGTTCGCTTTAGTTACACTTAAGTTTACAAAGACAGAGATATAGACAAAAGTTTCAACATTAATTGACAGTTAAAATTGAAATTTAAAAAATGTCCCGCAAAGGTTGTCCTTTAATTTTAAAAATATAAATTATTTTCGGAAGAGTTCTAAAGGCTTTCAAGGCATATTTTAAATACATTTTACATTCGGACACTAGTCTGCCATCCGAATAGTGATTACTTAGGTACTTAGATAGCTTTTCTGCCGAGCATTGCAGTTCATTTAATGCGACTCTGTGTATTTTTAAAACTACATATAAAATGTATGTCTCACTATATTTTATGTTGATATCATCGACTTTACATGCCAAACATCGAAACAGGTTATTAAATGTATATCATGTAAGAACGCTCTAATGGGAACTGCCCGACTACGAGATCTTCTGAACACTTTTTGGAGATTACATCTTTTCACACATAAATATATTTAACAACATAAAAAATGAATTTGTAAAATTAAAAAAATTGATAGAAAAATATATATAATTAATAAATAATTAAAAAGATGCTGAATATAAAAAATTCTGTCCCCTCATACAATACCACCACATTCAACATCTCGGTGAAAGAGACAGCACTAAAGTAACAGTGGGTAAAATTACAAATGAGTTAAATTTGCAATTTAACAAATAAAATTCAAAGAAGAGCAACCATTTGAATGTATGTGTACACACGTAATGGCGCTCGTTGCCGCGTCTTTCATATCTTCTATGTTACTTAATGGATTTTGATGACATTTTCAGCATTGAATCCTTTTAGTATATTGAAAATACGGTTTTACCTAAACAAATTAAAAAAAATTAAAATTGTGGCTAAATTTGCAACTGAACTTGGATAAATTGATTTTGGAAAATGTGAAACCGGTATCCAAAATATAAAAAAAAACTTATTGTATTTTTTTTTATGAAAGCTAAGATCAAAATTTGAAGACTGTAGCTAAATAGATGAAAATATATGATTGAAAAACTTAATATTGCTGTTTGTTTTTATTCGATATCATGGGAAACCAGCGTGTAAAATTTGAAGTCTGTAGCTCTTATAGTTTCTGAGATCGACGCGTTCATATATACGGACAGACAGACGGACAGGGCTTAATCGACTTAGCTCATTGCCCTGATAAAGGGTCAGCAATGCCTCCGTCTGCCGGTAAATGTCAAATGTTATATTCATATGCTCAAAATTTACCACAAAAATAAAAATAAAATATAAAAATATTTTTTTATTTTTATTTTTATATCGGCTTAAATATGTTTCATTTATATAAAGAATATATAATATATACATTGGATTTAAAATGTATCTAAGAATATTTTTGAATTAATTTGAAATTTTTGTTCATTTATTTATAGTTTATTTTAGCACTGTAAGCAAATAATTTGCTGTCTCCGCTCAAATGGAGCAGTAAATTCGCGTAATTTGTGGGACTAAGCAGCCGCGCGACATGCAAACAGCATTTAAAACTTGTCCTGTATTCCATTAAAAAAAAAGAAGGAATAGAAGCAGAAGGAAATAAATAAACCTAGTTCTACAAATGCCCGGGTAGAAAACTTTCTGATGCCCTTTCAACATGGCGGGGCATGACAGCTATGGCGACGTCTGTTCGTGTTGCACCCACGGGTGCTGCTTAACTCGGCAAACTTTATGGCACCCACCGAAAAGTCACCAGACGTACAAAAACTTGCGATCACGCCCCCGCACTAGCGCTTCACATTCCCTGCCCCCTTGCAACAAGGACAACTGTCTTTTATGTTGCCTAAAAACTTGTAAAATAGTTGGGCCACGCCCCGTTTGCCGCATAATTTTGAGCAAATGTAAATATTTTGTGCAAATAAATAGAAACAAATTTTATGTACGTGCTGCATGTTGCATGTGGCAAGAAAGGAGGGCCGGGAGGTCTTATAGCATAACAAATGTGAAGACAAGCGTTGTAACTGGCAAAAACTAATGCGACTTTCGGGGCTTGTTAATAACTTGAACATGTTTTAATTCACATGCCACGCCCCCAACCTTTAGCAAGCGTAAGCCCCTTGCTAGCCTTCCGACAGCCTTTACGTGCCCCCAATCCAGCTGCGAGTGTCGAAATGTAGACACGTGGCATGTGGCAAGAGGCAGAAGGCAACTTTCAGCTGCCTCTAAGCGTGCACCCTTTTTACGCTGCGTGCCGCTTGGGGCATGTTTTCTTCTTGCAGCAGTCAACAGTGCCCATGTTGCGCTCGCACTCGCATAAATTTAATCATATTTTGTGGCATCTACACGTAAGCCGCAGTCAAATGGGCCTGACGGCATTTTATTTTCGTGGAGCTGAAAATATGTGTGAGTGTGTGAAAATAATTCCGGGAAAACTTATACAAATGCGTGCAAAAATAATACATTATGTTGGTCTCCATATGAAGGGAAAATAAAATCGTTTTAATTAAGCTATCAAAATGTTAAACTTAAGTTATTTTCTTTTAATTCTTTTAAGGCATCAAAAATATCGGGATAAGCTTTTACAAATTCAATTATGGATTTGAAATTGGTAATAATAGAATTATTGTTTACTTAATTTATTAACAAAATATAGTATAATTTTTAAAAGATTTTTTTTCCTTTAAAATTAAAGATATACTTCAGTTGATTTATTTTAAAGTACTAAATACTCAAAGCCTAATTTGTTTTTTAAATAGAACATTCTAGCATTATCTGCTGATTTAATGCCTTAATGGAAACTGTAAAGAAAAATACAGAAAATTGCTTTTGAAAGGTTGGCTTTATTTTTGTGGAATTTTCATTTAGATAAAACTTTCAATTGTTTGTTTTCTGTTTGCAATAGACACACAGCCATGCACACACACACTAACAAAAACAAATTCCAAACCAGAGCTATGTAACTGAGTCAAAGGCTGCCGGGCAGGCATCTGCAATCCGAAACTAGGTGAAATCAATATCCTTTAGTCATTGTCTTCCCTTCTGCCAACTTGTGCTTTGTCATCGGCGTCTGGGCGAGGTCCTTGAATTCTATCGAAAGAACTTAAACCCACTCACCGAGATGCTGCAACGACTCTCCAGAAATCTAGCTCATTTCTTTTTATGGTATTTTGGCTGAAATCTCATTTCGTTCTGCTGCACGTTTACTACCAGCTACAGTGAGATATGGCTCCGGATGGTTAGCAATGTGGAGTTGGACAGAAGCAAGAAAACATAAGATTTCTCATTGCAGATGAATTTTCTTCACTCTAAGTCATTATAGCGCAGAGTCTTATTATAATAATACATATGTAGTTTTAACCTCAAATCTGAGTCATACAAATAATTTTGGAAAAGTTCCAAAATATAAAATCTATATGATATACATATTCAACCTAAATAAAAAACTAATAATTTTATTTTAATTTTTTGAAATTTTACAAATTTGTTTTAGTTTTTGTGTTATTTCTTCAAGTTAACCATAAGGAAGCTCTACTGTAGTGCGCATTTGAAGTTCCAATATTTTTTTTTATATGTGAGCCACAGGTTTAAGTACTTTAAGTGCTCGTACAACATATTTGTTGACTCCACAAAAAAAAAAAAAAAAACAAAAAAGAAAGAAACAATAAAAACGAAAAAGAAAAGCTAAAAATATTTTTTACTTTTATCGATTTAATAAATTGCGAGTTTTTTATGTCTTCGATTCAACGCTTTTCCAGCTGACACAGTTACGCTCACGGCAGCATGGCCACTTTTATTTTTACTATTCGCTGGCTCCCTTTATTTTTGCCTCGCGACATGCCGTAGCGCATTTGCAGCTCGGTTGTTTATTACTTGTGCTTAATTTTTTGCCATTTTTAATGCGTTTCAATTTTCCCGGTGTTTTTTTTTGCATTTTTTATGTGTTTTTTTTGCATTTTTATGATATGTTAAAACTTGTCGATTGTATATTAATAGAAAAAAAGTTGTCAAGCTAAAAATATGTGTGTGGCGACTACATTTAGCCTGCTTGCGCTGATCACATTTAGCCACAAAGTGGATAGGTTGGAGACTGCAGAAGATAATTTACTCCACAGTTCAAACAGGTGATCCCGTTGCAAATGTAAAGTGCAGATGCCAGCGAGACCTGAGAGCGAGTAAAGTGGATGATGGTATAGTTAATGATTATTGGGGGAGAGGACTTAAAATTTGGTATCTTTACGCTTTACTCAATCAAGAGGAGAGATATGTGGATGGAATGAGCTTAAGAGCTTTCATACTTGTTAAAAAAGCTAAGTTCCGACCCAGCACAGGCGCAAGAAGTTTCATATATGTGCGTCCGTCTTGCAATACAATTATATTCTATTTGCATTAGTACTTAAACTCTAATTAAAAAATTTTATTTAGAACTTTATGAGAGTCTGGACAGTGTTTCATGTAGTCTTTCCTCTGTTTAAAACCTTCTAATAATAAGTGAAAAACGCCATATCCACAATCAGTCAGACTAAAAAAGAGTGAGTATATATTTATTTGCTTTTTAATAATTTAAAATTATTGAACGATAATCTGATTATCTCATATGCGAGTCTATCGAATAAAAAACATTTTTGTGGTGATTTATATTATAAAAATATCGCATTCATATTGATAAAAGCCTATTATCTATTAAGTTAAGTTAAGCTGATATTTATTTATACGAGAGAATTATCAGCAGGTAAGAAGCAGTAGTTTTAATGCACATATGAATATATGCAAATACGTTAAAAACAATATTCTCCGCCACTTGCAAAGGAAATTATAATTTCGTTAAGAAATTATTGTTAAAGACTAACAAATCTTTTAC
The DNA here is from genome assembly GCA_035045545.1 of Drosophila gaucha. Lineage (NCBI taxonomy): Eukaryota > Metazoa > Arthropoda > Insecta > Diptera > Drosophilidae > Drosophila > Drosophila gaucha. The sequence goes on from JAWNOY010000342.1 coordinate 1,107,163, forward strand.
TCTCTTCAACATATTTTAATCTAAGTTTGAGTTATATTATATTATTGGTATTTTTCCAAATGTATATTTTAGCAAGAGTATAAATACTTTTAACATAATAATGTACTCTTAAGTTAAGTTAGTTAAACTAAGTTGGGTCAAAAGCAGTGCAAACAAATTTTCGTTGTCTGATGTTTAACTTATCTGAACAACTGAGCATGTGTGTCTATGTGTGTGTAAGTATGGTTAGGTAAATGGACTGTTGAATACAAAAAGTCATTCAAAGTTACAGTTAACTTGCAAGTTTTGAACAAATTTAATGTAAAAGTTTGCCTATGTCGTATAAAACCTCCGTTCATGTTGGCCAAAAGTACCCGCAACGAATTTGCTAAAAGTTTGTAATGCCTGAATTGCTTTTGCCCGACTTGCATAAGCTGATAACTTTTGGTTAAATCATTGTGAATGAATTAAGTGCATGTTAAAGTTAATGTTAAATATGGTTAACAAGCTTAAGAGATAACATATGCTTGAAAAAATATATCCAGCGTTTTCTTACTTGTGCGCTATCAGCTCACTTGCTTTCATTTAGTTGTGCTCATATCATTGTGAATGAATTAAGTAACCGTTTAAGTTGATGTTAAGTTTAGCTAACAAGTCTTGAAGGTAGACAAATGTGCTTCAATAAATACACATTTGTGAGTATAGAGCTTTTAGTAAACATTCCACTTATATTCATATTAATCATATTATTTACATTCATATTAAATTAAATGTATTTTGTGTCTGTTGAAGTTGATGCTAAGCTCGGTTGACAGGCTTACGAGGCAAAATATACTACAATATTCTCTATATAAGTATATTTTACTTTTTTTTTTGCTTGTGATCTTTCCATTCATTTCCATCGCAACGTTTTTTTTCGAGTTTACATATTTAAACGTTGAGCTCTAAATGAGCCATCTAATCTGTGTGTAATCGGAATAACAAATGCCAGAACTTGATAATGTTGATAAGCTCAACATGAGAATTTGGTTTCGTCTAATATATTGCACGTACTTATCCTATATGTTATATGGCAGCCGCAGGAAACAAACAAAATGTCAAAATGGCTGCCAGGGTAGAGAGTCGAGTGTTGAAAATTATGATTTCGTCATGCAAAATGTGGCTAAACAGTCATAAATAAGCGCGCAGCACCACACATACAGGCATATAGAAATGATGAGAGTGTATCAGCGGGAAAGTAAGAAAGTAAATGAGAGAAAGTGAGACAGAGAAAGAGAGAAAGGGAGCGTTTATGAAGTTATCACGTGACTTCTTACGCACATTGCATGCCATAAATTACAAAGTACTTTAGACGCCAAACTCAATTTACATTTATGTACACACACACAAACACACACACTGATAAGTGTGTAATATATATGTGTGTGTAAGCGAGACATCGACATAAATTTCTGCTGGCAAACGCAAGTGAAAACCAAGTCAAAAAAGTGAACGAAATTGTTGCATTAAATTAGGCGCACCGAAAAGTTTACGATGCGTTACATGCCCTCGAGCATGCCCCAGCTTTTCTTCCGCCCCCCTGCAACCACACTTAAATGCCGATAAATCATTAAAAAAAAAGAAGTAAGAATAATAATAATAATAAAGGCCAGCTCTGGCGGCACATTAAAAAACAGCCAGCAAATGGCAACTGCTGCAAATGTTTACCAACTTTTGCTTTACTCGCACCTTTCTTTTCCGTTTCGCTCGATTCTTTTGCACTTTTATAACCCACAAAATAAGATTTTTATTGCACAGCCCTCAGCGTCGTCTCGCACTTCATAAAAATGTAAAATATTATGATGACTAACAGACACGTTCTCAACATATTGCCCACACTCACACTCGCACTCACACACACACATGCTCTATGAAATGTGCGTTTTTTGCCTCTGGCTCGAATTGGCAAAAATCATAAACTCTGTAAATTTGCACCTCTCAAATGTGCCCAGGACCTTTTGTATGATATATAGTATGCATATAAATATATATCTATATGTATTTATTTTTGAATATGATTTTGGTATTCTGCACGCTCATTTAATGCTGACTTTGCAGCAAACGATGCGTTGAATGGCAATTGAGCTTTGAATGTCTATATCTTAAATCTCTTGAAAAGTTTAGAGACCAGCATTAAGAACTGATATAAGAAATTATTTAGAAATGTACTTGAATGAAACTCACTTACATTTTTTATATATACATATATATCGATTAAGCGAAATCAAACTATTGTTTGTTGAACAAAAAGAGAGTGAGCTTAACATATACAGAAAATAATATAAAATTTATTTTACTACTGTTAAAATATGTACTATATCTGCAAGATTTCAGACTTCATTAATCAATCCAGACAACTAATTATGAGAGCAAGAGTTCTAGATTTGCATCTATTCTTGTAGGGCGCCTCAAGTTCTTTGTTCCATGGAGACCATCCAGGTACTTCCGTCCAGATTACTCTTTGCATAATTCCCTTCATGTGCTATGTTACAATTATATTCAGTTTTATAGTGTCACCTCCTCAGAGCTCTCTCTTCCTATAAAAAAAATCGTTGCTTTCAGCTCATCTTCAGGAAATTACTGACAATGCATAGCTTTGAGCTGAGTTTCTATTTTTATTTACTTACATTACGAATTTCATTATATACTAATTTTGTTGAAGTTTTCTATTAACAAAAGCTTCTGATTGAAATAGTCCAATAAAATCACTGACTACATTCCGCTGTGATCTGCTGCATAGCTGGCAGGTCTGGCAATTAAAGTTCCCCCAATGTGTCGGTGATATTTTATATAGGCTATCTAATTATTCCATGTTCTATCTTATTTTTACTTATTTATTTAATTTTTACTTTCTGTTCACACGTTAAGTCAACATATTGAAATAAATAAACATTGAGTCTTTTTCAACGAACTCCAATAGTTATTTCTAGAATCCAGGACACAAGACTTACTTCTGTGTAGACATTTAACAGATGCTCTGTCAAAATTTTATCTCTATCTCATTCATTAACAAGCCTTACGTAAACACCCAAAAGAAAATTATTCAAATGGAAAATGTGTCATTTAGCATAGATTCTCGAAAATGTATAATTTTTTTAAGTAAGATTATTATTTGTCAGCTGAAACAACAGTTCATTTTTTAAGGAAAGACTCCTTTCGACGGTATAAACATCATTTTCATGCTAGTTGAACATATTTGCCAACAGAATAATCATGTTTAAGCCAGGTACGTTAGCTGCCTGGCATACGCCGGGTATACATAATGCATACATCTTTAGTGAGCGCGCTTAGCCAATAAGAGAGAGAGGGAGAGAGAAAGAGTGTGTGAAATGCTGATAGTACTAGAGGTGGGACTATAGCGCAACTGGGAGGCAGCTGGCACTGAATGCCACTTAATCTTAATACATTTTACAGTTTAACCCATGCATCAGCTTAACTGTGGCTTAGCTTACCGCAAAAGCTGCTCGGATGGCTTTTTTGCATACACACAATACTGTAGGTGTGTGTGTGTCTGTGGCACATTTTAAGCAAACCAATATGCGGCAGACACCTGACTCTAAAAACCCTTAACTGGTATAAAGCAGGCCAAAAGAAGAAATAGAAAACGCAAGAGAGCATAGAAAAAAAAAAGAAATTTGAAAAAAATGACTGGTCCAGAAACGGAAGCCCAGTTACACTCGCTGCACCACAGACTGCCTGCAATGTTGTTGCAAATTGAAATATGCAATTTGTCGTAAGAGATTTTGTGAGGCAGGCAGTGCTCTAGTCCTCTCTCCATTCCTCTTGCCTGTCCCATCGGCTGCACTTTTCAATTTCAACGTATTATCGGTTAACAACATTATGTCAGCGTTCAGGCGTAAAACTGCTTAAGAAAATTGCAGCTGGAGAAAAATACGAGAGGGCAGCAATTGGTTGGCAGAGTCAAGACTTCAGAGTCCCAAGCTCCCGACTGCAATCTAAGACTTTAGCAAGTACTTTAGCACCTTGCCAACTCTTAATAGTTTTTCCTAGTTCTGCTCTGCTCCTCATTTTGTCCCTTCTACAGTGAAACCTCCCACAGTCATCCATCATGCTGTGGCAGATTATGTGCGGCAAAATGTGCCACATAATTGCGTTCCAGTTACATTTTGAGCACAATTCCTGCATTCGTTACAATTTCAAGAAGCGAGCCATAAATGCGCTTACAGTGTGCTGAAGGCAGCAGAGCGTATGCATAATATTTCCCTTTTTTTAATACCCTGTAATCATTTCCAATGTGTAAGTAGGGACTTATAAAGCTGTGAAAGTTTGTGAAAGTGTGGGGCAACAGCACACATTTGGTTGCCTTTGAAGTGCATTTTGTACATAAAAATCAACGAAATGGCAACATTTGATATCGATAAGTATCGACTTAACATAAGCATTACGTCTCTTGCTTATTGAGTATGTTGAAGCTAAAATAACATTTCAAGTTCGAGTTTATTTCAGGTTCCCAGAAAGTCCCTTTAATCATATCGATAAAACTCGGTTCATGTTTAAAAAGAAAGAGTATATAAAGCGTTTTTAGTTAAGTGCGCTACATTTTGATAAATGGGAAACATAAATCAAACTTATACAAGATGTATAATGACTGCAATCGATAATAATCGATAACAGAACTACATAGTAGCTCCACTTTCTTTTGTATGTTGCACTTTAATGACATTCGTTCGAGCGAGCTGCCTCCTTCTCTTCGACTTTAGTCAGCTTAAGTATTTTTCGCAGACATAATTGATGGCAAGCACATGTCGAGCTCATCAATAACAAACATGACGTATACGTAATATACGCAAATGGGCAAAATCAAATCATACGCCACGTGGCCCCAACATCAATCCACAGAAACAGGAAATTGTCAAATATAAATGGACGTCAAGCTTAGTGTATTTTGTGTTGTCGTTGTTGTTATCTATTGCTTGTGCAACTATTCGAAAGTTGTTTCTTTCTGCGCTAGTTTGATTGATAAATTTACTACCAACTACTCTGCCTGCCTCACTTCCTCTAACAGCCTGTCTCCTTGGCTGTCTTCTTTTGGGCTGGTTTTTGTTTGCCTTCGTATTGTGCCGGCTAGTTGGGCATTTTTGTTATGGCTTCGTTAGTAAATTATGGCCACTTCCGTTTTTGCTGCCGCTGTCTAATAAACTCTTCGCGTGTGTGTGTGTGTGTGTGTGGGTGTGTGTGTGTGTTATGGCTTACTTATGAGATTCCTGTAATTCTTTTTTTTTTTTGTTATTGCTGCCAACTCCACTTCTGCCGGCCGCCCAAAACAAATTGACGTAAGTCGTGTGTAATTTATAATGAAATATTGTATACGCCGCTTGGCAGTTTGGCAGCCAAGTATACGGAAGGTAATAAATGACACTGTTTGTCCTTTTAGTGTATGTGTATGTGTGTGTGTCCTACTCAATTCTAGCTAATGGTGTGCAAACGACTGTGTGGGTGCTCGCTCATATGCGAATAGTTATGCTTCTCGTTTATTGAATACAGCGAAAAGAGTATTGACATCTTGAGTATTTAAAGCATGTTTAAATTTAGTTCAAGAATAAAAATGTCCTCATGATTGCTCAATGAACTTTTAGGCTTGTATGATTAGTTTGAGCATTAACTGAACCATTGATTGTTTTGTTGTTACAGATTAGATTTCTCTATTTGTTTATATGTTTGTCTTAGGATATTTTTAAATTGATTGTGGCCAAATGGCATGAAGGGGAATTATTTCATAATAATAATAAAAAATATTTTTCTGAATTTATTTGCCACATGATTATTAGATTTAAATTATGATGTATTCAAGAACTATGCCTACATAATATATTCTTCGCTTTTGTGGTTTATCGCACCGTGTCCCATAGCCATTTAACTGCGATTTGTTTAGGTTTTCACACAAGATAAGGCAACTGCGTGTTAGAAGAACTTGAATTCCTGCTAAAAAAAAGAGCTGGCAACCATCTTTGCAATTCCACAGAGTTTCGGCGAGAAATATAACTTTCTAACTGCTCGCTGCTATATTGTTTTTGTTGACTTCTTTTGGTTTGTGTAAACGTGCCATTGAATATTCGTGCTACCGGGCGTGTGCTTAATGCACATGTGGCATGCAAAATGGCAGTCAGCAACGCCCCGTAATTAGACCGAGACATGCAAAGTGCAAGAGGTAGATTTGGTGCTCTATAATGGTCCAAGAAAGTGGCTTTGCTGACGACTAACTGAAAATAGTTAGAACAGTTTTCCAGGCATTTGTTGTGGAGATCTTTTTTTTACATTTTCCATTTCAATTTGCACACATTTCTTTGCCTCGTCTCCTAATTGCGGTTTAGTGAAGGCTTGGGGTTCGGTTAGAGTCTTTTTTTTTTGTTTTTTTCGACTAAAATTCTGAGCTGCCAAATTGAGCTGTGCGGAATGTCAACATTGTGTGCTGTGGACCCTTCAGGCACGTCCAATTATGAACTTTGACTTATCAATTTCTTGGAAAAAGCCCGCACAGCTGCGTCATCGTTGGATGAAAGGACATGCCTCCTGGTTCGCATTTAATGCGCAATTTAAATTCAATGCTTTCTCTATACACACACGTGTGTGTGTCTGTGTGTTTGTCTGGATGTAAGTGTGGGCTACACTTTTCTGGGTCAAGTGACCATTGAGAAGGTGAACTTTTCGACCATTTGCTGGAGTGTGACAAATTTTTGATGCATATTTTATGGCTTGGCAATTCGAGTGTGTGTGTAAGACAAATGTGTGTGTGTGTATGGAGGGTTTTATATAAAAATAATATTAAATGGGCCGCACTCGAAGGTATATAAACATGCGCTTTAAATCGCAATTTGCTGTGCAAATATTGAGTATGCAAATTTACACAAAACAAAAAATATTTTCAAAGTAAAATAAAGGCAGCGCTGTCTATTTATAGATGTGCTATTAATATAAGTTATGGCATATGCCTTTACCAGGGATGCCTTTCTAGCCATCTGTGAAAGCTTTTCAAGGCAACAAATTTTACACAATTTTTTAAAACAGAACAGAACATTGATTTAGCTTATTTCAAAAATTCGATACATTTAAAACTAAAGCTACAAATAACAAAACTTTTTGTTTTTAAACATGAATACATATTTAAACGCAAAACAAAAAATCGAGGGGGATTTTTTATGTTGCTTGTAAACCCTAAACCCATTGTCATTGGATAGTCAGAGTAATGGTTCTGGTAAAAAAAATGAGGTAGGACGCAGACCCCACGATCTCAGAATCCATAAGAGCTAGAAACCTGAAATGTATTTACTCGAAGGTCCCCCATATAGCGCGCATATCAACTATACTTTATATGTTCATTAACTTTATTCAGTTTTTTACTATATTAAATCTTACACTATCAATTTAACTTCAGCTCAGTTGCAGTTAATTTGAGTATTATAATTAAATAAAAGGATTTACTGCTGAAAATTTTAATCCGTTAAGTAACCCAAAAGTTATTAAAGAAAACATTTTGTCAATCGGCACTGTAGAGATTTTTTACATATTATCTAGTTGTGGAGATCTGAGTTTAAGTTCCATTATCTATAAATCTATTTTTGTACCCTGAACCCACTGAAAATGGGAAATCAGGAAAATGATTTTGTAAAAAGTTTATACCAGGCTGAAGGAGGCGTGGCAGACCCCACAAAGTATATATATTCTTGATCAGGGCGACGAGCTGAGTCGATTTAACCTTTTCTGTCTGTCTGTCTGTCTGCCCGTTCGTCTGTCTCTCTGTCCGTATGTATGAACGCGTCGATCTCAGAACCTATAGGAGCTACAGACTTCAAATTTTTGTACGACGGTCCATGTATACAGCGCGCATATCAAGTTTGTTTTTGATATTCGATAACTTTTCCTGTTTTACTGATATGGATTAAAAATATTATCGAGATTCGGTTTTTTGAAGATATCTTTTATATCTTTTTAGCTACAGCTATTATTTTGCACTAACCTTTTTGCAAAATAAAATACATTTTCTATTTTTTTTTTGTGATACCGGCTTCACGTTTTACAAAATCAATATATTTAAAAAAAAAAAATTTTCGAAGCCGCAATTTCATTTTTTAAATTTTTTTAGGCAAAACAGTATTTTCTATAAACTAAAAACTTTCACTGCTGAAAATTTGTACAAAATCCGTTTAGTAATACCGAAGTTATTAAAGAAGACATTTTGTCAATTGGCAAAAAGAGGCATCATTTTCCCTATATGTGTGCACACATACTTTTAAATCAACTACGCAGTAATCGGAGCGCGTGCATGCGTGTTCATATGTATATGTGTGCGTGCGTATGCGCGCAGCGGGTAATATGTATATATAAAAGATGTAAGCTAGGTTGTTTAAAACATCAGCCCGGACTTGGTTCAGGGGATCTGGTAGTCGGGCAGACCCGACAAGAGCGTTCTTACTTGTTTTTTTTTTAAATATTTTTATTCCACTCTTTTATCTTTTATGTAGGTAAATAAATACATTCATATATGAGTACATGGATCTGTCTGTATGTGTGAAAAAATGCAAGCTCATCAAACGTTCAGTGAATCCCATAGTCTCGATTACCTGTTTTTTTTTTAAATTTGTTGACAGACTTTAGAATATTTTTAACACATATTTTTAAAAAGATTTTTTGTAACCTATAAACATACTTATAGATAGCGAGGGAGAGAGAGAGAGCGAGGAAACAGTATAAGAGTCAGTGTAAGAGCAAGTCAATCGCACCTACTACTACAAATCGATGGCAGGAAATGTTTGCCATAGTTTCCATTGGCGGCTTAGCAAATATATATATATTGTAGATTTATTGATAGCGCCCGCATACACATACAAATACAACACACGCACACACACGCACACTCAATCAATAATAAACGCTTACAGTTAAAGTCAATATGTGTGCAAGTGCTTCGTTTGTTATACAAAGTTGACAAAAGTTTTCCCCCACATTTCACTTCTTTTTTGTTGTTGTGCATTGAGTATTTATGGGTTTCCATCAGCACTTGACGGTAGTTTTACGGATTGCCATGGTTGTTGTTGTTGTTAGAAATATGCAATCGCAGGCAGCAAATACAATCAGCAACGCACAAGAGGCCAACACTTGCTGAGCGAGGGGCTTAAAAGGATTTGTCAGGATGTTTTGTGACTTGTTGCCGACTCTAGGTATTGGGGCGAAATATGAAAATTAAGCTGTAGAACAGCTCAATATGGGCATGATTGTTTCATTCATTTGCTTGGCTTTTAGTCCTAAAAATATTTTTAAAAATTTTCTGATTTACACTTAGATTAAAAACTAAAATAGAATTTATATATACTTTTTGTGAAATATATGTCATTTTGAAGTTTTCTTGACTAGCAGCTACCCTATATTCAGCTTTTAAGTGTTTACAGGGTGTAAAATGAAAAATAGCTTTAGATTAAACTTATGCAAATCCTAAAACTAAACAATGCCAGCTCTCAGCGTCGTTTTATTCCGCTGCGTAAACAATTCGCATAATAGCGAGAAGGAGCATGAGAACGAGGCCGAATGCTGACCATGTTACGACCTAGAACCGAAGCACACATACCCCTCACCGCGTGGTAGCCACGTGGCATGGCGATATATTAATTAAGTTGAAAATTTTTCGGACGCGCATTTCATTAAGTTTGCATTTAAATTGCCTTTTTAATTAGCCAAGAATTAAAAACTTTTCTGTTTATAAATGCTGCAGGGTAGAGCTTGAATTGTTGCTTAAAAATTTATTAGAAACTTTTCGCGTTGTGGCTTAAATATTGAATACCTACTTAGCATAACTAAAAATAGCATTCCAAATTTTGCATTGATGAAAATTAAATATTTATAAACAATTTGTTTAACAGTTATTTTTGGACTATTTAACAAACATTTTTGCTATGCTTAAAGAGTTTTATTTTCAATGTATATTCATGACGAACTTTTGCTTTAATCTGGCTCAAAAAGTTTCTTTTTTGCCAGGCGAAAGTTTGGAGGAAAACGAAAATGTAATAAATGTAATTTTACAACAATTTTTTTATGTCCAATTTTTTTCTTCGCAGTTCTTTGTCAATTGTCTGCGCACAGGCAAATGAGCATGAACTCAGAGAGAAAACTCCTCCCAATTGTGAAATCCCAACTGAAATATCTTTTGACTTCGAAGTTTTTCTCGCAGACAAAGTAGAAAGCTTACTTCTGATGCGCTCTGCGTTTTTTGACTTTGTTTTTTATTTTCTGGTATTTTTATATAGCTTTTTTTTCAACAAATTTGCTATTTTCTTTGCAGTAGATTCTTGACCAACATTTTCATTTCCGCATGCAACACGCAGACTGCGCATCCATTTCCGCTTCCGTTAGTGTTATGGGGCTGTATTGCGTGTTGTCTATCATACAGTCAAATACACACACACACAGTTACATTCATTCATATTGTATTTTGTGGCCATTTGATATTTATTGGATTTTCCCTTAACAATTTTACTGTTATTCCAGCAGGGTGTCTTAAATCGTTTATAAAAAATGTAATACTTTCTGGAATTTCTCGTTCTTGACCAAAGTCATGGTATGATAAATTAGGTAACATGCCGTGTATAGTATAGGGTCAACATACAAAAGCTTTATATTTTAATTGCGAATACTTGGATTTATATTTTTATACCCTTCCGAAATAGGTTAATTGGTCAGACTTCACACCGCACTGAAGAAAGCTTCTCCGACCATACAAAGTAAATATATTCTTGATCAGCACGACGAGCTGAGTTGGTATCGCACTGTGTATATGTCTGTCTGTCCGCCTGTCTGGATCAACACAATCTTCTCCGAGACTATTAGAGCTACAGAGCTGAAATCTTGTACATAGGCTGAAGGCATTGTATATCTCGGAATCATCCGGATCGGATGACTAAATCCATACAGCTGATAGGTTTTAGAAAATTATTTTTGTAGGAAAAATTATTTTTGTAGGAAAAGGTTTGTCGCTAATGAAGTCTTAGATGAATAAAAGAATTTTATATCGACGACCACTGGGAGCGTTGCAAATCGGGAAATCTGTAGTGCTTAATATAAATCCTCTAATATTTTGGGCGCTGTTAGAACCAGAGTCTTGAAACTTGAAACATATATTTCCATGAACTACTCCAAAGCAAAAATATATAATATATACCTACACTCGTTAGGGCGTGCCAAATCGGTAAATCTGTACCTTCTACAATTTTACACCTAGAGACCCAACAATTTGTAAAGACGTCAATGTTGATCTCTTCTTGACAAATCAGAAAATCAATACTTATTTCCTTTAAAATTACAATTATAAGAGTTTTACCAAACTTCGGCATGGTCGAAGTTAGCCCATCCCTCTAGTTATTTCTAATCTCAAGATGTAATTAGCTTGTGAAACGCCTCTCAAAGTTTTCAGAGCCAATAAAGCTGGTGTTTTATAAATGCAATTTTGGAATTTTACCATGTGTGGATATCTATCGATAAATAATAAATAATAAAATAATAACTTAACAACACTAGCATACTGAAACTTTAAATATTCTACACAGAATGCAGCTCAATATGAAGACTATTGAAATTGAAGATAGATTCTTATAGTATCGGTTTGCCTTTGCTAACTAACTATTGAGAGATCTCTGCACTCTTGCCTTTCCTGACTATTTAACATTCCTAAGGCTACCTCAGCTTTACAAAAGCAACTCCAGTTTAAGCTTCCCTTTAATAATCTGCAACCAGTCGTCAAAATATGTTTGCGTACATCAATTTAATGCGTGTGTGTGGCGTACAGTGCGTATGATAAATATTTGTTTGCTTTATGTGAGCACGCGCCGAAACTTTACTGATTGCGAGCACTTGATTGCCTTATTGATTTATATGAGACGAGGCCGCTGAGCGAACAATATTGCATTATATTTCTATTAAGATACGAATATGTGTGTATTTCGGGGCGTACTTGTGTCGAAATGCTGCAATTGCCGTGAAGACAGACGCGAAGGTCACGTATGAAAGGAATTGGTTCATAAATCTGAATTGGGGCGTCTATTGGCCAATGGTCGCAATGGCTTTTAATAATGCGCCATTAAGTGATGCCAACAGATGTTAATCGCATGGAAATGCTGCAGATTAGAAATTATGACATTACATTAATCTCTCTCGCTCAAATGGCAGCTCATTTATTTCGGCTCGGGTCGACTCGGATCGGTCCAAAAGTCAGTTAAGCGCAAAACATGAGCGAAATGCAAACAGCTGATAAACTTGAAATCTGAACACGGCACAGCGAACAATGCAAAAGGAAGGCTGACCAAATGCAGAGCACCCGAAGGACACTCTCGACGAGCGTTTGCCATTGGCCATGCCCAGTGGAGTTTTGGCTTGAAAAGCGGCAAATCATGCTTAATGTGGCATTTTCAGCTTTTTATTATTATTATGCTTTATTTATTTATTTTTATTTTAAGCTGGCAGCGCGAACAAGCTCAAGATTTACAAAAAAAGAAAAGAGAAGCAAACAACAGGAGCATAAAAAGGCCAGCGAATTGGAAATGGAAAATGGCAAAAGGCAAATAAAAGCCACAGAGGCGAGAAAGGACTTCACTAAGCAGGCGAAAAGGAAATATGATATAAATTTTATTGTCATGTCCGAGTAGATTAAACTAGCTGCACATACCATACCCAAAGCTCGAGCTCTTAGCTCTGCAAAGTATGCTACATAAAAGGCACCAGAGATTTATTAAGAACTTGAGGCGTAGCTCTGTGTTTGCGTCTGAGGCTGTTTGTGTGAGAGTGTGCTCATATGCATACTTCCAACTTTGCATTGTATATATACATATATATATTTATGTATATATGTAGCATAAACATATAGCGAACCGTCGTCTTGAACTTTTCAAGACGACGGTTCGCTATATGTTTATGCTACATATATACATAAATATATATATGTATATATACTATGCAAAGTTGGAAGTATGCATATGAGCACACTCTCACACAAACAGCCTCACACGCATTAATTTTGACATCAAGCTCTGGGATTTTTCTTTTTCTTTACGTTTCTCTTTTTTGTTCTTTTGTAAATTTATCTGGCAATTCATTTTGACATGACAGCCAAATAAATAATGATTTATTTGTGCCCAGCACAAAGGTAAACCTCTGCATGGGAAGCAGCCACGCCCATCTTAACGACTCCCACTCAGGCTCATTAAGTGTTTTGGCTTTGTTGCGGGTACCAGAATGGCCTTAAACTGTCAAAATTTTATAAATTGCCTGCTATTATAAGATTTATAATCTGAACAGCTGATAAAAGAGTCTGAAGGATGATCACTTGACCCTTTGTAACTGCTCAACTTTTATTCAACGAGCGATACAAATCTGAGAACATTTTATTCGTCTCTTCTAATGTAATTGTCTTCTAATGTAATTTTCCCATTCAGTCGAAAGGACGCAACGCTCAAGGCTCAATTAGCCGTCCTTGAAGCACATATTTAAAAAGGAAAAGAAAAAAACGAGAGTAGCCAAACGAGAAAACGAAATCCAATTTGAACCCTTCGCCTGCCTCAAGGCCTGACAGTCATTGAACAATTTATCATAATTTTACATAAATTCTTGCAATTCAGCACAATACAACACTTGTCTAAGAAAAGGATCCGCCCTGGTCCTCTTTTCAGATATACATTTATATATATATATAAATGTCTGGCATCGAAGACAAATTACAGACAAAATGTAAATTTTTGTCATACTTCAGCGATTCTCAGGTAAACATATATATACATAAATGAATCTTCTACAATTTTCATGCTCAGCTCAAATCGCGCATCGACATTTTTTACTTTTGTCTTGTTCAACCTTTTTCACTTTTATTGTTAGCTTTTGACCTGTCGCAAAATACGTTTAATTGGACGTTTTGTTAATATTTTTATTATATATACATAATTTCTTTTTCTATATGTATATCGTTTCAGTTCAGTTGGTAGTAGTCAGTTCGTAATTGCTTGGATTTCTGTCTGCAATCAAAATCTAATTAGATTTGACGGACATATTTCTTTGAAAAATGAAACATTTAATAATTGCTACATATTGTATAATATTTTATTGGATTTCAACCGATTGGATACTTGAAGCACAAGTAATTTGTCTTAAGCAAACACGGGTAATTAAGCGGAAGTAATGTAAATAAAGAAGGTAAGCAGCGTAAATACTTAATTGCAAATAACATCAACATAATTAAAAAACAATTTTATATGATATGGGAGTTAGCGAATATAAAATACCATTTATAGCTTAAAGCCAGGCCACTCGCTGGCAATCTTTCGATGAAATTTCTATCTTCAAAATATTACAAGACTAAATAGCGCAGAAGAACTTGTGATTTCACAGAATGGGATAACATTGTAAATAAAAGCAGCAGACTTTACCCTTGATTGTACAGATTTTTAATAAAAAATGCAAATACCCTTTTAGTCCCCATCGAACAGGGTATTAGGTCTGCAAATATATTATAAGTATACGCGTGGGTAAACGTACGGCTCTTAATTGATTTCTTAGTCAATTGCAAAAACGCCGTCAGATTGTGTAAAGCCAGCTTGATTGACTGACTGACTGACTGGCTGATGGACAGACTTGTGGAGTGGCTGAAGTCTTGACAGCGCGAGAAGAAGAGAATACATTTGCCTTGCCGCCGAGTGGTGCATTAAAGTTAACTCTTAACGCGCTGTTAGACAATTGAATTTGCTGGCACTCCGTCTAGCTCGATAACAAGCCTTTGCACTACAATTTCCGGTAGTTGATGGTTGTGGCAGGTGTTTTTGCCTGCCACAACTGCCGCTGATAGCTTCCATTAAGGCCGTACGCTGTTAGCTGCTCTCTGTGCTGTTTCGTATTATTCTTTACCCTCGCTTTGCGCTTTAATCAAAATGTAATTAACAGTCATGTCGAACGCCGGCTATTGCAGCTCTAAGCCAGATGCAGCAAATAGTTGACTGACGTTGAGTCTAGCCAACTGACAGCGAGTTCTTTAATACAGTTGCCAAGTTAGTTAGCAGTAGCCCTCAAAGATGTTTCCGTTTTTGGTTTCTATAATCTAATTACTGCCTGTTCAGCAAATTGGGTTTGTTTATGACTGACTGCTGGCAGTTGACATGCCGCCAGTCAGTTAGCAAAATGCTGAAACTTAAACCAAGGCTTTCGAAGTTCATTCATTTTGAAGCGCTAACACACATATTTAGGCTTTGGTCAAATGTAAATGATTTAGAAATAATCATTTCATATTGGTTAAAAGATGAAGAAGAAGAAATATCAGAGTAAAAGATTTGTTTCAATATGTATTATATAGTTGAAACAGAGAAGAATTAATAAAAGTTTTGAATTAACAGACTACAAGTTAAAACTCTCTTTTAACATTTATTTATATTTTCTCGAATTTATGCAAGGAGAATTATTTTTCATAAACTTAAATATTAATAAATAATAGAAGGCACTTAATAGGGAAAGGAATCGTTCGCCCTTCAATAACTATGCATATCTTTTTATCGCTTATATCTTATCCAGCCTTCAATCCACTGTTGTCATAAAGCAGAAATAAAAAAATTCGATATAATCAGCAGACAGACGCGTAAATGGATGAAATGTCCACAGGGACAATGGGCTCTACGTTTTTGCATAAATTTGGCCACTTTGTGTTTGGTTCCTTAGCATTTGCTGTCCTTCGCTCCATTTTTTTTTGCAGCTTAGCAAATTCTTTGGCGTTTGAAAAATGTCGAAACATTTGTCCATTTGCGCGATATGGATAGGAAGCAGCAAACCAAAGAGCCAGCAGAAAAAAAATATAAAAAAAATTCAAGGAAGGAAAACTGAAAACTTTGTGAAAAGCTGACCCTTTTCTGACATGTTCGCCGCTGGCCTTTGGGATTAGTGTTTGAATGCGGGGCTGGTGAAGCAAAGCCGAAGAAAAATTGAAACAAGTTACCCAAACCATTTTCGTGCCGCTTACCGCTTGCCAATTTATTCAAATGCCTCGCAAAGTGCTAAATAAACAAGACTGAAAAATGCCTAGGCAACACGAGGGGGGAACCTCAGGACGAAGTTCCCCGACCATGTGCGTCATTTTTCTTGGTTTTAGGCGCAGCAAAAAAAAAAGAAAGAATATATAGCATACTTAGAAAAACCTGTGAGACTTGGCCTCTCGCTCGCACTCGTACTTGCACTTACCTTGTATGGGCACATAAATATTTAGATAAAGACAATCCTCTGATTGATTTTGCAGATAGGGCAGCAATCGCTTTAGATACTCCAAGCGACCCTTGGGCATGCGCTCCATCGCAGCGGTCTCATTGTGTATGTCCGGCAGCCGCTGCGGACAGACTGGACTGAATCTGCAAGACATCGAAAATTGGATGAGAAATTTGTGGCTTAAATGCAAAACTTTTTTAAACCCATTGTAAATGGCTAAATGGAGTATAATATTTTAGTGGGAGGTTAAGCACAGGCAAAGGGACGATGCTTCGACTCTCGAGAGTCGAGATGAGTAAATCCATCAGTATATTTAAGTAGCTAGACTAAGAGAATATTTGAATTTAATGTAGATTAAGTGTTCTGACAAGATTTTAAGACTATATATCTTAAACTACAGACATCACATTTCGTACACAGTATATCTTAGTCAGGCATTTTTATTTGCATGTAAATTTGTTTATGGCTTGTTGAAAAGGTTTCGCTATTAAGTCTATTTTTTATGCAAGACCTTATAAACAGATTAATTTAGCTGGCATTGTGTGTAATCTCAGCCTTCGCGTCACAAATTTTTGTCTTTGGGCCATAATAACTTTTTGATTTGAGCTGACAAACTTTTTGGCGCTTTAATTTATTTGGGCGAAAGCTTATCTTGGCCAGCCTGTGAAATTGGTTTTCGATTTTACTGCCATCTTACTTCGTTCTCTCTCTCTCACTCTCACTGTTACTCTACCTCTCTGTCTCACTCACTCACTCCCTGGCTAATCTACTCTAGTCTATTCTATCAGCAACATTTGCTGCATTTCTCTGCTGCTTTTGGCCATGTCATGCAAATGCCATTATGACCTTGTGCTCATTTATGACTGGCTTATTGGGCATGCTCCCGCTCCCCAGCCAACCTCACTTGCTGTCAGCTTGTGCCTTGAACCCATTTCAAATTTGTAGTATTATTTGTTTTTAATCTGCCGTGTGACAGACATCAAACCATATTGCCTCCAAGCACCCAAAAACGAGCCAAAACTAGTTGTTTATGTTCAATGCGCAAACAAAGTGCACATTGCGAACTGTTTAGTTCGAAAATGTGGTTGAGAAGTGTGTGTCGTTTGCTAACATCAAATGCCAGCCACTGCCAGCCAACCTTTGGCAAGCAATTCGTTAATATTTGGCATTCGTTTTCAATTTGTGAAATTGCAATACGAATGCTGCTCAAACTGTCAGAAATTCACTTCACCTATAAATTTCGACTAGTTATGGGTTTTAGTATTACATGTTAGACACATTATTCATAATACCTGTTTACATACATTATCAGTTAGTTGCATTTTAATAACATTTTAAGTTCTTGGTAAAGCTTGAAAACAGATCTATGTATATCAAAAATGAATTAAAAGCTTGCAAATAGATCTATATCAAAAAATAATTTCATATACATATTTTAATATAGATCCTAAGCTCTTTTATTGTATTTGTTGTTTAAGTTCGCCAACTTTCTATAGAATTTAAGATTTAATTTTTATTTAACTGTAAACACTGCCCTTACACCCATTCATATATAAGTAATTTGTTTTTGCGCCTGCTTTTGGGTTTTAGTTCCGTTCCACAGATCATCAAGTGGCGCATCTTTTGGTCCACATCAAATTGTCATAAAGCGAAAATCAATGATGCCATTAAAAATTTCCCTTTCGGCAACATATCTATGCGAAGCGAGGGTTCATTATGACCAACCCGAACCCATGAAAAGGCATTAACATTGATGGCATTGCGAAATGAGAATTTATTTTATTTAATTTTTCTTTGTTGTTGTGCGCAAATATATTTAATTTTTTTCTGTTTTTATTATGTTTGAAACGCCTTAGCGGAATGGCGAAATGGCGAAATGGCCATGAAGTGAGTCCGTGACCCCTTGACCCCAACAAGCATTTAATGGGCGCTTGTGGTGGCCGCGCGATTGCCATAATAATCATTAATTTAATGGTTAAACAATAAGGCAGGTAATAAAAGTTTAATTTTTGGCTTCATGTCGCGCTAAATGGCCAAAAAAGGAGCTGCAGCCCAGTGACAGCCCTGGTGGAGCATAAAAGACAGGATAAAAAAAAAAAATTAAAAATAATGAAAGTGAAAAGTTTGAATGGCGGCAGTTGAAAACGTTGCTTGTTGTTCTTGTTGTTGTTTGGTTTGGCTTTTCCGCTTTCCGCTGCAAAACACGCTTGTGACGCCAGGTGACACAGCCCCGCCCACAGACTTGCCCACTCAATGGGTGTGTAGCTCTCAGCACCAGCTACAGCTCGTAAAAGCAACATTTTGAATTTTTAATGCACCCCGCAACCCCATCAGTTGCTGCCTCTCAGCTGCGTGGAAATGTGCTCAGTTTTCAAGTGGATGCGATCTTGTTTATGAGACTTTTGTGTGGTAACCTTCCACTCTCCTCCGCCCATGCTCTTCGCTTGGAGCTGGGCTGATAAGCTAAGTCTCGAGCAAGAGTAATGGGAATTAAGCTTATAAAATGGGCGGGCCAATTGAGGTCACGCAAGCGAAAGGGGCGCGGCCTGCTAGTGCTTGTCGAGATTTTACTACAATCGATAAAGGTTCCGAATGCGAGTTGACAACTCTGTAAAGTTTTTAATACGCTTGTGAAAGCTCGTGCCATATAAACTACTTCCGACTGAAGTTTAATCATTTCAGTTGGGATGTAATGGAGCTTATTTGGCAATTACTTGATATATAGTAACCCAGAAAAAAGGATTTTGGTGAGCTCACGAGTAAAATAGAATAAGCTTGTAGTTGACAAAGAACTCTACAGAACATCTGTTACTGATTATATTCTGAATATATTCTGGCGAAAGTTGAATAATTTTATTAAGCGACTTTTTTTTGCAAGTAAAGTTCCTGAATGTATTAGAATAAACAAAATATGTTCATATTTGTAATCTGCGCCATTTGAAAATTTAAAAATGATCGAAGAATTAGTATCATATATAAGATAAGATTACCAGACCTTAAGATTTAAAGATACTTTAAAGTAGCATATTGAAGTATATTCAAGTATCTATCTATATAAATAATAAGTTATCTACATAAATGTAGGCAGTAACCTACATACGTACTTATTAGACTCTGTTCCCAAAGGGAAAAAGAGTCTATTGGATTTGTGCAATGTCCGTCTTGCTGTCTGTCCGTCTGTTCGTATGAACGCGCAGTATATGGACACTATAGAAGCTAGAGACTTGTAATTTGGAATATATACTCGTGTGTATCCGCGTCAGATCAAGTTTGAGTATTTTTCCGATACGCCAACAGGGGGCGTGGCAAATTGGGAAATGCTATATATATTAAGACTAAAACGCTGTTATTTTCGTCAATATTGCAGTCTAAGAAATGGGACTTAGAATATATATTTGTGTACACCACGCGGACGTTTTAAGATATAGTTTATATATCTACGCCCATTGTGGGTGTGGCAAATCGGATAAAACTATATCTTCTACAGTTTTGAAGCTAGAGCATCCAAATATAGCATGTGGGTTACTGTTGACCTTCCCATAAGTTAGATTAAAAACTTATATACCCACGCCCATTGGGGGCGTGCCAAATCGGGAATATATATATAGTGATTTGTATAAATCCTATAATATTTTGAGCGTTATAAGAGCTAGAGACTTGAAATTTGGAATAGATGTGAAGGTAGATCACCCGGAATCAAAAATATATATTATAGATATTTACGCCCATTGGGGGCGTGCCAAATCGGGAATATATATATAGTGATTTGTATAAATCCTATAATATTTTGAGCGTTATAAGAGCTAGAGACTTGAAATTTGGAATACATGTGAAGGTAGATCACCCGGAATCAAAAATATATATTATAGATATTTACGCCCATTGAGGGCGTGGCAAGTCGGATAAAACTGTTTCTCCTACAGTTTTGGAGCTAGAGCGTCCAAGTTTTGCACGTGGGATACTGTTGACCTCCTCTTAAGATAAATTAAAAGTTATGTATCCACGTCTTGTGGGGGCGTGGCAAATCGGGAATTACTATATCTTTTACTAAAGCCGTGATAATTTCGGCAATATTGCCGTCAAAGAGTTGGGATTTGGAATATATATACTAGTATCCTACCTCTACCAAAAAATATATGTTATATATAGCTACGCCCATTTTTTGCGTGGAAAATAGGGTAAAACTGTATCTCCTGAAGTCTTAGACGTAGAGCATCCAAATTTGACATTTGTGTTACTGTTCATGAAATTTAAATTTACGAAAAAAAAAAATAATAATAATCATAATGTAAACCACCGTAAAACAAATTCTAGTTGACCTAACTGGGGATTGAACCAGGGTCTTCGCTACCACAACACAAGTCTGTTTAACCAAATCAACACACCACCAACACATATATTCAATTTCGGGCAATATAAAGCTATATGTAAAATTTGATGATAGCTTAATTGATGTAAAAGACATGCTCAAAAAATTAATCTCGATAATCTCGCTTTCAAACATACGGACAGACGGACGGACGGTCTGCATATTTATTGAGCCTACACACCTTTAACAGGAACAGAGTCTGACGCAGTCGGTGGCGCCCGACTGCAACGTTCTTACTTGTTTTTTAACCATACTTCGATTCAATTATGTTCCTTTTATATCCGTATAGGATAAAGACTTTCTTTGTCTACGGTGATAATTTTATAAAATCTTAACTATGAACCAAACCTCAAATAGAAACTGCCTGAAAGAAAAATTAAACGGAAAATTCGTATCATTAATAACTATAAATCATTTGAAACTGTTTTTTTTATTTAGTTTTTGTAGTTCAGCTTTACTATATATATTATTCTCCCCAGGTTTAGCCCCTTGCTCTAACCACAGTATCAGCTTTGACAAGCCGTCAAAGGCAATAACTCACCTAGCTTTTCTTACCTCTCCTCACCCCCTCCCTTTAACATGCCCTGTAAAGTCCCTCAAGCCACCAATTGCAGTTGTTATTTTAAAATAAATTTTGCAAGCACTTGGCACTTTGGACGTCACAAAGCTTTTACTTTTAGCGCAAGGATTATGAAATACAAGCGGATTAGCAACGACAATGCTTGCGTTCAAGCTACCTGTTACCTCTCACGCCACCCCCGTCTACCTAGAGCACGTGTAAAAAAACTGGAGTGAGAGTTTTATGCATAGCACTCGAGCGATTAAAAAAACAAACGTTTTACAAATTTACCTTGGAAAATGCTTTGCCTAACGGTCTCTCTAATAAGAAGCACATTAATGAGTGCCCCACTTGCAGGGCTTAGTGGGGCAAAATACAAGAGAGAGAGAGAGAGAGAGAGAAAGAGAGAGAGAGAGAGAGAGAGAGAAATAATCCAAAAAAGAGAGCTAAAATAAATTTGTGGCCATCATTAAAAACGTTAATTCCAATTTGAGACTCAAGTGCGGTGCGCAAGTCAAGCCTCAAAGCTGGGCTAAGAGGCGTGGCAATACCGACGCCACATCGGTGGTGTTGTTGCATAAATTGCTGTTGCCCAAGGTGGTTCGCTTGCTGCTGCTGTTGTTGTTGTTGCGCTGTAAATGAAATTGCGAAAATTCATTTTAAATTGGATTTTATTTAATTTGACTGCGGCGGCAAAGCTTTATGCGTGAGCAGCAGAGACGGTGGGCGGTGGGCGTGTCACAGTGGCTGGGACTGCCAATCTAATTTGTGAGCCGGTAGCAGGCAGCAGACAGAGAGAGGGAGAGAGAGACTTCTGCGAGACTTCTGCCACGTTGCCCACAGGTAAAATTAATCTATTTTGCTTGACGTGGTCGCAATGTCGCATATCATTTTTGGTAGAGCAACACCACCCACCATCCACCTCTAGCACCCATGCCCACCCACAACCTATCCCCCCTATATCTATATAAATATCTTAACTTGTCTGCGCTTCGCTATTTCGGGCGCATGCATTTTTCCGCTTGGCTGAGATTATGCTTCTGTTTCATGTATTTAAGCCCAAAGCAGGGCAACAGCTCCGAGTGCCTTGGCCAGAGTCCTGTGCTGTCCTTTGACTTCGGCTTACCGATTTTGTGTGTCACAGCCACGCCACGCCCTCAAACCACCTTAAATTTCCCACGTTCTGTCCACAGGCCACATGCAGATTATGCGGGACCATGACGTAGCCCCCTGTCCCGTCGTTGCCCACTTTTGGGGCCAGACGAAATGCCAAATTGCATGTGTCTGAGCGTGTCTTGCGCTCCGGCTGCCCTGCTGTGTCCTGTGTCGTATGTCCTGTGACCTGTTTGCTTCTGGCCACGTGATTTATATGCGTGGCATGTTTTTTCTTCCCTGCGAAAACTAAAAATTGTTTGTTTTCCCCAAAGATTCAAATTTACGCGCTTGTTTGCTTCCGGAAAATGATAAGCGATAAGCTGCGATTCCTTGAATGGAAATTATGAGCAGCATTTGTATGCCCAGGCAACAATATGATTCAAAGCAAACAATGGAAATTTTGGCTCAGGTATAATATTCAACGCGTGGCATTTAGGTTAAATATAGAGGCAACAAATATTTATTATATTTTTTAATACTTAACGTAAATTAGAGAAGATTTCTAATAGGGGCTTAAAAATATCAGATTCTTTAAAGAATTTAATAAAGTGTTGGTATAATAAAGTGGACGATAAAATTTCTGTCATGATAAATCCTTAAAAGTGATTTAAAAAATCAAATCAAATATTGTATTATACTCCGTAAAAATATTTTCCTATAAATTCATTAAATATTTTACTCTAAGCTAATAAGCTCTAAGTACCAGTCGAGGCTTATTGCTGAGAGGCTGAGGTCACAAAAAGGGCCGTAATGTATCCATTTTCGTATTTGGTTAATGATCTTTTGTACCTTGAGTCTGAGTGTCTGTCTGACTGTCTGTCTGACTGTCCGTTGATGGTCCAAACAGCTTTATTACGCTGACGTGCTGAAAAATCTGTGGAACATTACTCAAGGAGTTTATTGGCCTGCCAGGCGCAAGCTGTCAACAGGCCCACAAGCAATGCGAACTGACAAATAAAGACGCGACCACGCCCCTTCATGTCTCTCAAAGCTAAAGATGACAACGGGGAGCTGACATACAAACAGACAGACAGTCAGACAAACAGAGATTGCCTGACAATTGCGATGATGTCAGCCGAAAATTTCGTGGCTCAGCAGCAGCAGCAGCAGGTGCCACACACACAGCTCGTCATTCATCAGCTTTGGCTCGACAGCATTTTTGAAAAATTATATATATTTGAGCAGTTCTGATTTTTGGCCCCTTTTTTTAAAGGCACTTTTTCATAAGCCATGTAAAAATATATATTAATAAAAGATTGCAGGAATTGTGGATGTCGACTGATCTTAAATACCCTGGAATTCCCTTTAATATATTTTCATGTAATCTTTATGATTGGAGCTTTAATATAAATGTAAATTAAACATTAAACTTAAGATTATAAGGAGAGAGAAAGCTAGAGAGAGAAGTATGTATTGAGTCCGATAGATTTAAAGAATGGATAATAACTAAAATCGATTCTTAAATAACATTCTTCAGATATCTTTAATAAAATAAATAAGTTTATAATAGTGTATTACAAGATTATTAAGTTCTTTTATAACAACGTTAGAGAGAGAGGCAAAGATTATTTGAAATTTACAAAAAAGATAATACGATAAAGTTCCATTGAAAAGAATTGAGATCAGCTTTCAGAAACATAAAAAATCTTTCAGCAAGAAAGACTACAGACTAAAAGACTTAAAAGAGAACAAATTTTAGTTATATGTCCCAAAATAAAAATATTCTATAAAACAATCATTTATTTACTAAGCTCAGAGGTGCTTACAGGACCTTTTGTTAGGGTATACTTATATCTTAAAAAAAAGGGAATGCAAAACGGAGCAAAAAACTTTGTGCCGGCACCCTTTTACCAAGTCAACAATGCGGCTGCAGGACAACGTTGTCCTGCGAATCTTTGTGAATAATGATTTGCCACTTGGGAGCGTTTGTAAATTAGATGCCGCGAGTTGTTATTGTTGTTGCAGTTGTTCGAGTGTCGCAGCTGGTGCTCGGCTGGCGGCACCGTAAATATTTAATTTGTGTAACATTTCAAGCGGAATCCCCATCGAGTCCAGGCTGACCTTTGGCTTTACTTCTCTCTTCATTTTTTTTATCAACACGTATTATCATTATTATTGCAAGGCTGTTGTATTTTTATTTATTTTTATTGGTATTTTTGTATTTTGGGGTCGCACTCGACAATAATGAGCCAAGTTAATTGAGGTGACAATTGCCGGGCAACGGCTGTGCACTCCAGACCCTCTCTCAGTCCGTCCCTCTTGAGACGCCTTGAGTTATGGCATTTGGATCATTTTATGTATTTTCGTGACTGCTACTTGGGCTCAAGTAACTGGGAAATGATTTAACGCATTTAAATAGACAGCTTGAGTTGAGCTTTTGGTTTCGGGCAACATTAAATTAGTTGGACGAGGGTTCAGCACCAACATAATTGCGGTTGCCAAAAGAACAGCGGCAGCAGCTAAATGACAGATTTTTATTTAGATTTTAAAAGGGACCTTTTCACGGAGTTAGTCAACCTAAAAATAAACTAATTTATTGCAATTTGGTTTTAGCGGATTTTAACTCAGATATTTCGGATAGAGTCTGAGTTTCTGACAGTTGTCAATATTAAATTTCGTATTTTCTATCATTTTCTATTTAGTTTAAAGAAGAACTTTAGATTTTAGAACGAACAACTTCATATAACTAATTCTTTTCCAAGTTCTTATCGAAGTTGTATTTTAAGTTGTTCCTATTATTCTGCTTCAAGGACTTATTTTAGTATTTCTTTTTATTCATCAATTACTTTTCCTTTGCTTTTTTTTAAAACTTCTCTATTTACTTCTTAAGGAAATTCTTAAAAAACTTATTCAACCATTTCATCAACTTCTTTTGCTGAGCTCAACTTTATTCTTCTACTTCTTTTTCATCTTCACTTATGCTATTTCTTCTTCAAAAAGTTAACTAGCTTCTAGCTTCTTCTCAGTTCTTTTTCATATAATTTATTTCAAACCGCTTTTTTTTTATTTTGCTTCAACTTCTTCTTTTTTTGTTACTTTTAACAATTTTTCCAACAGCCCAGTTATGAAGCCTTCAAAAAACACTTTTGATTTCAGCTTTAAACCAACTACCACCCGCCTTATCTAACGAGCAGCTATTTAATACTTGATTTAGTCAAATTTATGCCCAATCCCAATGGGGCTGAATGTCGGCCGCTGTCTCACAGTTGGCTAGTTGCCCTTAAGTAGTTGCTTGGCCGGCGCACGGGTCGTATGATTAACATAAAAGCGCGTCAGCTCATAAACTTTCCACACTCCACACACATCCTGAAACTTAAAATTTATGCGAGGAACTTTCTAAAGACGGTCACACACATACTCACACACATGCACAAAAGCCAACATGGCACTTATGGCGGCTCAAAATCGCCATTAAAAATGTAGGAACCCGAGCTGTTCTGGGCTTGACTTACCTGTCCGCCTTTTTGACGCCCGACCACATGGCCGCCGAGACGGGCGGCATGAAACGCAAATTGCCAACGGGAGGCGAAGCGTAGGGTATGCCGCGATACGCCTCAACCGGATCCAAATGCCGCCCATCTAATTGGACAATTACGCCCGAGATGGCGCCGTTGCGTGTGTGGATGATGCGCGATGAGAGCTGTGCGGGTAATTGATCATGATTTATATTGTTGTTGTTGTTGTTGCTAGTTAGTCGACTACTGCGGTTGGTCGATGATGAACTACTACTGCTGCTGCTGCTCGTGCTGCTAGTGCTGCTGCTGCTGCTAGTCGAGGTGGCATATGACGAGGCAGCCGAGGATGATGAAGTGAGCGATAATGAGGGTACAGCGCTGGCTGTGGCCGCATTCGCAGTGGGTCCTGTACTGCTGCTCGCAACACTGCTGGAGCCAATCAATACGAGGCCGCCGCTGTTGCCAGCTGCCACGCTGCGATTGGCCGAGTTGTTGCTATTGCTGTTGGTGCTGTAGCTGATGCCAGCGCCGCTGGTGCTTTGGCACGCACCACCCAGCAGCAGCAGCAGCAGGGACAACAGCAGCTGAGATTTAGCTCCTAATGGTTTTCTACGCGCTCTCGAGAGTGTTGTTGTTGCAGTTGCTGTAGTTTCTGCTACTGCTAGCGGCAGTTGTTGCTTCAATTGCAGCAACATTTCCATTATTAATATTGGTCAAAATGGCGTTGTTGCAATGTTGTTGCTGTCGTTAAAGTAGTTGCTGTTGCTGTCTGTTGATGTTGCCGCTGTAATTGACCGCAACAACAACTGTTTGCGGTGTGGCCTTAATTTTTTCTGTTTTAAGCTTATTGGCTTTTTTTGGTAGAGATTTTCCTTTTTTTTTTTGTTACCGTTCAAAATAGCAGCTGAAGCCAACTGAAAAAAAAAGAAAAAACATAATTAATATGTTAAGTGAGATCTATTTATTTTTGTTTGTAAAAAACAGCTATTGAAGTGAAATTTTAATTGGCAATGTTTTTAAAGTATATAAATTTTAAGTATTTGTTACACACATCAAGAATCTATCATACAGATTGTGCATTAGTCGAAGTCGCTCAAATTTGATCAATACATAATGTAACTGTTCATTGTAACTATTAGTGAGTTTCATTTTTCTCCAAACATTTCTGTTTCAAAGGACCAAATCGGATTAAAAGGCTTTTAAATTAACAATATGTTAGATCTTAAAATTTCTTTAAAGCATTTTATGCCCTAAGCCTAAAAGGGAATACGAATTTGAATTGAGTTGTATGTTTTATATTTAATTTCATTTTGTTATAGTATCAAATCCTTCATCAAAAAGTACTTTCCTTAATATTCGAATATTTTATAAAGTTTGTGGCAACATTTGAAGTCCTACAATTCTCATATACAAGTTGATAAATAAATTTTGCTTCTCATTCTTTTTACACTTTATCTGAAAATGTAGTATTCTGTTCATAATTTAAGCTGTGCAAATTCTAGAAACCAGATCCTTAGCTTCGACTTTGCTCTTTTAAATCTGTGCAAAGTGCGCCCTGCAGCTTGTTGGGCGTGACCTCACCACCCATCTACCTAAAAAGAAAAAGAAGAAGAGTATGCAATGGCATTTGAAAGTCCTCATTGAAGGAGCTCTTTGCACAAGTCCCAATCAGCATCAGCTCGGCTGCTGGCGGCGTTGTCCCTTGCCTGTTCTCTTGTCTCTGTCTTGCTGCATGCGTGATTCCTTTCGCTTTTTGCTTGCTATCTTTTTATTTTTGTGTGAGGGCACCTTGTTTGCACTTGCTGTAGTGTCCTTGCCCTTGTTGCTGTCGTCGTGCTCAACAACAACCACAACAGCAACAACAATGACCATAAAACTGGTATTTTACATATGCCAGATATGTCAGGCAGCTGAATGAAGCCTATGCAGCTGCTTCTGGACTGTGAGCGAAGCCTGAGAAAAAGCTAACAGCATCGTCTGGAGAAGGGCATTAGGTTGATGGCTGAAATATTTCAGTCAGCAATTGGGATTTGGATCGAATGCAGATTGGAATAAGCTTATTTTTTAAGCTCTGCAAAGCAATTGTTTGAAAATAAACTAGAGGGATGGGCTAACTTTGACCATGCCGAAGATTGGTAATACCTTTGTAAGATGGAAGTATTGTTTTTCTGATTTGTAAAAAAAGTAAAGATTGAAGTATTTACTAGTTTTTGACCTATATGTTAAGTTTTCGGGGTTCAGCTGTACAACTTTGAAAGATATAGTTTTCTTCCATTTGCCATTTGTCATATAATTTTTTTTTCAACTTTGTCGAAGCAGTTGAGCTTAAAGTATGTGTTCATTTTTGGGTTTCTAGGTGTAAAATACAGTTTTTACCGATTCGGCATGCCTCTAATGGGCGAAGCTTAATATACCACATGTTTTTGTATGGGGGTGGTTCATGCAAATATATGTTTTAAGTTTCAAGACTCTGGCTCTAACAGCTCCTAAAATATTAGAGGATTTATGTTAAGCACTAGATAAACTTCACGATTTGCCGCGCCACTAGTGTTCGTGAATATAAAATTTTTTTTATTAATCTTAAGGAGAACTCAACAGTAGCTTACTTGCCAAATTTGGATATTCTAGCTTTTAAACAGTAGAAGATATAGCTTAACGCTGTTTTCCACGCCTCTAATTTACATACATAGCTCCATTTACTATATATTTTTGTATGGAGGTGAGATACACAAATATATGGTCCACATTTCAAGTCTCTGACTTTAATAACGTCGAAATTTTCCCGCTAAAAGATTACCCTTTCTACAAGGGTATAAAAACAATTATTTTTCTAATAGTTGAAACTTGTCAAAAAATTGTACTAAGTTATTTTCTCCCAAAATTAGTTATTTTTTTAACTATTTAACTTTTGGTTTAGGCATTTTATAAATGTTATTCGATATTACTTAGTTTCTTTTTAAAATGATCATGCTACATTCTTAATCTTTTTGTTTTATTGTTCACATTTAGCTAATATTGTCTTTATATAAATTCAATATTATTTTATTTATGCCATTCTTATTTTCGGCTGTTTTCCTTAATTTTGAATGTATGTCAAATATTTGTATTCCGAATTGCTGTGGGCCAATTCTTTGCTGCTCAACAAGAGGTTATCTTTAGAATTCTTTTTCTTGCAACATTTTCTCTTGCCAGTTGCTGTCCGTTCGTTTTCAGCATTGTTCAGCTGTTGTCCTGAGTAATGCACTTGACGTCCTTTCATAGCCCAGCTCTACATGCCCTGGGCTGTCTGTTATTTTTGGGCTTGGAAATACATTTTGGTATACCTTTTGGATACTCACTTAGTTATTCCGTGCGTTGCTCTTCTGTCTGCGTTGCCCTGTTGCAGGTGCTAAGCTTCGTGCTCTGTGCGCTGCATGTGGCTTAGTGTCCTTGCCACGTCTGTTGCTGCTGTTGTTGTTGCTGTTGCTATTCTTCTTGCCTCAAGTTCTTGGCATACACTTCACGTACGCTGCGCTCAACTGTGCCGCTGTCTGCTGCGTTGTCTGAATGCCTCCACGCTACAATTGTCATGCAAGCGGACATTTTTTCAAGGCTCTCACGTGCTCATCGCCTACGACGTTGGCTTCTTAAGCAGCTGACGCCTCGCATGGCTGAAAAAGAGGTAGACTAAAACAGAGAGAGAGAGAGAGAGAGAGAGAGAGAGAGAGTGAGCAGAGGCTTGTTTATATGATACTTGAGCTATGATTAATTAAGTGGTGCGCAGAAAGCACGCGCCATTTAAATGCATATTAAGTAGCCGCCCCGTGCGCAAACAATTTACTTGTCTTGCGGACTCAGTAATGAGTGAGAGGAATTCATAAATCGCGGTATACAATTACAAATATATCGATACTCATCAATGAGAATGAGTAAAAGTGCGAGAGGTAAGGAGTAAAATCAAGGGAAACACTTTAGAATTAAGTAAAATTTAATTGCTAATGCTTAATTGTCTGATTAACTCTATTTTTTAGCAATCTTAAACTGCTTTAAAGTTTCTTTTAATTACAATAAACCATTTCATTATTATATAAATGGCCTTTTCACTTTACCTTTTTTGTGTAAATTGATTAAAACCTTATCTTGTAAGATATACTTTAGAGCTATTTCCTCTATATAGTCAGCCTGTCTCCAACATAAACTGGAGTCAATTGCGAATCTTGTTAAGTCGATGCTCAAACTTTTCAATTATAATGCGCCCACATAGTGTACACAAATTATTATGCACATCATTAGCAAAGTATTTAATGGGCGGAGAGAGCGAGCTAGTTGAATTAATTGTTTTTCGTGGAAATTGAGCTGTTACCCAAGCAGTGGGCGTTGCCAATGCGCAACTTGCTTTTTAATTTATTTATGCAAATAACGAATGAATTTTCAACGCTGCGGGCCAAGACAGCTCGGCATTTAAATGCGTACTCGCATAAGTAAATACGTTTCTTAAACAACAACAACAGCAACGATATCATGAAGTGCGTGGCTGAGTTGAGGGAAGATTACATCAGATTTTGCCATCACTTTGTGTCTCTTTCTCTCTATCTTAGCCTCTGACTTACTCTTTCGCACACTGCTTACAGCATGCAAACATTGTAAATCATACGCACTGCTGGCCCCATCTCAAGTTGTGGGTAGGTAGTGTTAGCTTATTTGGTTATTGTAAATGAGTTAGGACGACAATTTTGTGGCTGCTTTGTGTAAACTGACGTGTCTGTGCATTTCAATTTTGTATACTTTTGAAACGCTTTTCAAGTCACATTTTGATATTAAAGGTGGCTTTCTTTGAAGTTTTCAGTTGAACTACAAGTCAACGAGCAGAAATTATATATATATATATATATATATACCGCGAGGATTGAACTTAAATTCAAGTTTAAAATGAATAATAAATCAGATAATTTGTTTATTATTTAAAATGCATATACTATTTATTATTTGCAGCACTTTACAGAATTTATATTTGTTTTTAAGACTTTACTACGTTAATATTTTTATTATTTTTAAATTTTGTCTACATATTTGAGTTACAAGTTTTTTAGTCAAATAATATATTCAAAATGTTGTTTTCGTCTTTTAATTTAATTCCATTTAGGCGATTTGCTGCTGCTAAACTTGGAGCGTAACAAGAAAATGTAACAAAAAGTTGCCAGAAACTTTAAGTTGGAAAACAATTGCGAATAAGTAAGGTATTTGGGTATGAGCATTCGACATTCCCGTTTCCATTTCCATTCCCATTCCCATGCCCATGCGCCTTCGCATTTGGAATGACTTTATCAATTTGCTAGTCGTTGTGTTTTAGCCGTGTAATTTGTGCGCCAGGCCAAAAGATAATTGGATTTAGCATTTGTTCGTGCGCCTAATTTAAGTGCGTATAAAGCAAATTCCATTTCGCAAAAATACATTTAACTTGCGCTTTAATTAAAAATCAAAACGCGATAAGCTCACAGAGCGCGACAAGATGAAAGTTACAACAACAAAAACAAATACGTTTTACTGTGACTCGCGATTCTTTGGCAATTTCCGCGGTTGGCCGAAGCCTTTGCGCCATAAATTTCACCCGCGAGGATTGCAGACGGGATTCGCAGGGCGGTCGCAGTTGTGCGGCCGAGGGTCATTAATTTGTCTTTAGAGGCCGCCGAATGCCGACTGGGCATTAAACTGCTTAAGTAGCACAACTAAATTAAGAAAAGTGCGCGGGAGCGAAGATATGAAGCCAATTAGAAGGTGAAGTGAGGTTAAGGCGTACCGCGCATCGTCTGCTAATAAAGTTCAAAGTGGATTTGTGCTTAGACCAGATTAGGTACTCAGTTACTCTATACTGAGTATATTTAGTGTTGGAAAATGTAAGAAAAAAACAAAACACAGATTCACAACCTGGATGCATGCAACGCAGAATAATGAATGCGTTGCATGAGCATAATTCATTTCTGTTTTTTTTGCCACAGTCAGTGGCAGGCAGGCAGCTATGAATTGTTTGGCATACAGCTGCAATGTGCCACGCCCACGGCAGAGGAAATGTTGCAACCGCAACGAAATAAACGTTGCAAATATGTAGAGCATACGAAAAAGGCAACTTTGCCAGCGGCAGCAGCAGCAACAACAACCAAATACAAATACAAATACGAGCACAATGCGCATTTATCATCGAAGAAATACACACAATACCCTCTCACACACACACTCGCACACACACACAGCACGCATAGATATTAATGTTGCCTGATAAAAGCAGAGCATGATAAACTAAACATGTTGTTGCCTTGGTGTGCAAGCTGCGTATACGTAATATTTCATATATTTTCCCTCAACATCTTACAGCAAATGCGCAAACAAAATCATGAATTGAATTCCTTCATATCGATTGATAGGCTAGTATATATATATATATATAAACGTTTATTTGTCGAAAAACTTAATCAGTTTTCGAGCATAAGCAAGCTTCGTGCCGTAGCGCAAAAAGCTATGAATGGATTGGGTTGTGCAGCGTATGGGAAAAGGTTTGGCTATGGAAATAGAAATAAGTAAAAGGGAAATGAATGTTTTGTTTGTACCTGACATACTATTGAATCGAAAGAAGTACAAAGAAATAGAGAGAGGGTGAGGGAAAGATATTAAGAAAACGTCTGCTAGCTGAGTTAAGAACTACAAAATCCAAGTTGTGCATTATTTATGGATATTAAAATTGCAATATTTAATTTAATCTAAATTTAAATTTTATGACATCATTTTGTTTTCGTGTGCCATCAGTTGATTAGAATTCCTGAAAGGATTATGTAACAAATTGCATTAACTTCTTGGACTACCTTTAAAAATACAACTTAGTTTTGTTCAGCTATGTTGCATCTGTTTGTGCATGTATATTCAACAAATTTTGCAAATACTTAAGCTTACAATCTATTTGCTTTTCTTTTGACTTTTCAACCCATAGAAAATTGGATTTCAGGGTATAATGGTGTTCAGACAATGTATGTAACAGGAAGAAGGAGGTGTCATGCCCTATAAAGTATATATATTCTTGATCAGGACAACGAGCTACGTTGATTTAGCTTTCTCCGTCTGTCTGTCCGTCCGTACGTCCGTCCGCATGAATGAACGTTTTGATCTCAGAACCTTTAAGATCTAGAGACTTGAAATTTTAAATTTATATTCTTGTATACCATAAGCACTACAAGTTTATTTTTCTTTATCGATAACAATCGATATTTTGACTTTGCTTTTAAGCCATATCTTAAAGACCACATAAGAAAGAAATACCAAATTTAATATGTAGGATTCTGTGATGAAAATACAGATTATGAATATTTCAGATTTTGGATACCGTCCCCCCAGTTGCCCTATACCTAAAAAAGAATATTTCACGTATTAGACTTAAGATTTTGCATATACACACATAAACATGTCAATATTATTATTGTGCAGCCTGTAGTGCAGCCCAAGCAAAACTGCAAAATAAACTGCGAGTGGGTGTGTTTGCATGCAAAGATCGTAAAAAATCACCTCGGACTTGGTTCAGGGGATCTCCTAGTCGGGCAGTCCCGACGAGAGCGATATTCCCTGTAATTGTGGGTTTTGAAAATGTTACACAAATTCCCGGTGAAATTCGTCTTCCACTTTGTTCTATTTACTTATTTATTTTGCCACAAATAGGAAACCACAAGGAACACATAAGTGGAAATATTTTGTGGTTCGTTTGCCAAGCAAATAAAAATTCGACTCCCTTCCTCTTCCTCTACAATAACTATATAAATTTAGTACAGCGTTTAAATACCATAAGATAAATGTCGGAAAATTATAGTTTTGCCAGACAGTCGAGAAATACTTTGATAACAACAGAGTGCATTTTCTTTTTGCGTAGCATCCCCGGAGCTTGTCATTTTTCATGCAGATTTATGTAAAAATTTTTGAAATTTGTGCGTTAAGCAAAATGCAGTGGAAAACAGCGCCAACAGCGAGCGAATGGAGTGCACAAAGATTGAGGGAAAACTTTCTCATCGAGCATTGAATTTGATGGCAAATAATGCGACTTTATAACTAGTTTAAATGCACTTTGCATGTCGCAGACGCTTGATAAAATTATTTAAACATTCTTCGCTCTTTATGGCGTCTGCTGCTTGACTTCAGCTCAAGGGTTCGTTTCCCTTCTCTGACTCCGATCCACCCCAGAGCACCATTTTGCTTTCCTCTTTTATTCTGTTGCCTGCCAACAATGGCTTATAGTTATTATGCTCTGCCCTTTTCCAAGCTTTTCTTAATTTTTGCATTATTTTGTTCACATTTTATTTTCTTTTGTTTTAAGTCTTCAGCCGCTTACTGCCTTTTATTTAAACATATACGAATATATATGCATATTTATGCCAGTGTAATAAAAGGCAGCTCGCTCTCTGCGGCATCTGCAGCGTGCAGCTTGCTGCAAGTTGCCGTCATTTCATTTTTTAAGTAGTCAACAACAAAACAATGGCGCCCCACAATAGCTGCCAAGGCATTAAAATCATCAGCAACAACAACTGAAGCTGGGCCCTCATCAGGAAGAGGAAACGCGCGTCTGGCAGTCGAGGGCCCGCAGCGATTTTGCCAATTATAAATCCATCGTATTTAAATGTCATGCCCCTATGCAGCATAAGTAATTAATAAATGTAGCTACAATAAACAATTTAAGCTTAAATTTTATAAAAATAAACCAAGTAAGAACGTTATTGATTTTTTCAATTGTACAACGCCTGTTATATCTTATTACAGTAATCCAACTCCAAAAATTAGTGATCCTAGCTATTAAGCAGAGAAAAATAAAATTTTTCCCAATTTGCCATGCCCCGAGACTCGTATGTCCATGATTTTTGGTCAATCTTAGAACGACGGGAACACTAACATATAATAACATATTTTGCTCTAGATGTAAAACTGCGGCCAAAATGGGTATATATATATATGAATATAATATCTTTTGGCTTAGGAGTGAGATATACGAGCATATATTTTAAATGTCAATTATTAGTCGTCAATATTGGCGAAAAACTAGCGTGTACGTCTGAAATCATATAGCTATTACCGATGCCACGTCCTCATTTGAGGCATCCAATAAACACTTAAGCTCTAGCTGACGCTGGTTCCCACCAAATTTCAACTATTCAGACAAAGAGACAGACATACGGACTACGTGATCGAAAATAATTAACTAACTCACAGCTACTTATTTACATATTTGAAAAAAAAATTGTTCTAATTTAGTTCAGAAGAAATCTCATTTTATGCATATGGTGAACTCTTAACAAATCTAAGCAATTATTTTTATTCTAATAAATTCTACTATTTTCAAGACATAATTTTATTCTTAAAGTATTTATAATGACAAAAGTTAAGTTATATTCAATAATTAATAGCTGTTAAATTAAAGGAGCGACTGACAAACTGTCTTTACTGACAAAATGTATATATGGGAAAATTAATTACATTCAAATAGAACTATGTATATCCATTTTATTAAATTAAAATTAACATAGATGTTCCAAAGCTTTTGATTAAATCTCTAATGAATTTCTAAATGAAAATTATTTACTTTTTGGGCTTAACGGGTCAGAAACCAAATAAATTAGTAAATAATTTTATTAAATTGTGTCAAAGTAAAATTTGTGCCTTGTAGCAAAGTGCACTTAAATGAAATTGAACAATTTTGCTGTTAAGTCAACTGCACTGCGCCAATTTCTTGGCAAACTAAATTTAATTGGCACTCATTAGTTGTGCTTAACATTTTACATTCCCCACATAAACTTCAAGTGTGTGTGTGTGCGTGTGTGTGTTTGTGGTAAATGCAATTTAAATTTAATCAGAGTCTTGTATCTGGGCATAATATATGCAAAACTTCAATTGGATAGGCGCACACAATTTTATCCTTGGGCCAAACATTAGCTGAGCAATAAATTTCGCGCACAATTGAGCCTGTGATTGTGCCAAAGCGAATGTAACGAAAATTAATTTTCCTGTGATTTTGCATGTATGCATGCATTACCATGTGGGTGTGTGTATGTTTGTATGCATGCCAGACAGCTCGGCATAAATTGTGCGCTCGCGGCTAACAAATTTTAAAAGCAAATGCTGAAATAAATTATCGCTTAATATTGGCAAATAATTTGGCCAACACCAACAACAGTTTTTATATTGACTTGCTCCCTGCCTCCCACGCTACGCCTCACCTCTGCCTCTCCTTCTGCCTTTTCTTGCATTTTCGCCAGCGCACAAATTGAATTCATTATGTGGAGCAGCCCCACACGAATCGTACAGCATCATTTGCCTCCGGCTGTCGCCGGCGAATGCTTAAATAATGATATTAAAGCGTCATTACAACAATACATAAAAGGCGAATAGCAAACCAAATATATGGAGAAACTCAAATTAGAAATGTCGAACGACATCGTCGAAGGACACGACGAGCACACGAGAAGACACACAAAGACTTTAGCCTAGCAACATTACAAAGAACCACACACAAAGCGAAAGAAGCAATTGCTGATTGAAATCTGTGTCGCAGTGAGAATACCCTAGACAATATATATGATATATTTTGCAGAACGCTTCTCAGATTATCTTAATGAACTAGGAAGCCGTACATATGAGAAGGAAATGGAATTCTTGGTAAAAAAAACTTGACAGTATTAATTGTCGGCTTTCATCTTCTTAAATTAATGGATGCGCATAAAAAGAGCAAAAACTCTTATTTAAATATAAAAAAATACATATAGACCGAAATCTATGCTCAAAAAAACCTATTAGAATTGTAATTAAAGTTTGAGTTATATATGCCAGAATGTTTGTAGTTAGTTTTAGTTAGTTTAGTTTTTTTTTAGATTTTAAAATAAAATAAGTTGATTGAAAAGGTGATTTTAAAACCAAAAGTTAATTATAGTCCATATAGTAGTAATCTAAATAGCCTTAAGAGCTAAGCTTTTAAAATTCAGGTTTAGAATTGCAAGATATATAAATAATATGTTAACTATATGTAGAAATAAGCTATGATCATTTTTTAAAAATATTTGCTTATGCCTACAAAAGAAAATGAAATTGAACTTAAGTTCCTTAAGTCTTGAATGGTAAACAGTTTCGAGAACAACAAAATTCTCTCAAACTTTGACACAATGTCTGCAGGGCATAGATACATAATATGAGGAGAAAAAACAAATACTATGACAATTTGAAATGAATATCAATTTCCGAAATAGACACACACACACACAGAGACGCAACACCCACACAAAATATACACATACTCACAAGCACGCATTTCTTTAGCTCTCTTAATTAATTTTCTTTTGTGCGGGATTTGTTTTATTTTAGTTTTTGCTTTTAGTGGGTTTCAGACATTTGCAGGGGCCGAGAAGGAGGTAGGGTGTTATTATTGCCGAGTATTTTAATGACATTTTCATAAACAGTCGCCGCGGCATGCTGATGTGGCTCTAATTTGCTTTTATGCCACGTGGCACTCAACGTCTGCTGCTGCTGCTGCGGGTATATTTTGTCTGGACAGATAAAATAATTTATTGGGTAAAAATTGCTGGCCAAGAGCTAAGCATTTCGATTGCACGCTTTTTCTCTGTCCTTATCTTAGCTGGTTTATCTATTTTGGCCGTCGCTGTTGGCCCTACATAATGTTGGCGCCATGTTGATGTTATCGTAGCGGAAGTGTTGACTCAATGTTTACTCAATGGGGGCGTTGCTGCGATATGACAGCGAACATGTATGTGTTTCTCTGTGTGTGTATGTGTGTGTGGCTTAAGTGTATTCCGACTATCATTTGGGCGCACGAGTTTCGCTTTTGGTTTTGTTTCTGCTCGCTTGGCTAATACAAACGCTACGACTGTAACTTTTTGTGTGCTGGTGTCCTTTTCTAAGGATTCCTATTTGGCCTTATAAATATGCAAAAGCAAATGAAGACTTACGAAATGGTTGAACAATAGCCAGAGCAGCCATAAAGGGTCAAGGCTTGATAGAGTTATGTAACACTTAAGCCAAGACTAGCTAAGTAGTTGGCAGAAAAAAGCATAAAGCCATCGATGTGACTGTTATTTATGGCTTATTGGAATTGTAGATTGACATTTACTTGGCCAGTTGATGAGACAAGTTGGCGATGAATTGGAGAAACAAACATATTCAATATTTTCAATTTGCAATTTAATATGTATGTGAGCTTAGTTGAATGAATTTGCCAAGAGTTTTGTTGTCTATTTGGTTTTGTTATTAAATTTAAAAAATGCTTTTAATTGAAATACATAACGTGGAAGATAAAAGATCGATTTGTCCAGCAGTTGTCTAAAATATTTATGGATTTTTAATTTTTTCTCGACTTTTTATCCCCTAAAGTAACTTCTGCAGCAGTTTTCTGAAAATAAGAAAATCTTTTATACATACATATGTCTGTACAAAGATGGATTTTAATTTCTGAAAGCCATTTTCCAGTTTTACTTAGGCTAAGAGTTGTGCCTCGATATTCAAGACTCAGATACATATTTAATATATGTTTAAAAATATTTTAAAAAACTTTTTTATCTAAAATTAGATAATTGCAAGGAAAGTTAGCAGGAAATTTATATACTTTAAATATAAAAATTGTTATTTAAAAATTTTATTTTAAATGATTTTTGTATTTAAGCTTTTAGCGTACTAATATGTTCAATTATTTGTTATTAATTCTAAAAAATTCATAACTAATTGATTTCAATTAAAAAATAATTTTTTTTTTATTTAAATAACATATATATTATTACAAAAATATTTAAGTTTTTTCATTATTTTCGTTTACAAATATTTTATATATTTTTGATCAGTCTTAATCTAATTGTAGCTCAAAAGCTTTTTCTTCATGGCCGTACTCACATATTTCACCCATTCAGTGCTTTGTGCCTGACACTTGCTTTATTGCCTTAATGGGTGGCACCTGGGCTCATTGCACTATGAAATGCGATGGTCCAAAAAGCTTTGCTAATTCTCCAAGTCATGTCAATTTATAACTTTTTCAAGTGTTTAACCACAAAACTAAAGCTGGTATCTAATGGCACATCTCCATGCTATTTGGACTTGGCTTTGCTGTCTGCTTCCCTCTCTCTCTCTCTCTCTCTCGTTGTGTGTGTGTGTGTGTATTTCCGTAAACTACCATTTCCGAATGTACCACAAGTCTAACAAGCAGGCAACAGTCGAGAACACGACTCGATACGCTCTGTAGCAGCAGCCTCTGCTGTGTTTGCCTTTGCTCTCAATGCACAATAATTGTTATCTTCAACAATTTGCGGATGTTATAAACATATACTAGCTGCTTCATATTGTCTGCATGTAAATACCAGCAACGGCAGCTGGGACTGAGACGGAGCCGGGGTCGGATTCGGAGTCAGGGTTTGGGGTTGGGGCTTTAGCTGGGGACCTGGCGTTGCTGTTGGTTTTGTAGCATTTGCACTTGTCGTTGCTTTTTATGGCCAAACAAGCGCTGCACCTGCCCCGGTTCAGCACAACACAGACACCCACACACAAACACACGCATACATATACACATGTGAAGTACTTCCTCCCAGCGGAGGTGAGCTGGAGAATTGGAGAACTGGCACGGAAGACATTTAGCTAAGCGCTTCGCTTGGTAAACAATTTTCGATTTCAGTTTTTGAAGCTCGTGTGCAAAAAGTTTTACCGTCAGTGAAAGTTGAGCACAACAAAAAAAGTACAAGTATATATACATACATATATATATGTATATATATATATTAATAAGAGGCCAAACTGATGGGCTGCAAATTTGTCGCATGCTCGCGCATTGTTTCAGCTTACATTTGAAGTCGGAGGCGGCCTGTTTCTTACTTTTGCTCGAGTTACATTTTTGCGGCAATTACGCATACGCCCGTACGTTGCTTGGGTTGCGAGCGCAGCGCACTTGGCACAGGCAATTTGTGCGTTACTCATACGCCTACGTGTCTCATTAAGGTACGTGTGCTCGATTCGGTAATAGAAAACTTGGTCATAACATTTTGGCAGCGTTGCTCTCGCCCCCAAAACTTAATTAACGGCCCCGACAAAGGTAATCGACGGGCGGCCGCCTTTTGTTTAGGCCATTTCATTGGCAAATGTTCTGGACATTAAAGGGGGAAGCGAGGCAAGGAGAGTGGGCTATGTATATACCCTGGCATCAAGCACCCCCCATTAAACTGGTCATTAGGCGTCAAGTGGCCTGCTGCTTTGACAGGCAGCGGGCGATGCGGGCAAACGCATAGACAAGAGTTGGCTCAAATGTTTTGGCTTAATTTGAGCA
Organism: Drosophila gaucha; assembly: GCA_035045545.1. Lineage (NCBI taxonomy): Eukaryota > Metazoa > Arthropoda > Insecta > Diptera > Drosophilidae > Drosophila > Drosophila gaucha. The sequence continues at coordinate 1,147,257 of JAWNOY010000342.1, forward strand.
GCCTCCCCAAACAATTCCGGCCTCCCTGGCTTCTTTCCTACCTACCCCCACGCTGTCTAAGTCTCTTTGTAGCTGTTGGCTTGACTTTAATTACTGGCTGGCCAATAACCAGCGGCGCGGCAGCTCAATTGCCACATTCAATTAAATTATTGGCAGTTGGCAGCTGCGTTTAAAATTTAATTACTTCCCATTTCCGGCTTCAAATATACAAAAGCTTCGAACTTAAAGGGATGCGTGTCGTGTATGCCGGCGTGATACGAGCGATGTGTTTAACTATCTAGAGAATATCTTGTCTATTGTAGTTTTGTATTAAATAATGAGTTCAGAGTAAAAAAAAAACAAGCATACAATTAAAGACAATTGGCCTCAAACAATCATGAGCTAACATGTGAAACCTAGAATTTTTATGACGTAATTAGCGAAAATCCGAACTAAGCGAGAAATCTCAGCAAAAATAGGAAACAATTGGACAAGTCTTTCGAAAGGTGAGGTGAGAGACATAACACGACTCTTCATAAACACTGCTTTATTCAATATATATCGTCTTTATATATAATCCGATATTTCACATATTACGATTAACACGATTTTTTCACGCCTGAGCCCGACTTTTGTACGTTAAAATTACTTAAGTAGATTAGCTTTGACCAAGGGATGCACTATATACTTTTATTTTGCTTGAATTCATTTTACAAATTTATGTTATGAATGAATGGTACAAAGAGTAACAACACAAGGAGGTGGCAGCACCATACTGCAGACTTGCACACAAGGAAGGAATGCAGTGGTGGCTGATCGATAGTCGACAGGAAGTTGTCAAGTTGCCAAGAAGAAGCATTAAGTGGAATTAAGTTCAAGCAGAAGTCGTACAAGTTGTAGAAGCCGACAGAGACGAAAAGCTGGAGTCGAGAAAGGTGAAAGCCGAGATTTAAATTACCAAAACCTAATCTAATCTAATAAATTCTTAGTTAATAAATATAAGGGATACATAATAACTATCCCACTTGTATATTATTGAATGTTAATTTAAGATCTTTGATATTAGTGAATAAATGTATTTTTAATATATTTATTTACAAAGCTTTTAAAATTATTTTTCTTTTCCAAATATTTGCTGCATAAAAAAAGGAATGAATGAGAAATATTTGCCTTGATTGTTTGACTATGTCATACAAGCCTATAGCCATTATATTTTGCTATTACCTTGCTAAACATATTAAATAAACATTTTTCTATGATGCTTGAACTTTAATATTCCCACTGAGGTGAAAGTTTATCAAATTTTTTGTTGCTCTGCACTTTACTAAACACAGCGATGCCGAAAGTCGAGCGCTGTTTTTGCCAAAGTTTTTAACTAATTTTCTTGTTTGCCTTCGTGCCAGCTAAAATAAAGTGAGAGAGAGAGAGAGAGACAAAGAGGCAAAGAGCAGAAACTATAGCGCGAATAATAGTATAAGCCAAAAACTTGTGCAACAAATTGGCGTTCAACTTTTTGCTGTGCCGTGCACAACAATTAAAAAGATTTGTTTTTAGTTCTTAAAGAAATTTATGCGAACTTTATGCGGGTTGTTTTACACAAGGATGAAAAGTAGAAAAAAGTCCATGTCCATGGGCTAGTATCTACAAAACTTATATAAATTTCATGAAAATGTATTCTTAAATAATAAGTTACGAAAAACATAGACATATGTTGGTCCAAAAAATAAGTTTATCATATAATCTAAATAGAATACAGGCTTCCACTTAGCTTTTGTGCTATAAATTTTCAAATATTTACTTTGGCTCTTGTTGCGGACACAAGTTATTCATTTTTGCTGAAAGTCATATATATTTTTTTGCTAAGCCCTAGTTGCATTTGAGCCACTCTCGAAATGGTAGTAGAATGTATATATGTATGTAGAAGTAAGAGGTAAATAAATTATAATTTTGCCAAGGCAACGCAGCTGAGATTTTGGGGCATATTTTGTTATGTATGTGTGGGGTGTATGTGTGTGTAAGAACATAAATAAAAGAGTTTTACTTAACAAGTAGCACTTCTTGTCGTTCCTGCCGAAGCAGGAGAAACGAGGCACAGCGCAAAAATCTGTTAAGTGGAAAATTGCAAAAAACTGCACGAGCTGCGTTTACCTGGCCAACAAACAAATAGCAGAGCACAACACACACACACACACAGACACACACTCGTTTGTGTGTGCGCCCGCATGTGTTGCTTTTAAGTATTTTGGCAAGTTGTGCATATTTTAATTAGTTTCACAGCCAACAAACATTTTAGCCATAGCAAGCTAAAGGGAAACACGGCGTATACGCAACGTACAACTTTCCCAAGGATTTATGTGTGCTAAATGTCGGATATGCTAATTAAAGCAATTTTAAAAATATGTTTATGTATCCAGAAGTTGGATATAAGAATTATTTTATAAAGCTACAACAGTTAGACTTTTAATTTATTTTCTATTTTTTTAATTTTATATAATTTTCATATTTCTTAAAACTAGCAAAAAGTTAAAATTAATTCTATTAAAATGTAAAAATGCGAAAGAAACTAACATTTTTTTTCCCCTGATGGGGAAATGCTTGAAAACTATAACAAATTATACAAAGTTTTTTGGACATCTTAGTTCAGTAAAAATGTAAAATTTCACTTAAATTTTGTGGATTTTGTACTGCAGCCGTAGGTACTGTCAAAATATACGAGTACTATTGATGCCTTTACTGCTGTTAGGTTAAGTATGTCAGGAATTCAGCATTTAGCTCTTATTGTCTTTAAGCTCTACGTGCCACATCGAGTGTCGGCTCAAATCCAAGCATTTCAATATAGCTGAACACATGAAAACCTGAGGGCAAACGAGTCACAAAGCCAAACAAAGGCGCCGTACAGAGAGAGAGAGAGAGAGAGAGAGAGAGAGAGACAGATAGAGGTCTTTAGGCGGAGTGAAAGAGGAACACAGCTGAGCCTCAACCTGAGACGGAGGCAGCAGAGCCAGAGGTATGCAAATGTTTTGGTGAAAATGTGCAGGGGTTGGGGCTTGCTATATATGCTGCATGTGTATGTACATATGTATGTGTGTGCCCTGTGCTCCTTTCAAACATGCCGCACGAACTGCCAGCCGTTGACTTTTTGCCTGTTTTTGAGTTTATCTTGATACAAGTGCTGCAATTTGTAGCTCACTTTCCCCCTCCTTTCCTCTCTCTTCTGAAACTTGACTCTGGTTCAGTTTCAGATTCGCATTCGTATTCTGGCTTCTGACTAGAGTTTGAGGTTCGAGTGTCTAAGATTGGCACATTCACAGGCGAAATCACAAAAGTTGGCAACATTTCTGTTTTGCCTTTGTTTGTGCTCTGTTTCTGGCGCGCATTTAATAGTTGCAAATTGGTTCTCACGCCAGTCAATTGGCTGAGATTTCGTATATGTATATGTGTATGTGTACCATTTGACTAAGTGATGGCAATTGCACACAGTGGCTGAGCCTGCGGCTGCAGCAGAGCCTATTGAGAGGACCTTATTTGTGGGGCATCTTTTTGTAGTCCATGCCACATAGTTATACATAGTTATTTTGCTTCAATTTCAGTTAATTCTCTTAGCTCTGCGTCTACATTTAAATTTTCTGTATATGCAGCTCATATTTCTCACCATTTAACTAGCCAACTCGAGTGTTGTTTTTAGTTTTCAGTGTTGCCTTTTATTAGCCTTGTGTTCATGTACATACATGTACAATGGCCACGACCACTTATCGCCCACAAAGCAAACAAAATCGAAAAAGTGGCCAAAAAACCACATTACAAAAACCCACAACAACTACAACCAATGCGAAATTCAAACAACTCGAAAGCCAAACAAAAGCAAATTATGGTCGGCTATAGCACCCACAGATGGGCCCCTTCAAATGCCAGCCACATCCAGCAAATAGAAGAACTCATTAAAATGTGTTGTAAACTGTAAGAGTAGCATCGCACCACCCAGCGAACCACCCAACCAACCATCAACCCACACTCAGTAAAAGGTGGTTTCAATGTGCGGTTGGCTTTCAGATTGATGTCTGTGTGTGTGTGTGTGGGTGGGTGTGCGTGTATGTCAATGTATTTTGGACCATATATAAGCCAGCTGAGCACGTTGTTTATGGGGTTTATCGCAATGCCAAACCAAAAGCAAAGCCATCGAAACTCATTTGACTGCGACATTTGCGTTCGGCATTCGAGCAAGATTAATCACATCCTTGGGTTTGGCTTAATCATGCAGCCCTAATGTGTGTGTGAGTGTCTGATCTTTGCTGTATGTTCGTATTAATAATATTGGAATCAATATACATGTTCGGTAAATAACAGCTTTGTTCTATAGAGCTGTTAGTTTTGGTTATGACCAGCGCTTATTAAGTATACGTAATACAGCATATTTTTAAAGCTTTTGCAACTTTCCTTAATTTATTTATTAGACGAAAGCTGTTTTTTTCATATGTTTTAATTTGATTTAAAAGTAAGAGTCAAGCCTTTTCTATACTTCAATAGTTGATACATACAACATAATAGAAATGTTTTATTGTCATTTTGAGAATTTAAAACCAAAAGCAGTCTAAAGAACAAAACAAATTTTCTTCTCAAAACACATTTTTGTATTTGCAGAATTGTGTTCATACTAAGACGAAAATTTTAATTCCTGTTTAAAAAACTGGTTTTTATATATTTAAGAATTAGATCTATTAAATTATAAAAATTCCTAATTCCACACCAGGTTAGAAAACACATAAAGTCTCGTGTGATGCTCTAAGTTGAAGCCTCATGTGACGCTCTCTCTATGAAGATATAAGCCTACTTGCACGAGGAGTAGAATATATACCCATTTAAAATTCTCTTTTTTATACCCTTGAAAAACGGATATATTAGTTTTGGTCAGAAGTTTGCAACGCAGAGAAGGAAGCATCTCCGACTATATAATGTATATATATATTCTTGATCAGCTCGACGAGCTGAGTTGAAATAGCCATATCCGTCTGTCCGTCTGTCCGTCTGTCTGTCTGTCTGTCTGGATCAACGCAATCTCCTCCGAGACTATTTGAGCTACAGAGCTGAAATTTTGCACATAGGCTCCAATCTGCTGCAGGCATTGTATATCTCGGAGCCATCCGGATCGGACTACTATATCCTATAGCTCCCATAGGTTAGATCGGTTTTAAGAAATGTTTTAATAGGAAAACTTTGGTGCTATTCAAGTCTTAGACTTGAAATTTGGAATATATATTCGTGAATCGCACCCCCATACAAAAAGATATAGCGTATATAGCTACGCCTTTTGGGGGCGTGGCAAAGCTGGTAAAACTATATCTTCTACAGTTTTGAAGCTAGAGCATCCAAATTTGGAAAGTAATCTACTTTTGACCTCCCCTTCAGATTGATTAAAAAGTTATATATCCACGCCTAATTTGGGGCGTGGCAAATTGGGAAAGCTTATAAAGTGCTTAACATGAATCCTCCGTTAGAGCCAGAGGATTGAAGCGTCAAACATATATTTTTATCAACGACCCCCAGAAGAAAAGATATAGCATATATATCTACGCCCATTAGGGGAGTGGCATATTGTAAAAAACTGTATCTTCTACAATTTTATACCTAGTGTCCCAAAAATTGACATAAACGTAAGCTTGACCGTTTTGATAAAATTATGAAAAATGAAATTAAAAATGGGCGTGGCAAATCAAAACAAACTATATCTATATCATTTACAATTGCAAGGATATCACCAAACTTCGGCATGGCCGAAGTTAGTCCATCCCTCTAGTTTTTTTTTTAAGTTTGTCATTTACCAATTACTTTTATGTTATCCGCTTCAATTATTTTATAGACTACATAAATGTTCCATTGGTTAGTGAAATAATTTGACAAATCTTTTAAGCGAGTCTTATGTTTGTAGGACACTGTAAAGCACTTTTAGCGTACAAGTAGCGTAAATAAAAGTTTCAAAAAGTACTGGAGCTTCTCTTCTGTTCAATTCCGTCTCTTGCTTATCGATTTGCTTCACGCACAGCTGAGAGAAAAAAAAACTCATTTCGCTTGGGAAAGTTAATAAATTACACTTCAATTGTGCTCTCCACGTCATGTTGTGTATAAAATATGCTCTGGCAGTTGCTTGTGCTTAAATCTGGGCAACTGCCACGCCCACATAGCTATTGAGTGCCTGCTGGCTGGCTGCCTCTCTCTCCCTCTAGGCTTCGCCTGTCAAATCAAATAATTGAACTTTCATTCCATTGTGAAAAATGAAACACATCCGCGTTCCACAGGCAAATGCCGCACATTAAATGCGATTAAAAAAAGCGACTTTTGTGTTAGTGAATGCTGATCGACTTGTATATTCCCTGGTGAATTAAGAGATCCCTTACATGTATAATTAATTACTTTTATTTTGTGTAGTTTTTTTTTTAAAATCTTCTATGAATAATATTGGGTTGGTAGGAAAATGAATGCAAAGATAGCTAAATATTTTTGAAGTTCCAGTTGAAAGTTAATTTTACTCGAAATATTAATAGCAATGAATGCTTAGATATTAATTTTTTACTGATCTTCAGCAACTAGCCCCAAACATATACTTTATTTTATTTTTTGGTATCTCTTATATTTTTTTTTTTGAAGGGTATCAAATGTCTGTCGATCTGAAATTGATGCCAAAGTGAAAACACACATTTCTTCTTAATCCATTCTGATGCTCGCCCACCCGCTGATGGATTACTCTCGTTCAGATGTCGAATCTTGTTAGTGCAGTTGCCAGCACCGACTCCACGGCCGCAAAGCGTGGCTCAATTGTGGGCTGGCAACGCGATGACTTTGCCTCGAGGCTTATCAAGCAATGGCAACAGCTGCTGCTGCTGCTGCTGACGATGCCGATGCCGTTTGCCGGCTAACAAGCCAAAGGACCACGAGTTTTGGTGATTTTTCACGCTCTGAATACAGTTATGTATGATTCGGTATAAGTGTTGCACAGGGCTACAAATTTGCAGACTATATTATTAAAGATTTAAACTGCAGGTGACGATTTTGAATGAGTTTTAGTTACATAATCTTCAGTCTTTATATAAAATATATATATATTTATATTATGGTAAACAATATGAAGTTTTCTGATAATTATTTTTATTATTTTGAAAAATATAGAAAGGTTTAATATTAATTCCTCTACCATATAAGTTACTTTTTTAAATCTGTCACAAATATTATTCAATTAAGTATAAATTTCACAGTATTACCACTAGTGTAGTAGTGACCAGCGTACAGGTATGAAGTCTTGTAGCATAGTGTAACATACACATTTGTTACAATAGAAACAATCTCTACTTATGTTGGGATTCTAATTGCCAGGACTAGTGCTGTCCATGAGGAGCTCACATTGGGCTCTAGGCAACATTTAGAACCTACTTTTTGTTGTTTGGTGTTATGTATCAGCCCGCATTACCGGAAGCTTGTGTAAATTCTAAAGTGAAACTGCTAGCCACCTGCTCTGACGAAATGCTAAATTTTGTGCTAGTTTATTTCTGCTGCTTGGCCGATAATTAGACGCAGCGTGCCCCTTCCCTCAACTAGCTAATTCCCCGGGGTAACAGCCAGGGTGAGACAGCAGCTAGATAGGCCAACAATTTTGTTTTTTTTTTGTTTGCTTAAATCACCTACCTTTTTACTTTTACCAGCTGCTTTGTTGCTTTCACCGAATTTTTTTCGTTTTATTAGTGTTACGAGTCGTTTTATTTGCATTTTCTGCTCGTTTTTATGTCGCAATTTTTGCTTTTGCTTAATTTTCGCAATGCCATTGACGGGGATTACACAGGCAAGCGCTCTCAAAGGACTCAGACTCCGACGGTTATTGTTACAGTTGTTGTTTGCCATTTTATATATCAACAGCATTTTTCGGAGTTCGTATAGTGATTTAAAAAAGAACAAGAACAACGAAAACAGGTTGAAAAAATATGATATGCAGTAAACCAAATATGAGAGGCATTTGTTTTTATTTAATATCATATATATGTAAACATATATGTATATATATATATATATATATATAATATATACAGTTAAAATTTTACCCAATACAGTGAAGTTTTGTCAGTGTGCATTTTTTTGGCATATCATATAGGAAGTGTATATAAATGTCGGTACATTTCGCATGTTTAATGAATTGTTATGTATTTTGCGGTGCAACGCTTGAATAATTTTAAATAATAATAAAATACAATTTTTTGCGTTCTCTGGTGTGCCTTTATTAAAAATTTCTTTTTCTTGAATTGTTTATATTTGTTTCGCAACGCTCAATTGTATGCAATGGGAACAGCCAAACCATCGTCAATATTTTCGCATGTACAATACATATGTATATACATATACTTGTGGAATCTCTGAAGTTGATAAGTATATTATACGCTCCAGTTGATGAACTTAATAGAGTATGTTGAGTCATATAAGTCATTTATAGAACTTACATTTTTTTAAAACACAATTAATTTTTAGTTAGTTAGCTTCTCAGTAAGGCACTCAGTCAAGGTCAGTCAGCTTCTCAGTCAGTCAGTAAGTAATTCAGTCACTCAATCAAAAATTCTCTCAGGTTTTCAGTTGTCGGTTAGTTTGCTAATAGTCACTCAATCAGTCAATCACTCAGTTTATCAGTAACCTGTCAACCTAATCAAACAGCCAGTCAGTACGTTAGTTACTCAATAATTCGGTCAGTTAGTTAGACGCACAGTCAGTCAATCAGATATTCAGGTTCTCAGTAAGCCACTCAGTCTGTCTAACAGTTAATCAGCTAGCCACTCAGTTACCATATCAGTCCGTCACCTTATCATTTAATCAGTCAATCAGAATGTCTCCGAGCTATCCAGGAATGCATACAGTTAGTCTGATTGTAGTTAATCAATTGAAAATTCACTTGTCAATCAGTAATCTGTTAGTCTAATCATACGACTAGTCAGTACGTCAGTCAGTCTGTCTGTCAGTCAGAAGATCACTTAATCAGTAAGTTTCAGTAAGGCTCAGGTCATTCACTCAGACAATCAAACAGTGTCTAAGCTACCCAGTCATTCAACAATTATTAGACAATATGTCAGTAAGTAATTTAATTTCAGTGGGGGCATGGCTCATATGCATGAAATAAATTTCTAAAAATTTCCCTTAGCTCGGCATGAGTCGTAATATTTTTAATATATTTTTTGCACTTAAAACACATATATATATATATATATATATATATATCTTTTGAAAGCAGCGAACACATAATGTTTTCATTTTTAAATTGGTATGGCCTGTCGGGGCAGGATAATGCGGCTATTAAACTTATTTCCAGCAAATGCGCGCCCACAGCAAATGGTCAAAAATAAAAGAAGAAGAAGAATATCCACATAAAAAGCGACTTTCCGCAAAAATTGCCAGCGAAATGGCAGCACCTGCACTGCGTCAACTGAGCCCATAATTTGGTGTCCGTGTGTGTGTGTGGGTGTGCGTGTTGGGTTCTATGATGCGGTCAGCGTTTAAGCAGCATGACCATGCCCCCAACCACATCAACACACATACGCACACACATGCAAAATAATTGTGGAGTTTAATAGCGAGCACTCGCAAAAGCGCCGCATTTTCATGACGTCCAATCCGCTGAGCTGTCATAAAAACGCTTTGTTATGAGTTCGTGTGTGTGTGTCTGTGTGCATGTGTGTGTTCAGACAATAAAGCGGTTTATGTTCTAATTCTATTAGCTCGAAAACCGTGTAGCAATTACGGCAGACAACAGCAACAGCAGTAACAGCAAGTGACAGTTACAAACACTCACGCATCCATGTGGATTTAATTCACGTGACAGAGCGACAGAGCACACATACTCACTCATACTGCAGATGAATAGCCTTCTTCTTACTTATAAGCTCGGTCAATACGGCTCAAGATTTTATGGCCAAGTCCAGCGTTATTAAGTCCAATAAAATTTGTGCGGACCCACACGTAAATTGATAGAAAGTGAACAGCAAATGAGAAATTTAGCTTAGCTTGACTCAAATTTGATTCGTGGAACGGGCTTCTCTTTAATTTATCTTGATATGTACTCAGATAAAGTTTATTGTTGAAGAATATCATCTCTAAAGCTTGAAGCCTGAAGTCTTATTTTATTTTAACTAAACGTTTATTACGAATAATTGACATATTTTTTCTATTCTTGGTGATGCCTACCTGGGCTAAGTAATTTCCAATTCTCTTCACAAAATATGCTTTCAATATTGTAAATTTGTTATTTTTGTTGAAAATTCTTTTCATATATATTATGGATTTTGCCTGAAATTTAATTTCTTTATTAAAATCGTAATAGAGATTGAATATTTTTTATTATTATATAATTTTAAAAAATATTTTTTGCTTGCTTTTAGCGTACATCAAGTCATGTGTTTTTTTAGCTTTTATTATATTTGCTTTTGTTTTGTTGTTGCCATTCCATTAACCCAGTTAGGTGCACACTATTTTCACATATGCTTTTATATTTTCTTTGGCATGAATTTTCCTTTATTTTTTTGCTGTGGCATACTCAAGTGCTTGCTAACAAAGTTAGCACAAGATTACTAATACGCACCATTGTACGTGACTTTTTGCTGTCAGCTAAATCAAGTTTCATAATGTGCTAAATGGCAGGGGATGAGGTCAAGAGAGAGAGAGGGAGAGAGAGAGATATGACGTAGCGAGGGAGACAAACAAAGCGAGAGAGAGTGTATTGAGGAGCTTCTTGCTGCTGCTGCTTAGTTGGGCATAAAATACCTGCAGCAAGTTTTACTAATTGTGCGGCATACGTTTATAACAGATATTGCCACAGAATGAACGGAGTCCGCAGGCAGGACTCGGAGCATCGACTAAGCACTCAGTGTTTCCCATCGTCGCAAGTTTGCAGCATAATTAAGGTTTTCGACACGCCCCCAAGCTAGACGCCTAATGGCATTTGCATGTGTGGCACGCATCACAACAACAACAACAGCAACAGCCACTGGTCTGCCAAAGGACATTACCTGACCACCAGCCGAGTGCACAATGTTGGGCAGGTGGAGCAGGAGTGCAGCTTCCACTTAGTCATTTAATCAACTAACCAAAGCTGTTGTTGCTGCGCATTTCAATCAGCAGCCAAAATTATAATATCTGTCACAGCTGCCACATATTTTCTGTATAAACGTAAATAAGCATATAAATATTTAAATATCTGCCCAATTTACATAGGCTTTGCAGTTGCTTATAATATATGCGTGACAAGGTTCTGACACATACATAAATAAATACATGGCGAGAAATTCGCATGCGTAGAAATCTTTATTTTGGCAGGAGCTTATCCTGGTCGACACATTTTTTGTTTTTAGTCAATTCTTAAATTTTTGTTTAAAGCTATGCTAGCAGCAGTTACTATTATTATATATACAAACAAATAAATTGGAATATTAAATAGAATATACTTATGCAGCGTTGAACCAATGTTACCATGGAAGGTTGATGGTTTTAGTGTAGGCTTTATCAGAATTTGTTAAGTTTTTAATAAAACAATGTGTTCTAAATACACTGATAGCTGCCTCTGATAGATTTTTAGCTTTAGAGCTTATACTATTGACAAGTGAATATCAATAGGACTTGAAGCATTTGTATAGCAAGAATCGCTTCTAGTTGAACCGCATGCATGATAAACAAAGATAGTCATGAAAAATATTGTTGTTTGTTATCCCATTAATATTGACAACTAATTCAGTTGACAAGTAGATTGAAAGTGTTTAAGTTCTGCTAATAAAGCTATATCTGGAATATAAAGAACATTAAAGGATATCGAATTGCAGCACTTAAGTATTATAGGCTTTTTTTTTTGTCAAATTGCCAATTCCTAACTCAACTTTACAGCTTACTCGTTTCACTTTCTTATGCAGTTTACTAAACTGTTCCGCTCAGAAATCCATCTTCAACTGATTTTTTGCTTGCATAATTCAAATAACTTTTTTCTCAACTGTTGCCTTGTTATACATCAGCTATGATAATTCTTTAATATTCCATATATGTAGTCTTTCCTATCCTCAACTTGAGCAGCAGTAAAAGTTTTTAAGCTGCTTTTCGATCTTTTTCTGACATATTGACGGCAGTCAAATTCAGTCGGCAAAAGTTTTTTTAATACCCAGTTAGTTAAATAGATCAAATGGCATAAAATGTTTGCTCAACTATTGGCAGTTAATAAGCTGCCTAGCTTAGCATAAAATGTGGCTGATTAATTGTTATCCAAATGCAACCAAAATATATAATCGCACCTGAGTACATCAAATTGCGATAACCAAGTATATCACAGGCCAAGCACATTTACATGCAACTTAAATATTCAATTATCTGAAGCAACATATACATGCATGCAAATGTGTATGTGTGTGTGCATGTGTTCATAAATACTTAAGGATACATGGATATGAATTATTACAATGGCTATATGTAGGGACTTGGAGTCAGCTGAGGCTTGTTGGTTAGTGTCGAAAAAGCTGCAGTCTAATGGAAATGAATCTTTACAAAGGTAACATGGTCAGGAGCTGCATAAGCAATGCCCAACAGCTATGTGTGTGTGTCGGAACAAAGGTGCCCTTTTGGGCGTGGTCGGGCGAACCACAGGCGGGCGGCCTCATTAGCCGCAACTGAAATAGCAGGCAAGACAACCGCAGTGTATTATAAATTTAGCTGCTTCAGCACACACACGCACACACATAGAAAGGAGTGTATAGGTATGTGTGTACACAAGCCGTTGACTCGCTCATTCAATTATTCAATAATAATAAATGATATAACGTATCTATATAATGGAATAACTAAGTGTCTGTGCGGTCCCAAGTGCAAAAAGCTTTCTTTCTCTTCAGCTACTAACTAAAACAAATATTTAGTCAGCTCTATAAACATGCGAAATACACAAGTGTACACATATATATACATGCATATTAGCATGTGAATAATTTTTGTGTGTGTGTGTGAAAAGCATTTATGATGAGGCAACTCTATAACAATATTTAAACACGCTTTTATTAAAATAATTTCAATTTAATTTTTGAAAAAATTTTGTTGGTATAAATTAATATAATTAAATTAAATTATTTGACTTTTTAATTTAAATTTTAAATGTCATGTATGTTAAAAAATGAATATATTAGTTTTTCTTTTTGTTTAAAGTCAATATATAACTGAATTATAGTGAATCTTTTTTTTCATTTATTTATTTTTATTAAATTATAATTTTGCTTAGTTTTCTAGCAAGACAAAGTAATCTAATTTTTATTGAATTATTTCTTATGCCATTTAGTTTTCATTTGAATTTTCAAGGAATTCTTTAAGATTTCTCGGAACAATGCCAATGGTAAGTTAGGTACTTGAGTAATTTTTAACAGCATTAGCCTTCGGCTTGTTATGAATACTTGGAATAAGTAATGAATATTCCAAGAAATTTTCCAAATTCCTGGTGCAGTGGGCATGCCAAGAGATCTAGAGTATAAGTAAGTGTGTACACTCTTAGTAGGCGGAAAGTGCGTAGCATTTCCAGAGCCAAACAAAAGGCGTAGCAAACCGCAGCAAGCTGGCATCTGGCAGCATTAGCATCAGCATCAGCATCAGAAGCAGAAGCAGAAGCAACAGCAGTATTTGTGGTTTTGAAATTTTGCATTATCAAATGTGAGTATCCTTGGCAAAGTCCTTTTGTGAATTTGCTTTAAAATGGTTAGTGGAGCGGGCACGAAATGCCAAGCATGCATGAAATGTGGCTGCATTGGGATGCATTTGATGTTGACCGACTAATTTGCATTTGGCAACTGCAACTGCTGGCAGATTCAACCGACACAGTTATAATCTCCTTCTCTCCTCTCTGTCTGTTTCTCTTTGTAAATTAATTAAATGCATTTTCTGAAATGAAATGTTCCTTTAAAATACCTGACGCTATTTATCGAACATACCTGCAAGTAGAAGAAATAATTAATTATAATTGAGTTTAATTTGCATAATAACTTTACATAAAATCTCGCACTGAATGGCATGCCTAGCCTCAAATCTGTAGCCAAGTATGGTTAAGTATGACAAACTTTTGTACATTTTGCACCACTAATAGCGCGGTCAACGAGTCGTATAATTAATGTGCTGCCAGCCAGACACAAAGGCAAAAACTGAAACCCAAGTCAAAATGGCGCTTGTCACTTGTTTTAACTGCAAAGTTAGCGCGTTATGCTCTCCCTCTCCCTCTTTTTCTCTCTTTCCCACTCTCTTTTGCCCAATAGTTGCAGTTTTGTGGGCGTGCCAGTAAGTCCATCTCTCTCGGTCGCACTCTGTTAGCTGAGTCATTACCCGAATGGAAGACCGAAAAAGCGCCGCCAGAATTCATCGCAGCACATAAAACGCACCACAGCAGAACTCCTCGAGCGTGTGTGTGTGAGTGTGTGTGTGGCAGTCTGTGTCTTAAATTGGCTAATAAACCTGACAGCTGCTGCTACTGGGCCGCTTAGCAGGCGGGCGGCCAGTTGTGGGCGTGATATGTTGAAATGCCTGCGGCTTCATTAAGCGCGCATAGCATAAACACATGAAATGCTCCCGCACTCAGAGTCAGGCCCATCGTTTAGATAGGGCTGTTAAGTCTTTACAGCTTTTGGAGCCGGTTATAATGTGGAAATTATGAAAAACAGACATTCGCCAAAGAAGTAATTAAGTTAACTGAAAAAAAAAAACATTTGAAAGAGGAAGCTTGGTAAAAACTAGAGGGATGAGCTAACTTCGTCCATGTCCAAGTTTTGTAACCTTGCAATTTTCAAGGATATATATATATATAGTTTTCTGTGATTTGGCACGACCCAAACTGATGTACATATTAAACTTTTAGAAGAGGTCAATATTAACATATTTTTTAATTTTGTACAATTGCAGAAGATATAGTTTTTGATTACCGATATCGCCCCAAGAAGAGTATTTATTTCATATTTGGTAAATCTATAGAGGAGGGCAACAGTAACCTTATATTAAATAAAATATATTCACCCTGCTTCTCATTTCTGATCCCCTGATACTTCAAAATATGTTTACCCAAAAATTTGTATCCAATATATTTTTTTACGAACCCTTTTTTAGACATCCATTTTTAGCTCGGCTATATTCTTGCACAGGACGAAAGGACAAAATTCTGGAACTTTCTGAATTTTTATGTATTTAACTACATAAAAGACAAAAATTATAGATTAAATATATTATGACAATTTGATAATTGTTTTAAAAACTTTTTTCTGAAAGGCTATACTATAATTTTTTTCATTTTTAAGATTGCAAAAGATAACATTAAAATATTCTCAAAAAAAAACGTATATATACATATATAATAACTCCAGGAATATATATATTCATATTTATTTTGTTCAAAAAGGGATTCAATAAGATATTCTTTTTGGTTTATAAACAAGTTTCCACCAATCTCTCTTAGATCCAGAGATTTTAAGCATTTACTCATTTGCTTTGCTGAAAGTGCAATAATTTGTGCTCTTTGTGCATTTTTATAACAATTTTGCTATTACTCGTTATTTTTGGTGTTCAGTCAAGCTATGCGGAATGCTGCTTCTAATGAAAAATGTTTGATTTTAACAAAACTTTGCTGCGCTGCGAACAAAATCAATGAAGCTTTATTAAAAATAATTGCAGCTGCTTTGCAATCAAATTATGGAGAGAATAATGAAGAGCAAATGTATTTAATAAAATGCACATTATATATCAATTTTATTGCCCTCAATATTAAATGATATGAAAGATATTTATGAGCCGAGGCACGTTCTTAATTAAACTGTGCGTCGTGCATTTCATTTGCTGCCCAAAAATGAGTTGAATTAATAAAATTAGTGAAAACTAAGCGCATAAAAGTAAATTCGCAGCGCTGATTAAGGCATTGAGTCCTTAAGCTAATACACACGCACACACACACACGAAGGACATAACTTTGTTGCGGTTTAGTGCTGTTGAGAGATGGCGAATGGGTTGTATCATAAAATGTGACCCACTGTTGTTTGGGCCCTGTTTACTTTGTTTTATTTGAGTTTTTTCGGAAGGGAGAAGGGAGTAGGGAATCGTGCTAAGGGGCTTATTGCGAAAGTTTCCGGTTCTGCAGCAAGTAGTGCGTAAAATTTCATTGCGATATGCACAAGTTGTGCAATAAATTTCCAAAATTATTGTTCACATTGAAGCGCAAGTATTTTATGTCGATATCGATGGCCGAGTGTGCGTATGTGAGAGTGTGTGTGTGTGTATTTGGCCATGGCCTGCTTTGCTGCACGCATGGCGCAATTTTAGGCGCGTTGCCCAATATACCATATACATATCCTTTTGTATATCCTTTGTTGTTAGTTATTGTTGTTTTTATGACTTTATGCTGGTTGAGACTAAGCTCGTATTGAGTTATATTTGTGTTGGCAGCAGCTTTGACAGCTGCGCTTCAATGTTTTATTAAGGGTAGCCAGGCTGCAGCTCAACACATAAACGGAAACTAGAAAGTATATATTTGTATATATATTCTTTTTATTATTTCATAGATTTATGGCTGTTGGCAAAGTATTAAAGGAGAAGGAGGGTTAATAATGAGCTTTATAAAATGAATTTTTATGGATGAATGTCTACGGAAATGTTGATAAAACTAATGTAACAAAATGCAAATTCAAATTTTATTAAACATAGTTAGCTAGAGGGAAATTCACAACTCATTAGAAGAGAAGAGAATTTTAATTAAAATTCAATTCAAATAATGAAATGAAATTCTCTTGAAACAATCGAATAATGTCAATATACTGCTTGCTTTAATTATCTTTAATATTTAAATCAGGGAAATTCATATGAAGTTTGATAGCTGCTAGCAGCAACAGTTCGCAGTCGAAACTAATTAGTTTCGCTTAACTCATTAACTGTGCACAAAACTTGACACAACGCTTCAGCAACTTTTGCCTACGACTGTAGTAGCTAGCATTCAACAGACTACCGCACACACACATACGCACAACATTTGCTAATTTGCAATTAATTAGACATCATTTGCATTACCACTTGACAGCCATAGACTTGGTTGCAGTCAGCCCAACGCGCAGCTGACAAGTTGGCAGCCAACTTTGACATAACGGAATTGCAACTTCCACGCGCCACTCTCATAACATAAGTGTGCGCATGTGCGTATGTGTGTATGTGTTTGTTTGTCTGTGGTGTGTCAAACACAAGGTGCGGGTCAGCTAGTTGCCGTTGCAGCCCGCAGCAGCTGCAACAGCTGCTTCAAACGCATCATTGCGTTTCTTAATTGATGTTAATTGTTTGTGTTAGGGAGTGAGGCAGGTGTACAGGAGGAAGACGTGTGAGTATGTGTTTGCCTTTTGCGTGTGTGTCTTACGCTGATTGTTCAGATTTACGACTGACCAAAATTAAATAAACCAAATTGGCTGTTCGGTAAAGCATCCCTCGAAAGTATGCTACACAAAATGTGACCAATACTGACGGTGACTGAGTGCGTATATGTGTGAGTTTCTGTGTGTGTTGACTGTGTTGTGCACTGTTATCGCATTTACGTTTGGGGCTTTCAGATTTTTTATTTCATTTGCGCTGAAAACATTTTACACGCACAAGGCAAACGCAAAATTATAACCATCGGGTATAACTGACTGCGATTTGCTCTGTTTAATGTGTACAAAAGACGCTCTGCTCAAAATTAATGCTGACTGGATCGAATACATATTCCTAGGGAGAGAAAAATCTTGGCCTATCGATATTTGATTTAAAAGTGTTTCAAAAGCAGCTTCTTTTAAGTTTTATTACTCAAACTGAACTTATAATCCTGCAGATATTGTGGCTTGAACAGTGTGAACCTCTGCGTTCTTAAAGTCTCAGTGTGATTTTGAGTCACTCTGACAAGGAGTCAATTTGAGAACTGTAATCTGTCGGTTGGGAAATTTTAACTTAAGAACCTATAGCTGGTATTTCGACGAAACCTATGTTGAGATTGTGTTTTCTATATAATGTTTAATAATATGAATAATGTACGCTTGGAGAACGTATTTTTGTTTGTTTTTAGAAGAAATTTGATTAGTTAGGTATTAAAATATAAAGATTCCAATATGATGTGGGTCGATATGAACCGAAAATATTTTAAGTCCCACTCTAGACTTTGTGTAAACATAACAATAAAAAGTTCCTTGTTGTATATAGGTATCAAACGTAATGACACATTGCATTGAATCAATATATGCTTTATTTTCTTTGGGAACAGAGTACACCAAGTACACAGCCTGAGACACACTCACACATATACACAATGAACGCACATGTGGCAACAAATTTTTGCGCATTTGTATTTCATTTTATTTAATTTTCTGTTATTTGAGTAAAACCCTTTGGTATGAGCTGCCAAATCCAGAGCAATTGTTATTTTTATGTTTGTGTGTGTGTATTTTTTTTTCTTTTTCGCTCATGTATTATTTTTGTGTGGGTGTGTATGCGTGAGTGTGTGTGTGTTCTGTATTCAAATAAGTAACGGCGAACACACGTCGAGCAGCAAATTTATGTTGTTTCAATAACAATTTGAGCTGAATAACAACTGAAACAGCAACAAAAGCAACAACAACAACATCAACAACGGCAATTGCACACAGATACAAGCATAATAAAACGGCATGTTGAGTATATTAAATTGCCATTTATTTGATTTTTGTTGTTCGCTCTTTTCTCGCTTTTTGTTTTTGATTTTTTTGTAGCATATTTTTGGGCGCATTTAAATAATGTTTGCCCCGATTTTTATGGCTGCCTTTGGCTGTGTCTCGCTTATGTATGTGTAAGTGTATCTGTGTGTGAATTGGGTTTATTTTTGGGTTAAAGTGTCGCCGGGATTTCTAATTGTGTGGCCTGGCAATGCTGTGCGAGGTATTTTGGAAGCGTGCCAAGGACGGGCAAAAGCTCTTAGCATACTTATCGGCGCAACGAATGTCGAAAATAGGCTAGAAAAGCCCTGAAGCGTTGAGCATCAGGAAAAAAGGAAGAAAAAAAATAATAAATAAGTAAATGGCGTAAAGATTATGTAAAAGATATGCTCAGGATGTTGTCTATATAGTAAGCAGGATTTCCTTGCAAACAAATACTTTTTTGTTGGTATATTTGCTTTTGATAAGCTAAACTAAGGGGGTGTTACTTAAGCTACTTTGTAATATTTTTATATCTAAACATAATATATTAAAAAATTATGCGCACTGTTTGATAGATCTTTTCATTATTTTTTCTTCAACTTAAATCACACGCTTTTTATAGGCGCTAAAGTCTCTTAGTTACCTTCAATCTCTTGTCTGGCCATTAAAAATTAAATTTTAACACAGCCGAAACTCAAAAGCAAGAAATACTCAGAACATGACTTTTTAATGCGCAGGCGAAAAATAATTTGTGCGCGTGTTGCTGCCACCTTTTGGGCTTAAGCGGAATAGAAACGGCATTGACTTTTATGTGCGCCATAAAAAGGATTTTAATGCGTTTTATGCGTATCGCCAAAGTCAACAAGGAAGCCGACGGCTTGACCGCAGGCCTCTATACCCAAATCGACCGAAACATAAATCCACGCAAAAGCCAAAAGAGGAGCTTGGTCAAAACGGAAAAATGCGTGTGTGGCCACAAAATGTGTTCAGGATGTGCGTGGGCTAAGTGAAAGGCAGCTGACTGTGGACAACTTTCCATCTCTCCATTGCATGTCAATATCTAGCTGTCAAGGGCACAGTCAAATGAGCTGGCATTAATCCTGGTCACTAACAAGCCGACGCTTCCGACTCAACATAGCTACGTGCGTGTCTTTTCGGTCTGTGGTTATCCATGGACAATTTTTGGAGCCGGGCTGCTGTTTACCTTTATAGCCAGCGCAAATCCTGCACACCAATCAATTTGTTTTTATTGAAATTTTCTGTTCGCAAACACACCCTCGCACCGACATATTGTCAATTTGAATAGGGGACATTCGTTTCAAGTACAGACCTGACATGCCGCACAGCAGGTGCTACATGGCGTATGAGTGACGCATGGCTCAACATTTGTTATGGCTTACGATCTATGGCTCTATGTCTCAACTGCTTTTTTCTTTTATTACCTGTTTCCTGTTGTTGGCCCAAAGCAATTGCCATGTCTGACGGCCTGTCAAAATTTATGCTGTAAAATGTTCTGGCTCGTGCAAAACTAACAACAAGTATGCGGCCCGTGTGCCACGCTCTGTACGTGGTCTGTGTGTGTGTTGTGTTTGGCTCTCGCTCATTGTTTGCTTTGCTCGCTCTGCTCGCTTCCATTCTTTTTTTAGCTGATTTCTATCGCACTTTGGGTTCCTTTTCAAAGTTTCTGGCATTTTACATGTGCTAACCAAAGAACGCCTGCTGTGTAGCTGCGGTCGGCTCTATTCTGTTCAGTTCGGCTCTGCTGTTGGCCTGCTGTTTATAACACCCATAAGCCCACACACCTACACAAACACAGGCACATTTTCGCTGTCGCTTGTTATCAGCAGATGCCTGCACGCACTGACCGCAAACACATCCTGAATTAATGAAGCCCGGACTAAGGCAGGGGCTCGAGCTCCTCTATTAATTCACATTCATTTCCTAAGGGACTTTTGGGATATATTTATATTTTAAGTTTATTATGCGAATACTTTGAATAGTGTTTATCTGTTTTTACTTGAAGGTCTTTTTATTGAAGCTGAATAATAACCATTTGATATATTTTTTTTAATTTTAAAGATTTTAGAGACAAGTCGTTTTATGATTTGAGCCCAGTTAAAGGCTCAACATTTATTATCCAAATATTCTCAAAATTTTTAGCTATACATTTTTCATATATAAAAAAATTTTCATTTTACTTGATGTTATAACTATCAGATGTATATGTGTAGATGGGGAAAAAATTGTAAGCCTTATCCATTTATTATTTCATGATTTTATTTTATTTTTTATAATTTTTAATTTATTTTTCAATTTCTCCAAAATATTCTTATGCAAATACTTTGAATTTTTTTTGAATACATACAGAATAGGCACAATAAATTTTAATTTTTATACCCTGAACCCATTGAAAATGGGAAATCAGGGTATAATGGTTTTGCAAAAAGTATGTAACAGGCAGAAGGAGGCGTGGCAGACCCCACAAAGTATATATATTCTTGATCAGGGTGACGAGCTGAGTCGATTTAGCCCTGTCCGTCTGTCTGTCCGTCCGTCCGTCCGTCCGTCCGTCCGTCCGTCCGTCCGTCCGTCCGTCCGTCTGTCCGTATGTATGAACGCGTCGATCTCAGAACATATAAGAGCTAGAGAGTTCAAATTTTGCATGATGGTCTGTGTATACAGCGCGCATATCGAGTTTGTTTTAGATATTCGATAAATTTTTCCGTTTCAATGATATCGATTTAAAACGTTATCAAGATTCAGTTTTTTGACCATATCTTTTACATATTTTTAGCTACTGCTACCAAATTTTGTTTTTAGCTTTTTGTAATTAAAATACATTTTCTATTTTTTCATATTTTGGATACCAGCTCCACATTTCCCAAAAAAAAATTATTTAAAAAAAAAATTATCAAATCCACAATTTAATTTTTTTAAATTTTTAAGTGAAAACCGTATTTTCAATAAATTAATAGCACTCAATGCAGAAAATTGCATTTAAATCCGTTAAGTAATACAGAAGTTATTAAAGGAAACATTGTAAAAGCACGCGGCAGCAGCCTGTACGTGTGCACACATTCATTCAAATCAACTACGCAGCAATCGACGCGCGTGCTTCTGTTGTGTGCATGTGTATATGCGTGCCTGTGTGCATGTGTGTATGTGTGTATGTAAAAGATATGCTCAGGATGTTGTCTATATAGTAAGCAGGATTTCCTTGCAAACAAATACTTTTTTGTTGGTATATTTGCTTTTGATAAGCTAAACTAAGGGGGTGTTACTTAAGCTACTTTGTAATATTTTTATATCTAAACATAATATATTAAAAAATTATGCGCACTGTTTGATAGATCTTTTCATTATTTTTTCTTCAACTTAAATCACACGCTTTTTATAGGCGCTAAAGTCTCTTAGTTACCTTCAATCTCTTGTCTGGCCATTAAAAATTAAATTTTAACACAGCCGAAACTCAAAAGCAAGAAATACTCAGAACATGACTTTTTAATGCGCAGGCGAAAAATAATTTGTGCGCGTGTTGCTGCCACCTTTTGGGCTTAAGCGGAATAGAAACGGCATTGACTTTTATGTGCGCCATAAAAAGGATTTTAATGCGTTTTATGCGTATCGCCAAAGTCAACAAGGAAGCCGACGGCTTGACCGCAGGCCTCTATACCCAAATCGACCGAAACATAAATCCACGCAAAAGCCAAAAGAGGAGCTTGGTCATATCTTTTACATATTTTTAGCTACTGCTACCAAATTTTGTTTTTAGCTTTTTGTAATTAAAATACATTTTCTATTTTTTCATATTTTGGATACCAGCTCCACATTTCCCAAAAAAAAATTATTTAAAAAAAAAATTATCAAATCCACAATTTAATTTTTTTAAATTTTTAAGTGAAAACCGTATTTTCAATAAATTAATAGCACTCAATGCAGAAAATTGCATTTAAATACGTTAAGTAATACAGAAGTTATTAAAGGAAACATTGTAAAAGCACGCGGCAGCAGCCTGTACGTGTGCACACATTCATTCAAATCAACTACGCAGCAATCGACGCGCGTGCTTCTGTTGTGTGCATGTGTATATGCGTGCCTGTGTGCATGTGTGTATGTGTGCATGTGTGTATGTGTGCATGCATATATGCGCGCAGAGGGTAATATATATAGATAAAAGATGTAAGCTAGGTTGTTTAAAACATCAGCTCGGACTTGGTTCAGGGGATCTCGTAGTCGGGCTGTGACTCGACTAGAGCTTTCTTACTTGTTTGTATAGTTATTGTCATAAGTCCTTTTTTATTTAAATTTTTTTTTTTAATAAAATACAGCTATATTTTAGTTTTGTTAAATAGTCTCAGCGTTAATTATCTTCAGCTTCTTATTAAATTTATAATTTTCATTCTTGACCCAGACCTGCAGAGGCTCTACACACACTTTGAGTAGAAGCAAATGCCAAAACTCTTGCTCCTATTCAATTTACCACTTACATAATTACTATGTGGCATAAACACGCCCCTTTGGGGCACGCCCGCGTTTATCAAATTGCCACCCGCCGCTCTCAAAGATACAAAAAGCAAAAAGTTGTGTTGGCCTTAAATATTGTTGTTAAGGGTCGCATTTATATAAACGATTATACACATATATATATATGTATTTATTTTTTCGGTGGTCTCGCTTGCAATTATTATAAAATGGCGCAGAAGAAGGACACGCAGCTGGCAAGGACTCGTGACGCCATTCGCGCTCCTTGGAGACTCATTTTCAAGTGCTGGGCCGCTCAGAACAATTTCTCAAGTGGGTCAGCACGAGCCCACAGAGTGGAAGCAGTAGTAGTAGCAAAGGTTCAAGGATTCTATTGTTGCACAAAATGTAATTGAATGCAATGAAATTACGGCTAAGGCGCAACGTACCAACAACAGAACCAAAAGCACGACGACAACGTTTCTATGCCGCATTTAATTGCGTTTATTGTTTGCATAGATGTGTGTGCAAGTCGCTTTCTTTGCCCGTGTGTATGTGTGAGTATGTATGGTGTGCTTGGAGAAATTGCAATTCTTGTTTGCCTGCAAAGATATTCTAAGTGAACTTTAGATTGCCTAGTCAAAGCTCATAAATATATATATTTATGCCATTTTTTTGCACGTTTTCTTATTTTTAAATCATTGTTCGAATGTAACAAACATTTCTTAAGTTAAATTAAGTTCAGCATTAAATGATATAAGCTAAATAATGTATCAAGCATTAAAAGTTCTTTAAATAGAACTAGCATTCTCTGATATCTCAATCCTTAGCTGAATAAATATTGGAATTTTCTACTCAACTTGTATTACAACAATAAACAATAAACTACAATAAACTACTGAGGTTGCTTGCCTTTTGTCGGCTTCTCTATAGGCATTTTCTCCACACTTAATTTCACATTTCTCAGTCAACAAGCTTGTGTTCGGCTTGTTTTTCTATTTCACTAAAATGTTCAACACATTTGCGTATTTTATTTCCTTTTTCACCCACTCAAATGAAAACAACTTTCGGCAAACACGTGCTATACACACACATATAGTGAATGCCTCGGCTTGTTTACAATTTTTACTTGTATTTCCTTATTTTACACATTTTTCCGCCCTGCCAACAACTTAATTTCCCCCGAAAGAACTGGACAAGCAGAACTCAATCAACAGCTCAGACTGACCCACATTTAACGATAAATTTGCCGACATCAAATAGTGCACAGCAGCAGCCTATAAAACAGAAACAGAGACAGAAAGAGATAGAGCGAGAGTGTGTGTGTGTGTGAGCGAGAAGTCTATATATAATTCAAGCTTATCACGACGGTTCCAGACCATTGCGTATTAAAAACATTTTTGTTACGCCAATAAAAGCTCACAACGAAAATTTTGCATAATGTGTGCCATAAAAATAAAAAAGCAAGAGTCCACCAATCGGCAGTGCACGACCAATAGATACCCTCTATGCAGAAAGTGCATTTTAAAAATATACCCCATGAACCATTTTGACACAAAAAATCTAGAGTTATGTATCAAACGGGAAGCCTGGAACTCTTAAGAGTTTTCGAGCTCTGCCAAAGAAATCTTGTTACCAAATCATATCTTTAATTCATATTAAGAAATTAAGAGTAGTTATCTACTATTTTTAAAATAATATAATTTTTACACTTCTGAAGGACAGCTAAGCCTGATCTACCTGATCAAGTATATATAATCGTATTATATGTTGTTTTCTTACGTATATTTTCAAAAAATCTTTATACCCTGTCCACTTAGTTTCAATGAGTTCAGGGCATAAAAGAGAACTTAAAGCAAGATGCCAAGTCTTCCTCCCCATTTTCTGCTTCTTCATGTTGCTCTTGTTGACATTTCCGTTTTGGGTAGGCAAACTAGGCAATGGGGTTACGAACGGCAAAGCCCCTAACTTGTTCGGACTCGCACTCGGACGTATTTTCTTTATAATGTTTTCCCATTTATGTAGCTGCTGTTGCCCAGAGTTGCCGCCGCCTGTGCAGCTCTTGGCTTCGTTTTTTATTGCGCACCATTAAATGAGCATTGGGTCTGCGGAGGGTGAGGCTGCTGTGCCCCACGGCGCGGCCATTTTGTGAGACAAAATGGTAGATGAAACAGCGGCAGCTGCAAAAACTATGCATATTGTTTGTCATTAACAAGGTCGAGCAAAAAAAAAATGTACCAAAAAAAGACACTAAACTCGCTTTGATGAAAGAAAGCTGTTACCCGCTGCCTACCAAGTGGAGGGAGTGACTGGGGTAGTGACAGAATGGACAGAGAGAGAGAGGGGGTCTGCGGGTCGCCAGCTGACATTAATTTTGTTTTCATAGCGCGCGCTTGACAATTCTTGTTCTGCAACCTCTTTCACATGTGTCTATCTCTGTCGCTCCGACCCCCTGCCTCTTTCTTTTTCGCTTTTTCTCTGTGTGTGTCAAATGAAGACATTCAGTTGCACAGTTTTTTGCTGCCTTTCCTATTTACTTGTTGTTTTTTGTTCGGCTTTTGCGACTGTTTCTTTTTGGGCATAGCGTTAGCTTGATTGACATGCCGTCTGCTTTCTGTTGCTCTCGCACTCTCCCATGTCCTTTGCTTTTTACTTCTACTGACCGTGACACACACACACATACCACAAAGAACAACAAGTGCAAAAACAAATTAGCACAGATGCCTCTCTCACACTCTCTCTGTCTCTCTGACTGTTCAATCCTTTGGCTGTTGATGCGTTTTTGACAATGAACATCAGCCTGCTGTCAGCTGGCTGCCTCTTATGAGCAGCTCACTCACAACTCTCACAATAAACAAGGATACATTTAAAGCACGTGTTGAGCTGCTGACGACTTTTTCGTTTTCATTGCAACCTTTAAAGCGCTTTTATTAAAATTTTTCTATTTTGTATTTATATTTGCTTGTCATTTTATAGTTTTCAAATAAAAAAAAAATATTAAATCCACTAAGCTAACTAAAATATTTCTATATTGTACGTACATACTAGAGATGGCCGTCGGGATCGGGATTTTCGGGACCCGAAAACATAGTAAGAGATTGGTAGCATAGTAAGAGATTCTATAGATATGCTGATGAACAGAGGTGGTTGTCAGGATCGAAATTTTCGGGTCCTGCGGGTACCGAACGGGTAACTGTGAAATGCCGCCACTTCAGAGCATATCTCTAGAATTTTTTACCATGATCTCATAACCAAACACGCATCCGATCGTCCCGGATTTTTTTGAAATCTTTCCCAACCCGCCAGATACTGAAAATCGTTTCGGGACAATTTCGGGTCCCGAAAATCCCGATCCCGCCGCCCATCTCTAGTACATACATATATTTTAAATATTAATTTTTATTGATATATTGATATCTTATCAATTTTTATATAAATTTCAAATCTAACTTTTCTTTATTTATATTTCCATGCTTAAATATTATAAATGTATAAGTTATATGAATTATTGTAAAACGCAAAAGATTATTATAAATATATTCTAATTATTTAGCTGGTTTTTAATTTAATTTTTTAAAATACGGATAATGCTTAGAATAAGTTTTAATATGACTTATCTTTTTATTTATTTATAATTGAGGGTATAACATCATTGGAATTCACGCATAATTCGTGTCAAAATCTGATTTAATACACTCTTTGAATAGATGGAAAATCACGCCTTTTGCTCCCTTGGCTACATACGTACATATATAACATTTAATTTATTTAAAGCTCGCATTTTCACACTCTGACGCCGTCGACAATAAAGAGAAAACCCACATAAAAAAAGGAGGAAAAAAATAAGAAAAATCACTGGCGCTGTAAAAAAAGGGCACATCGGAATACGGATATGGTTTGGTTTTGTTTGGTGATCCGTTCTCTGTGTGTGTGTGTGTGTGTGTGTGTATGTTTGTGTATTGTTTGCGTATTTGCATAAAAATTCCGCATACGTCGCTTTGTCGGCTTTAAAATTTGTGGCCCTCGAGTTCGTATTCAAGGTTGAGCTTCTATTTGAGAGTCTGTTCAACAATTTTCTTTGTTTGGCATTCCTTTCAGTTTGTTTTTTTTTTATTTTTTTAGTAATTATGGAAATTCGTATTGCAACAATGCAACAATGCAAGTGAAACCATTCAGACTGAAAATCATTGCCACACATGAGTTCTCTGTCGCATGCGACAGCAGAGTTTTATTTCCTGTGTGCAGTCGCATTGTTTGGCATTACGCAAATGGATATTAATAGTTGGCAACAGTTCTCGTTATATTTTTCCCTGAATGATGATGATGCTGATGATGATGAAATATTCATTCATTGTTGCCGAATGAGTATATTTTCAATTAATCACAGTCGAGGCGAGGCTTGTTTCAAGGTTGTCGCACAGCACTCGAAAATGCAAAGCGCATGAATGAATGAAAACATGATTGAATGCACAAATGAATGCCGCATAAAGGGCCGCCAGCGTAAATAGCTGAAGTACACTTTGGACTTGATTTTAATTGCCACATGCTGTGGCCATATATTTCTTTGCTGTCAACGCCATTGTCTTGTAATAAAGCAGCTCGATCTGGGCAACGTAATATTGACAGGCCAGCATAATAAACATAAATCAAGTCTTTCCATTGTGCTACCCATTTATGCTAGGGCTATTGAGCAGAGTTCCCCTCTCACCATCCGCCATCCTTTGGCTATTTATCTTGAGCAATCGCCTGGCTGCATATCATCAGTCGTCATCGCCTTTATTGTTGTTGTTGTTGCTACTGGCAGCAGAAAGCGAAAGTGCGGCACAGTCTCCTACTTGACTTGGCCCATAAATAAGCCAAATGTGTAGCCAAGAGAAAGCTCTTCCTGTCCGACTTGACGCGCCATTTGGTGGGCGCCATGGGCGTGGCGGCACATCAAGTGTGCTTCCTGATTTTAGTCACAGTCAGTGAGCTTTGCCTTTGGGCCTTGCCCAACTAACAACATTTTAGAAATCATTTATTTGTGCTGCAAGTTGTTGTCATGTAACTTAACTAATATAATATTTCTTTTTAAATAATTTCTAAAATTCTTAGAAAATAATTGTATATACATTTCGCAAGTATTTGTATATAATTTTAACTACTTAAAGCTTTTTAAATTCTTCTTGAAATTTATTTTTATAATAATCAACATAGCTCAACTTAATTAACCAATTTTCGGCTCATGAGACATTGTTGTCGCAGGCAAAAAAAGTTGATCAAGTCGCTCGAAGTTATCTTCTACTCTGGCAGAATTTTGATATTTGTATATTAACTCGTCACAAAGTCACTTAGAGACGCAATGCGACGCTCGAGAGTCGCCTCAAAGGTGCTGAAAACACTTGAAAACATTTCTAAAATTAAAATTCTCAAGCAGGCATCCGGAACGTAAGGGTGAGGGGTATTTTTAAGGGGTGGTATAAAAAACCAATGCTTGGCAGGCACACAAGCGTGTTATCCTGGTTGTTCCTTTTACGCGGCGACAAGTGTCGCAGGGCTAAAGGCTTTATGAGTGCCAAAGGACGCAATATGTATGTGTGTGTTTTGCGTCAAATCAGCTAAAAGCATGTTAAACCAAATGCTACGTTTTAAGAAATTGTTATAGGCAAGTAGAGCAAACATATTTGAAAGCAGACTTAAACGACGGCCAATAAAATTCAGCAACAAATTTTAATTTGTACATTGAGGGTATGCCCACATTTCATTACAATTGTTAAGTTCATAAGTTGAAACTTGCGATAACTTCAATTGTTTTTTTTTAAGCAATAATAATTTAAATATTATTGAATGAATTCAATGAATATTATCAATAACATTTTAATGAAAATCTTCAATTAAATTATTTCCATTTCTCTTCTACTTTGTTTTTCATAAAATTCCTTAAAATGTGTAAAAAATCAATTATATATAGAATCTGGTTTTAAAGCTTCTGTTGTTTGGGGAATTCCCACCAATATTATTTACAGTTGTCAAGTAAATTTTGTACTCTATATTGTGTTACGTTACAAATTGAAGCTGACAAAGCTCCGGCATTGATATTTTATGATTCCTTGGTGACTTTGGCTAGGCTGTCGAGTACTTGGCGGCTTTATTGTCGCTTAGCGTCGTTTGTCGCAAAAAAAAAATAACATGGGGAAATGTTAAATTTTGACGTGGTAAGCCACGACGTACGCGTAATTTCAACTTCGGCGAGCACATGCGGCGTGTGCTTGACGCATGTACATTAAATTTGCAAGAGTATTTAAATCAATATGTGTCTGTTTGTGTGCCTTTTATATTATAATTAAAAATGTGCAAAAAAAAAACAAGAAGAGGAGAAGACATGACAAGGATGATAATTGCCAGACCCAATGCGCAGTCGTATTAATATTTACAATTTACAATATAACATTTATCATGTGTGTTTGCGCGGTTTTTTAATTTAATCAAACGAGCAGCAGAAGAATAAGCGCTCATTTAATGGCAGCCGCAATGAAATTTATGACCACATGTCCTGGTCGGGCTCTGGTGCAGGCCAAAGGCTCCAATGCTAGCCATTCAGTTCGTTCTTAATGCAGCGCTTTAATTTGCTTCACTGATTTCAGCTGCCAAATTCAATCCATTAATCAGCGAGAAAATGGTTATAAAAAGAAAGATTGAAAATTTATTAAAGCTTATTAAAATTTAATTACAACATTTTCTTTAAATTTGTTAATGAAAAATACTTTTTTATTGAATTGATAAAAAACCAAAACTATAAAAAAATATTTTTTAAAAAAATTGGCAATTAAATAAGTAAATAAAAATATATAATATATCAAATGTAAAGAATATTTCATTAAAAATAAATAAAAATTATATCTGATTATTTTACAGAATATAAAAAATATATTCAAATTAATTTGATATTTAATTAATTAAATATATATTCAAAGCAAAATAAAATCCGTTGCATGTTAAAAAACTTCTGATGAAATTCAATAAATAGGCTAAATAATATATTACATATCAAAAATGTAATTTATTTATATTAATTAAATGCAGTTCGTTAAAACTGGATCCGAATGAAATTTTGCGCATATTTTTTATATTTATCAACCACAAATAAATAAATATATATGTACATATATGCACATGCAACAACAAATGCGACCTCAATTAATTTCCAATATTTGTAAAATTGTAAATAAAATATTCGAGTTGCTGCCATAAAGTTGACAATCTCAGCTCTCTTTTCTGTGTAGCAATAATTTTTGCCTTAACTGCAAAACGCTTTTTTGGCTGGGCTGTGTTGGTGGGCGTGGCAGCTGCAGCATCAGCATTCATTTCCATTATAAATGTCAACAGAACGAAAAAAACAACAACTAGGAGCAGTTAAATGGGGGGAGGGATGAGGTGGTAAGAGGAAGGATGGTTAGCGGCTCCCATGTGCGATATATGAACGAATTTAATTATTGTTCATGTGCTGAAATATGAGCAAATTTATTTATGGCTTTCGCTTTGTGCCTTACTGTGACACGAGCAGTTGTCATTGTTGTTGTTGTTGCATGTTTTTTTAAACGTTTGCTGTTGCATACATAAATGCTGCACACACATACACCCACATCCACACACACACACACAGATACACAAGTATTGAGCAGCAATTCCCCTATTTTTTTATGGCATTGAACGAGTCTCGTTACCTGCCTGGGCCAACGTGTCGAATGAGTTATGGTCGTCGCTGGCGTATGATTAATATTCAATTACATGGTACAAGCAGCATGCATTTTGCACACCCACCCACACAGTTGGGCTGGCAACACTTTTTATGCAGCCAGCCAGAAAACTTTGCTAATTGCCCCATAAACAAAAACAGAAATACAAGAAAAAACAATCGAATTAATGCACAGCCTGCAGTCAGTTGCCTCGATGCGAGCCACAAATATGCATTTTTCTTTTCATTTAATTATGCACAACTGTTGGCTTTTGGCTGTGGATGGGACTGAGAGCAAGAATTTAATGGGCCAAGTGCTTCAGCTTGATTTTATGCACAGGCCCATGCTGCTACGAAGTGTCGAATAAACGTGTATGCATTTTAAATTATTTATTATATTTAAGCAGCTTATGAAAGGCTTTAAGTTGAAGAAGCTCAAGGTAAGAAACCGGGCCTAGCTAATTTGAGGTAAGAGTTCAAATATCCCACATTTAAATATTGTTTGCTTCTTCTCCTTGTTTTGCTAACTTTCTATTAAGCAATTTTATATTCTCTCAATGAAAAGGCTCAAGTCAAAGTAAGCAGAAAATAAAAGTTAAATTTTCCGCAATTAAAATATTAAATAAAACCGAAAAGTTTTTAAAAAATTATTTTAAAAGCATTTTGATTGCTTTTATTTATTTTATTTTAAATGCAATAATGTTTTGAATGAACCAAAGTGAATTTTCTATCAAGCATGGATAAAATTTTTAACACGAATTTGTTCAATGGAATAGAAAAAACATGCAACAAAAAGTAATATATATATATGTATAAATATATATATTTTTGTTTGCTGTCTGAAATATAATTTATTTCGTTTGATATAAGCCCCTTTTCCTTGCCTTAATGAAAATTTCAAAACATTTGTATGTCAAGAAAAATTTGTGTGGCAATATTTGAGAACTATTTTACTAACTAATTATTTTACTAAAATAATGTCACTATAATTAGCGCCATATTCTCTAGATTTGAGTATAAAATTAAATGTACTTTTATATTTTATGGTTATAGTTAGTAAAATCTATATACTTATAGTCTCTCAGCTAATTTATTTTTAATAGCACAGAAACTTTTTGGCTTTGCAACGCTTTTGCGAGTATTAGCTCAATGTTGGAAACAAATATTGTTCTTAATTTCTTTTGCTATTTTTTGTTATTATTTTTTTTTAGGTAATATAAAGCTACTTGGGGCTGAACGACAAGTGCTGCGTGTGGCTTTAGCATTAGCCATTATATTCGGCTTTTGACAAGGCCAATTGCCGTGATTTATGATACCCATTATTTAGAGCTTAGAACGCACGTGCTTTGCCGTCTTAATCTGTCATAGAGGCAGTGCCGAAAACTTCAACTTAACCACAGTCAGAAATAATAATTATTTGACAAAAACAAAAATAATCGCAAAAAAACAAGCTGCAAATGTGATTTTAATTTGTTTGCGAATTGACCAAAAAGCGCAGAGCTTTAACTTTGTGTTTGTTTTCAATAAACATTTATTTTTTTATACATTATTAATGTCGAACATTTGTTTGCTTAGTTTTCAAAATTAAAAATGTAGTTAGTAAAGTATAAATATTAATTTATTACCAATATATTTATATATTTTATTTGCAGGTGGAAATTGAAATTTGTAAAATTCATACTTCATATTATTTTAAAACAATATATTTATTTGAACGAAAAATAAATATACTTTTTGACTTGAATCAATTGAGGCATAGTTTAAATATACCTGCACATATATTTATATTAAAAGCTATCAAGGATAACTCTTATATCGTATCATAGTCAAACAAAATTCAAATTTTATTAAAATAATATTTATTTTGTCACGCCTGGCTAAATAGTAATTAAAATTGTTATTTAATTTAAAGCGCTGATCGAATGATCGATGCTTAATTCATTTACCCTATTATTTTTGCATACATGGCGTATACGTAAAGCGTGACAAGCGCACGTAGGTCAGCACAGTTGTGTGCGTGTATTCATTTATGCATTTAAGGCACGCTTGTTAACACACACACACACAGACACGTATCCCTACCCTTACATTGGCCAGCGAAGTTACGCCCCTAAATTGCATATTAATTGCTCATTAATTGTTGATTAGTCGTCAAGCTGAGGGTTGGCTGGCAAAAACACGCTGAGTGCCAATCTCAGCGCTCAGCGCACTTGCCCCGCCCCCATCCCACTCACCCCGTCCCCAATCAATTGTTAAGCGCTACTAATCCTTAGTGTTAAGTTAAGTATACGCAAAACTTATCAAGAGGCTTTGTAGAAGGCTCTTGTTGCGCTCGGTATTAGTGCGACAAAATGTTGTAATCAATCAAACGTACAGCTCCCGGCACCCGAGAATGCCGCTTGCCCGTTTCTTCGCCCACGACGCAAATACTTGCAATTAAGCATTATTAATCACAGCGACTAAGCAGGCAGCCGGCAGCAGTCAGAGTCCCGTGAACTGAGCACTTCCGCCCTGGCAAATAATTACAATAGTCATCGCCCGGAGGTTTCCACATCCTGTGTCCCCTCCCCACCCACACCTCGAAGGCTCCCTTGACCTGCTAATGTCTCCGCATAAAAATAAATATTTAATTAAAAGTCGAGTGCGTCACGTCGAATGCACTCAATAGATGTTTTCTGTTGATAAACGCGAGAGTATTTCGAAAAGGAATTAATTAGGAATAGCAAAGCGCAAATAATTGTGAATATTTCACAAATAAACAAATTGAATGTGATAAATAAATCTTTTCCAAATACTTTAGGCAGTGATGCTGTTTGGTATTATGTTTTTGTAGAATTTTATATCGTATCTGATTTTCTTGTCTGTTGATTAGAGAAGCATAACATGGAAATATAGACATACAAACTTTATTAATTAAGCTATCTTTAAGTTTTGTGAACTATTCAGAAATCGAAGTTCAATATTTAAGATAAACTACATTTCAGCTTTAATAGCTAAATCATTATCAAAATATCTACTTCTCAAGTTTTCTGTTAATGCCATATTTTCCTTGTTTATAAAACATCATATTCATACAAGCATAAAATATTAAATCAAAAATTATTTTTCATTTGTTAAGATAAATGTATCTCATCTCTGTATCAATCAGGGAATAATGGTTTTTGCAAAAAGTATGTAACAGGCAGAAGGAGGCGTGGCAGTCCCCATAAAATATATATATTCTTGATCAGGGAGACGAGCAGAGCCGATTTCGCCCTGTCCGTCTGTCTGTCCGTCCATCTGTCCGTCCATCTGTCCGTCCGTCTGTCCTACAAGAACTAGAGACTTGCAATTTTACACGAAGGTCTTTCTATATAGCGCGCATATTCAGTTTATTCGATTAAAAACCTTATCGAGATTAAGTTTTTGGACCATATCTTTTACATATTTTTAGCTATAGTCACAAAACATTGATTTAAGCTTTTTATATGTAAAATACAATTTTGATTTTTATATATTTTGAATACCAGCTCCAAATATCACAAAATCAATTTAATTGAATTTCAGTGTCAAATAGAGCTACAATTTACATTTTTTTTGACGTTCTTAGGAATTATTGCGTATTCAATAAAATAAAAGGAGTCAACGCTGAAAATTTAATCAAAGTCCGTAAAATAGGAATTATTAAAGAATACAATTTGGTCAATCGGCAAAAGCAAGCGGCAGCAGCGCCAAGCGCCTAACATTTTTCTGTACGTGTGCACACATACATTGAAATGTGTGCATTTTTTACAATGATAGAATTTTTTTTTTGTTGCATTTATATTATCAGCTTGGTGTATGTTCAGGGAATCTCGTAGTTAGCCAGTCCCGACTGGAGCTGTCTTACTTGTTTTATTTGCGATAGCTTTAAGAAATTTTCTGTATATTTTTTTACCAATAAATCAAACACTTTAAATAATTAAATCTGAATCTGATATCAGAAGTTTTTTAAAGTGTTACAATAAAAAGACTCCATTCTACCAGTTCATATTCCGATTTGTGGTCAGTTATTAATAAAATGATTTTTATTTATTTAATGCATATTCTTAAAATCTAATCATAATAATATTATTTGGATATGAAACTATAACAAAAAGAATTAAGTATCTTAAGATTTGAGTCTGTCTCGAATTCTGTCATGAAATTTTTAAAATTAGCATAAGCTGTTAACAATTTTATCTTCCGGAACATCTAAATAATTATTATTATTATATTTTTATAAGTTCCTAGAACAATTAAACATTTAGACAAAAAAAATTTAAAAATAATTATAATAAATATGAGCTATCTAGTTAAAATTCTTGACTGTAAATAATTCTTCGCGCCAATTGTATTTAATAGTTTATATTTAGATATATTTGTGATTCTATTAGATACATTTTATATTTATATATAACACAATCGCTGTTCCAAATAAATACTATGTCAAGCCGCAAAATGAGGGTAAATGATAAAAAACAATGGCGAACACAAGAAAAACACGCACACAAAACACTTCAGGACCAAAAGATTGGCATAGTTCGCAGCCAGATTGGGTCAGAGAGCGACTTGGGGGCTAATTGCGCTGTTGCCGCTGTCAACAATGTGGCAAATGGCCCAAAAAATGACAGCCAGCGCAACAAAGGCAGCTAGAAATTGCCAATTTTCGGCAATTGTATTGAGCCTTCAGTCGGCTCCGCAGCAGGTGTCAATCAGTTTGACCTACTCTACAATAAGCTGGCCATAATTTCTAGTCTGACTTTATGCTAAAAAATGAAATCTCAGTCATAAAATTCGAATCACAATTTAATATGTACATAGGTTAATGATTTATGTCTCAATTACCGTTTCACAGCAGAATCCCGACTTTAAGCTAGTTGTTTATCTCGTTTGGAACACTGTCAACGCACAACACAGGGGATAACACTTTTCTTGGCTGGCTTTTTGTATTTTCTTGAATTTCTTATTTATTTTTTGCCGCAAATTTTATTTATTTATTGGCGGCCGCCTGGAAGTAGGCAGCGCCTTTCGCAAGTTGGGACTTGATGGCGCCCGTGACGTATGCTATACAAAAAGACACTCAAACACACACAGATCCGCACTCACTGGCAAACACTTAAACTTGGCTGCGGCTGCTGTTGATTTCCGCTTGGTGTTGTTGTTGCTCTTGCTGCTGTTTTCTGTGGTCAAACTTAAATTGTTGCTCTTGTTTCTGTTTAATGCAACAACCTGAAGTGCCTAGGCCTCATGTACATACGCACACTCACACACACACACGAATACAGCCATTGTTGCGAATACTTCTTTTAATGGTGAAAATCGCGACGCGTCGCTTCGCTCGTTCCGTTCCGTTGCGCTGCTTCGTCTCGTTTTTGTTATCGTGCGCCCCGTTAGCCGCGACCAAACAACACAAATATCGAACGTGAACTGACACGAAAATTCGCCAAAAACGGGCGCAGCCACAATTCAGCCTTTCGTTTCAGCCCGTTTCGTGCATATACCGTTAGCTACGAATCGCACACGAAGCTGTCGACTTCGAAATAGGTGCACAGCAGCGCCAAACGGTCGTTGCACGAACTACAGCATTGCATTGGCAGAGAGCGCAGGAGAGCAGTTGTTGTGTGAGAGAGCAATACCCTGTGTACTTTTGTAGGAGAAATGTGTGTGGGTAAAGTACTTCCTATGCTGAAAAGCAGGGTTATTCCTGGTGTGATTTCCCCAACTGAAACAAGTTCGAAATTCGAGTTTTGACAGTGGTTAAGCTATGATAAGAAAAATTTGAAAATAAATTTGGAAAATAAATTTTAATTTGTTATTAAGCATATATAATTATTGTTATAAACAAGAATTAGCAATATAAATATACCGTAATTTATATATTTCGGAATATATTTTATGATTATTATTTTGTTAGATAGTCTGATAAGGTATTTATTTTTATTAAAATACTGTCTGTTTAAGGAGGTTTTAGCTTAAAACGTATTTCTTATTATATTCCACTTTCATCCATTTTTTCTAGTGTCATAATTTATTTATTAGTATTAAAATACTGACATTTTAAGGAATTTAAAAACACTTTTATTGTGCGGAGAAGCTTAAATTTTTACTATGTAAAAATGGTTTATGTATTTGCTGTGTGTTGTGGCAAAGCTGTTGGTTGGTACTTTCTGTTCATCTCTTAAACTGAAAACAAATAAATACTGGGTAATTTGCTTGAAGCAGTGACACACACCCAAAAAAACGAAGGCAGCTTCTAAGCTTAGGGCTTTCAATAGTGTTTCGAAATAGGGTAAAAGTTTTTTTTGATGCAACTTGCGGATAAAAGTGACAGATAAAGTAATTTCAACTGAAACTTAGGTTCTCGAAGTTAATTTTTGGGAACATTTAACTTAAAGCTGAGTAGACAACTGCTAAGGATATTTTGTTGGACTTAAGCTTAGGGAATTTTAGGTGTACTTTATTTTTTGATAATGCCTTAAAATCCTGTTGGCTTTAATATCAGGTAAAAGCTGTGGATAGTCGATAGTTGCATTATTTAACAATAGGTGGGGCTATATAAGAAAAACATGAATTGAATTGAGCTATTGTGGGTTGTTAATGTGTTGGATAAAAATCATATATTTAAAGAAAATAAGATGAAATGAAATAAACTTTTAAGCTAAATAGACTTCCCAATATCTTAATTTTTAACTTTTCCTGCAGTTTTGCTGCATAACAAAATGTAAAAAGCATTGAAAGCACTTTTCTAGTATTGCAAAATTATTTGTATCTGGTATTTATGAAGGTGAAAGATAAAATTGCAGCTGCAAATGCAGAGCTAGCTTTTGCTTAGTTTTCACTATTCGAATGTGCAAAATGGAGCTATCTTCACCTGCGGCTAAAAGCATGAACGTAACTCAATTCTATTTTAGTTTTATGCCAGCCATTTTTCTTGAGCCATTCAGGCGAACAGGATGAGCAGCAGGCACTGAACTATGACCCACTGCTGAAACGAGGTCAATGGCCAGAAACAATAAAAGAATTGCCCACAGGCAACTGCAAAAAGAGACAGACAGACAGAGAGAGAGAGAGAGAGAGAGAGAGAGAGATAGAGATAGAGAAACTGAGACTTCACTGATATGTTGCGTGTGTGTTAGCTGTAAGTGCAACTGGCTGCTGAACTTATAAATCATAATTTCCAGCAAATAAATCCTTCACGGACAATTAAACGTAGGCTGTGGCGAAGCCAAAACTGCAACAGTCGCAACTCGGATCCGGCTGCGATTCCTAATTCTGCTTCTGATTCAGTTTCTGATTCCGATTCTGTTTCTGACTTTGGCTGCTTAACAATAAGCCTGCTCTCCTTTTTTTCTGCTCTCTGCCAAGGGCGAAAAAAAGGGCAATGGAAGTGATTGAGTGTGTGAGTGAGAGCTGATTATCTGCAGCAGATGAATCGATGGCAGAATGAAAATTAATGTTGGGCACTTACCAGCAAGTTTTGAGTACTTCCAATGATATTCATTTTGTGGAAATCAATGTTTTCTGAGAAATGGTCATGCCACACCTTTCTGGGTGCATTCAAGAACAATTTTGATAAATGCATTAGCTTTTCGGGCGGAGACCAACAGCAATTTCCTTTAACCTAAAAACCAATGAAAAGCATTTGCAAACCTCCAGTTGAGCTTACTATCTGTGTGTGTGTGTGTGTGTATGTGTGCATGTGTGGTCAATGATTTCTGTTTGTGTCTGCTGCGGTTGGCAGTTGCAGCTGCAACAGCTGCTTGCCTAACAAAAATTTCATCTGCGCCACAATCTTCCATCATTTAGACAAGCAAGCGTTGATGCTATTGAGATTAGAGATGTGACACTGGTAGTTATCGATAGTTCGAACTAGCACAGTGTTGAAAAGTGCAAGTGATTTAATAAAGCAGACTATAAAGCTTAAATGGATTAGGAAAAATGAATTCTTTAGTCCGGTAGTTGGAAAGATACATGTTGTTTGAAACATATCTGAATCGCTTTGATTGTCAGCATGAAAATATTTTTTAAAGTAGGGAGTTTTCTTTATAAAAGAAATGTTAGGAAACATATAGAAAAATGTTTTTAAGTTGGCTTAGACTTTATTTCAAGCCTTGACAATTCTTTCGAATTACAGCACTGAATCGACCCCATAAAGTATATATATTCATGACCAGGTCGACGAGCTGAGTCGACTTAGGTCTGCCTGTCTGTCTGTCCGTCCGTCTGTCCGTATGTCTAAATGCGTTGATCTCAGAGCCTATAAGAGCAGCAGACTTGAAATTTGGCATGGTTTTCTTTGAAAACAGCGCGCATTTCGAGTTAATTACAGATATTCGATAAATTTTGAAGTTTGCATGATATTGACTTAAAACTTTATTCAGGGTTTTGAGCATATCTTTTAGATCTTTTTAGCTATAGTCATCAAATTTTGCATTTAGCTTCACCAGTCTAGAGTCGGTGGCATGTGAAGCATGTGGACCAAGGTTCGGGTCCAGCCGCGGACAGAATGTTTTTTGAATCTGTAATATTTTTTTAAATACCCTGATCCCATTGAAAATGCGAAATCATTTATTTATGTATTTATGATTTTTCAAATTTTAATCTCTACTTTTTTATCTTTTATGTACATAGAATTATGTGCATTCGTCTGAGTGAAAAGATGTAAGCTCCAAAAAAAGTTCAGAGGATTTCGTAGTCGGGCAGTCCCAACTAGAGCGTTCTTACTTGTTTCTTTATGGTTTCAGTTGATATGCATTTCAATCAATATCAATCAGCATTAAGTTAATATTAATTTTTGCATAAAATTTAATTTTACCATATATCTTTCATATATTGCTGTAAGCCAAGTTTGGTTTTAAAAGGAAACTTAAAAATTCTGGTGTCTACGTTGTTTTATAAATAATAATAACTTTAACTTATGCAGCTTGTTAGCTCAGACTTCTAACTTGATTAACTGTTTCAAAACTAATCTGATTTTTTATTTCAACTTTCTCTTGCTTATTTCTATAATTTTGTTATAGCTCACTTAAATTTTAAAATTTTAAGTTTTTAATAAAGTTGAACTTATTTATTTTTAAAATAACGTAGTATTGTTTCATTGTTGCATTACTTCAAATTTGTGGCTGTCAAAATAAGTAGACAAAGAAATGTTTATAGAAATATATCTATGGACACATTTGGTAAACATCTCCAGATAGTTTATAGAAGCTATGCAGCTGCCTAAGTCAGCGAATGTTTGCTTAATTTTGAACTTGGCATTTGGGCAATTGTGTTTGATTTGTGGTCCTCGTTGTGGTCATTCGATTTGCATGCGTATCTGCAATTTCCGACTATCAACATTTGTTTTAGCATCTCGACAATCCCAAATGGCGCAACTTAAACAACAACAACAACAACATCAACAGATTTGCTAGGCGGACAGCTTAAGTAAACACACTCGCTGCCTATATATTCTGTGCATGTGCATGTGTGTGTGTGTGTTTGGCACATTACTTGCCCACGAAATGCATTTGACATGTGCATGCAACAGCGTCTAAGAACTCCCCCTCCCATGCGCCCTCCAGCGCCCAGCAGCTAATTAAAGCGCGCACGCGTGTGATATGCCACGCCAGATGTTAGCCTATAGATGTCTTACATAAACATATACATATATATATTTACATGTGTGTGCGTGTGTGAGGCCCCGTCGCAACAGCGAACATGTCGCACTGCCAGTCGCAACACGCGCCGCATCTTTATTCTAATCTCAGCCGCAACATGCTTTAAATTTAGCATAACACCAGGCAATGAGGCACCCTCGGGGGCGGCCTGTGTATAGGTGGGCGTGGCAGGCTGGCAACTCCATGCCATAAGGTCATAACAACAACTTGGGGAGCTGCTCTGCTCGAGGTGTTTGAACTAGGCGAACGGCTCGTGTTTTGATTTCATTTTGTCGCCGCGAATGCCGCGAAAAGGTAAACAACATTTTTTCTCTCTCAGCCTCCCCCTATTTAAGATTTCCACACTTTTTATTTTTTGTTGCCCTTGCCTGTGGCATCAGCACTTAGGTATGCACCTTGTCGTCACACACATACACACACACACTATCTC
The DNA here is from genome assembly GCA_035045545.1 of Drosophila gaucha. Lineage (NCBI taxonomy): Eukaryota > Metazoa > Arthropoda > Insecta > Diptera > Drosophilidae > Drosophila > Drosophila gaucha. The sequence continues at coordinate 1,188,183 of JAWNOY010000342.1, forward strand.
TCTTTCATTAACATAATCTGTCTTGCTCACAGCACCGTCATCTTTTATTATAAATTAAAAACCTTTTTTCTTGTTGGTTAGTGTATAAGTTATTCGCATATATTTTAATTTTTTGCTATTTCACCCTTTTTGGTTGTTGCTTGCTTCGTTATTTTTTAGCTCGCAGTTTATTCATAATGAATTCCAAATGATTTTTAATAACATGCGAAATTCGCCACAATTTGCGCGCCGAACACAAATTTTAAGCTGCTCTAACAAATCGAACAATGGAAAATTAGATTGTTTTGGGCATGAAGTGCAGAATTTTAAATGTGCTCAATTTAACATAGAAATTTCATGTCAAAAACAAGAATGAATGGAAAAATTAAATAAATATTGAATATTTTTATTGATAGGGGAGATTTATATATTGTTTTATTGACTGATTGACAGACTGACTGAGTTAGGTAATAAAAGGAAGATTTACGGATTGATAAACGGCTTGACCAACCTGTCAACAACTGACTAAGTAACCGCTTGACTGACCGATTGACTGATTGACGGACTGAGTATGCAGGGGAATGAGTGACAGAGTTACAAGTTGCTTGATGGATTGACTGACTGATCAATTTAACAAATGATTTACCAGCTCAGTAATATTATTGATTGACTGGTAGGCTGATTGAGTGAGTGACTGGCTATGGCATTAGCTGACCGATTGATCACCTAAACGAATGACTTACTAAGTGAGCGAATTACTGATCCATCAGACTAGCTGCCTACGTAACCGACTGACTGATTGTCTTACTGATCGATTAACTGATTGACCGAATGAATGAAAGAGTTACAAGTTGGTTGATGAATTGATTGAGTGATCAACATAAGAAATCACTGGCTGACTAAATAATCAGACTGATTGACTCGTAGACTGATTGAGTGAATGGCTGAATATCGCATTAACTGATGGACTGAATGATTGACTTACTGACTAAGTGAGCGAATTACTGATTGACCAAAGATATAAGATATAACACTTTCAACTATGCATTTTGAGAAACCTTTAATTTGAGTTGAAAGTGAGAATTGGGAATACCTTGAAGTTAAGGAAAGCGAGAAAAAAGTATTCAACTAAAATGCTAATACAGTTATACGTATGCTTTGCTAACAATCAACTTAAAGTCTCTTGAACTGATTGTCAACCTTTCAAGCCCCACAGTTATTACAATTTTATTTTGCAATATCTGAAGCTGTACAAATATATTTAAAAGTTTTGAAAGTTTACAATATCTAACCAATAATAATATATCAGAGGAGCAATTATTTTAAATTAAACAAAAATATTCAAGCCTAAAGCATTTACTCATAATAAAAACTTAATAAATAAATGTTATTTTTAACAATAAATACTTTCTGTACATTTATTTTATATTCTAATTGCTGCAGCTCTATTATTAAATTTTTAGTTCCAGTGTTTTTTTGACAAGATTGAACTCAATTCCAAATACGAAAACACATTTCCCAAAAAAAAAACAGTTTAAAAATGCATAAATATATTTATATACCTACAAATATTTTATGTTGAAAGTCCTTAGGCAAAGAGCATCTGTCAGCCGGACTAAGCTGCGGACTAAGTAAACAATTGTTGCTGACCCCCTTGACGTTATTGTTAACAAAATGTTTGGTGTTCATTTTAAAGCTTTACAAAAGCTAGACGAACAAGTAAGAACGTTGCATCCAGGCGCTACCGACTACTTATATACTCGTTCACGATGAAAAGATAGTCTACTTTTATCAAATATTATCAGTATAGGCGATCACCAGTAATCTAACTGCAAAAGTTTGTTACCCCAGCGTCAAAGCTGTTGAATGTATACATATAGAAGATATAACTAAGTTGCCAATTTTTGATGTTTTAGCTCTAAATTTGTAGGAGATACAGTTTTACCCGATTTGATATATAAACCATATCTTTTTGCGCCGGGGTGGTGCACACAAGTATATATTCCAAATCCCAGTTCTTAGGATGCAATATTGGCGAAAACAGCAGCGTTTTAGCTTTAATAAATCTAGCATATTCCTATTTTCCACGCCCCCTGTGGGCATATCGGAAAAACACTTAGGCTTGATTTGACGCGAATACACACCAGTATTATTTCAAATTTCAATTCTCTAGCTTCAAAGGTGTCCAAATGCTGTGACTTCATACAGACAGACGGAGAGTCAGCAAGACGGACATTGCACAAAACCAATATACTCTTTTTACTTCGTGAACAAGTATAAAAATTAAAACAAATACAAAGAGAAAAGAGTAGCCAAAACAAACGCGAAATATTGCATAAAAAATAAATTTTGGCAACAATAACAAAACGTGCGGAATAAAGACGAAATTGCTAGAAATGGGCGTGAAAAGCAACTAAAACAATCTGCGAGGATGTCAAGGGGGAGGGGCGAGTGGCAGCGGGGCGTAAAACGTGCGGAATGTGTGTATAAAATTTTTATGTGAGCTCCCACAACTTTTTGTTGTTCAATTTATTTTAGCATGCGCATGCACAATTGTTTTTGTTTTAATCAAACTCACTTTTTCTTATATTTTAGTTTTTGCAACTTTTTCGTTTGAATTGCAGCGAAAAATAGTTAAGTGATTGATTTAGAGCTGCACCAAGGCCACGCCCCTTCCCAGCCCATCCACCCTGAGCATTACGCCACTTAAATTGATTTCAGCTAGAAGAGTTAAGCCAACAATCGAAACGCTTGCGCCCCAAAAAGCAGCCACGAATGCGGTGCGCAAATTTATTAACAACTCAATTTGTTGGCCAAAATGCAACATTGGCCATAAATTCAAAGTTGAGAGCTGCCTGCGCATTGCCGCGAGCAATATCATGTGATTTTATTTTTTTTGTTTTGGTTATTGTTCTGCACAGAGTTTCCATTTCAAATGCATGCGTAAATGTTTACGGGGGATGGGGTGAAAAGGAGCGCTGCAAGAGTGAATGCCACACAGGATGCGTTGCATTTGCCATGTTTGTGCAATCAACATAAAGCGATAAAAAGAAGTTTCGATTTCAGAATATAAGAATAGTTGCCGGACAGATACCTCTTTAAATAAAAGCCTTTAAATAAAAGCCAAATTTGCAATTTGCTCTGAAATAAGAACTGAAGAATTTTTATTAATTTGTATCCGAATTTGTCTTGCCTAAACTCAAATCCAAAATTTCATAGCTCTTATAGGGTCTCAGTTCCTTAAGGTTGTTGAAGAGGTTGTTGCACGAATCGGTCTAAGATGTATGTATTAGTACAATATCTTAAAAACATTATACATTATTTCAAGAGTATCTTAAATAATTGATTGTAAGGCCTCTTAAACTTTAGTTTTTTAAATATATATATCTAATACATATAAATACAGCAAATAAAGTCCTTAAAATATTTCACATTGAAATTCGCATATTAAATTTAAACAGCTGCTGAGTTCCTTTGAGGTTTACACATGACAGTAAAAATGCTCTTGTTATTGCCTTTATTCAGTTAAAACTAATGTTTCTAAATGGTACTCTAAGAATAACTATATTAAAACACCCCACATTAGTGTGTTACAGGGTATACACAACTACCTTGCCATATATATGCTGATTGCTGTTCCAAATCAAAAGTTGTCAACTATCATGCATTATTCAGTAGAAAAGCTGAATTGAATCGATGACATGTTCGAGTTAGTTGTTAGAAACATATTTGCGTTACTTTAAGCAAAAGTTAAAGCGATAAAAAACTTAAATTGAAGCTTAAATAAAAATCACTTCAAGCCGCCGCAGAGGCATCCGTAAGTATTGACCAACATTTGCAGTCGTGACTGCATAAAATATTTCCAAGGCAAACTTGCAGCAGCTCCCTAAATACCTCAGGGCTGTCTAGGGCGCCCCTCTCAAGCCGCAAAGCAGCCATTAGGCAACTAGGACTGATGCGATGGCGACGCCAATGGCTGTCACTCGACAAAATGGCGAGCACACTGAGACAGAGAGACAACGCACACACACAAACACACACACACACACACACTTACACATATATATATATATATATATGTATGTCAGCATAACAGTGAAAAGGCTGAGCGCTTTGTGTAACTAACTGTATGCAAACTGTGCTGCGCATCAGTGGCTGCTGCCGCCTCTTGAGTTATGCGACGGGTCTTGAGTGCGGCATCAGTCTGTGCCACAAAGTAGGCAATAGATTTGTCTGCCTCGCATTCACTTATTATTTGCATACATATTAATTTGCATTCTGTCTGTTTTGACAATTATGCGCGCATGTCGTCTGTACGCTGTGCTCACTGTACCGCCTCTGCTGTCAAGTAAATAACATTTTTAATCACACGCAAATTGCGCTAAATCATTTTCTAATTGCCTCCTCGCACTCACAGCGAGACATCCTTTGCTCTTAAATGACTTCACACATTTGCGCCGAACATGTTTATGTCTGCCTGAGGACGTGTCGCCAAATCTGTATGCCAGCCGGAACTCGTCTGCACATCCACATCCGAACAGTATGCACGTCAATATGCTAAGACACATATGCGAAGTTCATTGGTTGCCCTATCACACAGAAAGTCGAGTCAAAATATTATGCAGTTTGTCGCTTAGGAAAAGAAGATGTTTTCTAATTAAAAGCAAACTGCTTATTTTCTGATCAATTAGAATGCTTTACAGGTAAGAAACAGAATATTTGCTTATTTTGAAGGGGGCTTTCAGAGTAAGAGCTTAAATAAGGACTAACATAACTTTTGCCGATGAATCTTAAGTAAAGTATTTAAGTAAGAACAGAACTTTTAGATTGAAACAAATATTTCAAAGACTTATTGCAGCAACAGCTTTACAAACCTTTCAGGTCAGCTTTAGAGGAGCTTTAATATGATTTTATAATTTTAATATTAAGATGAAGGTTAAGATAACTTTAGCATACGCCCTTAAAACTTGTTTGGTAACAATTAGGCTGAGTGTATTTTTAAAATAAAGTAATTTATGTATAAAAGCTCTTACTTTGGATTATAATTATGTTAAGTTTAAAGCTTCTATTCGATATTTAATGTGCTTTTAAGCAAATTATTGTTGATAGATGTTTTTAATGAATTTGTCCGGGACGTGCTTAAAAAAACTATTGGACTAAAATATTTTCAAGCTAGGGCATTCAAAAGTCTCTAAAAGCTTAGTGTGTTTTCTTTTAAACTTCAGCTTTGGCCTGTTTGCGCTTAGGCGCCTACAGCTTGGCTGCTAATTACGTCCAAATATATATGGCTGTAGTGTATGTGTTATATCCATATTTGGCCAACTTTCGGATAGAGAAAAGGCCGCCACTTGGGCGCCCTGCCAACAGTTTCTTTGCACTATACATATATATATATATATAGCTTGTATATATATGTGTGTGTGTGTATAAGCCATGCATATTTTGGGGAGCTGTTGGCGACAGCTTCTATTGGTCATTAGCCTCCAATTAGTTATTGTTAATTTGTCGTTTGCGATACGTAACAGAATGCATCTGTTTGGTATTGTGGTGCTGAATATTTTGGCATGCCATAAGCCAAGAGGAAATGCAATTAATATCACATATAATGTGAAATTGCTTGGACTGTTGAATTAATTGATTTCCATGTAGTGTTGGTAAAGGCGGTTGGTATTGCCTGCAATGAATATATATGAATATTGATATAGGAAACAGCTGTGCAGTTGGCCAGAAACATATTTGCCTTTGAGCTCGTTGCGTCCAGTCAATATAAATATTTAATTAATGATTATTGGGAGTGTCTTATAAGTAGAACATTTATCGTTTCTTTTATTTATAAATGTTGGATTCAAACTGAAAAACGTTTATTAACTATATTCTCAGATTTGTCATATGTCTGCCTGACATATACATTTTCATACTCTTTCAGGAAGTGAAAAGAGTATATTAGTTTTGCTTAATCTCCGTCATGTTGCCTGCCCGTCTATCGATATGTATGCAAATTACTTTGAATAACCTCGCCTGTTAAAGTTTTATTACATATGGAATATGCTCAATAGGCGCTTGTCAAATCTGCAAAAATGTGCTTCTACAATTTTACAGGTAGAGCCCAAAACTATATAATTTCTCAACAAATTCCAAAAAGTATATATTCAACAATATTGGTCGCGTGAGCAAGACGTTTCACGATTTTGAAGCTAACGTCACCAAATATTACAGGACGGTGACTCCTTCTACAGATAGAAACAATGATTTTGTTATAATTTTAGTTGATTTCTCCCTTTTTATAACTATTGGCTTTACTTAGTGTTGGTTAAGTCCTTAAAATTCATAAAGCCAGATATAATAATAGTATCCACACATAGCATACACACACCTGTTCGAACAACAAATTTATTGTTATATTTTATTGATGGCAGTGTTGTTAAAAATTGCTTTTCAATCTATTTCTCCCCTCAGTGCCATTAGCTCGATACAGTGTTGTTTAAGTCATTCAGCTTCTATGAATATTTCAAATTTTGATGGAAAAGGGAGCTTAGGGCTGCCGTTTAGTTTGCATTTTCCACCATCATAGCCGAAGATTTACCTACCAAAATATTTATCATCATCATTACGAAAGTTCCCCTTCTGACAAAATTGTTTCACTTGCGGTTCTGTTTGTGTTTCTCCCCAATCTTGGTTCGACTTGGAAGACGTGGCTCATCTGCGCGTTTGTTGAGTATATTGTTGATATTTTGGTGGCACGCGTAGCAAGTGCAGCTACAGCGCGCAAATGTGGCATGCCGCTTAGTCAGGCACGTAGCCAGCCGCGGGCAAAAGGCGGAAGAGACAAGATGCGAGTGCTTCATGTGGCAGAGTCAGCGACGAGGCCAAAGGGTTGTGCACTTGTTGTCATCATCATCGTCAACTCGATCAACATCATCATCGTCATTATCTTGAGAGTATAAATAACCTCTGTTTGGGGCGCGTTTGCGAGGGCTGTGGCACATGCAACAACTGCGACAACTTTGTTGCTGCTGCTGCTTGGGGCTTGACTGACGATGACGATAATGACGTTGATTATGTTGCACTGAAACAACAAATTCGCTCTAAACGACACTCAGCAACTGCTTGAAGCTTGTCGAAGTTGGCTGCTCTGATTGACTGAGGGCCGCAACACTATGCAAAATGATTGATGCGCTGCTGTGGGCGCATTTCCTGCATCGATTTTGCTTCCAATAGCTGGCAAATGGAGGTAGTTTATGCAAATGCTTTATGCCATTTTATTAATGCCGCATTTCTGCGACGACAGTAAATATTTTATTCAACAGCTCAACATACCTTACTGCCAGCAGCCCGAAAGATGGAAAGAGACAGGGAGAGGAAGAGGAAGACAGACCGAGAGAGAGAGAGACAGAGTCTCCTGTCTTGCTCCTGTGAAGGCTGCTGCTGACGCCTGTTGAAAAATTGTGTTTTAATTAAAAACGCTCAAGTGCACTTAAGTGTGCGTTTGCCAGCCACGTCAACAATCAGAGGCAGCAAGTGCACACCTACAACACGCACACGAAAACAGCAACACATAAAAACAAAAGACCCAAAGAGGAACAACAACAACAATTAAGACAACAATGCTCCGATGTACAAAAAAGAGGAACAGCAGCAGAAACAGCTACAGCAATGGCCAGCAAAATAATTAATTGCAATTCAAATAGTCGACAAAGGTATACACTGCAAATAGCTGCAGTCGGATTAGAAAAAAATATAAAAAATTTAGAAATTATAATAAATTAAGTTCACATTTTCACAAAGCAATTGAGCTGAGTCGTCTATATGATCTTTTAATTTTAGAAAAATAAATTGAAATATATAATAAAGATATATAAATAAATAAACAAGAAGGATGCGATTTTGAATATAAGCAGAAATCCTTTTTGTCACTGCTCTTACGATTATGCTATGTTGTTAGTATATAAATACATGCCAAACCTATATAGTCAGATATCATCAATTCTTTATTTTCTTTTACTTTTGAATATGTAATTATTTTTTATTATTAAAAACAAAAATGTAAAATTTTGTATATAATATTTTGATTTTATATATTTTTATTTGTTTATATTAAATTTTTTTGTAGAAGTAATATTAATTTTGAAATATTATTAAGTATATCATCAAAATTGATATACTAAATGATGCATTAAAATTAATATAGTTAATATACTAAATGATATTTAAAAATTAATAAAAAAAAATTTCTTACTATTAAAAAAAATTATACAAAGTCTTAAACAATGTTTTGGAATTAATTTTTCGTAAAATTTTAATTTTCAAAACACTCTAAGGTTTAGTCGTTTTTTCCAATGTTAACAAATTATATTATAATAAATTAATTATTATTGCTAAAAAGCTAATCAGCTAAATGTACCACATTCTATTAGACATATTTTCCTTTTCAAGAACACCTTTCCAATCTTTAATCTTCTTAAATATATCAAGAATATAAAAGTATATGATATTAGAATATACAAATGTTGAGCTCTAATTCATGTGGTAGAAACATATTAAATATAACTGCATGTCTTATAAGCTCTTCTTTTATATATTTAAATTTGCATTTAAAATACAATTTCTTTGAAAATGTGCTGCAACTTTGTAATTTTAGGTAATGTGTACTGCCCAATTTGGGATTAGGGCATTACGCGCGCTCACATTGTCGCTTCATTAAAGTGGCAAGTCGTGCAGTCTGTCCTCTTCCATTGTGGGGAGGAGAGGGGGCAGATGGAAACTCCTTTTGCCGCATGGCTGCTGTCTTACTGCAATTCGGAATCCCAAGCTGCAGCACCAGCAAAAAGAACAGGGGCATAAATAAAGGGCACGAGGGAGCTGCTGCCATTTCCCCAGTGTAGCAGTGAAGCCTGTCGTTGATAAGCTCCAAGTCTGTCTCTCTCTTTCTGTTTATGCGTCTGTGTGTGTGCAGGAAACAGGATATGACATATTTAATGTGGAACAGATGCGTGTATCTGTGCTTTATTTTATTTGAGCTCGGCAACTGTCTTTCTCAGCTGCAATGTGCATAATTATGAATTTCATGGAACTGATAACGCAAAAAGTGAACAGTGACAAAAAGAATTGATCGAAGGGTAGAAATAACAAAATGGTTAATTAAATGCAAATGCAAAGCGCTAAGCCATAAAAAATTATTCATAAATGCAGATTTTTGGCTTGAGGGAAAGCAAAAGGAATTTTTTGCTATGAGATGGAAGAGATTATTCATCAATGCAAAGTAGTTGGAAAAAATACTTCAATAGGAAGCCAGCAAAATATTAATACTGCTATGCAAAATCAATGAATTCAAGATGCGAATGAGTCATAAAAATCGTATTATAATAATGCTGATTAAACAGGTAGAAAATATGTGCAGGAAAATTATTAAGTTGATGTTTCAATATAAATAAATAAATAGAAAGAAAGACTTTGATTAATAAATTCGGAAATATATTTCAGTAACCTAAAATAAGTCCAACTATCAAATAAATTTAACTAGCAAAATGTTTAGTTCATAATAAATTTAAAAAAAAAATATATGATAAGAATATGATTAAAATATAAAATTATTATGCATAAAAAAATGCTTAGATATTTTTTTTATTTATATATGTTAATCATCTTAAGTTACATATATAATGTACGAAATTATTTTTGAGTAATCCTATAAATAAATATTTATAAATCGGAATATGTTATGCAGCATGTGGACATGCGAAACTTTTTTAAGCTCTCAACAGCTTTAATGGCATCTGACCTAATAGCTGACCACTTTTTCTTTTCTCCTCGTCTATCTAGCTGTTGAGGCTGGGTTCCTGGCGTGAAGGATAACACAGGCGCAGCTCAGCGAGGCGTAGGCAAGCTCTTTTTTTTTGCCTAGGCCTTGCTTTATTTTGAGTTTTATTTTTTATGACTGGGCGTAAATGCATAAAGCTGAAAGCGAGCGAAGCTCGAGTGGTGCTGGTGGTTGGGTGGGTGGTTGTGCCACCGTGGGACCAGTGGCTAGCCACGTGCACTGAAAAATTCTGAAAAGTTGTTTCATTTGGGCTGCGTGGCAAAAAAAAGAAGGAACTTTCAAACTAAACCGCAGCGGCATTAACAACACTTAAAATGCTTGCAGCGTTTTCCTTTAATACAAGTGGACAGTCCTCTGTGTTTTTGCTTCTTTGGCGGTGTTTTTTATTTTTGTTAAACTTTTTTTGTAGGACACTTGAAGCGGTTCTGTGCCAAAAACTTTGTCAAGGGTTTTCGCTTCGCACTCTAAACTCATTTTGATTTAGTCGTCGTTTAGTTTCCTTTCACTGCAAATTTTGTTTATTTAACAAGAGTATACAGATTATATATAGACAGTTTTTTAGGGGACAAGTGTAAATGATAGTAATTTATTTAGCGCTTTACATCGCGTTCAGCTGTGACCCTTAAGTGTGAATATCCTGAAAACTCTTGTCTTCGAGTCCTAATTTTCGTATTTAAATGCAGACAGATTAAATTTGTGGCAGCTCAACTGCTGCAACTACGGTCAGCCACAGTGGTTTGTAAACGATGACAATACAACGAAAAAAAAAAACATTTAATATAAATATTTTGATTGAGACTTTACAATGGTTGTGTGTTCTCTTAAATAAAGTAGAGTGAAGGAAGAATAAGGAAAAAGGAGGAATATTTCTTTGTTTGAAATCCCTTTCATATATAATTACCACTGATTTAAGGCTATCGACATGTTGCTCCTACTACTAAGGGAACACCTTACTGAGCTGTTTATAATTTTTAGAGAGTTTTAAGCTCTACACGAAAAAAACAAGATTCTGTCACAACCAATAGAGTAAAGAAATTTTACCTTCTTACTTTGATAAGTGTTATTTAAATAACAAATAAATTTAAATAAGAAAGCTGATCCAGCTTGAAACTCTTCTTCAAGTTTGTCCAAACAGAACCGACTTGACTTCAGCATTTTTTCTTAGCAATTGCTGCTTCTAATTTATTTGCACTTCACTTTGCAACCGCAAATCTCCTTACAAACACTTGAGCCATTGTGGAGGTTGGGCTCAAGCTCAGCTCAGGGTTTTGGCTAAAAAATCCACATTTTATTAGACAGCTTAAGAACGACTAATGCGCATTCATAAAAACAAGTCCAACTTCTGGCATAATTGCCAGCAAATTAGTTTGCTGCACTTGAGCGAAATAATTCTCATGCATTTTCTTCGTAGATTGTCTTTGGATGCAGTGGAGGTAGGGGGTTAGCTTTTTGATTTAAATTTGCTCATTTAGTTTTTTTTTCTGCCACATCTTTAGTAATTTTTGCACATTTTTTTTGTGCTTTCAAAAGTTGGTCAGTTGGTTGGCTTAATTAGAGCTAGCTACCGCCAGGGAGCTGCAACTCCCTCGTCGGCTCCTCCTTTTCTATATCTTGTAATGCCATATGTCCAGTCGGCAGCCCGAGCACAGTTAAACACAATTACACATTTTTTTTTTTTTCTCTTTCTCATTCTGCTTTGCTATGTAATTTCTGGTCCATTCTTTGCAACTTTCACTTTTAACTTGATTTTCAACATTGCGTTGAATTTCTATTTTGTTTGCTCCTCATTTGAATGGGGTATATAGGTTTAGGACAATGTCTGATTTGCTTGCTTGTGTAAATGGCAAATGAGGTACACTTATGAGTCTGTGCTAACAAAATTTTAATCAAGTCTAATCTTCTCGTTGCAGGAAAAAATTTAGTTTGACAACATTTTGATGCAATTTTTATTATTCTACAAGCAAGTATCATAGAGTCGTTTGCACGCGACTGCAAAATTCTTTTGCTGCTTATCTTCTCGGTGGGCGAGGCATTTAAAAGTAATGCTCTGCGAAATGCAATTATGTAAATGCCTGCAGCGCAGAAATCGAAGTTAATTAGGTCGTAACTGTGGTGCAAATTGTAATCCCCCGCTGCTCAAGCAACTTGACTGCCAGGCAAATTGCTTGGCTAGGAATTAGTGAAGCACAAAATTGAAAGGGTCATAAAAGTGTCAGCTCTCTTGCTCTGCATTAAATGAGAACCGAAATGTTGAACATGAAAAATGCCAAGCGGCTTTGAGCAAGAAAAAAAGGGTTTATATGCTTATGTGGATTTATTGATGTGACCTTTGGTTCTGTGTGCTTGGCAGCATTTCAAACGAATGCCAATTTAAAGCGGAACCCTTAACACTAAATCAAAAATTCCGTTTTAGCTTCAGCATTTAAAATCGAATTGCAATTTTTAGTTCAATGTGAAACTTTTTGGTATTAAATAACATTGAAATTTGTAAATTTCCATTTGCTAGTCCAATCCCAATAAAATAATAATAAATTTGTTTGAGATGTATTTAAATTTGTGTACATAACTTTTGGCACCTAGTGCGTTATAATTCAAAGCAAACAGAGAAATGGTATGGCAGGGGACAGTGTGTGGGAAAATAAAAACATTTCTGACATGCTCATAAATGAATTGAGCTCTGATATTGGACATTGCAAAACCGATTTACATATGTTCAAATATATTTTTAATAATTGTAACATGGCCTTCGCAAAACAAGCAAGAGCAGCTTAATCTGAATTGACTGACTGGTAAATACCTTGGAATTAATCTTTTCTTTCTCCCTTTCAGAAAATATTAAAAATAAATTCTTTTCTTTGATTCTTTGCAGCAAACAAATTTGCATGACTTGAATATACTATTAAAAGCTTTATAAAATTTTTGATGAACATTGGATTAGCTATCCATTAAAGGAAATATTCATAATTTTTATTTTAATTATTTATTATTATATTATAAGATAAGTTAATTCATTTAATTGTTAAATTAAGCTCTTATAGGCGTCATCATATTATCAAAACAATAAGCTTGAAACAAGATAAGTATAGAAATAATTTAAGATTTCGATTCATAGCTTGAACCAAGGGAACAAAATGAGTAGCCAAATTTGAAGTTTCCATATCTTAGACTCTCGCATTTCGAAGCCCATATATGGATAGAAACAGTTGAATATAGACACAGTCACAAGGATAAATAAAATATGGATTGACAGATGGAAGGGAAGTACGAACATGACTAAATGAACTTGGCCTTCCTAGCTAAGTTAGATTCTGGAGTCGAAGATGCCTTTGGTTGTTTTGAACAGTCTCACTAAACCATCAAATCATATACAGGGTATATACCCAATATATATTGACAGAAGTTCAGCAAATAAATTTAAAGGTTTTGAATAAAAAATGAATGCGAGAAATAGTTTGCAAATATAACAAATATATTTATATACGTATTTAAATATTTTTTGATAGTTTTAATTCCCAATTCTCTGAACGAATAATTTCTAGTAAGCAAAATTCAAAATCCAATATTCAACAACAAATATTTGGCTTATAAATTTTTATTTCCATATTGGAGTGAAACTAAAATATTTAATTGCAATTTGCATTTTGTTTAATATTGTTTGCTTTGGGCAAATAAATGTAATTATGCGCATGTAATTATAATATTTGTCAATGATTAAATGCATTCAATTAAGTGGCTGCATTTGCTAAATTTACAAGTTTAATTGCGCACCATTTGTACGGCTAGATAGTATATATGTATATATATATATAAATACACGACATATGTAAGTATGTGTGATTGCTGTTATTTTAGACCATAAAAAAATGTGTTTCGGCTGGTTCGACTTGGCCCAATGATTATTTTTGGCACAGACGCCGTTCGTAAGGGTCTTCAATTTTAATTAACTTGCAATTAAAGCGTAATTTATTGGCGCACTTTGATGGTCGTAAATTAGCTACTCGAACGACTTTCCAAAATGTCAGAGCGAGCGCAAATCAATTTATAAAGCCCATGCGAACAAAATTGAAGCCTCAAAAAATAAAAAAGTGGAAAACTGGTAGCAAGTCAGCTGCAAAAGGTCCAAGGCCAAGCGAGGCGAGACTTTTTGTATGTTTCGAATCGTTTTACGGGGCGTATGAGCAACCCAACAGAGTGTGACTGACGTGTGACCCACACAGAGAGCAGCAGGGAAGGAGATCCTTCTCTCTTTCGTTGGGTAAAGAGTGTGAAATACAAAAAGGTTACACGCTTTGTTTGAGAAGTGGCCAACACCTTTAAACGTTTTTTGCCCCATACGATGAAGAAGTCAAACAAGTCACTTAGCCGCTTCTGCAAACAGAGATGCAAAATAGACTGACCAAAAAAAAACCAAAAACGAAAAAGAAAAGCAGCAAAACTTTTAGGTTGGCGAGAAGCCAAGCTGATTTAAGACTTTAAGTCAGATTGTGCACAGATATTGTGTAGGTGCACTCTGAGTAAGTGAGAGAGAAAGAGATTTGTGGCAGGAAGTGTCCGATAAGCAGCTTCAAACTGAATCTGCCCCAAGGGTATTGCACGAATAAATAGCTAAGGGGACTCGAATGACTGATCAAACTGCATAGGTAATTAATAAACAGAAGGAAGTGGAGCTCAATCGAGTTGAAAGGTAAACCTGAAGCGGATTTTGTGGTGGGTGGTCGGAAGATGGACAGGAAATAGATGAAGATAAGTAAATAGAAATAATGCTAGAAATATATTCCATTGAAGTCATGTCAAGCAGCAACTGCAAAAGACTTGTGGTCCACTTGAGAGAATATAAGACTACATAAATAAATGTTGTATCTTGATATTTAATGACATGAAAGCTAAAGATAATTTGATTTATTTGAATAAAATATTTAAACTTATTTTGGTTATCAATAAAATAACACCAATATTTTTATAATGAAATTATATTGAAATCGAATAATGGAATAGTATCCTGAAAAGCTGAAAATTCTAAACGACTCAACTTAAAAGAATATAAAAGTATTTCGATTAAAATAAGCTGAAGAAGATGTTGAGTATCTAAAGAAGATATGATCTATTTTTATATTTTGAGTGTATTTATATTGGCTATTTAGAAATTGACAAAAAAAATATACAATGAAAGAGACCTATATTAAATATATACGAATAAAAGAGCAAATAATGCTAAATTTTTTACGTTTTCAATATATACCTCCTAGAACTTACTCTTTAGTTGATTTGCCTTAAGGAAATGCATGCATAAATCTATCTTTAAGTACATCTATCTACGCCAGAGAACTGCTAAGAGAACCAAAGAGAACGATCTGTTTTCCACGACAAATGCGAAGCCAGCGGAAAAATATACAAAACAGTTGTCGCTTGAACGTCGATCGTGCCGCTTGTGTTGCAGTTGAACGTGTGGGGAATGTTGTTTGTTTGCGTCTAGCAAAGTATCTGAAAGATACATCTTTTGCATGGTCTAAAAATACACGACGAAGCTGAAAAAGGGGGACAAAAACAAACGCGCGCGCCAATTGCAAAGCATAGGGTCGGACCCCTAAAAAAACAAGTAAAAATTTTATAAATAAAAAAGAAAATGTGAATATCAAAAAGGAAAATGCCAATGTGAAAATGCAAAGGCAGAAGTTTATTTATGCAATCGATTTGTGAATCTAAAAATATATAATTTATTTATTTGTGTGACAGCAAAATAAAGAAGAAGTGTATATAGATACATATACGTGTATTCGTCCGATCAAAAGCTTCGGTGTTCACATCAAAGTGCCCCGCAAACATAATAAGCAAATCAAGCGGAAAACGCATTCCGCAAATTGGTAAATGCAAATTGCCAGAAATTGATAATGCGTATAATTATTAAAAAAATAAAAAAAATCTCACATATATGTATGTGAAAAATCTGTGAGCATTGCAAATATTTACAGTTCGGACCGTAGCCGAGAGGACTTTTATTGCAATTTGCATTCATTAATGCATAATTTAAAAGAAATTAAGGGAAAAAGTAAAAATTAATTTTGAAAATGCAAATGCAAGCCTGTAAAAGTTACATTTTTTTATGTTTGCTTTTTTCCACTTTGACGTAAATCAACTGAATGTTTTCACTTAATTTTTATGATATTCTGTTGCAGATAAATATTTCATACGTTCAGATACATAAATAAACAAAAGCTGTGAAAATTGCAGCGTTGAACTGACGTCAAGCGCTCGCAAGAACCGAAGCGCAAATTTAATGTTTTCCCAAAAAAACAATGAAAAAACGAAACAATATAACAGCATATAACATGTGATCGAAAATCTCATATGGCTGGTCTTTCAATGAATAGAACAATTTCCTTCGAAATTTTCATATTTTGTTGGAATTTTGATTGAGTCAGTTCAGGGTATGAAAGAAGATTTTCCAATAAATTCCTTCCCATACCAAAGCGAACTCTTTGTTTTTGCATTTTTTATTTATTTTACTTGTCTTTTCAAACGCATTCTTATTATAATTTTTTTTTTTGTTTTCATTTACTCTAAGGAGTTTTTCGTATGTATATAAATATATATTCAGCTTAGAAAGTATGTCTGCTATTACAAGCTTACGGGCTGAGAAATGGTTTCATATGAAAACAGACTTTCCAATGGATTGCCATTTATTATTTAGTAGTTATGATATGTAATATGGCTTTTTATACTCAAAACTCATTTTTAAGCCTTTTATTCTTTTAATGCAAATAATCTACTGTGGTATAAGTGTAAATAACCTACTTTGATATAAGTGTTGAAAATGTTCCTCAAATTACGTAAACTTTAACATATCTTTTAAAGATTTGTATACAAAATTCAACAGTTCTTATAAAATGTTGTTGGTCATGATATTGTTACGAAAATATAATATTTCTAACATAAATTAGCAAATTTATAATCTCTTAATGCTTGGCAATAATCCATTTATACTGCAAAGGTCCTGTCCAAAAAGTCAAAGGTCTGCTGTTGATGAATAGCAAAGTTGTCAAAGTAAATCTTTAAAACAAGTTTGCCACATGCTTATTTTAATAGAAATATATATACATATACAAATATATGCATTTATATATATGAACTTGATATGTATATTCTTATAGAAGCAGTCAGGCTTTTCACTTTTCAGTAAATATTTTGTCAAGCTCTATATTTAATTTTCAGCACATGCATTAAATGTTAAGTCAATATTTCAGTGCTATCAATTATGCCAGCAAATCCCCCTTAAATCTCTGAAAATATACTCTTACAGACGCACACACACCCACACACAGACACATTTACTGCAATTCTGTAAACAATTTGGCATTAAAATAGTTGTTCGAGTCGAGCCAGGGCATTTAAAAACGTTGTACATTTATATGTATGTGTATATATATGTGTTCACTTAATTTGCATGATAATGGGCCAGATTTATGCATTTAGTACGCCCACTTTTCTATTCGAATGGGAGGCGTGGGCGTTGGCATGCAGCTTTTTGGCCCGAAAATAAATCGCATAATTCGAAATAATTTTTGTGGTGCATCTTTTTTTTTTGCTTTTTGACTCGATTTTGTTTTTGGGGTTTGTTGAACTTATTTCGCGTAGATGTTGTTTCATTTCGTTGCGTTCCTCTTTTGAATTTCTAATTTCTGTGCCACTCCTCTACGTAGCCCCCACGCACTCGTCCAATTTGCTAGCGGGGCAGCTAAAATTAGTTGCAAATAATTTGTTGTTATTGCTGTTGTTGCTGTGTACGTTTTTCTGTTTTTGGGTTTCAAATTTTAAACTTTCTGCCACGCCCCGCTACACACTGCACGCAGCCCTCTTACCACGTGTCAAATATGACAGCTTTCAATGTGATGTCGCCTCTTGATGCTAATTATGCAAATTCTGTCGCCCCCGGACTAGGGTCTAGGCGCCCCTTTGACATCATTTGCATTACAAATGCGACCGAAATTTCTCCGCCCGACGCCACTTTTATGAGCAGCATATGATTTATGACGACGAAATGCACATTCACATGCACATCATATATGCAGCAAAATAACCTTTTTTTTTTTAAATATTTTCAATATTTTTAAAGAACGTTTTTGTGAGGGGAATAATGAATGTAGAGTGTGTCAAATTTTGATTTGGGCACTCGATTGCGCTGGCGATATACACAAACATATACATATATATATTTGCTTTTCTTTTATTTGCATTTATTCATAGGTAAGTGCAACACATGTGTGTTCTGATAAGAGTTATTCAACATGTTTATTCATGAAACTGGCAATCATTTTATAACAGTGTATAAATATTTTTTTTCCTTATTGATGTGTTCAAGATGAAATAATATAAAATATTAAATTGTTAGATAAATTCAGTAATTAATAGATGTATATTTAATTAGTCTATCTGTAAATAAACAAAGAAAGTCTTATATTGTAGATGGACAGTAAGAGACATAGGTGGATATATATAATGGAATGGATAAATAATGAAATTTATATAGATGTCATATATAATAATATTACAATTTATTTACCATGATATGAATGGAGCATATTAAAGTATATAAAAGTTTTATGATTTAAGCTCTATACCTTTTCCTATTATTATCTCTCAATAAACAACACAGTCTCTTTAACTCTAAAATCTATTTAAAATATGCGATCTCTCTTTAATCTATGCCCAATTCACATAAACTCATCTATCAGCAGTCTGCAGTAAGTACATAGCATTTTCCAAATTGTTTTTGGGTCTACTCGGACCGTGTGAAGTAGCCCGCGGGCATCCAAATGGAGCATCGGTGCCGGCGACAAAGTAATCCAAATCAAATCAGTTTACTTAACTCGCATTTTCCAATTGGAATGCGAAGAGTTTCTTTTGTCTTCGCCTTTTGCCAGCTGCCAGTTCTTGACAGCTTCTGCCAGTTTAGCTCGTGACTGCATTTTCAGCTTTCCTTTTTAGCTCTCATTTTTATTTCGTTTTATTGTCGTTTCCTTTTTACGTAGAACGAAAGAAATTCCGTGGACATTTTTGTTGTGCTACGATTTTAAGTTTTTATTTTTACGCACTTGCAGTTTATTTTTAATGTTGCGCATTTTATTTAAATGCGGTGTCGAGCTCTCCTCTATTTATTGTTTACTTCTGTTATTTTTAACGAAAGGCATTTTCATTTTCACTTAGTGAAAGCGAATTAAGTGCACAAATCCGTATACACTCAACGTTCAACAGCTGATATCACGATGTCCGAAATAGCGATGATTTTCCATTCAATGAAGCACTCTATAAATAAACACCGAACAAACATCAGCCAACGCCGACTCAGTTAGTCCCTATATGTGATTAGATTTATGGCCTCTTTCTAGAGGAAAATTATTATTGTGCTGGAAAAACTTCAACACCAAATTGAAAACTTACCGAAAAGTTCAAATTAATGTTTGCAGCTAATGTACCTTGATATTTGTGCACATTGTCGTTAAAATAGTATAGAATGTTGTAAGCTTAATGAAAGAATACATTTTAGTGAGTTTTTATGGTTTCTCACTTTGTTTTATACTCATGTTGAGGGTATTATACTTTTGTAAGGAAATATGTAACACATAACCATTTCAATTCAAGATCAACCATTTTATTAAATATAAGTTTTCTAAATGGAATCTATATATAAATATATATATAACCATAGGAAAACAGAACTTTTATATTAAATCTCTTCAAAGGGTATATAAACTTCGATATCTACTTTTTCAAGATTTTGTTGCGACATATTTGTTATTTTTAAGCGGCAGCAAAATAAAAATAATTTTAAGCTCAACCGGAAATGTTGTTGGTAAATAATATATATGTGTGTGTATATGTAACTACTTTAACTGTCATTCAAATTTAGTTAGTTACTTATTTAGCTATTAAATTTGTTTAGCTTGATTGCAGCTGTTTTTAAGCTGCTCTCAATTTGCTTGTTACATTTAGGTTTGTTGTTGAAATACAAAATAAAATGCTTTTAGAGCGTCACAGCGTTCTGCCTGTTTTGATTTATAGTAAAACACACTTATGCACACACACGCACTCACACACACACATACATAGATATGTCGAGCTATTCCACACATGTTACGCGTATGTTCATATGTGTTGAGTTCTCTTGCTCGTAAAAAAAAACATTTAAAATCAATTTTTTTGCTTTCCGTTTTTAGCTATTCTCATTGATTTAGGTTCTATGTATTCAGATATATATATTGCATTAGTGTCAACAAACACACACATGCGCATGAGAGCCCTAAGAAGCTAATTGAATTTTTATTAGCATTTTTATGATTAATCGTCATGGGAAATTTGCTATTTTTGGTATTTGTTTATGGAACAGAGCAAAATGTGAATCGGAGACCAAAGTTTCAAATAGCATTCAAATTTCATTTGGCATGTGTCGGCATTTGAATGATGGACGTTTGTTCTGTACAATATATATATGTATGTAGGAAATATACATGTTCTTTGTTTTCAATTTGTATACAAAGTCGATTTATTGCTAGCTCTTATATCATTCAATGGGACTGCTCAGAGTTGAATGTCTGCAGAGCGTATCATTAAAGTCCAATTGATTTGATAATCCTTCAAGTGTGTGCTTTTACGTAATTGATTCTGTGAGAGCTGCCAAAAACGGAACCAACTTGCAACAAATTGGCTGTTGTCGAAGAGCAAAAATAAATGAAACAAAAATTTTCAAATTGGGAAAATGAACAGCACTTTGATGGAAAACCTTGTCAATGTGAAGTGGAAAAACAAAAATTCTTTGATGGGTAGAGCGAATGCTGAGCAAATTTAATTTTATTTATTGATTGTGTAAAATTTGTAGAAAATATTAGGCAAAATTAAATAGAAATATGAAAAATTATTTTAGTTAATAAAAGAATACTAACAGATCTGCTGTGATTATAAATTAAAGGTATTTATAAGGTAAAATTTTGAATACCTTTGAAATAGTTAAAGAACATTTTATAGACTAAAAAATTAAAGTCAATTTGTTAAAGTATCAATAAAAACATACATATTTATTTAAATATTTATTGACAGTGAGTGCCTTTAAATATTAAAATGTCATTTGATTAACTTATATAAATATATAAATCAATATATAAATTTCATCAAATGAATTTCTTTGGTTATACATAAAATGTTTTTCACTATTTATTTATTTATTTTTATTTGCAATAATAATTCGTATTAAAAAATACGCTCCTGGTTATTTAAATAAAACAGCCTCAACTTAAATATTTAAATGCAATTCTCACAGCATGTCCGAATTGTCTTTAATCTCTAATGCCTTTGGCAAACAATAGCAACCGAACGTAAATATTTGCACTGCCAGAATCACAGAAGAAAAAAGCAGCAGCTGCTAAAAAAAATAAAGAAAAAAAAACGAAGACAACGTCAAAATTGTTTACAGCTTTGAGTTTTACCCAATTCGCATTTTCTTTTATTTTGTTTCGTCTTTTCTAGCACTTTCTTTGGACAAAGAAAACTGAATGAAAGTTTTTCATGCAGCTAGCAGTGCACTAGCCCAAGTACAGTCAACACTCGACAGGAAGCATGCTAAAAATGTGCAAGTAAATAAAGTAAGTGAACTATTCGGAACAGCAGAAAAACCATGTAAATAAAAAAGTAAGGAAAATAGAGGAAAATGTGGCGATTTGGGCAGAGCATAAAACGCAATTAACGCAACAAAGAAAGAGACAGAACAACAGACAAATACAAAAGACAAACGTAATGTGAAAACTTGCGCTTGGCTAAAATTGAAATTAAAATTGAAAATTGAAAATTGAATATAAAAAGCAAGAGACTGAGAGGGAGCAGGCGCCATGAAGTTTCGCTTGGGCACTTTTTGGTTATTTTTGTTGACAGTTGGCGGCAATCGGCAGCAATTAAGCGCTGATTGTTGCCACGGGGCAACCACTTGGGGCATGCCAGCTGCAGTTGCTGCAGTTGCAGCAAAGCAAAATTCAATCGATGGCCACAACGGAAATAAGCAGGAAAATTCCACAAAATTTCATGGGGCCGCAATCCAAATGCCAGTCGAACCACCGTTGGTTATTGGTGATATCACAACAACAATGACAACAACAACAAAAACTCAAACGGATATCACAACGCTGAAGGCCAAAACAATCGCTCAGCTGGCATTCAAAACAGCCAAGGAGCACAATTTAGAGCTGAGCTTTAAGCAGCGAATGGCACAGCTATTTGCAGGCGAGGAGCAGTACGAGTTCAATCCAACAACAACAACAGCAGTAACTACTACGTTTGACAATGATAGCAGCACCCATCATCCGGAACGGCGGCACGTGGTGCCCGACAAGCTGCTCTACACGCCGGAGCTGCAAATCAAGCAGGGTCGCCTGATGGGCATCACACGTCGCTTCCAGGTCACAAGCGGGCTACGCGAAGTGGATCAGTATTTGGGTCTGCCCTATGCGGAGGCGCCCACTGCCAGCAGACGCTTCATGCCGCCGGGTAAGTAACAGTTTTCAACTACAGTGATGTCAGATTAGTTTTATTTATAGCTTCGTTATTCAAAAATATGAGATACCGAATTATTGTTTGAGATCTACAATAAAAAATATTTCTTGGATGGTTTTTCATTTTTCTTAAAACTGAGTTGATATTAAGTTCTTAGCATGTTTTAAAACATTTATTAAAAAAGAGCCAACTTCTGCTGATTTCATCCTACAAATATATTTCAAGTTTGAAAATTATTTAATTAAAAATTACAATTTAATTTAAATAATAAAGAATAATAATATGTTATATAGGCGAAATACCATTTAAATTTCCCTTATATACAGATTTATATTGACCTTAGTCACTAATTTCAGTGCTTTATAATCGTATAGTGTTTTGTTTACTATTCTTAACAATATAGCGCATGTTTATGTAAACCTTAACTATGGATGGCTAATTTTCCTTTGTTGTTACACCACTTAATTGTTTGATTTAAGTTCTAAGATCTAATGGATGTAGTCTTTTCAGAATTCTATTATTTGTATATTTAATATATGTATATTTTCAAATTATTATGCTACAAAGGAACTTCAATTTCAAGATATAATATTTTGACCTAATCTAAATATATTTTAATATTTGATCCGCAGGTTTTCATATATATATTCATATCTTGCAATATTTATACTAGCCAACACTGTTGCAGGCCACATATATGATGGCCTTATTGGTAGTTAACAGCAGTTGCCCCACCGTTCAAAAATCAAAACCCAAATTGCCAAGCACATGCCGGGAAAACATTCTGACCATGTCCAAAACATGCTGCAGGCCAATTGAGAATTTGGGCTGCAATTTAAGCAATTATCTCAGGGGCTGCACCTGGCTAGGGCTTTTACCAAAACTTGACACGTACTGAGACCCTGCCACGACCAACCCCGACCAGCCCAGTCCAGAAATTTTTGCCCAAAAACTGGGTCCAATTGGAAATTATTGTTGCAATGAAAATGTTTGTTGACTGGAGTATTTCTCGAATTTATTTGCAGCTCAAATATGTTTATGGAATATTTCTAAGTTGTGTGTTTCATATTTTTGTTTATTTTATAATTGGGTTTCTCAATGTTGGAAAATGCCGTAGTATGCTAATTACGCACATACAAATTGCAAATATTTGCCAATTATGCGCTTGTTGAATGCAAAATGAGAATTGCAAGTGCCGAGACTTGGGCAAGTTATTTCCGGCTATTGAGTGCCTGGTTAAGACTTGAAGTCCACAAACGACAGGACATTGCAATGCAAAAACCACAAGCTATCAACTGCATTTACAACAGGACACTTTGTAGGCGCCCAGACAGGACACGGCCAGAGCCAAGGACAATAAATTGTGTTGCAACAAAATGTTGCACTAGCCAAAGCCGCAATCCGTGACTAAAGTGCTGCTACGAATTCCATTTGTGTGAGTGTGTCTCTCTGTCTGTGTGTCTCTCTGCCTGCCTGTGTGTGCGCAGCAAGTGTTTGCCACCGCGTTGCGTTTATTGAGCACTTGAGTGGCGCGCACTCAATCCATGTGGCAAGTGCAACAATAACGGAAGACGGCGGACAGGCGCTGACGCTGAGCTCAACGCCGACGCCATATTTGTCAGCGGAAGTTGTTGTTGCTGTTGCAAACACGCGTTGTTGCAACAATACTACGTTGAATTTTGCCAGGCAAATACAAAGCCAATGCAAATACGAGATTCGTTTGCGTATATGTTATGTATATAGAGTGGAAACACACTCCCAAACACACACACACACACACACACACACACACACACATACACACACAGAGCACAAGCACACTCGCGAGCAAATACAAAAAGTTGTCGAAACACGTCGCAAATTGTTTTGCCAGCGTTGTCTGTTGTCTTCTTCTGGTCTAGTATTGCGGGGGTGCTTTATTTATGTACTAACAGCGCTTCCTTGTGCCTGTTGCGAAAATTATTAATAACAAAATGCAAATAACGCCACCGACTGACGCTCACCTCCGCTGCCCCACCCATCCGCCGGTCTTCGTTTACTGTTTATTGTGCGGCACCCACAAAGATGTGACCATGTGCATCAGAATTTCGCCTACTCTTTGTTTTATGGGCGCCATAACGCGTACCATTCGACAGGCGAAATGAAATTTCTTTGACTCGTATATGTCAAAGTGTAAATGCCGCATATTTGGAATGCTTAGAGATATATGAAATTGCCTGGAAATAAAATGAGCAAATGCTCTCACTCAACAAAGAAAGCGAAAGAGAGTGAGAGCGACAGACAGGCAGAGACAAACAGTAATGAAAGTAAAATTGATTTGTTTAAGATAACTTAAAAAGTTTTGAGAGGAATGTATGTTGATATTAATATCATGAAATCTGTATATTATTATTATTATTATTATAAGCCGTGTTAATTGTTGGAAATGCATATCTTAGCCACCGACGATTGCTGTTAAGTTAAAAAAATTTGAAGTAATTTTTAATCATTATTTTTTTTTAATTTTATTTTATTTTTGATAAAAAATAGTTATTATGGCTGAAGCTACAAAAATTACTAAAGGTAATAATTATCATGGAAGCACTGAGAATAAATAAAAAAATATATATTGGTGGCTAAAATATTTTTTTTATTTTTTTTTGATTTTTTTAATTAAAAAAATACATTATTTAAGGTT
Source organism: Drosophila gaucha (assembly GCA_035045545.1). Lineage (NCBI taxonomy): Eukaryota > Metazoa > Arthropoda > Insecta > Diptera > Drosophilidae > Drosophila > Drosophila gaucha. Next base: position 1,213,187 of record JAWNOY010000342.1, read on the forward strand.
CCTGGTTTGAATAAGTGTAGATGATTAACATAAGGATTTAAGAGTACCTGCCTTCAACATTTTCTGCTTAGATATATGGTATATATTTATATTTAATTTATTTGAAGCTAGAGGGATGGGCTAACTTCGGCATTGCCGAAGTTTGGTAATGCCCTTGCAATTATAAAGGATATAGATATAGTCCTTTCTGATATGCCAGACAAGAATTGACACGCCCCAACAGGCGGATATATATAGTTTGTCGATTTAATTTTATTGAATCAGTCGAGCTTAAAGTGTTTGTCAATTTTTGGGTCTCTAGGTGAAAATTGGTGCAGATATAGTATTAACTGATTTTTCACGCTCCTAATGGGCGCTTCTATATATGCTACACCTTTTATTCATCTATCTGGTTTTAAAAACTCTCAAAGTATATAAGGATTCATGTTAAGCACTATGTAGACTTACCGATTTGCCACGCTCCGGGGTGTGGATGTATAACTTAAATCGATCTTAAGGGGAGGTCAGCAGTAGCCTACTTGCCAAATTAGGATATTCTAGCACTTAAACTGTAGAAGAAATAATTTAAACGCTGTTTGCTACGCCCCCAATTGACAGTCCAAACTATATTTTTTTGTGGGGGTTGGGATACACTGGTATATATTCGAAATTTAAGTCTAACATTTCAAATGCGACTAAATTTTCCGTACCGAAACATTTCTTTAAGCCGATCTGTCATATGGAAGCTATAGAATATTGTCGTCCGATCCGGATGACTCCGGGATGTACAATGCCTGCAGCAGATTCCAGCCAATATGTAATATACCGTAGAATAAGAGGACTGAAAATATACTTAAATTGGAATTAATAGGATTCACATTTAAATATCAATAAATCTGTCAATAAATAAGTTTCTCAGCCAAGACAATGTTCACGCCTTCTTCTATATTTTATATATATATTTTATATATATATATACATATTTCTAAATTTTTATAAAGCAAACTTGAAGCTACAATATATTCTTGAACGCGTTTATGAAATCGTAAAGCCATGTAGACTGGCTTCTAAAATAATATATATATATATACACGTCTTTTCGTTGTTTGATATACACAAGAAACTGCAATATTTTATATAAATTCAAGATTAAAAAAATCAAAATTAGTTTCCACACTATTTTATTCTATTTACAGAATGCCACAAGTATGAAGCCTTGTTAATTTAAATACTATCTTCGATATTGTGTAGCTGTATCTCTATCTGCTGCTGTTTAATTTGCATATTAATTCCTTGCCAAAAGAGCATTAAAATTCCATTTTGCGCTTGACAACCCGATCAGAATTTGCATAGTGGTTCGAAATGGAAGCATTTGAATCTCTGGCAAATATTGTCACCGAATAACCGCAGTTCAAGCCAAGCTGCAGCAATTGGTTGTCCGTTGATGTGGCACGAAGTGTGTCATGGGGCATGCTGTCTGTATGTGCGTATGTGTGTATGTGTGTATGTGTGTGTATGTGTGTGTGAGTGTGTGTGTGTGTGTGTGTGTGTGTTTGTGTGTGTTTGGCAGCTGCTAGCTGCTGAAGCAACAATGCAACGGAATCGAGACTAAGTTGACCAAATCGTGGTCACAATTGCCCCACATAAGTTCCACTCGCACGCGATGCAATGCAATGCGATGCAATGCGACGCGACGTTAACTGAAATGCCAAAACCCGACCGCAGTCAACTTGGCCACAGTGTCCCGAGTGTCCTTTGCAGGAAGTGTCCTGTTCATGTTGCCTTTCAATGTGAGTGTGTATGAGTGTGAATGTGAATGTGAGTTTGAATGTGGCTGTCTACTTGTTTACGGCACTTGCAAGTGCCCGTTGACCGTGTTACATAAATACGAAATTGACTTTGTGCTCCCCAAATGCCACGCAGACCAATCGAATCCTTGTTTTTCCGCGGCAACCGGAAACCCAAGAGAGAGACAGAGAGAGAAAGGAAAAATAACCAAGCGTGGAATCGTTGGTTATAACGAGCACAGTGGGCTATAAACAGTTAACTGGAATGATGTTTAAAAGAGATGATTTAAGTAAATGAGTTTTAAGAA